>CM053576.1:103846430-103938900 GCA_028646485.1 Cryptoprocta ferox | reverse complement strand
ACTAAACCATCAAAGTTTCAACATAGCTTCATATTCCAAAATAAACTGGAAAGCACTGGTGCTCTCTAATCTCTTCTAAAACTTTTGAGATCTACATCTATCCCAAACAATACAGAATCTAATCACAACATACTTATGCAGTTGAAAACAGACCTAAACACCAGTGTCCAGGTTCAGAATAATCTCCTCGTTTCCTCTGAAAGCTCTACTTAGAGCTTTCATTGTCAAGCACCATGCCTCAGGTTCCATTGACCTGGGGGTCTTCATGATCAGTAGTCCCTTATTAAGATACGTTACTCTAAAAAACCCAAAATGTCAAAGTAAGTACTTACAGCTTTGTTGGTAAGTAGGCTGCAGTGTCATCTTTATTTCTGATAATATCATTACATTTATCAAGTGTTTGAAAAACAGTAAAAGTATCCCCAATGCTATAGAGGGCTGCCAGATTTTTAGCTAACAATTTTCGTGTAGGTGGTCCAGGTGAACTACTTATTAATCCAGTTAATTGTTCAACAAGTTTTTTCTGTTTTTCCTTTACGTCAGTCTGTTATAAAAAATAAAGAACATTATCAGCTTTTTTCCTTATATGTGCTTTTGTTACCTTTTAATCAAAATAAAAAAATACTTAACAGTTAAAACCTATGTTATATTAGGCATAAACCCATAAATGAAAATATTCAAGATAAGGAAAAATTTGGTAAGAAATGAACCATTCTTGGGGCATCTGGCTGGCTTAGTCTGTAGGGCATGAGACTCTTGATCTCGGGGTTGTAAGTTCAAGCCCTGCATTGAGTATAGAGATTACTTAAAAATAAAATCTTAAAAAAAATAAATGAGCCATTCTTTCCTAAATATTAGCCTTCATTCCCCTCCAATACCAAAATTCAGCTACTAATACAAGTGACTACTCTAGATCAAAAAGTTTTCACACCAACTTACTAAGAAACCGTCAGTCAAAGGATGCAAAATATTGAGCAAATCAACTACTGATATCTTAGAACCTAGCTAGGCTGTCCTGTAAAAGCAAATTCAACAGTTCATAAGATATAGGTCCGTGAAGGAAACCAAAAGAAACCCTAGGAGCCCTAGGCAGCACAAAAAGACATTTAAATATAGTCAATACTGAGAGTTCATTCATTCATTCCACAAATGCTTATTGTGCAATTACTGTATGTCATGCACTATTCCAGGCACTGGGATGAAACACTGAACATAACAATGTCTCTGCCCTTGTGAGCTTCTATTCTAGTGGGGAGAGGCCAAGTTTTCCAAATAAACAAATGAACAGTGTGAGTTCTTACTGTTTGGTTCAGATTAGTAACAAAAGGCCTCCCTGAAAAGAAGCGAAGGTGTGAGCTATGCAGATATTGAGAGAAAAATATTCCAAGCAGAAGGAACAAGGATAAAGGCCTTCAGATGGGAGCTTGCTTTGTGGAGGACAGCAAGGCCAGTCTGACTGGCAGAGAATCAGAGAGAGGAAGTAACAGGAGATGAAGTCAGAAGAATAGAAAAGACCAGACTGTATAGCCACTTATACACCATTGTAAGAATTCTCTATTTTATCCTGAGTGAGAATCTGAAGCATAAGAGGTACATGATCAAAATGTTTTAACAGGCACATTCTGACTACTAAGCGAAAAATACTCCACAAGGTCCATGGTTGGAAGCGTAGTGAGCACTTAAGAAGTTGTTGCAATGACCCAGATGAGAGATGAGGGTGGGAACAATGGAAATAATGACAAATAATTCCATTCTGGACATGTTTAGTGACTAGAACCCATAGGATTTGCTGATAAATATGATGTGAAGTTTCCAAAAGAGATAATGACTCTAAGGTTCATGACCTGAGCAACTAGAAGGAAGAAACAGTTGTTTCCTGAGATGGTGAGCACTGGGGAAAGGACAGGTTTGGGATGGGTAAATCAAGACTTTAGCTTTGCATATGTTAATTCTGAGATGCTATTTAATAGAGAAAGAGGTAGTTGGATATCAGGGAGTCATTACTTTATAGAGGGTAGCAAAAATCATGAGATTAGATGATATCATGGAGGGAATAAATATTTGTATATGCTCTTCACAACAAAATAAAATATCTCTTAAGTGTTTCAAGGTAGAGGATCAACTATGTCAAAAGCTGGTGATGGTCAACTAAGACGGAATACTGACCACTGGTTGGAACAATGTGAGATCACTGATGATGTACAAGAGCTGTTTCAGGGGAATGGACGCAGCAAACACTCAGCTGGAAGGGGGTTAAGAGAAAATAGAGACTTCTAGCTAAGGACCATAAATGAATCCATGCATTAACATTGTCTCTCCAGAAATACTACTAAAACTATATTAAAGGGCAACCACACACACACACACACACACACAAATACACAAATCCACAAGAGCAAAGAAAACAGGAAAAGAATCAACAGAAAATACAGAAGCCAGGTACGCCCAATGTGGAAAGCTGACAGGAGACCCTGTTTACAACATGGAATCCCATAAAGCTCATGTTTGTTTTGTTGTTGTTGTTTGAAGCTCCAGGTGCTTATGGAGGAGAGAGCAAATTATGCCTGGAACTGGAGGAAATGGTTGAGAGTCTAGAAGCTGTAAGACTCTCTTACCTCTCTCTTCCATTTGGGACTTAGGAAGCTTCAGCACAGCTGTGGGCTGGAAAAACTGTTCTGAAAACGGGGCATTAAATGAAAGTTTACATATTGGATATTAAAGCCCCCAGCCTTCTCCAATTCCTAGAATCTAGGCAGCTAGTGATATGCCCTAGGATGCTAGAGTAGAAAAGTCTCTTCCTGGGAATGACTAGCCAAGCGAAACCTATGATGCCAATGCCAGGGGTTCCTCAAACCACAGGACTGGGCTACTGTGAGGCACAGTTAACAAACTTAACCCTGACCAGGAAGCTTACTACTTATTCTTAAATTTGAGCAGACAGCCAAACATCATCATCATCATAATGAAAAGCAACAAGGCTAAAACAAACTACATAGGAAGAAGAAAACAGAAAAAACTACCCCATTATAACTCCTCAGAGAGATAAGCGAAGATATTGGTATTGCTAGACAGTGCAGAGGGACCACTTGCAGGTTGGAGATGAATGAATTTAAAATGATTGCAGTCATATAATCATATTTTTTCTCCAGTCACGTTCAGCTGTCCAGATAGAGCCATGAAGTAGGCAAAGAGCTAGGTTCAAATGAGATTCAGGTTTTGCCACAAAATAGAAAAAGACAGACAAAAATTTCTATTACAGTGTTACATTCTCAATTGCATAAGTGACCCACAACTTTTCCAAAATATAATGCGTGTTCCCTTACAAATCATGGAACATATAATACTCTTCATTATGTAAACCCAGCTGGAAAAAAAAGCAGTATCATACCTTGTTGGCAGCGACCAATACTTTATCAAGAAATCGCAACCATTCAAAGATAAAAACTGGTCTCTTTGCTTCAGTGATTTGAGCCAAAGCTTCTTCATTTAGCAATAAACTGTGGGCCAGCTCCATTACTGAAGTTTAAAAGTCACACCTTAAAAATAAACAACAATATATTTAAAGTAATAATAATAAGTAAATAAATTAAATAAATAAAAGTCACACCTTAACAAATCAAGGATTTTTTTTAATGTTAAAAGTCAAAGCTTAGTTAATGTAACCGCTAAGAACTGAAAAGTATGGCTTTACTTCTCAATTCATTTGGGGGAAATTTACATTACTTCTTTGAGGCAAAACCCAAGAACGTTAATTCTAAAGAACAAGGGTAAAACAAAAACAAACATAAACGAAAGTCATTCTTGATGAGGAAGAATGAAAAATAGGGGTGAAAAGAAAATTAAAATAAATATTACAAATAACGGCGCGCCTGCCTGGCTCAGCCAGTAGAGCATGTGACTCTTGAACTCGGGGTCCTGGGTTTGAGCCCCACGTTGGGCATAGAAATTGTTTTTTAAAAAAATATTGCAAAGAAGGCATTATTCCAGAAGAAATATGCCTAGCGAAATAAATGTCATTAACCCATTCCACGAATGGGAAAACCACAGCACCAAGATCATACGCCGGCTGGGCCTGACAACCCACCCTCCTCTTCTCTCCCCCACTGCTCAGTGCACAGCGCCCTTACCCTCCCTGGCCCAGGACGACGTCAAAACTCTCAGGATAAAGATCTCACACTGGAAGTCTCCAAGAGTCGTCCTTACGGATGGGAAAGGCCAGATCCCTGTGGCCGAAGCTTTAGTGACAACCCCGGGCGGTCGGAGAAATGCAGCCCACAAGGGCTGCGCGCGCTGCGGGTCTGGGTTGGCCCGGCTCTCCGAGAACCACCGTAGCGCAGCGCCCGGCCAGTGGTAGATGTGAGAGGCCGCCGCAGGCCTCACCAGGGCCACTCGGGCTGTCAACCACAGGAGGCGGTGGCTCGGAACCGAGCTCGGAGCCTGAGAAAGGAAAATGTTCCTTATGAACTCGATTTTCCTCCCCAGTTCTCTGAAAACGTACGGGTGGACAGAAGTATGTGTGCGTGTCACCGTGCATGCTTTGGCCGCAACGGGGATGGATGGCCTCACCTCCTAGTCTGGCAGGGGCCGAACAGCTGAGTTCCGGGGCCAGGAGGAGCTGCTAAACAACCCGGATGCCCCGCCTCCCGCACTCCTGCCAGCAGGAAATGAGAGGAGAGCGCGTGCGCGGAAGCCTAGTGTTGCGCAAGCGCACTAACTACATCCTCCTAGCTCCTCCCTGCCGCCGATTTCCAATTGATTGCTCACTAAGAAGCAAAGGTGGGAGCTGAGGCTCCAGAGAGTCTGTCCTGGTTGGTGGGCGCATGCGCAGCGCGCGCTCTCACAAGCTGGCCCGGGGCGAGTAGAGCTACCCAGGTAAGGGGATGGGGACACCTGATAGAATGGTAAAGGGCCGTGGTCTGTGCGCTGGTTGTGACTGACCCATCACACTAACACCCACATTCCTGCCGGTGACGTTTGCAGCTGGGAGGGACGCGAGAAGGGAGCAATCAGCCGTTCCTGAGGGAGATTTTGGGACTGAGGCTTTTTTGGTTACCTTTTTACTCTGTCCAGCTAATTAGCCCTTCTCTCCGCTTGGATTATAATGGGATTCTCCGTGTGTCTGAAGCCGCGTTCTTGTTGCTGCCTCACTGCTCGTTCTCTGCCAAAAACAAACAGAAAACGAACACAAAAAACGTCACCCGAACCAAACCTATTACAGTCCACTGGTAACTCCATTCTTCCAGGTATTCAGACCAAAAACCTTGGAGTACTCGTTGACATCGCTCTTTCACACCCCGCTTCCCATCCATCAGCCAGTCTTGTTAGCTCTACTTTTAAAATGTACCCAGAATCCGACCACTTCTCACCACACTTCCACTGATGGTGGTCCACTTCCACTGGTGGTCCAAGTCACCGTCATGTCTGCCTGGGTTTACAGTTTATCCTTATGCTTGATGCGAATGGATGATGCTGAAACGTATTGTACCCACAAAGGGGGAGTTTTAAAAAGAAGCTGGAACCCCCATTCAAATCTGCCTAACACTTTAGAGCTAAAGGGGTCCCTTAAAAATGATCTAACCCTATTTCAGTAACAAGAGAAGTGAGAGCTGGATTTTTTTGTAGTGTTGAGCAAGTCATTTACCCATATTGAGCCTTAATTTCTCCAGCTAAAAAGCGGACTGACTGTTCCTACTTTATATAGTTGTTAGTGATGATTAAATGGGATAAAAAATATTGAGATACCGGGTAGGTGCTAACCCATTATGTGTAAAAGTACTGTAATTAGAAATGAAGAATCCGAAGTTTAGACACCGTGGGTGAATTGCCACAATTGCTGTGTATAATCTTACATATTTTAAGTTATAATAAACTTAATAATAAACATAAGTTATATTTTTGTTATAATAAAAAGAAAAAAACTATAATGTTTAAGGATGTACACATGGATGGCAAAACTATGAAGAAAAGAAAGTGATTAAAAGGGGTGGAATTGGTAGGGGACAAAGAGGGCTCCTGGGTAGCTGACAAGGGTGGTGATATGAGTGATGGTTTATATTATCTTTTTCTGTATAATGTTATCCCAAAATTTAGCAACCTGAAATAACTATAATCATTTATTATCTTACAGTTTCTGTGGATCAGGAATTTGTTAGTAGTTTAGCTTAGCTCAGACTTTCTTAAGAAGATGTAATGAAGATGCTAGCCTAAGCAGAGGCATCTGAAAGTTTGACTGGGGCCAGAGGATATATTACTGGGATGTCTCACTCATGTGGTTTTCAAGTTTGTAATAGTTGTGGACAGGAGGTCTCAGGTCTTCCTGTGTGGACCTCTCCATAGAGCTGCTGAAGGGTCCTCACTACATGACAGCCGACTTTTTTTAGAATGAGTAATCTAACCAGAGTCAGAGTGATCTAACTAAGAGCTGTGGTGTCTTTTATGACCAAGAAGTCACACTCCATCATTTCCACAGTACCCTGTTGGTTACACAGGTCAATTCTGGTCACTGTGGACGGGGACTGCACAAGGGTGTGGAAAACCAAGAGGCAAGAATCATGGGCGCCATCTTAGAGGCTACCACTTGGTTACAGAGTGTTTGCCTCATAAAAATTCATTACGTGTACATTTGTTTTAAGACCTGATGACGTAGGGGGAAAATTATTTTATTATGAAATCACAAGGTAAAGACCCTTCTTGCTCTTAGCATAACTAAACATTGAAAATTTATGTTGTTTGGGCTACAGTGGTAGGGATATAGGGAACTTGTCTCTGAGGTTTACAGCCTGGTTAAGAAAGATATACGTTAAAAAAATTTTTTTAAACCAATACAGTAATACTTTCCTGTCCACTGTAATTTTCCATGCTCTCAGTTGGAGTTGACAGAACCCTTACTCCAACCAGTTTAAGTAATGGAGAAATTCATTAGCTCATGTGTCTGGGAAGAATGTAAGGTCACAGCTTCAGAGAAAGAGCTAGAGGAATTAGGGTCTTAGGAATCAGAGTTAGAGACATCGTTTTTAGGCCTATCTTCGCTTCATTCTGCGAACGGGATCTCTTCATATGGCCAGGAAGATGGCCCTTTGGAGCCCACCTTTACATACTCCCGGTTCAGAAACCCCAGTGAAGAACAATCTCTTTTCTCCCATAATCTGTATATTCGCATCATGTAAGGAAAGAAATGCTTATCTGCCCTGGTTAGGTCATCACCTCCTCTGTTGCTAGGACATACTGGACTATAATTGGCCATCTTGTGCCCAGGGGAGTATAGAGGACAGGCTTGCCACTGTCCACTAGAACCCAACTGAGAGCAGAGGGTTGGGTTCCCGAAGAAAAGATGGTGGGCAGGCCAAAACAGCCTGTGTGTACTGCAGCAAACGACTGCCCTCTGTAACTAGCTTCTGGAGAGCAGCATTGATATCATCTGGGAGCCCATTAGAAATACAGAACGTCAGACTCTAGCTCAGAATCAGACTCTGGATTTTAAGAAGATCCTGAGGCAATTCATATACATAATGAAGTTTGAGATGTGCCCTTCTGGATAACTATTTTATCCCTGTAAGAGAAAATAATTACATGATTGTAACTGTTTTGGATGGAAACTCTCCTCAAAAATGTTTCCATAAAAGTGAGACGTTAAGTATATCAAGTTCCAAGTGAGCAGCTTGAACGTGGAGTGCGGTGGAGGGAGGCCTGGAGTGGTCAGGGCAGGTTTTGTGAAGGAGGGGAGCTTGGGCCTAGGAGGAAGGAAATGTCTGTGGTATGTTCAGAGGACAATGAGGAGCCCATGTGACTTGAATGTTGAATCCTAAAGGAGGGTCAGGGATGAGATTATGAAGGATCCCTCCTGCTACAGTGTTAAAGTGACTAGTCCTCCAGGGCCAGCAGAGTAAAGTTTACTGAGGGATTGAAACAGACCGATTAAATAACCTGACTTACGTGGTTTTTTTTTTAATTTTTTTAATGTTTATTTTTGAGGAAGACAGAGCACAAGCAAGGGAGAGGCAGAGACAGATTGAGAGAGAGAGAGAGAGAGGGAGTCAGAGAATCTGAAGCAGGCTCCAGGCTCTGAGCTGTCAGCACAGAGCCCAACACGGAGCTTGAACTCACGAACTGTTGAGATCATGACCTGAGCTGAAGTCGGATGCTTAACTGACTGAGCCACCCGGGGGGCCCCCTGACTTATGTTTTTTATAAAACCACTCTGGAGAGGCTGACTCAGTGAGAAGAACATGGAACTCTTGATCTCAGGGTCGTGAGTTCGAGCCCCACATGGGTATAAAGATTACTTAAAAAAATAAATAAACTTTAACCTTATTTTAATGTTTATTTTATTTTTGAGAGAGAGAGAGAGAGAGAGAGAGTGTGTGAGCGAGTGAATGGGGGAGGGGCAGAGAGAGGGAGACGGAGGATCTGAGGCAGGCTCCACACTGTCAGCACAGAGCCTGATGTGGGGCTCGAACTCACAAACCATGAGATCATGACCTGAGCCACCCAGGAGACCCAAATAAACTTAAGAAAAAAAGTTGTCTTAAAACCCACTCTGGAGAGGTTATAGGGGATGGACTGGACGAGGAGAGGCCATACACAATAAGACTAATTAGGAAGTTGTTGTAGGGGCACCTGGGTGGCTCGGTCAGTTAAGCCTCTGACTTCGGCTCAGGTCATGATCTCACAGTTTGTGGGTTCGAGCCCCATGTCGGGCTCTGTGCTGACAGCTAGCTCAGAGCCTGGGGCCTGTCTTCAGATTCTGTGTCTCCCTCTCTCTCTGACCCTCCTCTGCTCGCGCTGTCTCTCTCTCTCTCTCTCTCTCTCTCTCAAAAAATAAAACAATAAATAAATATTTTTTTAAAAAAAGGAAGTTGTTGTAATAGTTCAGGCTAGAAAGAAATGCCTGAACGGAAGCAATGGTCACAACTATAGGAAAAAATGTCTTTGAAGGATATTGTAGAGGAAGAATTAGCAGAGGGTTATACAAGGCCAGGAGTAGGGAGATTGTAGTAATGTTCATTTGAAAATAGTAGGAGATGACGGAGGTTTGAGATGGAAGAGAAAGAGTTTTTGGAGAGCATCACACAGAAAGATGTCGGAAGGCCCTTGAATGTGTAGTAGAGCTCCAGCAAAAGGTGTTGTTACTTTATCCTCTTTGATTTGTAGATACTTTTGCCATATGAAGTTGAACATGGCGGAAGAAGAGGACTATATGTCTGATTCCTTCATTAATGTCCAGTAAGTAAATGTGCACACCTCATGTAATAATATATATATGACATTACTGTAGGCTCCTAAGTGATGACATTGATTTTAAATGTGAGTTGGAAAGTTAGTTTTGTTGCTTTGTGGAAACACCTCCTACATTTCTGTACAAAGATACCAGGAGCCTTTTCTTCCCTTTTAATGCTAAACATTTGACTTCTGCCCTTGATTCCTGTTATTTTCCTCTTCCAAGCAAATTTACACTTTTGCTTTATTTCATCTTACTGTGTCTTCTAGCTCATATTCAGCTTTGCTCTTTATTATTTCCAACCTCCTAGAAAAATTAGTCTAAAATTACTATCTCTTCAACTCTCTATTTTCTTGAGTTTCCTACAATCTGACACCAGCCTTCATTATTTTTACTAAAATAGCCATTCTCAGAGGTCACTCATTATGTTCTAAGATCAATGAAAACAAAGGTGATCATCGAGGTGGTACTGAAATATTAAGTAGCATCAGGTCAGTAAGTAGCAAAGTTACGAGAGAACTGCATGTACTCGTGTAAAATACCTTTTCCCTTATTCTTCAGACAAGACATCAGACCTGGATTGCCAATGCTGAGGCAAATCCGAGAAGCGCGTCGAAAAGAAGAAAAGCAACAGGAAGCTAATTTGAAAAACAGGCAGAAGAGTTTAAAAGAAGAAGAACAAGAAAGACGTGACATTGGATTGAAGAATGCACTGGGCTGTGAAAACAAAGGGTTTGCTTTGCTCCAAAAGATGGGATATAAGAGTGGTCAGGCCCTTGGCAAGAGTGGTAAGTTCCATCTGGACCTAAGCAGGTGCTCCTAACCACCAAGTGGTGCTCTGTTGATGAGTGTCAGAGAGGACTCTTTATCCATCCACACAGAAATTAAAACCACATAGCTACGAGGTGTAATGAGCATATAGAGAACTGTATCTTCCTACACCACTTTATCAGCCTCACTTAGCCTTGAAGGCACCAACAGCAGGGATAGGCGAGGCTTACAATGGAGACAGCAGCTAACAGTGGTGATAAAATGCCATGGCCAAAGGACGGTGAAGCAACATTGAGGATGATGGCAGGACTCTGCCCTGCTCGCTCTGTCCCCATGGCAGCTGCCCGAGTGAGCACGTGGTCGGAGAAGCTCCATTCTCACCTCCCTGTTTAGGAAGGTGTAGAGGCTGTACATTCATAGTAGAGTCTGTAAGCCATTTTTCTTTTCTTCTTTGTTACAAGTGCTTTGATCTTCACCCAGCAAGGCTTTGCTTTCCCTGGAAGCTGCCACTTTCTTGGACGTATAATATCAGTGTTTTCCCTTCTTGAAACCCTACCTTCAGATGGCATAGGAGGCTGTGGGTCAGCCTTACTGAGGAGTAGATATTTGAAGGCAAGGGAGGTCGTGGATTATAGAGTATTGATGTTCAGATTTCAATTTTAAATTGCATCGAAAGTAGAAGGGATATGTATAGAACATTGTAAAGCTGCAACTATGCTCACCTATAGTTTGAGGAAGAAGTTCTAAAGTCATGTGTGTGTTTTGTTCTCTTTTCTTAGGAGGTGGTATTGTTGAACCAATTCCTCTCAACGTCAAAACAGGTATATAATTATTTCTGAGCATACTTACCAGTAATAACTTATGCTTAGATCTAACACATATACTTGCATACTAAATGGGTTTTTTTTGTGGTAGCACTGTTACAGGTCTTATCCTAGGAAGCCCTCAGTAAAATATTTCTTAGTTAAACTTCTCAATCTTTTAAACTAAAAATAAAAGTTTGAGTATAAAATAAAATTTAAATCATAAAAACATGGGGGAAATCATAACCATTAAAAATGCAAAGCTATTTTTTGTCCATTGAAATGTGCTAAGGGGCACCTTGGTGGCTCAGGCAGTTGAGGGTCCGAGTCTTGATTTTGGCTCAGGTCATGATCTCATAGGTTGTGAGTTCAAGCCCCGTGTCAGGCTTTGCACTAACAGTGTGGAGTCTGCTTAGGATTATCTCTCTCTCCCTGTCTTCCCTGCTTGTGCTGTCTCTCTCTCTAAATAAATAAACATTAAAAAAAAAAAAAAAAGGAATGTGCTAGAAGTATTCTGAGACAGGCTTATCCACTCAATGTTTTTCTTAATACTTTGGATGAATTAAGAAGAAAAATATATATTTTATTTGTTTATTATCTTTATATGAAATTATGATAGTTGATGCTGTTTTCCCAATTTAAAGAATTTTGTATTGTGTGACTCTTATTAGATCAGACTAATGATCTTTGTAAAAATCCAATTGCGTGTTTGGGTTTAGAAAAAAAAAATCTTCTGTGTTTTCTCCTGTCATTCATGTCAAATGCTTCTGAGAGATTGTACTCAAATTAGAATCGTGTGTAATTTGCAACTGGTTAGAGGTCATGTTTTGAAGTGTGAAGTCAGCACGTTCTTCACCAGAGTGTGCTGTTTGAACAGGGAAAAGTGGCATCGGTCATGAGGCATTACTAAAGCGGAAAGCAGAGGAGAAACTAGAAAGCTACAGAAGAAAGATCCACATGAAAACCCAAGCCGAAGAAAAAGCTGCAGAGCAGTTTCGGTAATACTTGGTATTTGAGCTGTCTTGGGTTTCACCCTGTGTTTATCGTGATATGTTTTCTGGTAGTTGGGCATTTAAGTGGATAAAGGGAGTGCACACTCTTGGTGGCCTATTGTTGTCTTTCCATTAGACTGCGATTGAAACACAAGCAGGATGAAGTGAAGCTGGAAGGGGACCTTAGAAGAAGCCAGCGAGCCTGCCAGCAATTGGATACGCAGAAGGCAAGCCTTTCACCTGTGTTCAGTTTGGGAAGGTTTTTTGGCACCCAGTGTGAATTGCCTCGTAATTAGAAAAAAAGAAAGAAAAGAAACCCCAGGCCTGTGGCATCTAGCCTGCTACCTGGTAAAGCTTTTATTTAACACGCAGGACTGATCTGTGATGATTGATACTCACAACGATGTTCGCTGCAGGACCCAGAGTAGTCTGAGTTACCCAGTAAGGGTCAAATAACATTTTGATGTTTAATTGTTCTCTGCTTATTTGAATAAGTGTGTGTGTGTGGAAACTCCGTTCACCAGAATATTTTATGAATAGCCTATTTTTAGTCCATATTCAGTACCTCTTGTGTCCCTACCTAGTAAAAATCATGGTAGATTACTATATATTTTGGATGTTTTTAAAATTTTATTTTTGCTTTTATTATTTCATCTTGCTTTTTTTTTTACTTTGATGTTTCCATCAGAATAAAATGACTTCAATTAAAGTTTCAAAGACATCTATAAAATTTCCCTTGTATGTAAATAGACCTCTGGAAGCAATCTCCCACTTTTCTGTATTTCCATAACACTTTATGTTGTGTCTGTGTCATGAAACTTTTCTAGCTTACATGTATTTTGTGTGCGTGTGCTCTACAAGTAAATCTTGTGAGATCTAAAACCAAATCTCATGAGATTGTATTCTTTTTTTTTTTTAATTCAAGTTAATTAACATACAGTGTAATCTTGGCTTTGGGAGTGGAACCCAGTGATTCATCTCTTATATTTGACACCCAGTGCTCATCCCAACAAGTGGCCTCCTTAATGCCCATCCCCTCACCTATCTCCCCTCTTCCATGTATTATTTTATTCCCCTTAAGCTACGTGTACCCATGGCTTATTTCCCTAGTAAACTGGCAGCCACTGGGGGACAATATTTGTACTGAGTCTTCATCCCCGTGGTTCACACAGCCCAGGGCTTTACTCTTGAAGCAGCCATCAGTAAATATTCCATTGAAAGAAAGAATTCATGTTGATATGAACATACTTGTGATAGTCTTCTGGTTAGCTGTGTTTAATTGGAAATAATTCTATATTTTCAGAATATTCAGGTTCCCAGGGAAGCTTGGTACTGGTTGGGACTTGAAGAGGAAACTGAGGAAGAGGAAGAGGAAGAAAAAGAACAAGACGAAGATGAATATAAGAGTGAAGACTTAAGTGTATGTTTTGGGACCAATTCCTCGAGCAGGGTGTCTTAAGTGTATGCCTTGATACCATTCACATTTTGAGTCGGGTAATTGTTTGTTGGGGCATATGCTGTTTTAACAACATCCCTGGCCTCCACCCACCAGGTGCCTGTTGCACTTTCCCCTTGTGACAACCAAAAATATCTCCAGATATTGCTAAATTTCCCGAGAGGAAAAATCACCTCTAGTTGAGAACTACTATATGATAGGATTATTTTATTAACCCCAAATCAAACATTATATAATTTCTTGCTTTAGCTTCGGTTTACACTCTCAGCTTCAGTTTGGATGACAGACAAGCTGCAAACAGAAATTATCTTAATTTCTATTCTGTTGCGTATTAAACCTCTGGAAGTGATTCTAATGAGTACCCCTCTCCTCCACCCATAAACAAAGCAAAAAAAAACACAGCTCAAAGGAAGTGGAGATTATTCAAGAAAGGAATCCCATTTCTGTGTTTTTTTTGTGTATAAGAATTTTATAGGAAACATTTACAATTTGAAAAACTAGTGTTCCACTTAACTGGGAGACCATCGATGAGAATTTTAATGACCAAGGGAGGCAGTGTTCACTCTCGTTACATCTGGGGGAGGTAGGTTCTTTGAAAGTAGAGGGGTGTCTTTAAAGGATCCTGATTAAAATAAGAGCCAGTCCAAATGTATTTTCCAAATGTTAACAAGTGGTCTCTTTGTGTCTGGGAAACTTGTGAAAATATGAGGGTGGCTGGTAAACGGGGGACATGTTCTAATACATTCTTCCCTTGATACCTCTCCTAACTGGTTAAGACAGTAGCAGAAGATTTATGGCCTTGGGCTACTTTGGTAGGATCCAAGAGACCTGAATACCAAGATTATGTTTAATTTGAACTATTAATGTGCCTGTGTCCTACATGTAGGTCCTGGAAAAATTACAAATATTGACTGGTTATTTAAGAGAAGAACATCTGTATTGTATTTGGTGTGGAACAGCCTACGAAGGTGAGAGGATACTTAACACTTTTTGAAAATATTGAACACAAATGCTATTTGATTTCTTAACTTCGGTTGTGTGTGTGTGTAAGTCATATTTCCCATAGACAATGGAAATTTCTTATTCTATCCAAATGGCAATGTGGGATCAATGTCTTCAAGCAATGGTGTAAATAGAAATAATTGTGGCCTTATTAAAGGTGCTTTTAACTTTTCAGAAACTAAATGTACAGAAGGGAATTTTCCAGTTCTCTATTTCAAAAGGAAGAATTTTTTACTTACTTGAGGATGAATTTTTTCATGCTTTATTTTTAAAGATTCTTTCTTCACCTGCAGTATTTGCAAGATATTTCAGATTTTCAGCACTAGGTTTTATGTACCTAGAATATTGTTTCAGAATACTGAAATCCACTCCATTTTTCTTTATTATAAGGAAAGAAATGGGTTTAAAACTTGCCAGATACCTTATAGAGCTAAGCACTTTCCCTTCTAACACATTCCCCCAAGTTAGCTTTGTTAACTTGAATTTAAGAACTTGACACTTGACAGTAAAGAATTGTTGGTTATGGTTGTATCTTTTCCCAGTTTAGCTGAGTAAGTAGCAAACACAGCTACAAAACACGTTATGTTGAACTAATTTTCTGGAATAGTTTACTATACAAGTATTAATCTTTTATTTTCTTCACATACATTACAGATAAAGAAGACCTCTCTTCAAATTGCCCAGGACCAACTTCTGCAGATCATGACTAAGATTATTCTCAATAAAGTAGAAACTTGGAAAATGTTATTGTTTCCTGAAAATAGACATTTGAGCAGTTAGAATTCCCAAATTATGCCAGTTAAAGAAAGAGAGCCTTTTTATATATTTTGTTCTTTTTGTCATTTTAGAAGTACTTTGTACTTTATAGTTGTTCATTGATTTAAAAAAATAACAGAATGCTATTTCAGAACACAAGGGTTATAGACATGGGCAATCACAATTTGTGACTCTACTGTGATGCTATGGGGCTCAAGGACACCAACAGGTAACTCTCTTATTCCCCTCTTCACTTTGGAACAAATTTAGAAATAAGACATGAGAGTCAGAGATAGATCGAAATGTCAGCTTTATCAGTGACGCTGAGTTAGAGAGCAAGGTTGTCTTGTTTTCCCATTAGCCTCCCTAAAATATCTCCCTGACTGGACACAACTGCAGACCTCTGCCTTGCCAGGGATAGAGCCCACCTTTGCTTTCTGAGAGCATTTAGCTTTCAAAGAGAGAGGACCCAACAGGGGTGGGGCCACACATGCTAATAAGTCCCTGCTCCCAAAATCACTTTTCAGATAAGACACTTCTCTGTTGGGAGGGAATGAATGAGGGTTCACAGAGCTTGCTCCCATACTTCTCTCTCCCAAGGAGCAAGAAAAAGTCCCTTCCCTCCATGCAAATAGGAGGAGGAAGGAAAAGTATCCCCCTCAGTAAGACTGATGTCAGAGGCAATGTTCCATTAAGACTACTTCATTCTAGCCAGTTTTAAAGTTTTTTATACCATTTTTTAAAATTTATTTTTGAGAGAGCATGAATGGGGGAGGGGCAGAGAGAGAGGGAGAAGCAGAATCTGAAGCAGGCTCCAGGCTCCGAGCTGTCAGTGCAAAGCCCCACGCAGGGCTCGAACTCACGAACCATGAGATCATGACCTGAGCTGAAGTCGGAGGCTTAACTGACTGAGCCACTCAGGCGCCCCCATTCTAGCCAGTTTTAGAAACAAAATAATTGTGATACTTGTGGCAAAATCATGAGTTTTCATACAATGTGTATATCCACTATAAGTGATCGATTGCAAGTTTTGGCTAAAGAAACTTTAGAATTGGGAGTAATCTTAACTATCAGGTTATCCAACTACTTACTAAATTTGGGAGCCCTTGAACAACATTCCCAGCAGGTGGTAATGCAACTTCTGCCTTTATTTTTCCAGGCAAGAGAGCTCACTGCCTTAAAATGGATCGTTCCATTGCTAGGTAGCTCTAAGTGATTTTTAAAGTTATTTTTCTAAAATCGTCTTGCCTGTAATGACACCACCTATAGCTAAGGACAAACCATGTAGCACACCTCTAGAGATCTTCAGCCAAAATTGGGCATCAAAAATCATGAACTTTTTTTTAAAGTTCATAAGCTCAGGTACCTCCCCTAGTGATTTTGAATTCAGCTAGTCGAGGGTAGTTTCTAGATATCTGTATTTATTTTAAAGTGCTAAGAGTGCATCTGATAAGCACCTGTGCATTAGGACTGGTGCTACAGGTTAAATACAGCACACTATTACATTCTTGGAGATCCAGTTTTATAGCTTACCTCTCAGTACCATTGAGCAAGAGCTCAACCTCTTCCTCCTTTTATTAGAAACAGCATACGGAAGAACAGAGCAAAAGCATAATCTATATTTGCATAAATTAAGATAATCAATAGCACAACTTGAATCAGCCTCTGACCTAATAGGACCTAATTCATTTGTTCTCAAGTTTAGCTTGGGGAGCTTTAAAAATGATAGTAGAAGGGGTGCCTGGGTGGCTCAGTCGATTAAGCATTTGACTCTTCATTGTCACAATTTCATGAGTTCGAGCCCCATATCGGCCTCTGCACTGACAATGCGGAGCCTTCTTGGGATTCTCTCTCAACTCTCTGCCCCTCCCCCACTCACACGGTCTCTTTCTCGCTCAAAATAAACATTAAAAAAATTTTTTTAATGATAATACAAGTTTCCCATCAGCAGAGATTCTGATGTAACTGGCCACTATGGCCTGAGCATGACCACCTTTGATTCTAAGACGCAGCACAAAACTTGAGAATCACTACACGAGTTAACTTCTGGGCCTCAGTTCTTCATCCAGAAAATGAAGCCTTATTTTTATGAATATAAATACACATATAAAATACTAGAGCTTATACTACTGTATAATAGTATTTAATGTTTACTTTTTCACTTAAAAAACAATAAAACTATAATAAAAGATAAAACAAAGGAGTCCATCTTTCCTTGGAATTAGTCAGATATTTTCCTGTCATTTCAGCCAGTACACTGACATTCATGTAGTCATTCCCAAAGCCCTGTGGGTTGTTTCAGATGGAACGGAGTTAGGCACCAGCTTCCTATTCTCCTATCACTGACTGTGGGGACAGCCATCTACCTGCCTAATGGCTGAGAATATTTTTAATACGTTCATGCTCAGAATATGGGAATGACTTCAATAGAATCCATGACCCCACCAGATTTGTGGTTTGCATATCCAGGTGAAGGCTTAAAACTTGGCATACCTTTGAGAGTGGGAAACATCCCTCATTCTTATCCATTGACAATTAAAAATCCAGGCTTCCAGGGGTGCCTGGGTGGCTCAGTCAGTTAAGCGTCCAACTATTGATTTTGGCTCAGGTCATCATGGAACTGAGCCCTGCACCTGGCTCTGCACTGAAATCACGGAGTCTGCTTAGGATTCTCTCTCCCCCTCTCTCTCTCTCTCTCTCTCTCTCTCTCTCTGCCCCTCCCCTGCTTGTGCTTTCTCTCCCTCTTAAAAATAAATAATAAACTTAAAAAAGAATACAGGCTTCCAATATGAGTAAAGATTTATTTTTATTAACATAAGCCTTTACTGATTTCAGAACTAGACAATAATGAGAACCAAGGTAAGCAAAACATTAAAAAGAATTTTTTAATTTGCTTTAGTGAATTTGAATTTGCTTCAGTGAAACATTGTAATATGTCATGTTATTTACTTTTATTTATATTGTGCTTTTTTTTTGAGTGCTTTATTTTCAAACTCCAATCTATAATTTCTAAAGTCTTTCATTTTCCTTAAATATAAATCCAAAATACTGCAGCTTCTACAATTCAGAACGAATAGACTTTAATATATGAAATTGGTTTCTCTTAAACACCTTTTTTTTTGTGTTATTTGCCATTTAATTGTTGAAATTAGAAATGAACATTATTTAGTATTAGACACATTTTGTAGGATCAAGCATATGAAATCCTTAATACTTTTATTTCCCACCAATTCAAAAGCACTTACAGAGTTCCTGCTTTATGCAGGTCAGTAGGCTCACTGCCTTGGGGTAAACAAAAATGAGAGAGCCTGTCCCTGGTTTACAGAAATTCATCGAAGGAGCCTCACAGGAAAAACTGAGCTCCAAGGCAAATTGGTAAGCATAATACTGAGGTACTGAACAAGAGCAGACCTAGGGAACAGTTTCATGCGGGAGGGGAATAGTGGAACATGATGAAGTCACACTGAATTTGATTCTGAATGTAACTTCAGTACACGAAGTTGTGAGGAAGGGGTTACAATATGACCCAGCACTTCCACTCCCAGGTATTTACCGAAGAGAAATGAAAACATACATCCACATAAACTTGTACATGAATATCATAGTAGCATTGTTCATAATAGCAGGAAAGTGGAAACAACCCAAATGTCCATCAATTGATGAATGGATAAATAAACTGTGATAGAACCATAGAATTGACTATTAGTTGGCTATAAAAAGGAATGAGGTCCTGATTCATGCCACAACATGGATGAACCTCAAAAACATTATGCTAAATGGAAAAGACCACACATTGTATGATTCCATTTAAATGAAAGTCCAGAGCATGCAAATCTATAGAGCCAGAAAGTAAATTAGTGGTTGCCTAGCTTTTGGAGAAGGTGAAGAATGAGTCATCACGGGTATGAGTTTTCTTGTTGAATGACAAAACGTTTTAAAATTGTGGTGATGGTTGGGGAACCTGAGTGGCTCAGATGGTCGTTAAATGTCTGTATCTTGATTTCAGCTCAGGTCATGATCTCATACTTCGTGAGTTTGGGCCATGTGTCCATCTCTGTGCTGACAGTGTGGTGCCTGTTTGGGATTTTCTCTCTCCCTCGCTCTGCCCTTCCTCTCTCTCTCTTTAAAAAAACATTTTAAAAAGATTTAAAAAATAAAATTGTGGTGATGGTTGCACTCTGAACATCCTTGACACCACTGAACTGTATAGTTTAAATGGGTGAATTGTATGGTATGTATTCTATCAGTAAAATTGTTATAAAAAAAAAGAAGGAGATTTTAGGTAGAAACCATAGTTGAGAACCATTGAGTGCAAAACCTTATTCAGGTAACACAGCTGACTTGTGTGGTGGAGCTTATTCAAGTAACAGCCAGTGAACATGGGTCATGGAGTGGGGGCCTCCAGAGGAGCATGGCTCTGCCAACACCTCGACTTTCGCCCAGTGAAACTCACTTCAGGCTAGGAAAATAAATGACTGTTGTTTTAAGCCCCAAAGTTTGTGGTAGTTTGTCACAGCAGCCATAGAAAATGAATACAGGTCCCAACCCCTGAAGAGTCACACATATTTGAGAGGTACTTGCCTCACCGTTTTACCTATTCTACAATTTTTGTCAGAGTTTAAACCAATAGTGAGGCCACCATACATCTATCAACTGCAGTCCCTTAATCTGAGACTGTTCTGAGGAAATGCAGGGTTGGGATAGGCCATAGTCACAGATAGAGAATCACAGACATCAAGGACAGGGTTGACATTTAGATATAAAGAGTAAATACCTAAATGGAATGTCTGCCATACTTTGTTCCTTAGTCTGCTTTCCTCTAAATAATCTCCCCTGGATTCACAGTTGAGCCTCAGGGGTTACTTCCATTTACTCTGTGTATGATTCCATCCTTTCTCTCATGTGTTTTCTACAGTCTGCTTGATGCCTTCACCCGAATATTCTGGCAGCAACACAAACAGCATCTCCAAATGAGAGCTAACATTTTACACACAACACGTGCTCCACCTCCTCATGTGGACAGATGTGCGGTGACCTTACTATTGGCTTAAATTCTAATGAAAAATTGTATAATAGATAAAAGTGTGAGACAAAATATCTCTCAAATATGTGTGGCTCTTTGGGGGTTGGATTGAAGCCTGCATTTCCTTTAATGGCATCCTAATCTGGCCACTCACCTTCAGACAAACCCGGAGGAATCTCTGATGGTACTTTCTCCTTAATCCTCACAACTAGTCATCAACTCCTCTTGGTTCTGTCCCCAGTATCGTTCAGGCCATCTTAGCCGCTCAGCATTCTGGTCTTTCAAAATAGTCTCTTCCTGCTCCAACCCATTCTAAACACACTGTTTCAAAGAACTGGTTGGGTCATACCCCTGCTAAAAAACAAAAACCTTATTTGTCACCTTTGGGGGTTGTCAGGGCACCAACTCATTCTACAATATTTATTCCATCTGTTCTGTTCTGTTTAGAGAAATTTCTTTATAGAAGAATCACAGATGATAAAGATGATAGAATCCAAAAATCTCTATTTTGCAACCTCTAATGAAATAATGGATCCAAACAACAGTCTTCAATGGTCGCTAAAACCATTAGGTGGAAGATTGATAGGAAACTTTATAGTAGATTACACCACCAGAAACCACCGATCAATTTTAAGATCACTGAAAATAAAACAAGCAAACATTATGTTCCTCCTGGAGAGATGCAAAAGAAAGTATACAGCATCATCTATGCAGTATTCTCGGGGGGGGGGGGGAGGGAGGAACTTGAACCAGAATCAAATCAAACTTCTAGTCCTTAGTAGACACCATGGGGATACCATCAGTCAAATCCTGAATGAAGGAAATTCTACAGAATATATGATCCAGTTCCTTAAATAAATGGTAAGAGGAAAGAAGTTTAATACAGGGGTAAATGTTACAAAGTAAAAGAGACATCAGCCAAATGCAATGTTGGATCCTGATTTAAACAACCAGCAAAAATATTATTTTGTGAAGAAAACTGAATACAGACTGATTATTATATGACAATCAAGGAAATATTAATTTTGTTGAATGACAATGTATCATGGTTTTGTTAAAATTCAACAGATCTTATGTCAGAAATACATTTTTAAGTATGTACAAGTGAAATGATATAATGACTGAAGTTTGCTTTAAAATACTCCAGTAAAAGAAAATTTAAAAAAGGAAGGGAGTTGGGGTGCCTGTGTGGCTCAGTTGGTTAAGCATCTGACTCTTGATTTCAGCTTAGGTCACCTCACAGTTCATGAGATCAAGCCCCATGTCTGGCTCTGCACTGACAGTGCACAGCCTGCTTGGGAGTCTCTCTCTCTCCCTTTCTCTCTGTCCCTGCCCTGCTTGTGCAAGCTAGCGCACTCTCTCTCTCTCTCTCTCTCTCTCTCAAAATAAATAAACATTTTTTTTAAAAAGAAGGGGTATATATAACAAAGAAGGCAAAATGTTGATATTTGGTGCAACTGGGTGAGGGTTACATAGAATTTCATTACTCTATTCTTTGTTTTTGTGTATGCTTTAACATAAAATTTATGAAAGTAAATATGAATAATATTGGAGTCATTCGATATAACATAATGAAAAATTAACATGCCAGGAACCTCAAGTTATGGTGGACACTCCAGTAGGGAATGGATGTTGTGAATTTGTTTCTAGCGAGTGTCCTGGATAATGGAGTCTTGGAGAAGCTGGTATTTAGACTTCTAAACATTTCATCTCAGATACATAGGTGTGCATGCATATATATATATGTGTACACACACATATATATATGTTCACACGCATGTCTAACTTTATGGATTTGGAACCTGTGCAGTTGTGCAGAGCTCCATATTCACGAAGTGCCCCATGCTTAATTATTGAACAAAGGCCTCATGTGTTCATGTCACTGTGGGTCCCAAATTATGTAGCTGGCCATACACATACTTCTCTATGTATATGTGTATGTATAAAAGCTAAATCACATATATGCATAAATAACTTCTATTATCCTCCACCTAGATTTATCAGTCATTCAGTTGTTAATATTTTGCCCCATTTGCTTTCTTTCTCCCTTCATGTACATACTGATTTTCGCTAAACATTTGAAAGTTGCCCATATCATGCCACTTCACCCCTAAACATTTCCGCATGCACTGCCTCAGAATAAGACATCTTCCTGCATGACCACAACATCATCATCACAGCTAAGAAAATTAAAATGTATTCTATAATGCCATCTAATATGCAGTCCATACCAAAATGTTCTTAACTGTCCCCAAAATGTCAAATTTTACAATTTGATGGGGTTTTTTAAATATTTTTTTAACATCCAGGATACAGTCAAGATTCAAGTATCACATTTGGTCATTATATCCCTCTAGTCTCTTTCTATTTAGACTACTTCCTCTACTTTTTTGGTGTATGTGATATTGACTTTTTGAGAAGCCCAAGGTAATTATCTTATAGAATGACTTCATTCAGGATTTGTCTAATGATTTATTCATGACTGAATTCCAGTTAAATGCTGCAGGCAAGAAAACTAAATAGGTGATATATATAGTATATAACTCTTACATCACATCAGGGGAGGCTTAATATTAGGTAGTAAGTTCCACCTTCAGTGATGTTAGATTTAATCAGGTGGTTATTGAGGAGACCAGGAGATCTTTCTATTATAAAGGTACATTTCCCTTTCCCCCTTGTAACTGATATGTCATCTGTGGGGTTATACTTAAATCCTCTGAGGATCTTGTTCCCCAACACCTTTTCAACCAATGGTTTTAGTTTCCATTGATAAACCTTGCCTTGATCAAATACTGCATTGGGAATTAAAAACCATATTAAGTGGTGTTAGTAACTTTTTAGAAATAGCCATAGCCTTCATAAAAGCCTTTTCTCTGTGACTTTTCTGCTTAGCCTAAACTTGGCTCATCTTAAAAATTATAAAATATATGACAGTTTTAGAATGGTAGTTGGTTGCTATAAAATTTAAATCAACCCTCACGTTTTTCCAAGATGTCATCCAAATTATCTTCGGGTATTCTCTCCAGCAATTCAGGGAAACAGAGTATACCCAATGTTTCTTAGGTATATCTTTTCCAGAATTCAAGCCATGGCTCTTGTCCAGACTACTGCCCATATTGCTCCTCTCTACTCGTCTAAATCCCTAGCCTACTTGGAAGTCTCCCTGGAATGCCACTTCTAAGCCCTGTGCCATGATACCTCAGTAGAAAGTGATCTCCTGTGACCTCCTCCAGATTGACTACTTTCTGTGCTTACGTACTGCTTTCCAGCACAGTTTTCTCTTTAAAGTGCTTGTCCTAATAGATACAAAATGTATTTAAGATAAAAGAGTAACTACGCAGTAAACAGTAGTGAATGGAACATCCAGTTTAAGAAAAAAAAAAAAGTGAGGAGTACCTGGATGGCTCAGTCATGTTGCTTAAGCATCTGACCCTTGACTTTGGCTCATGTCTCATGGGTTTGAGCCCCACATCTGGCTCCATGCTGAAAGTGTAGAGCCTGCTTGGGATTCTCTCTCTTCTCCCTCCCTCTCTCTCTTTCTCTCTCAAAGGTAAATAATAAATAAACTTTAAAAAAGTGAACTGTTATCTTTGAAGTTTACCTCCCCTATCACACCACTTGCATCCCTCCTCAGATAACCAGTATCGGAATTTAGAATTCCTTATTCCTTTCTTTCCCTCTATTGTTTTACCACATTTGTTCGGATTTCTAAACAAAGTATTTCATTTAGCATGGTCTGGAGCTTTAGGTAGATAGAATCATTCTGTATATATTTTTTTGTAACTGGCTTTGTTTGCTTAACATTGTGTTCCTCAGAGATGTATCATGTTATTGCACTTAGCTATAATTCATTCATTTTCACTGCTATATAATATTACAGTGTATGAAAAAATACAATTTATTTATCCATTCTTATTGTGATGTACCTTGTTTTTTGTTCTTTGGGCTGTTATGAACAGGGTTTCTATGAACATTCTGGTAGGCAAGCATGTAGGAACCAAATTGATGGCTTTCAACCTTACCCAATCATACCAAATTGTTTTCCACAGTGATTGTATATCACTTATCTTCTTATGGGTACCATATTTCTCTAACTAGCTTGTTAGCTATTTAAAGCAGGGAGAGAGCTCATATTTTTTAGCCTAGAAACAGTGAACATTTAATAAATATTAATTGATTCACTAATATTTTAAAATTTTGACTTTCCCCCGTGTTTATAATAAGGAGATAAGCTAGGGAAAAGGAAAATGTATGAATGTTTTTGAAGTAAAATTTTTAAAAAAAGATTCAAACCTTCCTAAAATTTAGTGAAAAATTAAGAGGAAAATAAAAATAGAAGGTAAATATCCAATAGTCGTCCCTAGAAGATTTTAGACAGTTATAGAAAAATTGAATATCCAAAGCAGGATACTTTTTTTTTTTTAGAAGCGCTCTAACATGTGCTTCGTTTCTTCTTCTCTGCAACATTCTTCCACTCCTGCAAGGTCTCCAGTATTTCCGATGCATGAGGCCGTTTTGTGGGTTCAGGTGACAGTAATTTCTGCAGAAGAATTTTCTGTAATGATAGTGAGTCAACACTAAGAAACAGAACATTGAAATAAATAAAATTCTGATTATTTTCAAGTGCTTACTTCTCTGCTGTCAAATACATCTGGGAACTTGCCTTCCCTTAGCGCTTTAAAAATCTGAAAATAAAATACACATATATATTCATTAGGAAATTATTCATTCGAGAGGCGATTTGTTCATTCACTTGACTAAGAAGCAAGCAGGACTCCCCTCCCCCACCTTTTCCCATCCTTAACATCATCAAGTTGAAGTGTTAAGAGCATCATCTGCATTTCTTCCCTTGACCTTTTTGGAATCCTTTGTGATAGGTATTTTCATTATCCCTGCTGTCCAGATAAGGCTATTGGCTCCAGGCAAGTTCCTTTCACTGAGCTTCAAATCAAGATATCCAGTTGCCTAATGCCTTTAACAGTCCCCCACAGCCTCCACTAGAAAGTCCATAATCTTGCCTTAATTTAGTCCCAACAGGTCTCTCCAGTGTACCAACCATCCCTTCCTTGTCACTTATTACTCCAATAAAAAGGATTCTGCCTGCTAGTCCCGCACTCTGCACAAGGCATGCTGGAATTACCTTCCTTCTATTTTGGACTATTAGAAGCAAACCAATCCTTCAAAGCAACTTAAATACCCCTGGAAACCTAAATCCCTACAGCTAGAAAGATCTCTGTGCTGTTTCCCCAAGACTTCATGTCTTCTCCCAAAAACATGTAGAGCATTCTTGTATATTATCTTCCCTTCTAGAATAAAAGCTCCATGAGAACAAGACTTATTCACATTTATAACCCTGTAGCACTTAGCGCAGTGTCCTAGGCAAAGCAGGCCATCAATGAAATTTTACTGATTGACTCAAATAAGAAGAAACAGATATAGTTTTATGAGATGTACACACCTTCAAAAGAAGACCAAAGTTTTTGTCTTAAACAAAAAGTTTTGGTTGCCCAAATGTGGAAAAGAGTAAATCCATATTTCCTTTTCAGTCAACACTATATATTCAAGTCTATCCTCATATAAGGGCAGCTAACTGTAGCAGCAGTATGGAGATGACTGCTGATAATTTTTGTTGCTTAATTCTTTTTGTGAGATTATTTACCTTTAATGTTTCTGAAACAGTGGGACATATGTAAAGAAGTTCCACGAGAATTAGCCCCAAAGAAAAGATGTCCACTTCTTTTCCATATACTTGTGAAGAAATCTAAAGAGACCAAAATATGTTTATGTTAAACACCCATGTCTTCTGAAGCCAAAAAAGCTTTTTGACCAAAATATCTTATATCATGTAACAATGCATGTTTGTGAGCAATCTGCGGAGTCTGACTGCCCTGGTTCAAATGTGTCACTAATTGGCTGCATCATCCATGTAAATTAACCATCCATGGTGGAATAATCTCAACCATAAAATGGGGATAACAAAAATTTCAACCTCAGAGGTTGACAGTGGTGTTAAGTAAGATGTAGAAGGTGAAATAGGTAAAATAGTTCCCAGTAACTGACTTGCATGCAAATGTTAATATGTATTCACAATATTCTATAACTGGAAGCAATCCAAATGCCCATCAGAGGAGAATGGGTAAGCACGTTGTGGTATATTCAGGCAATGGAATAGTACTCAGTAATGAAAAGGAATAATATGCTGGTATAAACAACAACTAGAGGTTCTCCAACAGACATTACTTTGAGTGAAATAATCAGATACAAAAAAATCATACATAACCTATGATTCCATTCATATGAAGCTCAAGAGAGGGAAAACTAATCTGTGGTGACAGAAATCAGAGTACTGGCTGCCTCTGGGAAGAAGGAATGGACTGGAAAGGGCCTGAGGGAATTTTCACAGGTGAGGGAGATGTTCTACATTTTCTTTTTTTTTAATGTTTTTATTTATTTTTAAGAGAGAGAGAGAGACAGAGCATCAGCAGGGGGGGGGAGCAGAGAGAGAGGGAGACACAGAATCCAAAGCAGGGTCCAGGCTCTTAGCTGTCAGAACAGAGCCCGACGCAGGGCTCAAACCCACAAACCGTGAGATCATGACCTGAGCCGAAGTCAGACGCTTTACCAACTGAGCCACCCAGGTGCCCCGTTCTACATTTTCATAAGTTTATGGGCTTCCCAGGTATATATGCCTTTGTCAAAATGAAAAATGTACATTTAAAATACATACACTTCATGGTGTATAAATTATTTCTCAATAAAATGTTTTGCAGTTAAAAACCACTAAGAAAATGAAAAGCACAATGATGGATGATATTTTAAAAAAATATTTTAGGGTGACAATACAGGGTGCAGGAATTAAAGGGGAGCCATCAGCCACTGATGGTCTTCCACTTTCCCATTCCACAAAAAAATTAAATTATATTTTTATGCCACATGGTCCCCAAAGGGAAAAGGTGGATTTCCTCTCCACCCTAGACTCTCAAACATCAAAAAGATAAAACTAGACAATAAGCTATCAACCAAAAAATGTAGACTATTAGAGTCATGAAACTATACATAAGACAAACATTCAAAATCGATAGCTGTACAACCATGTTCATAACAGCAATTTTCACAAGCGCCAAAAGGTAGGAGCAACCCAAGTATCTGTTGATGGATGAACAGATAAACAAAATGTGGTATATCCATACACTGGTATATTGGTAATCCTTAAAAAGGAAGGAAATCCTGACACAGGCTACAGCATGGATGAACCTTGAGGATATTCTGCTGAGTGAAATAAGCTAGTCACAAAAGGACGAATACTATAGGATCTACTTATACAAGGTCTATGGGGTGGTCAAATTCATAGAGACAGAAAGAAGGATGGTGGTTTCCAGGGCTGGGGGAGAGAGGAATGGGGAGCTGTTCGATGGGTGCAGAGTTTCCATTTTGCAAGATGAAAAGAGTTCTGGAAATGGATGGTGGAGACGGTAGCACAGCATGAGTGTACTTGATGCCACTGAATTGTACACCTAAAAATGGTTAAGACAGCAAGTTTCATGCGATGTGTATTTTACCACAATTAGAAGTAAATGAGTATCTTTTAAAAAACAATAGCCTTATTAAGAACCAAGAGATACAAGGAGTCCCATTTCAACAGCAAAACACTACATATTCAGGGAAAAGCTTTAAAAATATAAGTGATCTTCATAAAGAAAAAAATATTTTAAAACTTCATTGAAGAATATGGAAGTGGCCTTCAGGTAGATTTATCATTGCTCCCAGTGGTGCCCTGGCCTCCCAGTGAAAGCATGACACTTGCCATCTCCTTCCCTTGGGCTGGGCCATGCAATTCACGCTGGGCCATGTTTACTGATGCACGCCCCGCCCCCACTGGGCAGAGCCTGCAAAAGTCACGTCGAGATTCTGCCATTGCTTTCTGCTGTGAGCACAGCAGTGACCCAGATAGGGTTCTTCCTGCAGCCTGCGTTCTGGAATGAAGGAGACACATGAAACAAAACCACAGCCAGACTGCGGCCAACACATCATGTGGGCAAGAAATAAACCTTGGGTGTTTTGAACGCTACGAGGAGATTGGGAGTCACTAGCTACCATAGGATTGTCTGGCAAAAGCTGACGGATAGAGGACTTAAATAAGTGGAGGAAACCTGCCAATTTCCTGGAACAGAAGTCTCAAATATATAAAAATGTCAGTTCTCTTCAGTTGAATCCTTAAGTTTAATGCAATTGCTGGCAAAATCTCAACACCAGTTAGGAACATGACAAGATGATTCTATAGTTCATTAGAACTGTAAAATCAAATGGAATAGTAAACGTGAACACTAAGAACATCTTAAAAATGAAGAATAACATGGGAGGTCCTATCTTAAAATGCCATAATAACCTATCTTATAATGCTATAATAACTATCTTATAATGCTATAATAACTGAAACTAAAAACTGATATTAAGGAGGAAAAGATAAAAATAAGTCATTTGGACAAAATAGTGTCCAGAAACAGATCCATGAGTGTGTGGGAATTTCGTGTATGATAAAATAGGATTTAAGTTTTTATTTAGATTCCAGTGAGTTATCATACAGTGTAATATTAGTTTTAGGTGTCAACATAGTGATTCAACACTTCCATACATCACCCAGTGCTCTTCACAACAGTGCACTCCTTAATCGCCATCACCTGTTTAAACTATTCCCCCGGCCATCTCCCCTCTGGTAACCATCAGTATGTTCTCTATAGTTAAGAGTCTGTTTCTCAGTTTGCCTTTCTCTTTTTCCCTTTGCTTGTATGTTTTGTTTCTGAAATTCCACATATGAGTGAAATCATATGGTATTTATCATTCTCTGACTGACTTACTTCACTTTGCATAATTCTCTCTAGCTCCATCCATGTATTGCAAATAGCAAGAGTTCATTCTTTTTATGGCTAAATAATATTCCATTGTGTATATATATAGTATATTACATACATAATATATTACATATATACGTATACATATATGTACATATCACATCTTCTTTATTCGTCAGTTGATGGACACTTGGGATGTTTCCATAATTTGGCTATTGTAGATAATGCTGCTATGAACATCAGGGTGCGTGTATACCTTTGAATTAGTAGTTCTGTGTTCTTTGGGTAAATACCTAGCAGTGTGATTGCTGGATTGTAGGGTAGTTCTATTTTTAACTTCTTGAGGAACTTCCATACTGTTTTCCAGAGTGGCTGCACCAGTATGCATTCCCACCAACCGTGACTCCTCTCAACAATGTCCTTGCCAACACCTGCTGTTTCTTGTGTTGTTGATTTTAGGCATTCTGGCAGGTGTGAGGTGATATCTCATTGTGGTTTTGATTTGCATTTCCCTGATAAGTGATGTTGAGCATCGCTTCATGTGTCTGTTGCTTATCTGAATGTTTTCTTTGGGAAAATGTCTATTCATGTCTTCTGCCTATTTTTGAAATTGGATTATTTGTTTTTGGGGGTGTTGGATTTTATAAGTTCTTTATATATTTTGGAAACTAACCCTATGTCAGATATGTCATTTGCAAATATCTTCTCCCATTCCATAGGTTGCTTTTAGTTTTGTTGATTGTTTCTTTCCTTGTGCAGAAGGTTTTTATTTTGATTTAAGTCCCTATAGTTTCTTTTTGCTTTTGTTTCCTTTGCCTCAGGAGACATATCCAGAAAGAATTTGGTATAGCCAATGTCCAAGAGGTTATTGCCTATGTTCTCCTCTAGGATTTTTATGGTTTCAGGTTTCACATTAGGTCTTTCATTCATTTTGAATTTATTTTTGTATATGGTGTAAGAAAGTGGTCCAGTTTCACTCTTTTGCATGTTGCTGTCCAGTATTCCCAACATCATTTGTTGAAGAAGACTGTCTTTTTCCCATGGATAGCCTTTCCTGCTTTGTCAAAGATTACTTGACCATATAATTGTTGGTTCTTTTTTGGGTCTTCTATTCTATTTCAATGATCCATGTGTCTATTTTTGTGCCAGTACCATACTGTTTTGATTAAAAGTAGCATCTTTATTGTGGTAAGATATACATAAAATTTATCATTTTAATCATTTTTATTTGTGCAATTCAGTGAAATGTCTTCACAATGTCACACAATCTTCACCAGTATCAATTTCCCAAACTTGTTCATCACCCCAAATAGAAACTGCACTCATTAAACAACTTCCCATTCTTCCTCCCCCAGGCCCTGGTAACTTTTGTTCTACATTTTGTTTCTATGAATTTGCCTTAAAATAAAAGCTTAAATCATGAACTATCTGCTATATAGTGATGGGGCAGCTGCATATGTACATGAGGCATATCAAGGCATATCCCTTCCTCACATACAAAAATTAATTCTAGTTAGGGTAAAGCAAACCAAAAAACACAAAATATTTTTGTAACCTTGTGGGAGAAACAATCTCCAAAATAAAAATGAGAACCCAGCAGCCATATAGAAAATACTGATAAATGTGACAACTCAAAACCTTCTATGCTACATTTTAAACAAAGAAATAACAAAAAATAATCATCCAGGAGAACATTTCTGTAATATGGTTAACAGGTACAGAATCAATATCCAAACTGTATAAGTATTCCTTACAAAGAAACTAGGAACAGATAACCTAATTAAGAAAAAATGAGGAAAGGACATGAATAGAAAATCTGCAGAAAAATTGTAAGTACATACATACATAAAGGGCCTACCTTACTAAAAATCCAAAAAATGCAAACTAAAACAGCAAAATACTCCTCATTCATCACAGTGGCCAAAACCGCAGTCTGCTAGTACCCTAGTCTGATTGGGAGTGTGAAGGAGAAAGCAGCATTCTCCTCACTTTGGGAGGAGGGCATAATAGATAGAATCACTTTTTTTTAAATGACAATTTCAGAGTATTTACCAAATTTGATGCACTTGTCAGCCTATTCAGTAATTTCACTTAAAGGAATCTATCACAGATTATCATGGAAATACTTATTTTTAGGGGCACCTGAGTGGTTCAGTTGGTTAAGAGATGGACTCTTGATTTTGGCTCAGGTCATGATCTCCTGGTTGTGGGATCGAGCACCATGTCAGGCTCTGCACTGAGTATAGGGCCTGCTCGGGATTCTCTCTCTCCGTCTCCCTGACCCTCTCTCTACTCGCTTGCACTCTCTCTCAAAATAAATAAACTTAAAAAAAAAAGAAATATGTGTTTTTAGCGTCAAAGATAAGGAGGAAAACATGTAAAAAGTTGGTAACAGCCTAAAGAAACACTCATCAACAAGGAAACAGTTAAATAAATGATAGTACAGCTGTACTTCAGCATACAATACAGTTTCTAAAATAGATGGGTCAGATCTGTCTGTGCTGATACAGAAAGATTATGATAGCCTGTTGAGTGAAAAAAAATTAAGCCACAAAATAACATTACAGTAACTTATAAAAACATGTCTTTATATTTTTATGCAAAAAGTATGCATATACATACCTATGTCTGTTTATACATGTTTATAACTCATAGAAAATGATCTAAAAGGATAAACAGCAGACTCTATGAGAAGAATAGGAACAGAAAGTTGGGTTAAAGGGAATTTTCCACTTTCCTTCTCTTGCCTTCTGGGCAGTTTTAATTTTATAAGAGGTGTCGGTTATCTTTATAATTAAAAACACACAAAAAAGTGCAAACCATATAGACAGAAAGGAACGAGATCTCACCTGTTCTGGGCTCATGTATTGAAGAGTTCCTGTATTCGTTGTCCGCTTTACATAATCTTTCAGAGATGTCACAAGTCCAAAGTCTCCTATCTTTACTTGTTTTGTATCTACTAAAAATATGTTACTTGGCTACAAAAAAGAAAAAACAATATTTAACTTATAAGCACCAATTTGACACTGTTAACACATATCCAAATCATATTTAAGAAGGACTATTTTTATATTCCCTTATAATACATTTACCCTTACACAGGTAGCCCCAAACAGGATATTTAATATCACAGGTCTTTAAAATACCAGCTGAGGAGGAAAGGACTTCTCTGTCCACAGAGAAGGCTTTGGGCATAGCTGCCTTCAAATTTCTGAAGACATGATTAGTGGGAGGTGGATTCATTCTGTACAGTAACAGGGGGTGAATCCAGGACTAGAGGGTAGAAACAACCAAAAAATTTGCTTTAATATATCCTAATATACTAACAGTGTGGTCCAAAGAATGGGAATTTTGGAGTCCTCCTCTCAGGGAGTATTCAAGGTGGGGCTGGCCACCCACTTGGCAGAAATGTTGCAAATATGAGTCCAGGATATGTTGGGGATTGAAGTCAACACCCTTAAGATCTCTTCTAAGTTTGAGATTCTCAGAATGAGTCTCTTATCAATAATGGTGTAAGATATTGTGTGCAGCAACTATAGCAGTGAAGCTAGAAAAGTTAGAAGATAGAAGATTCAGGAGTATTAAGGTCAGATCTTTGAGTAACTACAGACAGGAAGCAAACACTGTCTGCAAACAGACACAAGAAAAGAACATTCTGTGACACAGGGCAACAGGAAGTATGGGGTACAGGCGAGAACTGGCAAAAGATGTGCTAGAGAAAGGAACATCAAGTCAGCACCTGTCAGTTTCACGAATTCATCCGGGACGGGGGGCTGGGAGTTAATACCCAAAGTTCTGCAGTTATTTGCAGGTTACTTTATAAGTAAATAATTCTGCTTAATTTGATATTTAACTATATATATATATATATATATATATATATATATCTCACCTATTCCAAAGTGAAGGTATAGCCATTCAAAATCTATTCTTTTGAACAAAATTCTTATAACATTCCAACTTCAAAGAGCACCTTCAGATGTTAAAGAAAGATGGATATAGGTGGATTCCAACACAAAGGGTGTGGACATCCAGTTTCTAGGCAGACCAAAGACACAATATCTTTTATGGGCCAATTATTCCTGTGTAGGCCCAACAACTACAAATATGGGTTCTTCTTTTACTCAAGAAACTCTTTTGTTCACCCCTTGTTCCTGGCTATTTGATGGGTGGGGGAAGCAACAGCCAAGATCTACATAGAAAAGTAGATCAAGAAGGCCACATTAAGAAACTGAGATCAGGGGCACCTGGGTGGCTCAGTCAGTTAAGTGTCAGACTTTGGCTCAGGTCCTGATCTCACAGTTCGTGGGTTTGAGCCCCACATCGGTTCTGTGCTGACAGCTCAGAGCCTGGAGCTTGTTTCAGATTCTGTGTCTCCCTCTCTCTCTGCCCCTCTCCCACTCGTGCTCTGTCTCTCTCTCTCTGTCTTAAAAATAAATAAACAAAAAAATTTTTAAAAAAGGAAAAAGAAACTGAGATCAAAGAAGACAAGGAGGAGAATGTTCCATGCAAGAAGAACATGACCAAAGCATCAGTGATAGGATTCAGCATGGCCAGTTTGTGATGGAAGTAGGCCAGTTACAGGGAAGAGAGAGTGAGGAGTGAGGGGTGGGGGCGCTGTGAAAAGCTATTCTGTCTCTTCTTTCATTTGGATGAGGAAGTAAAATGGGAAAACAGCTCATCTAGACCATGAAAGAAGTTAGGAAGCCAGCAGAAAATAAAAATACAAAGGTATGCTACATGTTCCAAGTTTTGGATTACAATTTTCCAATCATGGGGTAGAAATGTCTAACCAAATGCCAAGAAAGTTCTAGACTCTGGACCCAGTAGCTATGATTGCCCTCAAGAGTAATGGATAGGGGCACGTGAGTGGCTCAGTTGGTTAAGCATCCAACTTCGTCTCAGGTCATGATCTCAAGTCCCACATCGGGCTCTCTGCTGTCAGCACAGAGCCTGCTTCAGATCTTCTGTCCCACTCTCTCTCAGGCCCTCCCCCACTTGCTCTTGTATGCACGCTTGCGCTCTCCTTCTCTCTCAAAAATAAATAAACATTAAAAAAAGAGTAATGACTGAGAAATAAGAAGAATCATGTTCCCAAAGCCAGTCATCAGAGTCCCTTCTGCTTCTCAAACAAGCCTGAGTAGCAGCAGAGGCAATGACAGAGCAGCCTATTGGCTGTGCTAGCCACAGTAATTTGTGTACAAAGGCAGTTAACTAAAGCTATTGGTGTTTGCAACTGGAGTAGAAAGAGCAGCCAGATAGGACCAGAAGTGAATGAGCTCCTTCCTATAGGGCTCATTGTCTCAATAAATTGATTTGTCCTGGGGATCCTCTGAGTGGTATTATGGAATGGTATTTGGGGCAAGATCTAGATCCACTCTAACTTTAGAGGATCAGAGATATTATTTCCTCAGGATTGTCAATCAAAACTTCTAAAACTACAGAAGATACATTGTAAAATTACTACATCATAGGGGCGCCTGGGTGGCTCAGTCGGTTGAGCGTCCGACTTTGGCTCAGTGCATGATCTTCAGGTTGGTGGGTTCAAGCCCCGTGACGGGCTCACAGCTCAGAGCCTGGAGCCTGCTTTGGATTTTGTGTCTCCCTCTCTCCCTGCCCCTCCCCTGCTCACACACACTCTCTCTCTCTCTCAAAAATAAAATAAACATTAAAAAAAATTTTTTTAAATACAATTACTAAATCATGTTTATCAATTCCTAACAAAGTACATTTTCATTTACCTTAAGGTCTCTATGAATTAACTGTTTGCAATGTATGTAATCCACACCTGCTGTTATTTGTTCATACAATTCCAAAGCCAAATATTTGTCTGGTTCCTTGCCTCTTCTGTTTTCAATCCATTGCTCCAATGTCCCTTTACCACAGAATTCCATTTGGATGAAAAGGCACTTAGTCTTTGGTCTGGATATAAAATTCACAGTATATTACAAGTAGCAATAAAAATAAATTTATGAAAAAATAACATTTCTTTTTAAAATTATATTCCATCTTCTTAAGAATCCCAAAACACGTCTCAAGGCAGAAATCTAGGGGCACCTGGGTGGCTTAGTTAAGCGTCGAGTGTTGATTTCAGCTCAGGTCATAATCTCACGGTTCATGAGATCTAGCTAGCATCTGGCTCTGAGCTGTCAGCACAGAGCCTGCTTAGGATTCTCTATCTTCCTCTTTCTCTACTCCTCCCTTGCTCACATATGCACACACATGTGCTCTCTCTTTCTCAAAATAAATAAGCTTAAAAAATGAAAATCTAAATATAATAAACTTGAATTCAAATACAATAAATCATTTTTTATTTAAATTGTAAGTTCCCAAATGTCCAGAGTTTAACTTGTTAAGTAATTTACAAAGTATAAGGCTGCCCATTCTCTAATGGTAAGCGTGCTTGATCACCTTTGCTAATGGAAATGAATAGGAACACCAATACAATGAAATTAAAGAAACCCAAATTTCATTACTACATAAAGTAATTCTGGAACACTTTAATTCACTATCGACCTACTGAGCATCTGTTTTGTGAAAGGCACAGAACAGTCACCTAGAAATGAGAAAACAAGTTAGATACTATCCTTGCTGTCATGGGGGTTGTAGTTTAATGAGAGAGAAATACAGGAAAAACAAATAGAAAACAGTAGTGTAAGGATCAGTTCTCAATGAAAAATGCCAACAAACTGCTATGACATATACTTGTGAGGACTAATTTTGCTAGCCATGTTTTTATATTGCTTTCTAAACTAAGTTGGCTTCAATATCAATTTATTTTCTTTGCACTTATGTTGGTTAGAAAATAGGAGAAGAAAGCCAAAAATTTGCTGAGAGCTGAAGAAGTCCTGTCTGTATGCTGATGGTCAATAACTCCTGAAACTAATGACGAAGCTCTCAATCCCATGCGGTGGAGCTGGTGCTGGAGTTGGGAGTGGATGAATGAACAGGCCCTCAATGTCCTCAGGATTTCAGTGAGGACAGTCCCCAAGAAACACTGGCTGACTTTCAGAGGCAGATGCCAGGTCTTTAGAACTCTCCCGTCCTTTGTCAGGGACTTACCTGAGACAAAACATGAGTGATGCAAGGTGGGGTACCTCCATCACAGCTCATGGTCTTAAGATTATTTTCAAAAGCCACCACTCCACCATAAGTAGTGTGGTTGTATTCAAGAGACACCCCTTGGGGTGTCTGGCTGGCTCAGTTGGTGGAGCACATAACTCTTGATCTCAGGGTCATGAGTTCAAGCCCCATGTTGGGCATGGACCCTACTTAAAATATTAAAGGAGAGAGAGCGAGAGACCATTTGACTGCACCCCACCAATCAGGAGCCTCTGAGAGGGACAGAAAAGTGTTGGTAGCTGAGGAGGGGTTTCCAGCTGTAGCATCTATAACGTGTCCAAACCTGCTTCCTAAGACGGCATGTACAGCCCAGCCTGAGGTTGGTGTAAGTGAGCAAGCCTACACATTAAACAATGGAGACAAAAAAGCTAAACCCGAGATTTTAAAAACAGCTGAGGACAGGGACACCTGGCTGGCTCTGTCAGAAAAGCATTCAACTCTTAATCTTGGCATTGTGAGTTCGAGCCCCACACTGGGTGTACAAGTTTACTAAAAATAATAAATAAACTTAAAAAAGGTATAAATTAAAAAGAAAAAAAACAACTGAGGACAACAAACAAAATTTTTTTACACAAGTTTTGAGCAAGGGATGGGAGCAAGGACAAGATTATTCATTGTTTCCTTATCTGCTGAATGGAGACCTAACAGTGTCTCAAACAGTGTTTGTGGTTGGCGATTATTAAATGTAATGACTAATGTCCTTATCTTGTGGCCCATGCTTACTAAATAACAGTTTCTTCCATCCTATTAGGGCTGTGAGAATTCTTTTTAGTTACCTTAAAGTGTTAATGCTGTCCTCAGTGTAGCAATCATCACCAAACCAACAACTGTAGTAGTGAACAATATTTGGGTGATCAAGGGCTGCCAAAGCTTTTACTTCACGCTCCGCCTTCCTGCTTTAAAGACACAAGGAACATAACAGTGTCAGTATCATCTGGGATATGAACGACAAGTCGGGTAACAGAAGACAACTATCTACGCTCCCTTACGAAACACTTGCCATGGTTCCCACACCCTGAGTTTTTAGAATGGAAGCCAGGAGGACTCAACAGGAAAAACCGAACGTGCAGAAAAAACATGGCTGCCTTCACTCTCAACATGAGAAAAAGCAGTAACTTAATTAAGTTCAAGCATCAGACATTTTAAAAGCCATTTGTAGTCGTCTTCAAAACACCAGTCGTGCAATTTTTGGTTGCTAATTCATACATCACATTTTGTTTAGCCTTGTGTTGAAATCACTTTGGATTTCATTCGCAAACCCTAATAGGGCAGCAACGGTAACCCAGGCAACATGATGAACCTAATTCAAAATTTTAAGTGTATAACAGAAATACACAAAGGAGATAATCTATACAGAGAAAGCAAGACTTCACTGTATGTGTGGGAGCTTTAGAGTGATCTGGAGTCAAGAGCTAAGACAATTCTATGCTACATGGAATAAGTAAATTTGAGATTTTAAGGAGGAGAAAAGATAAGCAAATATTTTACAATTCCATTTTCTAATTTGAAAAGTTCTATAACTACATGACATAAAATTTATAAAAATAAAGGGGAAAAAAAAGTACTCACCCATCAACAGTCCTAAGACAATCAGCTATTATTTTGGATTGTTTCTTATAGTCTTTCTTCCTATATATTTTTATAAATGCAGTTATATATACGTAATTATAGTATACAGTTTTTATCCTATTTTTCCATATAACAGATTATCTTTACCATTTTCCTTGTTACACAATTTGTATAATCATCATGTATAAACTTTTTAATGTAAGATTTCTAAAGTATAAAAAAGTAGAGCAAATGGTTTCATTGAACTGCTACCTAGCCATTACCCATAGGAAACTGTTATTAATTCCTGGCCAATCTTGTTTCATCTGTGCTCTCATCCACTTCCTCATCGTCCCTGGATTATTCTGAAGCAAATTCCAGCATCATATCATTTCACGTGCGAATATTTTCAGTATATAAGCTTAGCCATCGAATAGGAGAGAGAACAAAACATACTTAATCATTTCTTCATTGCCAGACCTTTGGTTTGTTCTAATTTTTCACTGTTACAAATGACACAGTGAACTACATCTTTTGTAAAACTTTTTCATAATTTGGATAATATCCTTAGAATAGGTTCCCAGACAGGAAATCCATGGGTCAAGGTGTATAAATATTCCAAGTATATTTTTTAAAGAATTTTTAATGTTTATTTATTTTTGAAGGAGAGAGACAGTGTGAGTGGAGCAGGGGCAGAGAGAGAGGGAGACACAGAATCTGAAGCAGGCTCTAGGCTCTGAGCTGTCAGCACAGCGCCTGACGTGGGGCTTGAACTCATGAGCCGCGAGATTGTGACCTGAGCTGAAGTTGGACACTTAACCGACTGAGCCACCCAGGCACCCCTCCAAGTATATTTTTAACTGTGCTATATCAATTTATACAGCTATTAAAAATGTCCAAGATACTGTACTCTTATCATCATTACATATTACCATTAAGAAATATGCTACTGAATAGAAAGAACAACACTTCATTCATGTTAAGCAAAATAATGTAAGGGGGAAAAGGCCTTGTTTCGATGCCAGGTAGACATGGCAAGGCATTGTCCGTGGGACAGGAAGTAGGTGTGTCTGGCTGAGATGAGGAGTAGCCAGGACTCCATGCCTGCTTCTCCCTTGCTCACGTCATTTTCCTTAGCTTAAAACCCTTTCTCATATCCTTCCCTAGTCCTTGGGGGATAGGTCTACCAAGTTACACATAGTACAGCTGTCAGAAAACAACAAGCAAGACTGGTGGACTGGTGAGCTTGTGATTTAGTACCTTCTTCCCACATGTTCTCTTTTTTGATGGAGTTCTTCTATCCAGTAAGGGGGGAGGGTGGGAGTAAGTGGGTGCAGTTAATACATGAAACATACATGGGTAACATGGGGTTACAGTGGGAACACAATGGATTAGCACTCAAGACAAGTTCTAAATCTCTACCTTGTTACCATAGTAGGTAGTGTCCAAAGATGGTCATCAATTCATTTCCTCCCCATATGTACGTCCATTCCTCAGATTAAGAGGTAGAGTCTATTTGCCCTCCCCCTGAGTCTGAGCTGGCCTTAGTGATTTTGTTTAACCAATATAATGTGGAACTTCCAAGACTAGGTCAAAAGTAGCCTTTGCTGTCCCCTCTTGGGATGACTGGCTCTGGGCACAATCCTTCTTGGAACCTGGTGACTAGGTTGTGAGAAGCCCAGGTGACATAAAGAGGTCATGTAGAGGTGCTCTGGTTAACAGCTGGACTTCCAGCCCACAGCCAGCATCAACTGCTAACCACGTGCAACAGCCATCCCTAGTCAAGCTTTCAGATGACTTCTGACAGCAAATGCATGAGAGACTCCATGTAAGGATGGCCCAGATGGCTACAATCAACTCAGAGGACCATGAAAGTTAATAATACCTATTGTTTTTAAGCCATTACATTTTGGAGTGGTGTACTATGCAATAATAGACAAACAGTCACCTATTTACCTTTGACAAATCAGTTCCCATCTTTGGGTCTAAGTCTCCTAATCCTTCAAATAGGGAGAGGAGACCAGAAAATCTCAAAGGTCACTGTAAGCTAGATGATTCTACAACTTCAGTTTTCATTGAGACAAGTTCAAAAGGATGATCAACAGTATATCCATTTTTTTCCCGAAATAACCATAGTAAAATGAGGTCATTTCAGAGTAAGCCAAGCTCCTGATGATAGAGTAACATTTTTAAGGAAGACTAGAAAAAAGTAAATAATATGCTAATGAAGAAGAGAGATACATAAAAAAGAACAGTGCAGGTTTCACATGCCTTCTCATTCAAAGAAATAAAACATTTACTACTTACTCGCTATCATATTTAACTCGTTTAACAACATAAGTCTTCCCATCAATTTTGTGTTTTGCTTTGAAAACTTGGCCATATCCACCTGAGCCAATCGGTGTTATTTCTGTAAAATCATTGGTAAACCTTTAAAGATAAATGCACGGTTATTCTGAGGGTCAATGGTCACTGCCCACCCAGCCTCGCAACCCTTCCACGTTTCCTTAATGTCACTGGCAAAATGGACTGTACAAGAAACGTGGCTCTCCCCTACTAAATAAGAAGAGGCTACTCCACAGAAACTCTTGAATCACAAAGGATAGCTTCTCCCTCTCCTGCTCCCAAAATAACAGACCACCTCTGGTAATTACATTCAACTTCTGGCTGTACAAAAGCCATTATAGAGAATTTTATCTCAAGTATAAAACTTTAGAAAGAAGTGCCGTATTATCTTCCACAGCTATCACCAAGCCATCATAAGGGAAATGAGCATGTTCTCTGAGCCTGCCTAGGTTTGTAACCACTTGGTGTTCCCTTCTCTCTCCTGTCTTGCATTCCATCATTAAACCCTGCCAATTCTACTTCCAAAACCTATCCCTGGTATGCACCCACTTTTCCCCATTTCCAGCAGCTGCGCGCCAGTCCAACCTTCCATCAGGCCCCTGAAGCACTGTGCAAGCTTGGACACTCCACTTCGTCTCCCTCCTTTGCTCCAATTCATGAGCCACACAGCAACCAGTGTGAAAAAATGGAGTATGATCATATCTCTCTATTGCTTAAATTCTCCAATAGCCTCCTTTTGCATTAAGCCAAAGCCAGAAAGCCCTTAGATGGCATAAGGAGTCTCCTTCTAGAAGGAGGCCTGTAAGGAGTGCCAGTCTCATAGCACCACGTCCTTGTTCACTGCACTCCACGTACACAGCCTCTGCTCCTTGAAGGCTCACATACCTTTCCTGCCTTAACTTTCTTTTGCAGAACCACAGAGGCCCCCATCTCCCTGTCCTAACTCACCCTCCAGGTGCCCCCACATCCGTGACCCCACAGGAAGCCTTGTCTCACCCCTCACACTAAACCCAAGGTTCCTATTTCTACTTCTTACCATGTCATTGCTTCTAAGACCATACGTTGTAATTACAGGTTTTTTGTGTATAATTATTATCCCCAGGAAACTCTGTGAGGGCGGAAGATGTTTCTATTTGTTCCCACTCTAAATCCAATGCCCAAAACTGTGCCAGGCATATATTAGGGACTTATGAAATATTTGCTGATTCTTCATTCTTTTTTTTAAACTTTTATTCAGTGTCATCCTGTTCTAAATAGGCTTCATTTGTTTTATATACTTTATTCAAACCCAGATATGCAATCTAACACAAGAGGAACCTTTTTTCAAAGTGAAATCTGGAATGGGGCTGGAAAGTGGGAAACAGATTTGAGTGGAGCTATTCGTATTCCTACAAGAGTCTCTTCTAAAAAATCACTGGTTTATAGAAATAGTCACCTTCAAGATTAAAAACTTCCACAGATGTCAGAAAAATTCACTGAAGTATCCACTAGATCTGTATTTGCCACATTCCATCTGGATTCATCTAAACTTCACTTCTCCAGGAGACAATGATCCTTTGTTGGCCTGACTGTACTAAAAAAATTAAACTGTTCAGGTAGGAATATCATTTAGCCTGGCTGGTGGACAACGGTTCCTTAAGAACCTTTTATTGAAGGGGCAAACATATCTGTAAACAGATTCTTTTTCACAATTTTCCCTCTTACCTGAATTCCACAGAGCACTTGCTGTCTTTTGTCACAGGAGAGTTAAACATAGGTGCCAAAGTTCTAAAATTTAAGACAAGAATATAAAACTCAAATAAAACTGGAATCAAATATAACGTTAGAGGAGGTTTTGTGTCATGCACTACTTTTTTTAAAATATATTCAGTTGACTATTAGAATTACAGGGTAGAAAGTGTTCACCTTTTTCTTTATAAAACAATAAACTTAACAGTTCTCCTCTGTCCATGAATGATTTTTTCATTCCTTTTCTGATTCCTTATTTATTTATTTTCTTTGCCTGAACACAATAATTGCTGGGGTGCCACCAGCCTCCCCTTTTCTCCCTCCAGACTCAGAACCAAAGGAATTCTATCTGCTTGCACAGTCACTCCGGTCATTTTACCCTTTGTATTTGATGCCTTACTGGCCGTGATACCTGCTTTTGGAAGTTCAAACCCCACTTAAAACTAAACCTCTTCAAATTGCTATCTTCCCTCTAAGCCTTCAGGTCTTCAGCTTCCTTAACACCATCAGTGCCAGGATGCCTGATTCCTGTCTGCGTCTCACCCACAAGGAATAGCCTTAAAATTCTTTCTCCATTGCTGCTTCTTCACCCGGTTACTGGAATATTCCCTCAAACCTTGCCCACTCTTCTCGTACGGTCTGTCCTGCAAATTCTCCTCACCCTCCTCACTGCCATGATAACCATGGCTGATGGCGGATCACCTCACACATACACCTCTCTTCTCTCCACCCAAACACCCACATCAGGAAACATCTTTCCTTGACACACCTACTACAGTCCAGAAGATATTGGTAGCTCATAATGGTTCCTACTGCCACCTTGCCCTTATGGCTGACTTATATTTACATCCTTGCTTTTCTCTTCAGGTCAAGAAACCAATCCACGTGGGGTGCCTACGTGGCTCAGTTGGTTAAGTGTCCAACTTTGAGTCAGGTCATGATCTCACGGTCCGTGAGTTTGAGCTCTGCGTCGAGCTGTGTGCTGACAGCTCAGAGCCTGGAGCCTGCTTTAGATTCTGTGTCTCCCTCTCTCTCTGCCCCTCTCCCGCTCATATTCTATCTCTCTCTCTCTCAAAAATAAATAAACATTAAAAAAAAAAAAAGAAACCAATCCACCATCATTTATGTAACATTTAGTCTTTTTCTTTTCTTTTCTTACCCAAGTCATTACGTCATCTCTACCCTACCTACAAGCCCACATCTGTCAGCCTCATCCAAAATAATGCCCTTAACCAATGACTTTAGTGACACCCCCCCACAGGCTTTATGTCCAGAGTGCAGTATGTACATACATTCAAAGATTTCTCTACATATTTACAATTATTTGTTTGTAGATTTCAAGCTTTTTGTGATCCTTCACCATGCTTCCTACTTCTGAAACTCCACACAAATAAGGGTGATAGTACTCTACAAATACTAAAGACTTAGTAAATAAGGCTAAAAAACGAAGGCTGAAATAAAACTTCATTTTAAAATACATTCACTGCATAATGATACTCACCTTTTCACCTTCCTTTCATTACTTCTGACACTGTTCTATAATAAAAGAAAATGAAAAATAGGTTCAGATGATTAGATCAATTCTCTTGCTTCAACTTGCTCTTCTTCCTGCTGTACTTCTAGATGACTCTGTGACTTTTTTTTTGGTCCATTAGATTAACAGTCTCATCAACTTGCGTACTCTCGTCAATCCCTGCTTCTCATGTTGGCTAAATCAGTGTTCTCATCTATCATAGCAACCAGATAGGTATGGTAGGAAGGACAAAAAAGTAGTCCTAGGGCATGTTCAGCAGAAGCACAGATTCCCCTGGTACAGAACATGGCGTCCCCGATGACCTTCCGGGCCAGTGGGTCTCAACCAGTCAGCTCATAACAGTCTCAGCACAGTCATCCACAGTGCTAATGCAGAACTGATAGAGCTCAGGGACCTGGTTTAAAGTAATTCCCCAAGTGTTTCTGATCTGATCAGTTAAAAATGGCAATGCTAGGGCACCTGAGTGGCTCAGTTGGTTAACCATTTGATGGCAGCTCACGTCATGATCTTGCAGTTCGTGGGTTTGAGCCCCCCATCGGGCTCTGGGCTCACAGTGCAGAGCCTGCTGGGGACCCTCTGTCTCCCTCTCTCTCTGCCCCTCCCCTGCTCATTCTCTCTCTCTCTCTCTTTCTCTCTCTCTCAAAAATAAATAAAAATTTTTTAAAAATCTTAACAAAAAATGGCAAGGCTGATATATTCATTTTCAGCAAAAATTAACAATTTTAATATTTAAGAAAAAAAGAGGAGTCCTCGATATATTTCAAAAATGAATTTCACATACCTATTCTGTACTCATATTCACCATTATTCTGGTAGGTTTTATAGTTTTGTACTTTTACCAAGTTGAATATGTTGACACAGAGTGGGGGGCATCGAACTAAGAGCTTTTGAGCTCAGACCACCTGCCAGCCTCAGTATTGTGTGATGACTGAGCTATGGATAATTTAGCCATTCTGTTAATGGACAATGTTTTTTCTAATCTCCTCCTATTACAAATGATGTTGCAAAGAACATGCTTATCCAATTTCTCTGTACATACATATGAGTGTTTCTCTAGTAGACACTCCCCAGGAAGGGAACTGATTAAAGGTACGGCACGCACACCCTCCACTTCACTTCATGTTGCCAAACCGTTCTTCACAACGGTTGTATCGACTTACACTTCCACCAGCAGCACATAGCGTTATAACCGGAACAGAGCTGTGTCAATGTTTAGTACTGCCAGACTGAAATTTTGCCACGGTGATGGGTTTAAAACGATACCCAACTGTCTTTTGATTTGCATTTTCCCAATTACTATGCAGTAAAGCATCTTTTCATATTTTGGTGCCTATTTGGGTATCTCTCCTTGGACCTGTTTTGTTCAGATCTTTTGTACATCTTTCTACTGAGTTACTTTTCTTTTTCTTATTGATTTGTTTATCGCTCATTATAAATAGGACACTTTTATAACACTAATCGTCACCACAAAAATGATCTGATTTTTTAAAAACGTTTTTATTTACTTTTGAGAGAGAGAGAGGAAGAAAGACAGAGCATGAGTCGGGGAGGGGCAGGGAGAGAGGGAGACACAAAATCCGAAGCAGGCTCCAGGCTCTGAGCTGTCAGCACAGAGCCCGATACAGGGCTTAAACTCCTTAACCATGAGATCATGACCTGAGCTGAAGTTGGACGCTTAACCAACTGAGCCACCCAGGCATCTTCAAAATTATCTGATTTTTGACGTTAGTTCTGATTTTTTAAAACGAGCAGAACTGGGGTGTCTGGGTGGCTCAGTCAGTTGAGCATCGTACTCTTAATTTCGGCTCAGGTCATGATCCCAGGGTCTTGGGATGCAGCCCTGCATTAAAGTCTGTGCTAAACATGGAGCCTGCTTAAGATTTCTCTCTCTCCCTCTGCTCCTCTCCCCCACACTAGTTCGCATTCTCTCTCTCTCTCTCTCTCTCTCTGTCAAAAATAAAACAGGAGCAGAATTATATTAATGGACCTGTTAAGTACTGTCTAATTGATAGAAGATAAGCATGATCATAGGAACATATGAAAAGATGAAAGTGAGTAGGGAGATGATGAGTGAATAGTGGAAGAATTTTGCATGTGAGGAATGGAAGTTAATAAAGGAGGAAGCCAAAATGCTGCCACATATTAATATGAAATAAGAGTGCATCAGATAATAGTAGAAAAATTACGGTTGGGTACTGGAGATAATTTTTAAATGAGGAAATACAAAGGAAAATAAGGAAACTAATTAGGAAGCTAGAGGCTGATACTATACCACAGGAGATGAAGAATTGTTTACATTGCCCCTGTTACAACTTCCTCTTGATGAATTTTCCGAGAAATCATTTTCAGGTGGTGATACAGAAGCACTAGAAGAAAGAGGAATAATTGTTAGCTGATGAATTTTGCCTATTTTTTATCAGTAATTTCTTTCTTTAAATCCTCCTTAAACATTAAACATTTTCATAAAAATGTGCACTTTCAGGCAGCAATCTTAATTTGCTAAATATCACAGTTGTTTGTCCGTACTTACAATATGCTTTTCACCAAAGTGTTTCCTCCAGAGTTACTGGGTGAAGTAATCAAAGAACCCGCTAATACTGGGTCAGCATTCTGAAAGACAGAGTACCCTTAGGAGTTTTAAGAGCAAGTAAATTATTTCTCCATACTGACTTAGTCTCTGTGTGCTTACAACCACATTTATTTATGAATGCTTAATCTGAATTTAAAAAACAACCCTGAGTGGGGTGCCTGGGTGGCTCAGTCGGTTGGATAAGCAACTCTTGATTTCGGGTCAGGTCATGATCTCACAGTTTGTGAGTTCCAGCCCTGGGTCAGGGCAGTGCAGAGCCTGCTTGGGATTCATTCATTCTCTCTCTCTCTCTCTCTCTCTCTCTCTCTTCCTTTTCCCACTCATGTGCATGCTCTCCCTCTCTCCCAAAATAAATAAATAAATATTAAAAACAACAACAACAACAACAACCCTGAATTGCCAACAGAACTTTGATCTCTGGGCCCTCATGGCCCCGTGGCCCATGACTCACTGGTAAAACACAAAATGGAGGAATCCTTTTGCTACGTGACTGGCATCTTGGCATCATCTAAACACAGTCTGACCTTTCCAGGGGAATTCTACCAAACATTTAAAGAAGAGTTAACACCTATTCTTTTGAAGCTGTTCCAAAAAATAGAAATGGAAAGAAAACTTCCAAACTCATTCTATGAAGCCAGCATTACCTTGATTCCAAACCAGACAAAGACCCCACTAAAAAGAAGAACTACAGACCAATTTCCCTGATGAACATGGATGCAAAAATCCTCAAGAAGATTCCAGCCAACCAGATCAACAATACATTAAAAGGATTATTCACCATGATCAAGTGGGATTTATACCTGGGATGCAGGGCTGGTTCAATATCCACAAAACAATCAGTGTGATACGTCACATCAATAAAATAAAGGACAAGAACCACATGGTGCTCTCAATAGATACAGAGAAAGCATTTGACAAAATACAGCATCCTTTCTGGATAAAAACCCTCAAGAAAGTAGGGATAGAAGGATCATACCCCAAGATCATAAAAGCCATATATGGGAAACCCACTGCTAATATCATCCTCAGTGGGGAAAAACTGAGAGCTTTCCCCCTAAGGTTAAGAACACAACAGGGATGTCCACTCCCGCCACTGTTATTTAACATAGTATTGGAAGTCCTAGCATCAGCAATCAGACAACACAAAGAAATAAAAGGCATCCAAATCGACAAGGAGGAAGTCAAACTTTCACTCTTCAAAGGGAATTTTAAAATTTCAAAGTTAAACCCAAAGGCAGTACATACCATTGAGGTTTTCTCTAATAGTATCTGCTCATACGCAAGTTTAGCGGCTGCCTGTTTGGCCTCTTGTTTACTAGCACCTACACCAATACCATATTCTTTCTGTCCAACTTTGCATCTATAATGAAATCTAGGAGAAATGATGGAGAATATTTAACCCAAATACCAAAAAACAGTAAATCTAATTAATGATTTAGAAACAAACACATATTAACAAAGACCTTAATATAATGTAACAGGTAGATTTACAGTTTGTAGGTTGTATAACATAAACCTTCAATAAGATGCCTGACCAGTTTTCCAGAATAACCAGGACTGGTTAACGTCTCAGCTTGCATTTTCCAGGCAACTTCTCTTTGTTGCTTCATTGAAAGATTTGGTGAAAAATGGACTCAGTGGTGATTTTTAGAAATTCCTCACAGACTGGGGCACCTGGGTGGCTCAGTTGGTTAAGCGTCCAGCTCTTGACTTCAGCTCAGGTCATGATCTCACAGTTTGCGAGTTTGAGCCCTGCATCAGACTCCATGCTGACAGTATGGAGCCTGTTTGGGATTCTCTCCCTCTCCCTCTCTCTCTGGCCCTCCCCCACTCATGCTCTCTTTCTTTCCCAAAATAAATAAACTTTTTTTAAAAAACTTTTAAAAAATTCCTCAGGGCACCTGGGTGGCTCAGTTGGGTAAGCTTCTGACTTCAGCCCAGGTCATGATCTCACATTCCTGAGTTCAAGCCCCACACCGGGCTCTCTGCTGTCAGTGCAGAGCCCGATTCAGATCTTTGTCTCCCTTTCTGTCTGCCCCTCTCCTGTGCTCTCGCTCTCTCTCAAAAATAAATAAACATTAAAAAATTTTTTAATTCCTCACAGGTCAAAAGACATGGAGGTAGAGAAGCAAGAGAGAGAGATCTGGCAAATTTTTCAGAGATGCTCAAATGGAAGAAAAAGCCTAACTAGGGGAAGTAGGACTTCAACAGGAGTAACAATAAGGTTATAGTGTTTTGTAGGGAATGCGCAAATCATAGATTTGTTCTAACTTCAGCATTTTCTGCCCCCCGGTCATGTGCCCCAAAACCTAAGAAAATCCCCACAGTACAAAAGAAAGAAGCCCCATGCTGAAGTCCACACGCTCCTCATATTATATATAAGAATATTTGTGGTTAGGCAAGGATACATGGACAATTACATGAGAACTATATTTAAGGTAGCAAAGGAATGGACATGGTAAGTATCATAGAGTTGCTATATATTGCTACAAAATATTACAGTATTATTTCCCATAGAGGCAAATACATCCAACCAGGGTGAGTCTTAGCTGCTGGGCCCTGAAGGCAGAATTAGGTTGAATGACTGGAGAGAGTTTCTATGGCTCTTACTCTCTCAGGCACCGATAACTAGACTTCTTCTCCCTTTTAGGGAACTAATGTTAGAGTGCTTAATCCAAAGGAACCAAACAGGTGAGCTATGAAAAAATAAAATAGCTTCCTACTTTACTGAGATTGACCCACACAATTCACTATTTCATGCCAATGAATACTATCCTGCTTTTCTCATCCTGGTTCTTGCCTAAAAGGCATCAGAGTAAAATAGTACATAGCTGAGTCAATTCCGAGGACAGTGTCCTAAAGTGGTTATTTGGGTTATTTGCCATTCAGATGTTTCTCTCTCTCTCTCTCTCATTGCCTGGTTGGTTGTAGCCAAGAAACAATCCTCTTCAGGCCCATTTGCTTTCTGATTTTCTAGTTCTTACCTCTTCTTTATCCTCACTTCCAAAGTCTTGGCAACTCGGAAGCTCTACTCCATCCCTCCCATCATATTCCAAAAATCCTGGTCTTCTCACAATCTATGACTAAAACCCCATTTCTTTTAATACCTGGTATTTGTCTAGAGAGTGACACCATTTCGCTGAATTTGTAGGACAAACACCTGGACAAACAGCTCTCTAATCTGATGATAGTAGAAGGAGAGTCATTTTGCTTACTCATGTGGCACCGCCATTTTCACTCCCACTGTGACCCCTGGGATGGAAATATCCCCGCACCCCCGCACTTCCAAGCAGGGGCACCTCATACTCTCATAGGTCTCCTGCAGACTAAACCACCCAGGTATACCTCAGAAACAAAGGATTCCCCAGATTTGATCTATTATGGTACATGGGTCCCAAGTCTTCAGCAATTAAGCATTTTAATATTTCAATTACAAAGATATCCAATTGCATATGAGTTCTGTAAAATCTTCCATGCAGAATATACTAAAAAGAAAGACAAATATTTCTGGAAAATTAGACATGAAAACAAGCCCATTCTATTGCTTAGATACAATGAAACAGAAGGAAAGGCTGAACTACGTCACTCACCTTTCCGGCCCAGGTTCTTTCAATTCACATTGTTCATAATTTACAGGTAGTTGTTCCTTCTGGGCAAGCCTATTGATACGGCCTATGAAATTTCCAGTGGATCCTAATCCTTCTGCTGAATTTGTTGTTGGCAGTGGTACAGAACTAACCACCTACAAAGAAAGAAAAATCATGTTTAATATATATGAAAACAAGAACTATTTTGTTTTGTTTAATAAAATTACTAAATGAATAATTTGAAAGACAACTGAGATTTTATGTGTCGCCCTACTCTACTACCTTGAGTGAAAGTCTAAGTATATATCTTTTTCTACCAGAAAAAATCCACAAGGAGAAATCTTAACCATGGGAGCCACCATTTTCCTTTTATAGTTTCCTAAAGAAAAACGTAGTTAACATTCTTGTTTACCCATGCGAAATACTGTAACACTGTCTCACTCACTGTTCCCTTTGTAAATATCAAAAACAAAGATAACCAATATTGAAGTAAAGCCATATCCTGGATCACTCCTTAGTGGGAAAGAGGAATATAATAGCACATTCCTTCCATTATAAGAATGAAAGGTACCTTTTTAAAATTCTTAATCTGACAAAAGTTCGTCCAAAGTTTTCCTATTTTATTAATCTTGTCAGAGAACTAACTTTTGGTTTTATTGACCACCTTTATTATATCTTTTTTTTCTCATACATTAATCTCTGACCTTGTTATTATTTTCTTTCTTCTGCCTCTTTGGGGGAAGGTATTCTATTGTTCTTTTTCTAACTTCTTGATGTGATTTTCTGGCTCATTAACAATTCATGAGTTTGCAATTTTGCCTGATTTATTTTTCCCAATTTGGGTTCCCAGGGTGACATCATCCAGTAAGAGTTTTCAGGAAGGTATCTTGAAAGTCAGTGTTTTCAAAATGTTCAATATGTGAGGATGAGCCTCTCTTGTCCCATATATAAATGAGCTCTTGTCTCATGTTACAGCCATTTCCCGACTATCCCTTGGCTTTTAATGTTGCCATGGACAGTATGATTTTTTTTTCATTTTTACAAGTTTTTAAAATATTTATTTTTGAGAGAGAGAGAGCACAATCAGGGGAGGGGCAGAGAGTGAGGGAGACAGAGGATCTGAAGCAGGCTCCATGCTGACAGCATAGAGCTTGATGCGGGGCTCAAACTCATGAACCGTGAGATCATGACCTAAGCCGAAGTCAGATGCTAACCAACTAAGCCACTCAGGCAGCCCCTCAGTTTTACATTTTAAATAATTTCCTTTTGGGGTGCCAAGGTGACTCAGTTGGTTAAGCGTCTGACTTCAGCTCAGGTCATGATCTCATGGTTCGTGGGTTTGAGCCCCTTGTCAGGCTCTGTACTGACAGCTCAGAGCCTGGAGCCTGCTTTAGATTCTGGGTCTCTCTCTCTCTCTTTCTCTCTCTGGCCCTCTCCTGCTCATGATCTGTCTCTCTCTCTAAAAAAATGAATAAACATTAAAATAAAATTTAAAAAAATAAAAACTAAATAAATACAAATTTAAAAAATTTTAATAAATAATTTCTTTTTTCTGCCTGGATTCTTGCAGGATTTTGTCATCATGCCTAAAGCTCAGGGCTTTCCCAAAGATGGATCAATCTTGTTCTTGGTGACTCTGTATTTTTCTATTATCTGCTGAGTTGTTTTAATATGTATCTAGGTCTTCCTTTATTTCAGAAACATTTTCGACTAGAATCTCTTCAGATAGCTTTTTCTGTATTCTTTACTCTGTTCTCATCTTTGGGGATACCAAAGCTCTTGATCAGGGCTCCTGATCCCCTGTCCTCCTGATACATCAGCCTCCTCACAGTCTCTCCATCTCTTTGTCCTTTCCCACTGCACTCCTCAGTTAGTCCACTGGAGGGATCCTGCCAGGACCTGTCAGCTCATGTCACACTCTTTCCTTTCCCCATTCTTTCAACTTCAGAGGCCATCACTACGTCAGCATTCTAAATAGGTATTGTCAAGCTTTGCCCTATCTCCTAGATGTACCTCTCATTCGGGGCTTTACAGAAATGGAGATGGGGGGTAAGACTGAGCTTCTGAATGTAAAAGAACTTGTGGGAGCACTGGGGTGGCTCAGTTGGTTAAGAGACTGACTCTTGATATCAGCTAAGGTAGTGATCTCTTGGTTGTTAGACTGAGCCCCTTATCAGGCTCTGTGCTAACAGTGTGGAGCCTGCTTGGGATTCTCTCTCTCCCTTTCTCCCTTTTCTTAAGTGCCTCCCCCACTCGCGCTCGCTCTCTCTCTCTCAAAATAAACAAATAAACTTAAAAAAGAAAAGATGGGGCACCTGGGTGGCTCAGTCAGTTAAGCGTCCAACTTCGGTTCAGGTCATGATCTCAAGGTTCATGGGCTGGAGTCCCGTGTGGGGCTCTGTGCTCACAGCTTGGAGCCTGGAGCCTGCTTCAGATTCTGTGTCTCCCTCTCTCTGCTCCTCCCCCACTCACACTCTGTCTCTCTCTCCCAAAAATAAATAAAACATCTTTTAAAATTTTTAAAAATTAATTAAAAACCAGAACTTGTGATTTGCTTTACTCTGTATGGGTATTTTCTCACAGAGAACAGTTAAAAAGGGCATTTACTCACCTTGTTTTCTTTATTAAGTATTTCAAGAGCCAATTTAGCTGCAACATTTTTGGCCTCCTTCTTTGATTTACCTTCAGCTTCTGAATATTCTCTCTCATCTATGATAACTCGAAATGTAAACCTGATTACAAAGATAATATTCATAAAATATTTTAAAATTCATACATTATCTAAAAACAAGTGTTCCAATTACACTCCCTCCTGTGACTACCCTGAAGGTTTTAACCCATTCAATATAGAATTTAAGCATTTACCAGTTACCCCCAAACACCAAATAGCACATCATTTTTGTTCTAAGGCTAAATAATTATCATTTTTTTCTTTTTTTAAAGTTTATTTATTTATTTTGAGAGAAACAGAGAGAGAGCGCAGGTGAGGGGCAGAGAGAGAGAAAGAGAGAGAGAATCCCAAGCAGGCTCTGCACTGTCAGCACAGAGCCTGACATGGGACTTGAACTCACAATCTGTGAGATCATGAGCTGAGCCGAAGTCAAGAGGTGGATGCTCAACTGACTGAGCCACCCAGGTGCCCCTATAGCTAAATTATTGACTTTAAAAATGTGCCAAAGTTGCCATTTTCCCAGTTCATATTTTATGGAGATATACCTTTAAAAACCCCAGCACGTTGAGGGCCCTGGCTGGCTCAGTCAGTAGAGCATGCGATGCTTGATCTCAAGGTTGTAAGTTGGAGCCCTACCTTGGAGATAGAGATTACTTAAAAAAATAAAATCTTAAAAGAAAAAAAGCAATTTACCTTGAGTTATGTGGAGGTCCTGTCTTAGACAGTTCCTGGTACTTAAGTTCCATGTTGTGCTTCTGACAGTATACATTAAGTTCTTCTATAAAATAACTTGGTGGACGATGATTGGCCATTTCTTCTAGTCACCTAGAACCAAAGAGATGTTTGAAAAAAGTGATGCAGAAGATATTTAATCTGATTTTCCCAATCCAGTTTAGGAGGCAAAACAGAGTAAGAAGAATCTTCTTTGTAAGACTCATCTTGGGGCGCCTGCGTGGCTCAGTCAGTTAAGCATCCAATTTCGGCTCAGGTCATGATCTCACAGTTTGTGAGTTCAAGCCCCATGTTGGGGCTCTGTGCTGACAGCTCGGAGCCTGGAGCCTGCTTCAGATTCTGTGTCTCCTTCTCTCTCCACCCCTCCCCTACTCGCTCTCGCTCTCTCTCTCTCTCTCTCTCAAAAATAAACATTAAAATAAAAAAGACTCATCCCAGCCCCACATAAATACAGAGAAGACTTTTTTTTGCAAAATCTTTTGCTCTCATGAACTGCACACCAAGGTAGTTTCTCCAAAACTTTCTACTTTCATAACTCAACTGGCCAAAAAAGGAAAGGGATCTTTCTCTTCCACTCCACTCTCTGTTTCTAGCGAGTGTCAGGTATAGGTTTATCCATCTGGATGAGAAGGTAAAAAGGCTACAGGAGTAGAATCAGAATTCTTCATGCTGAGAAGAAAAACGTTGAGTATATACATAAAGTGAAGTTTATGACATCATTAAAGACTGCAATACAAAGTCTGTATGAAATCTCTGTATGAAATCTCAAAATCTTCCCTTTGAAAAGTCAATTTTGAGTAAATTTACCTGGGTAATTTATGACCCCAGTTTATGGGTCTCATTGGACCAAGAGAGTAGCACTGACTTAAATCATAAGAAAAATCTTAAAAAAAAATAGAATCTACATATAGGAGCCCAAACTATAAAACTCTTAAGAAAAAAGACATAAGCTTAAACCTTCATGATCTTGGATTTGGCAATGGAATCTTTGTTATGACAGCAAAAGCACAAGCAGCTTTGGGTTTTATCAAAAGTAAAATCATTTGTGTAACACAGGACACTATGAAGAAAATGAAAAGAATTTACAGAATGGGATATCTATAAGTCACATACTGATAAGGGTCTAATATCCAGAATATATAAAGAACTTTTACAACCCAACAACAAAAAGACAACCCAATTAAAAAATAGGCAAAAGACTTGAACAGACATTTCTTGTTAGTACTCTAGTAACCCAGGGTCCAGTTCTTGGATCTCCTCTCTGCTCTACTAAACACTCACTCCCCTGGTGATCGCCTCTAAAATTACGGCTTTAAATTTCACCTACACAATAGTGGTCCACAAAAGAACACTTCTACCCTTCTTTCCTGACTCCTAACTCCTCTGTCCAACACGCTGCCTCCTGAAATGTTCTTGACTCTACCCCTTCCACTGCCTTTGCCTGGTCAACTCCTATTTCCTGTAGATTTCAGCTCAAATGTCCCCTCCCAGACACCCTAGAAGAGGTCCTGGTTTGGTGCTCTATCACAGCTCTTGTCCCCTTTACTGCAATTGCTTATATAACTGTACCCCCAAAAGAGTTAGAAAGCTACAAGAGGGAAGGGACAAGGCTGTTATAATAGCGTCTCAATAATCAATGAGTGAATACCGAAATATCTGCAGACCTCCCCCACCTGTGAGACTTGTCGGATGCTTTTTCTCTCTGCAGATATTAATGAAATATCTGTACCCTCTGTCTACCAGGCAACTCCCACTCATCTGTGCGGCTCAACAAGTCTTCGTTGATGTTGGAGGGGCAGTTAGTACTCCTCCAAGGCCCTGCAGCTCCACCTTGCCCAGCTCCGATAATTGCCCAGTGAGCTCTTTGGGAAACAGATTCTGTCTTACTCATCTTCGTAGCATCAACACTCAGTGAGCAGTGGTAAGTGCTGAACAGTTGAATGGTATACAGGAGAATGAAAGAATGACTCATTAAAATTAAATACTCCACTTTCAACCTCCTCGTCTTCTCCTTTTTCTTCATCCGCTGTTTTCTGTGTATTCTTTCTTCATTTATTCAGTGAATGCTTATCAAGTGTCAGGCACTGTTCTGACAGGGAGTATACAGATGTGAACAAGACAAATTATGACCCTACCTGCATCCCACTGAGAGAACACAGAAAATGACCATGTACAGAAACAAATAACAGGAGTGGATGATATGATGATCAGATGGCCAAAACTACTACAATGAAATTAAATAGGGGTGTGGCATAGAGGATGATTTCTATTGGTGGGGACAAAGATACGAGGGAGGTGGTTTTAGACACATTGGTCAGGAAAGACCTTTCTTAGGAGCCAATATTTAAATGAAGACTGAATGATGAGAAAGTTCATCATATCAAGATCTGGGAGAAGAGTATCTCAGGAACCAGTATGGCCTTTGAAAAGATAACAAAAAGATCAAGGGGACTGCTGCACATTGAATGAGGGGGAAAGAGTAGGAAATGAGACAGAGAGGTGGGCCAGCTCCACCCACAGAGACCTTGTAGTTCATGGTCGGAACTGGTGGATGTTATTACAATTGCAATAGGAAGTTACTGGAGGTTCTCTAAATGGGAGAGGGGGAGGATGTGATTGGATTTATGTTTTAAGTGATTACTCTGATCCTATGTAAAAAAGAGGGTATGGGGGCAGGGACATGTGTGAAAAGGGAAGTAGAGCATGTGAGGAAGTAAGGAGACCAAGTAGAGACTGCTGTAGTGGTTTAGGTGAGCCATGCTGGTGGCTCCAAGTGCCTGGAGTCTGAGCAAAGGTAAAGCCCTCACATGACTGCTTCGTGTTGTAGAGACAGACTTTAGAGCCACAATGATCTGGGCTACACCCTCTTTGAACCTTTCGTGACTTGAAGACGGGAATAAAAGCACCTGAGTTCAATGTTGTGGGGAATAAATCAGATGAAAAGAATCCAGCAAAGCCTCCCCACACCATTAATCAATCAATGGTGCTCCTGGTCTGTGATTCCAAAATCCAAAAGGCACTAAAAACTGAGGCTTATTTTGTTTCCACTTGTTTGTTTTGTTTTTGATAGGTTTGTAGGCTCCTGTCTACACCTGAACTGACACGAGCTAGCTTTATGATACTTTGTTCTCCACTTACACATTTCACTACAGAAATTGTCTTATTACAGAATGCTCCCCGCAAATCCCACTGAGAGCATTATATAATATACAGGATGTATGCTGCCTTACCTTCCTCAAATCCAAAAACCTCTGACCACCAGAACACATCTGGCCCAAGGGCTTTTGATAAGGATCTGTAGACGTACCATACGAACAGTGACATTTACTTTGGTCACAACCACGAGACCATATGTCAGACTGGGAGGGGATCACAGACTTCAAACTAGCAGTTGTGGAAGAGACCGGAAGTTCTATCAAATGCTCTCAATCCTCTGCATTCCTCTTAAGTAACTGCCGATCATCAGATTGACAAGCCAGTTTGAATTTAAGTGAAATATATGTGCAACCTAAGGAAGTGCTGACTTAACAGGTTGGAAAAAGTACTTACAAGCCTGGGAAAAAAGCAGCAGCAGGCTTCTTTTTCAACTATTGTAAATAAATCTTGTTTTAATTCTATGTTATCATTTTCCTCAAAGAATTCCCCACCTAAATCACTGACGAGTGTTATGTGTCCATCTTACTCATCCCCGGAAGTCACTCTGACTGTGCCTCTGTCCCTTCTGGCTGACTGTGAGCTGCTTGTGGGCCCAGCCCCCTCCGGGCCCTCTACAATGCTTGCCACACAACATGCATCACCTAGTATCTGGCTAATGAAATGAATAAACTACAGGTCTAGGGTAATGGATCCTCAGGGCCAAAGAAGCAAGTTGGAGAAGAGCATAATCTGCCCCAAATTCAAAACTCCTAAGTGACAGCCGAGTCTATCTTTTACCCCTCCTTCGGCAAGACACTTGTTAGTACTTAAGAAATTACAGGCAATAGGAAGTCTCGTTATTCTGTAATTCAAAAGAGAGTTTATGAATCACCATTCATAAATAGCTATTTAATGAGAACCTATAATGTAGTAGGTGTCCGGGCGGTACCAGGGAACAAAACTCTACTCGTGTGAACTTACTAACGGAGGAACTCAGACAAATCCACAAAAAATGTCACAGGCTGAAAATTACTATGTTGAAAACTGAAGCTGAATAAGGGGGGCTGCCAGGGAAGGAAGGTTTTTTGTTGTTGTTGTTGTTGTTTTGTTTTGTTTTAATAATATACACTATTCAGGGAAAGCTGCTCTGATATAAGTAACATTGCAAGAAGCACAGGGTAAAACAGGGGTGCCTGGGTGGCTCAGTGGATTGGGGGTCCAACTTCAGCTCAGGTCATGATCTCGCACATAGGTCATGGTCTCACCATTGCTGGGTTGGGAGCCCCAGATCAGGCTCTTTCCTGACAGTGCAGAGCCCACTTGGGATTCTCTCTCCCTCTCTCTCTGCCTCTCCCCCACTTGTTCTCATTCTCTCTCTCTCTCTCTCTCTCTCTCTCAAAGGCAAATAAACTAAAAAAAGAAGAAATGCAGGGTAAGGCAAAAGAATGGCCCATGAAGGCATGGGGGGGAAGAGTTTCCAGGAAGAAGAAACAGACAGTGCAAAGGCCCAGAGGCAGGCCTATGCTTGGCTGTAACCCAAGAACAGCAATGAGGCCTGCACGGTCGGAGTGGAGAGAGCAAGGGGCCTTGTCTGTGACACTGATGGAATTCTGATGAGATGGTGAGCTACTGGGATGATCCGAGCAAAGGAGTGTCCTGTTCTGACTTTAAGGACCCTTAGGGCAGCTACGGTGTTGAGAAAAGACGTGGGGCAGAGGGTGGTACGGAGTTGTTAGTTGGGGGGGGGAGGGTGGAAGGACGGGGGGTGGGGGGGTGGAAGGACGGGGGATGGGGGGGAGGGCTAAGGCCCGGCAATTGGGACACAATAAGAACTGTCTAGGCAAGAGATTTTCAGCCAGGGCCTCCATATTTCCCATCTACCTGTCACATTGCCCAGGGTATCTGTTTTCCACTAGATCCCCCGCCACCCCGCCACCCCGCCACCCCGCCACCCCGCCACCCCGCCACCCCGCCACCCCAGCCCAGGAAAGTCGTTACTTGCTCTGATCGAAATTCTTCGAAGGAAGGAAATAGCTGTCAGCCGCCAGCGCGCTGCGGGATCCTTTCCCCAGCGGCGGGCCTCGGACAGCGCTCCTGCGCGGCCAGGCCTGGGGTCTGCGGCGTCTCCCCCGCCGCCACTCCCCGGGCCGGGCCCGCGCCCTGCGCCGCCCCGCTCCCGCGCGCCCGGAGCCCGGCCGCTCACCGTGCGCCGCCGCCGCCGCCGCCGCCGCCGCCGCCCACCGCCTGCTGGGTGCGGCTCGCTCTCGCTTTCCTTTTCCCCGCCGGCTCCGCCTTCTATGGCCGCGCGCCGCCCCTCCCGCACCGATTCCGGGATCGCGGGAAACTCGAGTTTCCCGCCGAGTCCGCGCCGCGCACGCGGCCACCCGCGTGGCGCCCGGTGCCCGCGGGGCGCGCTGGGACCCTCCTGCAGCACCCTCGTTTCAAGTCCTCGGGCTTCCAGGGGAGGAAGGGAGGACGTTGAGATCTCCAAGTGCCCGTGGCGTGCCAGGGTGGATATTACCCGGTCCATTTCAGGATCGAAGAAACTGGGTAAATTAACTCGTCCAGAGTCCTGCTGCTGGTTACGTGGCAAAGGCAGGAGTCCACTCAGGGGCAGGCCTGTAAACACCAAAGTACCCCGACCCCACCCCATTCATCTATTCGTTGAACAGGTACTTGCCAGCGCTGTTCGAAGCACCAGCGGCAGGTCCAGCAATTAAGAGAGCCACCTGCTCTCTGTGGGACCTCGTGGAGTTTTACTACCAAAGCCACTACGGTAGTCCTCGATTTATAAGAAACTGACACAGTGATTGAAGAGCGCTGAGAACTTAACAATACAGCAAAGTAGGTACCATTACTATACCCATTTAACAGATAAGAAAAACTGAGGTCTGAGGCACAAAGAAGTTCAGTAACACAGAAGTTAAGTAAGCAGGAGCTAGATATAGAACCAGAAGTCTGTACCCTCAACATCTGAGCTAGAGTGAGGGAGTGAGGCGGTCCCAAGATGGACCTCCGATATACATTTGACATTGGGCATTGGCTCTAGGAGTCTTTGCCCACTCGTCTTCTAATCCCTCCGGAATTTCAGTGGCTAAACTGAATGGCTAAATTTTCAATGGTTAAACACACTATTTTCTTTAGAGCCCATATCCTGGGCATGATTTAAATTCTGGGGATGTGAAGTACTGGTGGTAAGTTTCAAAGATAGATAGGAGGCAGAGCCATCTTTCTGTGGGGTTTCCAGATGACGAAAAGCTCCAGAAATAGCAGGAATTTGCTTGAGACCATTTACCAGTTTTGTGGGTGTGTGGTATCTGTGACAGCAGCAGTAGCAGTGACAAGTTTTCTGACTTTCTGAAGGCCTGAACTGCCCAAGAGAGTTTAAAGAAAGGAAATGACGAGCTCAAGCATGGTCAGAGGAAACAAGCTTTAATAAATGCCCAGAAGGACCTCTTATGTCATGTACCCTCAGGGCTAATGTTGCAGAAATTAGGTGCAGAGTCTGCTGCTGCAGGTAACAGAATTTTGCAAAAGTACAAATTTAATTTGTACCTCCCCAGGTCTCTTCTGTGAACATCGAGGGCATTGATCAGGAAAGAATGAAGCCCTGGGAATTTGTGTGGATTTGAGTGAATCCAAGTACCACTGCCCTCCCAAACACTGCTGAGGCTTCAAAAGTCCTCTACCCTTGTTTGAGAAGAGTGGTACAGCCTGGTTTGAAGATTATAAAGTAGTCACCTTGTGAGGAGGTGCTGATGCTCCAAATGCCCCATCCCTACCTTTCACGTTCACTAGCTTTCACTCCTAGGACTAGAATCAGAAGCTAGCATGCCCCAAGAGAATACGGACAAGGTCTGATCCAGAGGAGATGGTTGATGTAACAAGAGATTTGCAAGATTCCACTAATTTTTATCAGCAGAAGCCCAGGAAATATGCATGGAAATGATTCGAAAGGTGGCATTTTAAAATAAACGTAATTCAGATTATGCACTCAGCGTGCTGGCTCCAGGAGCTGGAAATGGCTCATTAGAAATGTTACTGCAACCTGGGCTCAGTGGTGGCCCCCATTAAATGAAATTGTGGTGCCAACTAATATAGATAAATCAAAAAATACTCAGGGACTCAGGAATATTGGAGTCGATTGATGGTATTTATCCACTCCCTCCCTAGCCATGCTCCCCTTCTTCCTCAGGCATCGAGGAAAATAGTGGAGTGAGGATCATGTATCCTTGAAAAGCTCTGTAATGCCTGACCACTGTAGGTTTAGGGAATGTCACTGGGAGGTGCTGCCATTGGAAAAGTTCCCTCATTTCAGTGGGGATTATGGCAGATATCTAAGACCCCCATGGCACTCATCCCTGCTCTGTCAACCCACAGCACAGAGCTCATGGGGAGTTCCCTGTGACTTGATGTCTGAGAAAGAAAAAATCAAATGAAGCACAGTACACTGGCATTACTCAGAAGTGGATTGATATATTAAAACAGGCCCTCTGGAAGGTGGCCCTGAAGGATACTGGGAGAAAGGAAATCCTCCCAGTCAGCAGAACTTTGAGCAGTACATTTCGTTGTCACTTGTAAAGAGAGAAAGCCAGTAGCTTGGACAGACCCAGTGTCTTGCAGGTTGGCTGGATATTCAGAGATTTGGAAGGAGCGTGATCAGAGAGTTGGTGATAAGTGATCGGAGGAACATGATGTGGGTGAGCCACTTGGATGCTGAGTGTGAACATATAGTGAATGTTCATCAAAGGCATCTACTTCTGAGGAGGCTTTTGAGAAGCAGGCAGGCAGGAAGACCTCTGTAGATGTCAGTCAGTCTTTTTCCCAGCACACCCAGTGCTTGTTCACAAAGAATGGGGGTAGGAGGATATAGCATGTGTGAGTTCATCAACATGAAATTCTCATCAAGGCTGATCTGGCCGCCAAGCACCCAGCATTCTCACATCAGGGACCAACTCTGAGCCCCAACGTAGAGTACCATACTCCAAGGTAGACCAGCCAGCCACTTGGTGGCAGACAGATTACACAGGAGCTCTTCCATCTGAAGTGCACAGGGATTTGCCCTGTGGGGAGTAAACATTTATTTCAGGTACAGATTTGCATTTCCTTCCTGCAGTGCCTCTGCCAGCATCATCATCGTTGGATATTCTGTGTACTTTGCTCACCATCATGGTATATCTCACTAAGAAACCCATTTTACAGAAAAAGAAATGAGGCAGTATACTAACTGCCATAGACTTCAATAGTTTTATTATGAACCTCATCGCCCCAGCGCAGCTGGCTGTACAGGCCAGTAAGGTGGAGTATTGAAGACTCAGGTACAGCCCCAAGCAGGAGACAACACTTAACAAGCTGAGTGTACTGTCCTTCATGGGCAGTGTATGTCCTAAACCAGATTGCTGTTTCTTTCATGTCCAGTACACATGAACTCAGGAAACAGTAGAAGTGAGAGGGTTGTGTCCCGCAATTGAACCTAGTCATGCCCTTGCAAAACAGTGCTTCCTGTGCCTATGACATTGGGCTGTGTTTCTGGTAGGAGATACATAGTTCCTTGAATAGGAATTTGAAACTGAGTATGGACATTTCAGGTTCATGATGCCATCAGGCCATCAAGGAAATAAGGAAGTTGCCAAACCGGCTGGGCTGACTCATGAGTATTACTAAGGGAAAATGATGATGTAGCCACACAACAGAGTCAGGTCCAAGTACATCTTCAATTCAGGAGTTCCTCCAGAGTTCCTTCTAGTAGCTCCCTGTTCAGTGATACATGTTAATGGAAATCTACAGCTGTTCAAAGACAGGACTCTCTAGGACTCAGATCCTTCAGGATTAAAGGTTATATCACCCTAATGGCTGGGAAGATTTCTGAGGGCAAAGAGAATAATGAGTAAGGAAATAATAAACACCAACTACAGTCTCATGACCTGTTGCAGAATAAAGGACCACAGAAACTATGCATTTTTCTTCCTTGCTTTGTTTTTGTATTAACAAACTTCTTTTAATTTCTTTTCCCTTTCCTTTTCTATGAGATTTGCTGCTGGTGGTTAATTTTTTAAGATAGTCTTCTGGTTAGAGTGTCTGACGGTAGAATTTGTGACTAAAAGAGAAGAGGGAGGAACATCACATAGCCATGGGTATAAAGATTAGGGGATAGGATAAGCATGTTTTCATTTGAAGAAGGGAACGGGTGCATTAGGTGGGAACATAGTTCTGTTGTCTGCTTGAAAGATTATTAGTGCAAGCAATGGGCTGCACAATATTGTTCATTTTTATTTAGCTTCCAAACTCGCTCCTATCTATGTCTCCCTGTCTCCTGGATTATAAAGTATGGAAGGTTAAAATCACATTGTCTAGATTTTTATGGAGTTAAAATTCATGAGTTCTGCTAATGACTGATGAGCAGCGGTGCAAGATTTGGCAGATGAAAGGGAGGATAAGGCCATCCTCATGTGACTGAATGAGCTGATGAGCAAACTTCTGTGCTCATGACTTCAGGTGGTCTTGTCAATTCCCCAAGGGTATGGGGCATCCGTGGTGGCAGCCATGGTGGAAGCAGTGGCAGTGACAGGGTCCTGAGTTCTGGATGGCAGGTACTGTGGAAGTCTTCTGGTTTCTAGTCTGCCAGCCTTTCCTACATATATGCATTCATTTCCCTCTGAATCCTTATGCTTGACATGCTTACAGTGGTTTCTATTTCCAATACTGCACAAAGAGAAATCTCCCCAAAAATGGAGCTTACGCTGAAGGAGTAGAGTTGAGAAGTGAAGGTTAAGAATCAGTTTGAGCTCTGGATCAAGCCTCACCTGAACCAGACCCATCCTAGACCAGTCAGTTGTAAGAGTCCTCCCCTCCTCTTCTTTCTTCTATAAACCGATATGTGTTTGATTTTCTGTTTATTACATCAAAAGCATCCTGACTGATTTAGTATTCTAAATAGCACTTCTGGTTTAAAAAAAAAAAGTCCCTTCGTTCATTAATTTATTCAATACATATTTATTGAGTGCCTACAATGTGCAGCATTGTACTGGATACAGGGTGATGGCCAAAAACGACACTATGTCCTGAATTGTTTGTATAGAAATGAGTTTCAAAAAGATAGAGTGTTTGTAGGAAGGGAAGCAGACATTCAGTTGATCTTTATTTTTTAAGTTTTTTAAAAATTTTTTAATGTTTATTTTTGAGAAAGAGAGAGACAGTGCGAGCAGGGGAGGGGCAGAGAGAGAGGGAGACACAGAATCAGAGCCGGCTCCAGGCTCCGAGCTGTCAGCACAGAGCCTGAACCCATGAACTATGAGAGATAACCTGAGCCAAAGTTCAACGCTCAACCAACTGAGCCACCCAGGACACCCTTAAGTTTTTTTTTTTAAGTTTTTTTTTATTTATTTTGCGAGAAAGAGAGAGAATGAGTGGAGGAGAGTCAGAGAGAGAGGAGGACAGAGGAATCGAAGCAGGCTCAGTGCTGACAGCCGAGAGCCTGATCTGGGGCTCAAACTCACAACCCGTGAGATAGTGACCTGAGACGTAGTCAGACACTTAACTGACTGGGCCACCAGGTACCTCTCGTTGTTCTTTATAGACTCTACATAGTAGCCTTTTATTTAGTAATTTCTTCAAGTCTCTGCCCTGCCATTTTACATTTTTTGGTTTCACCTTCTTAATAAGACAGTTTTACTTTTCAAGATTTTTTTTTTCTTACTTTTTAAGCTATACCCATCCTGGGGCTAGAATTCACAACTCCCAGTTCAAGAGTCAGGACTGAGGCAGCCAGGTGTCCCACAAAGATTTTTAGATTTTAATGTAGCCAAAAACATAAGCTATTTCCTCTTTGTTTGTGCTTTCTGTTTCTTATTTTAAGAAATCTCACTCTAGGGGTGCCTGAGTGGCTGAGTCGGTTAAGCGTCCAGCTTCGGCTCAGGTCATGATCTCACGGTTTGTGGGTTTGAGCCCCGCATTGGGTTCTGTGCTGACAGCTAGCTCAGAGCCTGGAGCCTGCTTCAGATTCTGTATCTCTCTCTTTCTCTGACCCTCCCCTGTTCACGCTGTCTCTCTCTGTCTCTCAAAAATAAATAAAACCATAAAAAAAATAAAAAAAGAAATCTCATTCTAGTTGTAAAAATATTATCTTATATTTGCTTCTAAAAATCTAAAGCTTTAAAATCTTTTTTAAACATATGGGTGTTTAATTTGCAAGAAACTCATTTTTGTGAGTGATAGAATGTGAAAATCTGATTTTGCTTCTTCTGTATCATAACCAATTGTCTTAGTGGCAAATATAGAAGAGTGTAATTTCTTCCTATCATATGCAATGGCATCCCTGTCTTATGTGGTCAGTTCAACAGCTCTATTTTGTTCTGTTTGTCTACTGCTGCACCAATCACGGGGGTCTGGGCATTAAAACCCAAGCCTCTTTGTTGCTGACAAGTCTCTCAGCAAATGGTGGCTTAATGTCATCTCTGATTCTTACTTGGTCTGGTTCTCCATTCCCGCTGTGGTTTTGGTCCCTGGTGAGTCCACTTACTCTATTGGGGGCTGAGCAATGCAACTAAAAGAATTTTTAAGAATTTTTATCCAGCCTTTCGTGGTATTCTGAGGGAAGGGTTTTCAAGATATGTAATCCACCATACTACCAGAAATAGTGGTCCTGCGGTCTTTCTCAAAGCAATTTTTTAAAAATGTTTTTAATGTTTATTTATTTTTGAGAGAGAGGGAGGAAGAGAGAAAGAGACAACGTGCAAATGGGGGAGGGTCAGAGAGAGGAAAGGAGACATAGAATTTGAAGCAGATTCCAGGCTCCAAGCTGTCAGCACAGAGCCCTATGCGGGGCTCGAACTCACAGACCATGAAATCATGACATGAGCCGAAGTTGGATGCTTAACCAACTGAGCTACCCAGGCACCCCTCTCAAAGGAATTTTATTTAACTTTTCTATGAACCATTCTATTCTTAACTGTGACTAGCTATGGTGTAAAGATTAGGTGTTGTTGAGAGGGTTTGTCCAAAACATTCTTTACCTTCTCTTGTAAGTTCCACATGACTACCTGGGGTTCTGTGGTCAAAAAGCCTTAATGCCAGAATAAGACAATCTCTAATATTTAGCTTTGAATTAAAGGTTGTGTCAAATAGACATATAAGGCCCTTCGAGAGTGGGGCCTCCATAGGGCCTACTGCAGAGACATACACAGAGTAGATGAACAATGAATGCATTTTCCTTGAATTATATGAGGATAGGATTTATTCATCTTAATTCAGTGCAGAGTTGGAATTAAATTTCCCCCAATAGTAGGTCTGAGATAACCACAAGTGCTTTGGTCTGTAGTGAGGGACAGAGAAATTATTCTGGGAGGACATAAAATTGTGCATCATTGGGAGACTTGTCTCATCGATACTCCACTCAGACACCAATTTAGGTGTATCTCTGATAGTATCTCCTTATGCTCTTATATGAACCCAGAGCATGAAAGAAGTTACAACCCCAGCATGCCACATTGGCAAGAGTCTCCCCTTTGGACAGCTAAATGGTCTTTCCTCAAAAAGCCAATGGGGCTCCTGGGTGGCTCGGTCAGTTAAGCATCCGACTTTGGCTCAGGTCATGATCTCACAGTTTGTGGGTTCGAGCCCCACGTCAGGCTCTGTGCTGACAGCTCAGAGCCTGGAGCCTGCTTCAGATTCTGTGTCTCCCTCTCTCTCTCCCCTGCTCGTGCTTTGTCTCTTTCTCTCTCTCAAAAATAAATAATAAACATTAAAAAATGTTTTAAAAAAAGTGAACAAACAACTCTGTGCTCAAACACTTCAAGTGTTATCATTATTATTAAATTCATATTACATATACCTAAATGTTATTTAATTATCATTAGTTGATTATTTGATCAACTTCTTATTTCATTGTTTAATTATTATTCAGGAAAAGAAAATACCCACGCCTGCTGAATTGGCCAGAATCAAGCATGGCAATAGGATTCATACTTCAACTTTGCTCCTAGGAGAGTGCCTGCTAAGCACTCTTTGAATTTTTCATCCATTTCCTGGTTCTGAGTTTCACTGAACAAATTTTTCCAATCGCCAACTTCACCTACAACAGACACAAAAAAAAAACAACAGACCCGGACACCTGTTAGAACATTTCTTCCTGGGTTTTTTTTTTTTTTTTAGCTATTTTATTTCATTTTATTTTTATTTTTATTTGAGTATGGTTGGCACACAGTGTTACATTAGTTTCAGATGTATCACATAGTGGTTCAACAACTATACACACTATGCTGTGCTCACCACAAGTATAGCAACCATCTGTCACCATAAAATGCCATTTCTCTGCGCTGTGTCTTTTAGTTCCATGACTACTTCGTTAACTGGAAGCCTGTACCTCCTACTTCCCTTCACCCATTTTACCCATCCACCCACCCCCAATTTCTTCTTGATTTTACCGTTTTGTCAGTGGTGTGTTTCACTTTGAAATGTCACATGGAGACATGAAGAAAATTAAACAGTCTTAAAAATGAATGTAATTCCTCTTGCAAAGTTAATGCTATCTATTGGGGCTTCCCCATCTGTGACACAGTAGGTGATGTGCTTTCTTTATATCACGGAAGGGACTCTTGGCCTCAGTCATCTCCTACCCCCACCCCTGTCTCAACGCTTGGGATCTAAAATTCCACTTTTTGAGAGTCTTGTTTTTCCTCTGTAAAGTCTTTTAAATACTTTACTCCTTGAGACATTATCATTTTACAGCAAGTTTTGGTTAAGACCTCAGATACTGATAATTTTGCAAAAAGTTATTACCTTCCCTGGGATTAGGATATGTTTTCCTTATTCCTTTTAAAAATAAAAGAAGTTACTTCTTTCTTTAGAATCTTTTGGTGATTTTGGTTGAAGTTGCAAGTTCCTTGTTGCGTCGCCATTGAAATGTATGTTTATAACAAGGAAATGCTTAGATGTATGAAGGGAATAAAAAACACAAAGCTGTTTACAAATGTCATCCATAATATAAAACATCCCAGGATGAGGCTCAAAGAAATACGCCAAAAAGTTAAACTTGCCTCTGGTGGGAGAAATGTGGATAATTTTTAACACTTTTGCACATTTTCCTGTTCTTTCTGAATTTTTTGCAAAGAATATTATAAAAATTTTAAGTTATTCCTTTATTTTAGAATTTTTCTGTTCTGAATAGTCCTTGATTAAATGCCTGGGTGGTTCAGTTGGTTAAGGCTCTGACTTTGTTTTAGGTCATGATCTTGCAGTTTGTGAGTTTGAGCCCTGCGTTAGGCTCTGTGCTGACAGTTCAGAGCCTGGAGCCTGCTCTGATTCTGTGTCTCCCACTTTCTCTGCCCCTCCCCTACTCGTGTCTCTTTCTGTCTCTGTCTCTTTCTCTCAAAAATAAACATTAAAAAATTCTTTTTAAAACCAGTGTACCAAAAAGTTCCATTTCCCCCCCTCTTTTAAAGCTAATCAAACAAGGCATAAAAATCAGGGATAAAGTCAGGAATCAAACCCAGGCCAGATTTACATTCAATGTTCCATTCACATTGGGTATTTTAAATGGGTCTTCATTTGATAAAGTGGAGTAGAGTCAAGTAAACCTACGTTCAAATACTGACTCCATCGATCATTAGTTTTGTGGCAAAGGACAAATTACTTTCCCTGAGCTTTGGTGCCTACATTTATAAAATTCAGGAATTCATTTTTTTGCTATAAAATTTATGCTTACATAGTGCTACCTCTAAATCATGTTTCAATATTTATAAATAATTTTTTAAAAAACCTAGTAATACCTAAACTATATTATCATTAATTTCCATAGGAAATTAGATTGCCTTAAAAAAAATCACAGTTCCCAACCAACAGGGCAGTAAGAGGTGGCCAATGAGGTATAAAAAAGTCACTGATGAGGCTTCCCACAAAGTTCTTTAAAGCAGCCCCACTCAGCTAATACATGATTCTGTCTCTTGCTATTCCCTGTTTATTTTAAGAATATATAATCCTTTAAATTTAATGTAATGGTGGAACTCTGGCTGCTGTCTTGCCATCACAAATTGGCAAGCAAAAAGGTAGAAGGAACTTAGTACTCTAAAAGATATTGTAGATATTGTGGAACTCAGTCTACTCAGTGGAAGTATACTACTTACTGGAACTCAGTCTACTTCTGAATTCACTGCGTCCAAACTTGTTGAAGGAGAAAAAAGAAAATCCTGTCTTAACTTAAGATAAAAGTATTTGGATTGCCTGTTACACATGCAAACTGGTGGATGTCCCAGAACCCAATGTGACTTTACCTTTGCGGAACAGGAAGGGTCCAACAGCCCCATGTGTTTCCTGGGACTTTGCTTGCATCACTTGGAAGGTGCTCTGGGCTGAAATGGTTTGGATCTGCTCCCCAGTTAAAGTGAATCCAAAGAATTCAGCAATTTGTTTTATTCCAGCAGTCAGGTTCTGAAAACAATTTTAAGGATAAACGTCTTTCTATGGGAATTGTGCCCAACCAAAGACAGGTTTTTTCAAATGGATTTATTAAGCCTACCTCTGTAACTCATCTTTTGATCTCTTTCTTTAGACTTTCTTTGATACTTCTGTATCAATATTTGAGATAGCCCTACAACATAATCTGTATTGTTTTTACTTTGTAGTTTCAATGTATGACTCTTACTGAACTCCACAGGATACAAATAATGATAGCAAGAATTAAGTAGTAGGTCTCCTCTAAGATGATACTCATTTTATTAAAAAGCACAAGTCTAGATGAGCTGAGGAAATTAATGTATTTGTACCTGTTCATTCCAATTCTCTTTTCATCTGAATCCTATTTATAGCTATTGTTTAATTCTATCCAGAAAGTCTGATTTTTAGAATCCTAAATACTAGAAGGAATTTTGAAAGTTATCTTGTCTAAATACTCTTGTAAATCATGAACCCCCCAACAGTATCCCTGACCAATGAAGATTCGTAATCTTCTAGAATAATTTCTTAAACTGTATTCTACAAAATACTAATTTACTTCAAGGTGGCTATAGATGTTTTATGAAAAAAAAAAGGAGGGTGAAGGGCTGAGGTCAAATAAGTTTGGAATCCTTTTGGTTAAATAAAGAGAAGTTTGTTTTGTTTTGTTTATCCTACAGGATCTCTCACTCTTTAGTATGTCAACTTGCAATGTGAACGTCCCAAAGGAGAGCAGTTCCCAAATCAGGTTGAATAGGCTACTTCCAAGCAAGAATTATTATATCTGGGCAAAATGGAACACAAGTTTCAGAAACATTATTCTAGACTAGAAGGAGAAAAGAGTAAATTAGTACTTTCTTTCATGTTACATAAATGCACTCTAGACACAGAAGGGATGGATTCAATTATATCCTCCTTTGGTAAGAATTTCAGAGGAGACTGGTGTTAAGAACTCAATTCCCCTAGAAAGTATTTGGCACACTCCCTTCTTTTTAACATACTTTCTCTACTGGAGCTCCAGGACTCTGGCTTCCCTCCTGCCTCATTAGCCACTCCTCCGTCTCCTTTGCTGATTCCTCCTGTTTCCCAAACTGTCTCTATAAGGGACTCCAGGGCTCAGTTCTTGGTCTTCTTCTCTTCCCTATGTATATCCTTACATATGTGTAAGTATGTAACCTCATGGTTCCAAATGCCATCTGTGTGCCAAATTTATATATACAGCCCAGTACTCTGTCTGTATTTAAGATGTTTATACTCAACTGCCCACTTGACCTCTCCATTTGGATGACTAATAAACATCTCAGACTAAGCATGTCCAAAGCCAAACCCCTGATCTTTCCCACAATCTTGCTTCACCTGCTGGCATTTCCTACTCAAGTGATGACAATTCAGTCTTCTCTGTTGGTCAGGCCAATAATATTGGAGTCTTATTTGACTTCTTCTTTTTCTCTAACTGCTCTTTCTCCCATCCAATCCAGCAGCAAATCCTAATATCTCTTCTTCAACAAATATTCAGAATTTAACCACTTATTACTTCCACTGCCCCTTCTGGTCTGAGCCACCATCTTCCTTTGCCTGGACTACTATAGTAGTCTCCTCATGGGTTTCTCTACACAATCTTTGCTTCTCTCTAGTACGTTCTCATACACTAACCAGAATGCACCTGTTAAAAACACAACTCCTATCAGTCTTCTGCTCGAATCCCATAATGGTTTTCCATTTCACTCAGAGTGAAAGCCAAAGTAATTTCAATGGCTGGCCACATTATTCCCCATACTCCTCTCTACCCTACTCCCTTGCCTCTGTTTTCATTGGTTAATCTCCGCTGGTTCACCCGTACTTACCCAGCCACATCCACCTCCCTCAAATCACTTAACCATACCAGGAATACTCCTGCCTCAAGGCCTATGCTCCAGTTGATTCTGTATGCCTGGAAAGTTCTTATTCCAGTTACCTACTTGGCTTACTCCTTCATCTTCTTTAGATCTTCACTCAAATTGCATCTATTCCATGAGGTTTCCGCCAAGTACCTTATTTTATGTGGGGATTTGTCCAACATCCCATTCCCCATCCCTGACATTTCCAGTTTTCCTTAATCAGCTATGCCATTTCTTTTTTCTCACATATTATAAACATTTAAAAAATATTGTATTTATTATTTTTCTGTCTCCCTGCCTTCTCCAGCTAGAAGGTAAACTTCTCCAAGGCAGCGAATTTTGTCTGGTCTGTTCACTGATGTATCACAAGGGTCTAGAACAATGCTGGGAAGCACTAAATGTTCATAAATTACCAATTTAAAAAATAACATTATATGGAAAAATCAATTCACAGCCAAATGCGTGTTCAATTAAATCTCAGTTGAAACCTACTTATTATTTTTGCCATTCCTAAGTTGGACTATCTATCAGAAAAAGAAAATAAAGCAGCCACTCTTAATAATAAGTTGCTAAGCATTATTTTATTTCTGTTAAATAGACAACCTTAGCCCCTATCCATTGTATTTTTTTTCCAAGCCTTGTACCACAAATCTGGAATACTTATTTTTTTAATTGAATACAATATTTGTTCATACAACCAGACATTAAAAGTAGGTTCTCTATGTTATATTTTATAATAATGTTGCTATGGAATGTCAATAATCAAAATCTTACCTTTTTCAGGTCTTCATATAATATGAACTTAACATTTTCATCATCAAGATGTTTGTTCCAATTAATGGCAAAATCAAAATAGCTTCCCCAAGAGACTAAAAATATAGGGAAAAAATTCTTAAGGAATTTCAAATAATTGAGGTTAAAATTATAGATGGTTAATTTCTGCTTTAAAATATAAACTATATATGTGTGTGTATATGCTCAGATAACATGCATATGGCCATTCCTGTTGTCAGATTTCTATTCATTTTATTATTTTCATAAATAAGAACACAACTAAGCAAGTTGCAAAAGTGGTTTGATAAAAACTACCAGACATTCATGAATATTTAGGTGAATAAAGTGATTCAGAAATAGTGAAAGGTACATGAAAGTTGACAGAAAGTGCCAGAAAGAAAAAAATGATGAGACAGATGTTTTCTAAAACAGAAATTTCTGATTGTTGTCCAATAGAAATTTAACGCAAGCCACATCTGTAAGCCTTTAAAAATGTTTATTTATTTATTTTTGAGGGAGAGAGAAAGCACAAGTGAGGGAGGGGCAGAGAGAAAGGGAGACAGAGGATCCGAAGCAGGATCTGTGTTGACAGCGCAGAGCCTGAATTGTGGCTTGAACTCATGAACCATGAGATCATGACCTGAGCCAAAGTCAGGTGCTTAACTGACTAAACCACCCAGACACCCCCTACCATATCTGTAATTTTAAATGTTCCAATAGCCATATTAAGAAAAGCAAATGGAAACAGGTGAAATTAATTTTAATCTTTTATTTTGTTTAACCAAATATATCCCAAAATGTTATCATTTCAGAATATAATCAAAATAAAAAAATTACTAAGGAATCATCACAGTTTATTTTGTATATTCCAAGTTTTCAAAAGCCAGTCGGCATTTTACACTTACAGAGAATCTCAATTTGAATGACAAGTTCTTTATCAAAAATACTTGATGTATTTTTAGATTTTTTTAAGTTTATTTATTTTGAGAGGGAGAGAGCACACAAGCAGGGGAAAGGCAAAGGGAGAGGGAGAAAGAGAGAATCCCAAGCAAGCTCTGCACTGTCAGCACAGAGCCTGATGTGGAGCTCAAATTTACAAACCCGTGAGATCATGACCTGAGCTGAAATCAAGAGTTGGACGCTTAGCCACCCAGGTGTCCTGATATGTTTTAGACTTTAAAACCTAGGTTGAAGAAGTAGATTCATATACTCTCTTGTGCCAAACTTATTTAAAAGTTTCCAATAACGGAATTGAGTCTCTGTTTTTCTTTTAAATTTTTTAATATTTATTTATTTTTAAGAGAGAGAGGGAGAGAGGGAGAGAGAGAGCACAATGGGGGAGGGCAGACAGAGAGAGGGAGACACAGAATCTGAAGCAGGCTCTAAGCTCTCCGCTGTCAGCACGGAGCCTGATGTGGGGCTTGAACCCACGAACTGCGAGATCATGACTTCCGAAGTCGGACACATAACTAGTTGAGCCACCCAGGCACCCTGAGTACCTGTTTTTAAATTTAAACTAATTAAAATTAAATAAAATGTAAAATTTAACTCCTCGATTGCACTAGTCACAATTTTGAGTAACTCCCTAAACCTCTTTGTGCCCTAGTTACCTCATTTGTAAAACTGTGTTGTTGGGAGGTTTAAATGAATTATACATATCAAATGGTTAAAACAGTGCCTGATTAATAGTACCCACTCAGCAAATTTTAGCCATTATTACTATATAACTAGTAATAATAATATTCTCATAATTATTGTCACTATCATCATTGTCACTGAAGCCCTTGCTTTGAGCCAGGCTATTTCTACATGTTTTACTTTTTGAGGCAAACACTGTAAGTTTCATACCCCATATTCAATACACTCCTGTTTTGGTTGCTAACCAAACTCTGGTTACTTGGGTCTAAGCCAGTTATGAGAATTCTGGTTCCTATTTTTCAGCCTCTCGTCGAGCTGTGATTGGTCTCAGGATATGGTTCTGGCCAGCAAGACATGAATAGAAGTCTGCTGGAAGGTTTCTAGTAAAACTGTCATGGTCTTGATGAACCTCCTTCAGGATCTGAAAGTGATGCTTGGAGGGACAGTTGCCAACCTGAGAGTATGTTGCAAAAGGCAGAAGGGAAAGGCCAAGGGAATGTCAGAGGCATTGGCTTGCCATCCATCACTGGGCAACTGAACCAGCTGTCTACCTTCATGCTTATTGTGTAGTGAGAAAAATAAAACCTAATCTGTTTAGGCCACTGTGGTCAGGTTTACTGTTCTTCCTCATGCAGTATTAATTGATATTTACATATTTTATCCTTCGATCTTTAAAGCAATCCAATATGATAGGTACAGTTTTTACACCTATTTTGTTGACAGGTAAATAACCACTTTAAGGTCACACAGTAAGTAAGTTATGGGTAGTGCTGTCTTTCAACATCTGTCTGACACCGGAGCTATAGTGCTGCTAAACAAAATGCTCTACTATCCTACTTCCTGTAGGTCAGATATTCTTATCTTTACTTTATAAGTTAGGAAACCAATATTCGCAAAGATCAAACGTGTTGCTGAACATCACCCAGGTGTGATTGATTTGAACCTGGGTTTAAATTCTAGCTCTGCTACTTATTAGTGGCTGTGTCACCTTTTTATGCCTCTATTTCCATCTTCACAAAATGGGGACAATAATAGTATTTATCCCCATGGGGTTCTTAAGAGAAATGAAATTTTGGGGGGCACCTGGGTGGCTTAGTCGGTTAAGCATCCGACTCTTGGTTTCAGTTCAGGTCATGATCTCACAGTTCGTGAATTTGAGCCCTGCATCGGGCTCCGCGCTGACAGCACAGAGCCTGCCTGGGATTCTCTCTCTCCCTCTCTCAGCCCCTCCTCCACTCTCTCTGTCTCTCAAAATAAATAAACTTTAAAAAAAAAAGAGAGATGAAATGTTAAAGTGTATGTGAGGGATAGTATATAGTGCCTGGCATGTAGTAATTGCTCAGTAAGTGGTAATTATTCTATCTAATATTAATTACTAATATATATTAATAAGTGATGAAGCCCAATCCAGTCCTCTCATTCCAAATCCTGCATGTTTTCCAGGACATTGAGCTTCCTCTGTAAGTTGAATTTAACAAGTGTGCAAAGCAGAAACTTTATTCAAGGTAACCCTACATTTCATCATTGTCAATAAAATAATTAGGCTAAAAGGGTGGATAGGGCAACAAAGACTCCCTATGATAGATTGTTCTAGTGATGACAGCTTTCTCATTGTCAAATGTTCTCTCATGTTATCGATGGGGTGCAGTTGCAGACTTGCCTTAACAGCCTCCATCCATCCAGTCTCAGTGAGTAGTTTCCAGACAAACAAAACTTTGTTAATGGTGTTTCATAACCACCTTCTGTGCGCTTTCTTTCCCTCCCCTAATCCTAATACTTAATCTTTGCTTAGGGGCCAATATTGTACCCAGTGTCCATGCATGTGGGGTGTGGCATTGCTGTGCTGGTCACCTCTAGAAGTAGTTCTCTTGGGTGCCTGGGTGGCTCAGTTGGTTAAACATCCCACTCTTGATTTCAGCTCAGTTAAGTGTGTTCAAGGCCCGCATCCGGCTCTGTGCTGACAGTGCAGGGCCTGCTTGGGATTTTCCCTCTCTCTCTGCCCCTGCCCACTTGCGCTGTCTCTGTCTTTCTCAAAATAAATAAATAAATAAATAAATAAATAAATAAAACTTTAAAAATAATGCTGGAATGAACACTGGGTGTTGTATGTAAGCGATGACCCACGGGAATCTGCCCCCAAAACCAAGAGCACACTGTACACATGGTATGTTAGCCAATTTGACAATAAATTATATTAAAAAAACTTTAAAATGAAATAAAGGTGGTCCCCTTAGAGTGACCTGTCAACAACTTCTCCTGTAGAATCATATGGCGTTCTACTACACTGTAAAGACTCAAGAGAGCCACTGGCTAACAGAGCCATCTTGAATCTCTGGTCATCATACTCAAGGAAGTAGAGTCACTGGGACTTACAAGCAGTGGGACCACTGGCAAGTGATTTAACTTTTTGGATTAGTTTTCTCATCTGTGCAAGGGGTTACAAATACTTTATTCATAGTTTGTTACAGTCTTAAATGAAATCATGCACATATAACATCTCCTTTAGTCCATGAAGCATCAGTAGGCACTTAGAAGAGTTTTTTTTTTTAAGTAATCTCTGCACCTAAGGTGGGGCTGGAACTCACAACCCCAAGATCAAGGGTCATTTGCTCTACCTATTGAGCCAGCCAGAAGCCTCAGTAGGTACTTATAAAATTGCAGTTATCAATAACCAGAGGTAAAACATCAACATGGTCTAACAAAGCTTATATCCTTTCTGGCAAACAAATATCTTAAATGTGTTTGCTCAGTGTCATGGTTTAATCTTTTTTTTTAAATCATTGTGTTATATAGAGACTTAGGGGACATTAACTAGCGATGCTTTTCTATGTGACTCTATATAGGCCTCTTTGTCCTGTGGCCGCCTCATACTCATAGGCAACATACGAATTGCCCAAGTTATTTTTAAAAGCAGAAATGTTTTTAATTACTAATTTAATTTAATAATTTACTAATTACTAACTTAATTGCTATTTAATTTAATAATTTTTAATTATTGTTCAATGCCCAGAACTAGTGGTGCTATGAAACTTCATGTAAAAGCAACTTTTTGGTTTCTGGATCCTCCTTAATCTTCTTTCTTTACCTTAAAACACATTTGATTTTTTGTACTTTTGTGGTCATCTGTCGAAGTAAGAATTCCTTCACCAACAGCCATACCTTGTCCTTTCATGAAGTGTCTGAAGAATTCATCCCAGGAGCCATAGCTTGGAATGTCAGGGACATTGTTGTGGAAATGGAAGAAAGATACTGCTGTATCTTTAGGGTTTCGAAATATCACCAATATCTAGAAGGAGAAAGTTAAGTTAATTTATTCAGGTCTATGTTTTGAACTTTGGAAAAGTGAAGGGGTGAGCAATATCATTGTGTACTCTTGTATACTATATAATTTTGTTAACGTATAGAGAAATTGAGGAAGAGGGGGGTGGAAGATGGGGAAGTCTGGGGAGAGGGGAGAGAAAAGAAAAAGCAGATTGATGTTGTAACAGAGAACTTTTGCTAATGAACTTAGACAGTAAGAAGGCATATGTAGAAGATATCAAAAAAGCAGGGTGTCTGGGTGGCTCAGTCGGTTAAGTGTCCGACTCTTGATTTCAGCTCAGGTCATGAAGTCATGGTTTGTGGGATCAAGACCCGAGTCAGGCTCTGCACTAACACCGTGGAGCCTGCTTGGGATTCTCTCTCTCTCTCTCTCTCTCTCTCTTTTTCTCCCTTTGCCCCTCCCCTGCTCTAGCATGTGCTCATGCGTGAACAGCGCACACACTCTCTTTCTCTAAAAATAAATAAATGAACATTTAAAAAAAGAGAGAAGATAGCAAAAAGGAAAAAAGGGCAAGCTCATTAGAATAGTCATAAGGGCATGATCTGGAAGATTAAACTACAAAACAAAATAAAAATTGCAAAATAATATTAAAGAAAAAAATAATATTAAGGACAAGGCAAATAATGTTCAGAGTTTGGTAGGAGAAGATCAAACAATGATAAGAGTAACCAAAGCACCTCTAGTTATGTATGCAGGACATGAAGTTTGCTATTATACATGAAATTTAGAAATAAAATTGTTTCAGACCTCACATAAATAATGCTCACCAGAAAGAACAAAAAAAACCAACTTCTGTTCATTTTCCTATTGCATTCTTTTGTTAAACACTCTAAATATCTTAGTGGGATTCTGAAATCTATTCACTATAAAACAGATTTTAAAATATGTTCAATTCTAGGGATATGTTTTATATCCTAGCTGAAAATGCATTCGCTTTGAGTGCAACTATAGCAAATATATTTGAAGAAAGAAACAACTGAAGAAATACTAAATCACACATTTCATTTCTCAAAATTCTATGATAAAGATGCAGACTTCATCACATAGCTCAGAAAGGCAGTATCTACACATTAAAAACTTCCAACTGAAATACGGGTAGGGAGGGACACTCACCTTGGCTTTATTGTTGAAGATGGATGCAGGTAATTTGTCATAATGGAGATGAGTTGCCAGAATCCTTGGGGATGGAAACTGTTTCATTCTCTTAAAAATAGACACAGTAAAGTGAAAGTGTATATGTCTTATGGTGAATTGCTCTTAAGTGTAGTATCTGAATGGTAGTTTCAAGCATCCCTATCGTGCCTTTTCCATTTCTCCCTCCAATTTTTTTTATTTGTTTCTGTTTTCTTACTTTATGGAGATGAGGAATGAAGAAAATCATAAATAAATAATTTAAATCATCCTTTTGGACCTCCTTATAGGGTTTGGCTTCCCAGTTTTGGGAGGTCATTTTTTGAAGATCTGATCTTTTCTACAATCATACTAAATTCTTTTTAGAATTGATTCTTTGCAGTTCATAATTTGCAATATATTCTTTGTCTTCATTTGGCTCTTTTCTATGGTCAAGGTCTTTACCAGAAATATTCAAGTTTTTCCATAACTCCCCCATTGTTAATATCTGGATTTTTTTACCAACAAAATTCCACGCAATCAAATATCCTAACAGAATCTGAAAGTGCGCAGCGTCACTTGAATATCTGAGAAATATTTTACTTGAGAAATTCTTATCAGTATAAGGACTCAGTGATTGATTCTGTGTGTGTGTGTGTGTGTGTGTGTGTGTATCTGCTTCTACTGATAATTTAAAAAATGAAGTTACCTGTTTAATCTGCCAGGGTTAAGGGTTTTAGTACGTTCTGTGGGCTAAAGCCTTAAGTTTCATTTCCACACTTGTAAAGGTCACTCACTGCTGGAGCACATTATTTCAAGTGATAAAATGATATTTAGACATTTATAGCCAATTTTTCTGTAGAAACTTACAGGACATCTCAACTCAACCAAGAGCCAAAAGAAGAAGAAGAAGAAGAAGAAGAAGAAAAAAAAGAAGAAGAAGAAGAAGAAGAAAAGAAAAAACCACCTGAGATTTTAAAACTAAAAAACCAATTTAAGTCAATGATATGAGCGCCAATGGCAATTAACAGTCATAACACTTGAGGGGCACTGTGGTGGCTCAGTCAGTTAAGCTCAGATCATGATCTCATGGTTTGTGAGTTCGAGCCCTGCATCTGGCTCTGGGCTGACAGCACAGAGCCTGCTTTGGATCCTCTGTCTCTTTCTCTCTCTGCCCCTCCCTTGCTCTCTCTCTCTCTCTCTCTCTCTCAAAAATAAATAAACATTAAAAAAAAGAAGAGAATAGAATAGTCATAATACTTAATTTACGTCAGATTGCCCTAATTTTTAGTCTTGAACATCACTTTTACATTCATTCACAGAAATCCTCTCAGGTGGATATTAAAACCCCCATTTTAGAGATTAACAATTGGCTTTGAGGTTTTAAGAGTTTTGTGCAAAATCACACAGGTAGTAATTTTCAGATTAAGTTATAGAATGCTGTTTCCACTGCACTGCATGGCCAAAAATCACAAAAAGACATATGAGAAATGGTAAAGTTCCTAACAAGATTAGAGAAATACCCAGGGATAAAAAGGGAAAACCTGTAACAAAACTGATGTGTCGATGAAAATGTGTGGTGGGGCCAAAGTATATGCAATGTAAAGACTGGATATAGACATATCTTAAGAAAATACATGTATTTTATTTTATTTATTTTTGTAAGTAATCTCTATGCCCAATGTGGGGCTCAAACCAACAACCCCGAGATTAAGAGCTGGATGTAGGGCACCTGGGTGGCTCAGTCCGTTGAGTATCTGACTCTTGTTTTCGGCTCAGGTCAAGATCTCATAGATTGCGGGTCTGTGCCCTTCACTGGGCTCTGTGCTAAGGTGTGGAGCCTGCTTGGGATTCTCCGTCTCCCTCTCTCTCTCTGCCCCTCCCTGCTCATGCTCTCTCCTCTCTCTCAAAGTAAATAAATAAATTTAAACAATTATAAATAAAAGGGGAGTTGGAGGGATGCCTGGCTGGCTTAGTCAGAGTATGCAACTCTTCATCTTCAGGTCGTGAGTCTGAGCCCCACTTTGGGTACAGAGTTTACTTTCAAAAAAAGTTGGAGGAGCGCCTGGGTGGCTCAGTTGTTAGGCATCTGACTTCGGCTCAGGTCACTATCTCATGGTTTGTGAGTTCGAGCTCTGCGTTGGGCTCAGTGCTGACAGCTCAGAGCCTGGATTCTGTGTCTCCTTCTCTGCCCCTCCCCCGCTCATGCTGTGTCTCCCTCTGTCTCTCGAAAATGAAGAAATGTTAAAATAAATAAAAATTATTTTTTAAAAAGTTGGAAAGCTAGAGAAATGTTGGCATAAATTTTAAGGTGATGATAAACACCCTCTTTAGAAAAAAAGGTTATTCAGTGGCCTGGATAGGAGAAATCAATGGCGCTTTTCATTAGCCCATCCATCTCTTAACGTAGGAAGGTTTCTTAAAACTGTCCTCACATCCTGAGCCGATCCTGACCACCCACCTCCGGGCCCTGCTGTGGCTGTTTCCTCCTGAGGTTGCAGCCAACCAGATCCAGGATGCACACTTAGCTCCCCACTCCAGCCCAACCCCAACTTCCTGAACACCTTATCTGCCTGTGTTTTTCTGTTGCGTTAGCCCAATCCATGGAAATGGGCTTCCTTCCCCCTAGGATCCAAATTTTCAGTTTGTATTTGTCACCACGCCAAGTGTCTCCGTCATTTTCCAGAAACCCCTTCTTCAGTCCCAATCCAGTGACTTAATTCTCAGTAACTGAGTTCTTCTGTCTGCTTGTTGGGTCCTGGCGGTAAGCACCTCTGAAAGTTTTGCTGAGACTGTGGCTCCCCTTTCCCTGTGCAAATGCATTTATGGCGGGGCTGGCGCTGGCCCTCCTCTCACCTGTCCTGTCTAGGCACTGAAGTCCTGAGGAAGATCTTTCCTCCCTCCCTGGCCTTGCCTTTTCTGACTGGAAACAGAATTTCCTGTCTCACACGCAAGCCCCACCTGGTTATATTGGTAGTGTGCGCAATAACGTGTGGTAAAGTGAATTAGAACGGGTAAGAGGGCACCTGTGTGGCTCAGTTGGTGAAGTGTCCAACTCTTCACATTTTGGGTCTGGTCATGATCTCACAGTTTGTGAATTCAAGTCCCGCATTGGGCTCTGCACTGACAGCGTGGAGCCTGCTTGGATTCTCTCTCTCAATCTCATGCATGCTCTCTCTCTCTCCCTCTCTCTCAAAATAAATAAATAAACATTAAAAAAAAAGAACCTTTATGCACATTAGTGGCTTACTCTCTCAGCTACTACCTGACCCTTTCCCATCCCCCCACACACCAGAGTCATCACTGACACAAGGACATCAAAAGTAACGTCTTATTAGGAAAAGACGGGGGAGTGCTGACATAAACCGAGGGCAGAATGATCCAGGCCTCAGAGGAACGCTTCTCTTGCCGTCCCACCCAAGTCTCTGTCTTCAGAGACACAGCTTTTATGGTTTTAATTTTTTTTAAGAGATTTTATTTTTTAAGTAATCTCTACACCCAGCGTGGGCCTCGATCATACAACCCCAAGACCTAGTGTCGCATGCTCTACAGACTGAGCCAGCCAGACGCCCGTCATTTAAATTTTTTTCTTCAGGTTTCTCAGCTTACTTTCCCTCTTACTTCTCTTTTCTAAGTAGGCTGTGTATATTGTGCAGAAGTTAAGAAGCTCAAATTGGAAAATTGGGGTTCAAATCTTGGCCCTGCCATTTATGAGCCCCTTGACCTTGGGCAAATCTCTAACAGTTTGATCTTTTCTGAAATGGCGATGAGGTTATTTTTCCCTGAAATGAGATAATCCTTGAAAGGTGCTGGGATTAGATGGCAAGCACAAAATAAGTTGCAATGATTATTAGTATTATTACTTTCTGAACTCAAAACTCAAATGTCCCCCAAATAGAAGAAGTCTTTCTATGGTAATTTACTGTAAGTTTAAAGGCTGTTTTGTACTAACCTGATACTTTTCTGGGTCCCCACATTCAAGAATTGGGAATTCTGGATATTCATACTTTTTGTTAGATTCAGCAAATATTAATTCACTAATGATGTGGAGAATCCAATTTGAACCTGTAAGAAAAATCAGAGAATCAAAGCTCACTAAAGGAGTCTTTGTATCACAAAGGCATGTTATTTGCACATATGCATCATAAAAATTAAAATTTATAGCCACTCTGTGGTGTGTACAATTGGTTTTTCTGCACTGGAAATAAACTGAGTTATGGAAAGAAACAGAGTTTTGTGGAAAAAAGCATGTACTTACATTAGTATAAATTCAAGTTACCTTATTTTTCAGAATACTCTTTTAACAAGAGGCAATACTTCTTAAATCTATAATATGTTCCTTATAGAACAATGTTATCTTATAGAAATGATTATTATATATGATATATTATTGTACCTTATATTAGTGAACATTTTCTTTAAATGTTTTTAATGCTTATTTTTGAGAGAGAGAGCACGAGCAGGGAAAGGGCAGAGAGAGAGGGAGACACAGAATCTGAAGCAGGCTCCAGGCTCTGAGCTGTCAGCACAGAGCCCAATGTGGGGCTCGAACCCATGAACCATGAGATCATGACCTGAGCCGAAGTCGGATGCTTAACCGACTGAGCCACCCAGTGTCCCAGTGAATATTTTCTATAAGAGTATATATAATTTTGATTTTATAAAAATCCAGCATCAATTAATAGAAAAATATCAAATGAAGATGGCTTTAGTAAACACTTAGAGATGAAATAACAGGTAAAAAAAAATCAGATTGTGTAAAATAGGGATTTAGATTCTGGGTTTTTAGAAGTTTATTTATTTATTTATTTATTTAGAGAGAGAGAGAGAGAGAGAGAGAGAGCTCATGGGGGAGGGGCAGAGAGAAAGGGAGAGAGAGAATTCCAAGCAGGCTCCACACTGACAGCGCTGAGCCCCATGCAGGGCTTGATCCCACGAACCGTTGAGATCATGACTGGATCTGAAATTAAGAGTGAGACGCCTGACTAAGCCACCCAGGTGCCCCATAGATTCTTAATGTTTTATCCTCCATTGATGAATGGCCACTGTAACACTGGTTTGAGAAGCTGGAGGATTGCTGATGTTTGATCCCAGAAAAATAATTAGGTGGAAATCATCATATACATTATAGACATGGCCACACTCCTCAGTCAAAATTCAATAAGAAAATCTTTCCTGCTTTCAGTGTCTGATGCCAAATGGACTTTCTTGCATCCATCTTTCTGGTTGCTAGCCCCACCACGTATCTCTTTCTGCATCCGTCATCCCTCCCTCAGACACCCGGGTTTCAAAATCTAGCAGTTCTAGTTCTTGATTTCACAAGCTATGTTCTTAACCATCTTGGTCATCTTCCTCCCTGACTTCTGGCTGGCTTCATGCAGAGAGGAACTGCCTTCCTCCCACCTTTGCCTTGCACCCTGCCCTACCTCCTCCCTACGAAAAAGCACCCTTGTAGAAAATGATTTGTTATTTACCACACTTTGGATAAGATGCAAGCACTATGTCATCGCTTCGGGCTTCAAAGGTGTCCAAGGCCTGGAAAGTTTCTGAGGTGCACATAGTGATAGGGTACGGAATCCCCTGATGGGTGAAAAACAAGCGAGAAAGTGCAGTTTCTTTTGATTTTTCCAAAGCTTCATCAATGTAGTCAATAAATTTGGACTTACTGGCCATGCTGGTTCCCTGCTAATGAACCTGTTCTGTGGTTGCCCAGGGGCAGCGATTGCTTTTAAAGGAGTTCTTCAGGAGGTGGATTAAAGGACTCCTCCCATTCACTTGATTCACTTGAGAAAGAAATCATTTCATTCGCATCCCCTCCTCCCCCCACCTGCCTGTTTGCACACCCACCTCTGACAAAAGGCAAATCACAGGTGCAAAACAGGCTGAGGATCAGGGAGTATTACCCCAGGGGTTGATTATATTACCATTATGGACAATCCTCCCAAGGAAAGTAAGAGTAGAATCTCTTACGAGATGGTAAGAGAAATTAACTATCTAACAAATAGTTCTTTAATTGAATCAGATCTACAATTTTCCTCATAGAATTGAGGAAATCTTATACATCAACTGAACATATCTTACTGAGGCAGGTGGTAGATGTAGGGAAGCAATGTTTAATCTCCGTTTTACAGAGGGAAAAAAAAGCTGACCAAAGAGGGTTCCCAGTTAGATAGGTTTCTGGATTTCATTTTATTGGTAATAATATCCTTTTAAAATGTTGATAAAAAGGTAGAATTGGAATGTCCGACTGTCTCACTATTTTTATATTTCCATACAGAACTTCCCCCTTGAAGATGTTATTACCTTACATAATTACCTTACATAATAATGGGATGCTATTCACTGTAGGTGGGAAGGTGGTATATTTCAGAATCTCCCTCCGCCCCCCCAAAAGGGGGGTAAGACTGGACTCCTAGCCAAGCTGCTTAGTGGGATTGTCCCTTACATTATAAAGAGTCATTGTTTACCTGGGGAAGGTAGAATTTAAGGTATTAATTCAAATACTGCTGTTGTCCTTAGCTTGCTTCTTAGTGAGTACACTGTTAAAAAAGACAATATGCCTGGATCCTGTTTTGACATTAATGCCTGTAATTATAGGAGGACTTGGGTGCGGCTCTTTGGACTTGGTAATGCGAGCTCTGATTCTTCTTAGTCTCCTTAGGCTCAGGGCAAGTTGTCAGTCTTACAGTTCTACCTGCTCGACTCTTTTTCACTTGTAAGATTTTAGTTTTTAAAGTATTCTCTACACCCAATGTAGGGCTCGAACTCACAACTCCAAGATCAAGCGTCGCACGCTCCATCGACTGAGCCAGCCAGGTGCCCCTCTACTTGACTCTTAAGTCTACATGCATGATGGCAGAAACAGCATGAATGATTGTAAAATAACCTAGATTATAGGATACATGGGCACTGGTGTGCTTTTGAGTGCGGGTGGGCCCCAGGTTCTGTGCAATCCCAGCTTCCATTTAGCTCCTGGATCCACCTAGGCCCGAGGTAAGTGGGGGCGGGGGGAGGGCTCTTAGACGGCACTGCCCAGGCTTGGTTCGTGCTCCTTGGTGGAAGCAGCACAGGACGTTTGTTTAAAGCTCCTTTCCTTGAGATTAAAGACATTGTTCCCTCTTTTGTAAAAAAATTTTTAATGTTTATTTTTGAGAGAGAGAGAGAGAGGAACAGATTTTGAGCTGGGGAGGAGCAGAGAAAGAGGGAGACACAGAATCCCAAGCAGGCTCTAGGCTCTGAGCTGTCAGCACAGAGCCTGATGCATGGCTCGAACTCATGAACCACGAGACCATGACCTGAGTGGAAGTTGGATGCTTAACCGACTGAGCTACCTAAGCACCCCAAGACATTGTTCCCTCTTCGTTTTTTTTTTCTTTCTCTAGGCTATGGACTTATGGCAGAGAGACAGAGAAGGAGAGAGAGAGAATTCTTGAAAGAGAGAGAGATTTAAAGAGGGAGAGAGGAAAAAAAAACAGGTGACAAAAAATGTCTAGGGTGATTGAACTCGTCTGATTAGTAAAGCAAGCGAGTGAGGCTCAAGAAGCATATGGCTCTTGTGTGCCCATTGACCCCAGGCTGGTTTTTAGAGGCAGGTAAATTGGCCCCTTCTGTGCTATCCTCCTCTTTCTGGAGTGGGATGCCCCTTCCGGATTAAATTGTGCTTTTTTTTGGTCCTCTTCTTCAGCAAGAGAAGTGCTACTTCCTAGTGTAGTACAGGATTGAAATTTACCTTGGAATCCCACATGCAGGGAGAGGGTATAACCTCTTGGTATTTGGAGGAGTTTATTAAAATTGGCCTCCCTCTTCAGAAATTGAACATCAGGAAGTCAGGGATGAAGTGTATGAGTTAGTGGATGCTGAAAACATTCGAGATCCAAGATGTTTATCTGGTGACACTTTTACATCCCAGATCGGGGATGATGAAGAACCACTCCACTCCAGCACTGGGCAGCTGCCAAGCAGTCCTGTCCCCACTGCCTATGGTTCAGGGACAGTGCCACCAGAGGCTTAGTCCCCCACTCTTCTGTGTCCTGTGGCCCTCTGAAGGGAAGGCTGGGTCATCACCAAGATCCTGGGCCTCTCTTTTCCAGTAGGTGCCTTTTTGGCACCTGTAGCCATGGGTCATCTAATCTCTGCAACCTTATGCCAGTTAATTAAAAGAGTTTTATTTGGAGGATCCCAGACAGATTGGGTAGCTGATCTTTCTCTGGGATAACCGTGGGTGAATGGACAGCAAACCTCCTAGATATTTATTAATGAGGAGATCCCTGCTGCCCTTGGTCTTACGCCCACTACAGAAGACTGGGATATTGGCTGACTTCTGTGCCTTGGGCATGATGAAGCCAGGGGAACTTCCTTCTGGCCACTTGCATCCCTCTGCTAGAGTTAGCAAATCAGGGCCACACTGGGAATGTACAGTCTCCCAAAGGAGCCATTGGGAGGGGTTCTGGAGACTTAGAAGAGGGTGAACGGGACTTATGAACTGGGGAGATTGAGCATTTGCACATTGGGGTTAGGGTTGGGGCAGATCAGATACCCCATTGCCCAATTATGTAGAGGCACAGTCCTTACGCCTGCTACTTGTGAGTCTTTCCACTTGACACTGGTGGGGATCAGGGAAAATCTGCCATCATAGTCTTTCCCACCAGCCCCAATACACTCTGCCCTGTACCCCAATTCACTGATTGAATTAACTTGATACAAGTCTCTGCTGGAGTCTATATTTCTCCTATTCTAAATCTTGTAGGCAAATGGTCCTTACCTGCAAACATGTTTGTGAAATCTGTGGTGGGGTTCAGGATGTGTAAAAAATGAATAAGAGTGCCATATAAGTTTTGTGTAATACCGGGAAACTCCCACTCTAATGAACAACCTCCCTTAATTAGGTTATATACGCTCTCAATGGAAGTGATTGAGTCTCTGTGCAATTATTTCAGCCTTTGTTATCAAGTTTTTTTCTTTGCTTTGCTTTGGTTTGCTTTGCTTTTTTTAATTTTTTTTTAATTTATTTTTGAGAGAGAGAGAGAGAGAAAGTGAGCAGGGGAGGGTCAGAGAGAGAGGGAGACACAGAATCTGAAGACAGGCTCCAGGCTCTGAGTTAGCTGTCAGCACAGAGCCTGACGTGGGTCTCGAACCCACTAACGCGAGATCATGACCTGAGCCGAAGCCGGACGCTCTACCGACTATCATATATATATATATATATATATATATATATATATAACATACATATATATATATAACATATATATATAACACATATATATATAAATATATATATAACACATATATATAAATATATATATAACACATATATATAACATATATAACATATATATAACATATATAATATTAATAGAATGGAGGTTCAAGCCAGAGGTAGTTACTATACAGCAGATAGAAGAGATGAGAGACTATACAAAGCCCAAACATTAAGAGGATACTGATAAAGCCGAGTAGTGGAAGGGATAGTTGGGGATCTGGATCTGTAGAGATCTGAGTGATCTTGACAAATGACATGCTTTAAACTAGTATAGTTTGCAGCTCCACATTTCTCTCAACTTATGACAGTTTACTTGTGCAAATGAACCATGTATGCTGCACTGTGGGGGTTGGATAGGAAAACTGGGGACGTCACAGAGAGCTCCTCAGAGGCACTTCCTTTACCTGACTTTGCCAAAGACAGCTCCAACTAGCTTGCCAAAGACAACTCACCCCTTCTCTAAAACCTCATGGATCCTTCAGATCAGTACCAAGACCCTAGGGGCTCCTGGCTGGCTCAGCCAGAAAGACCCCCATCATTGTGTATTTTTCAATGGTTATTTGTGAATGTATTTTACCCTGACTAGACTATAGCTTCAATGAAGGTAGATCTGTGTGTAACTATTTTGGCTAGCCCAGGCTTCCTCTTGCACATAATAGACCTTTATATTCCTTTTCTCCTCTTCTGCCTTCTCCCCTTCTGCTTCTCCTTCTCTTCCTTTTGGGTAGTACAGGCAGTGTGTCCCAAAATTCAATTTATAAAAGAATTGTCTAGGGATCTGCTAAAATGCAGATTCGGATTCAGTAGGTCTGCATTTCCTACAATTTTGTTTTGTTTTGTTTTTTAAGTAGGCTCCATGCCCAACATGGGGCTCAAGTTCATGACCCTGAGGAAACGAGTTGCTTGCTCCATAAACTGTACCAGCCAGGTGAACCCATAGATCTGCATTTCTAAGAAACTCTCAGGTTGCGGATTCTATCACACTTTGGGTTGCAGAGTGTAGAAAAATAACTGAGCACAGGTTTTCCAGTCAGTGTCCCGAGTTCAAATCCAATTTTGTCTCTTGTTAGCTCTGTGATTGTGGGCAGGGTAAAACTCCCGCCTTCTCTGTAAAATGAGATACTTATAGCACCTATTATGACATAGAGTTTTTCTGAGGATTAAATAAATTAACGTACACAGGCGGCAGTCAGGATCTACTCTCAGTAAAAAGAGCACAATAACGGGGCACTTGGCTAACTCAGTCGGAAGAACATGCATCCCTGGATCTGGGAGTGGTGAGTTCCAGCTCCACATGGGGTGTAGAAATTATTTAAATGAATAAAATTTAAAAAAAAAAAAAAGAGCACAATAAGAGGTAATTACGGCGTGGGGCGGGGCCAACGCCGGGAGGGGCGGGGCTTTGGCAACACTAGCGCATGCGCAGTCCCGCACATAGGCACCTCAGGTAAGAGCGAGGGGTGGCTCTAGTTGGGAGTCCTGACTCTTGCTCCCCGGAGCGCTGTGGCAGGCAGATTTTCTTTGGGGGCGGAGGGCGGGTGCCCGCTAAAGTTCTGGGGTCATACGGAGGAAAGTTGGGTGTCGTTATATCCATTCTGCCGGAGGGGCGCGAGAGAGGCCCGAGTGTTTCCGGGTCGCTCGGCGACCTTGGCCCCTTGACCCGGGTTGGGCAGCCTGAGATGCCCGCGGGACTCGGCTGCGGGCCGGGCGAGAGCGTGCGGGGAGCCCGGGCAGGCGGGAGAACGCGGAGGGGCTGCCGGGATACACCCCGAGACCCGGGGGCCGGCGGGCCGCGCGAGGGCCTGAGGATCGTGGGTAGCCAGCCTGAGGCAGCTCCCGGAGGCCTCGCTGGTCCCGTGGTTCTGGACCGTGGGGACCTGGACCAAGCGCTTTAGCTAATCAAACCTGGGGACGCAGCTGAGAAAGCTTGCTCTCCGACCTCCCGCGTGTGAGGGACCTTGCTGTGTGATATAAATCGTGTTGCCTGCAGGTGCCGAGCCGTGTCGGTTTCTAGCTGCAGTGGACACATGAGGCGTTTTCGGACGCAACACTGCACGTTTAAGCTTGTGCACCCTGAATCCGTTTCTCAGCCCGGGGTGGCGTGAACCCCCATGACACACAGCCCTGCCTTTCTTCGAGCCCATTCGAGGACCGCTTTCTTTTAAACTTCGCCTAAGTTCTGTCCTTCTCCAAGGTCTTGTCTAATCTTGTGCCTCCTCTGCTAGTTAGTAACCTTACTTTATGGTGGACAGGTATGCCTTTGGTGGTCTTTATCAACTAGGCGTTATCAGTCGTTATAAACACCTTTCCTGAACTTGAGGGGACTTGTAAACTGTGGATGTGTATTTTTCAAAAAGGTAAACGCTGAATCATACGGTGTTCTTTGTACTTTACGTTTTGAACCCTTCACCTCACCTTCTCCCAGCAGAACAAAACCAGATTTTACTTGGATTCCTTACACTGTGGATATGGCTACAGGCAGGCTTTATTTTTAAGTTAAAAAACTTTTTTTTCACCCGCTGAACATTAAAATTTACCCCAAGAGAGGTCCCTGTACTGATCATGACTTACTTGGTGTCTGGTACATCATTGTAAACAAAACAGTTCTCCGTTCCCACCCACTCACCTGCCTGTTGGTTACATGTGCTTTTTAACTTCCTCTGCTTCATTTTTTAAAGATAGAAATAATAAAGTTTTAATCTTTTAGTCCCCAGGGTGATCACATTATCAAAGTGAGGGAAAGGAATTTTGGAGGGAAGGGACACCTGGTAAAGAGATTAATAGGATAATCCCACAAAGTAGGGTATTTAATTACCCCACTCTCAGGCATTATGAAAAGGAGTCAAAAGGAAATGGTGTAAACGCATGGCAGTGGGCAGAGAGCTGGGACTGTAGGGTATTACACAGCTTAGCATCTCTGCACAGATACCAGAGAACAAACAGTATGACACAGAGCATCCATGGGACGATATCAAAATCCTAAGATTAAAAACGACTGGTTTCTCCTCTTGTTGGGGTTATAGGGGGGTAGAGTAATAACTTGAGTTTACGTTTCGTATGCTAAGAATCATATATGTCATTTTCTTGACTTATATAGCCCTTTCCCTTGTTTAGCTTTTACGTTAGAGAATAAGAACGAAGACTCAAACCCTTTTTGATTAGCTTTTATTTTAATTAAAGGAAGAGAATCAAGATGTAAAGTCTAGTTTGCCACTTACTGGGTGATCAGTTTTCCTCCTCATGTAGTCTAGGGGCCTCTTGTATAGAAGTCACTGGAGTTGCTTGCAAATGGGCAGATTACTGGGACCCTAACCCTCAACTTGCTGAATCAGAAATCTGGGGGACTGGGGAACCACAGGCTGAGGCCCAGGAATGTGCATTTTTAAGAAGCCTTTTGGGTGATGTAATTAGTATGAAAATACTGTTAGAATAGCAGCTCCCCAGAACAAGTTGATTTGCTGCTCAACTTTGTATGAAATGCTTGGGCTGTGGCACCAAGTTCAATATATGTTGTATAAATAAATGAAAACCGGCTATGAAAGATGGACAACCACTTTTAGAATAGCCTTACTTTTGTAGGGTACTTACAAAGGGCTTTCACATATGCTGCCCATTTAGATCATCTTAATTCTTAGTTTGGTTAAAAAAAATCATATATCATACTCTCAGCATTCCATATTCTTAGGCAATTAAAAATCTTAGTTTCATAAATTGTTCTTTTTTCAGTGCTTTTTTGAGTTTGATCTCCTGCCTGTGCTTTATCCAGTGGTGTTTTTGGTTCATTGTGCCCCTGAGGGGTGGAGATTGAAAACTAGGAATGTGGGACATATCTAATACAAATAAGTATACAGTGTACATCATTCAAACTGGAAATGAATTATTTTTATGGAAGTGGTATTAAGTTTGTATATGCTCATTCAGATTTATATGTTGTTTGTTGTTAAACTTAGGATGGCCCGTACTATGGAACCGCTGGCAAAGAAGATCTTTAAAGGAGTTTTAGTAGTTGAACTTGTGGGCGTATTTGGAGCATATTTTTTGTTTAATAAGATGAACACAAATCAAGGTAATCCTAATTCATAAGTTAATGTTTTCTAGAGGGGTGTAGGGTTTGCTGATGCATTTAGGTGCTAAACAGAGTTTTAGGGAAATTCGTTTCTTCCAAGTATTGGGCATTTTTATGGGTGCAAGAGAACGCTTGGTGTTAATTATGGACTTAATGACTCTTCTTCCTAAATGTTTGTAGATGAAGGAAAGTGTTTCACACTTCTGTGTATTTTACTAGTCAGGGGTGTAGGGTGTTTTTGGTCTGGCTTAGTTTGGGAACATGGGTGGAAGAAATTCAGCCTGCCACTTATACCCCCTCATTTGGTAGAGTAGTGGTAGCATAGCTGAATTGTCAAGTAACCACTTTGAAAAGCTATCATATTAGTTCTTCCTCTGTCAATGCTGGGCTAAAAACCTTTCCCATGCCATTGGCTATCACTGAAAGTGCTTGACATTTTGTGGGGGGAAATTTTAGAGTCCTCAACTCTTAAAATTAGTGCCACTTTCTCTTTCCCTAAAGCAGATAATAGTAGTCCTGGGGTGGTTGTCATCTTTGAAATTTGTCATTTGTCTTAAAGTATTTTAGTGCAGCACTGTGTTCCGGATGCTATCGGATCTCACAAAGTCTCTATGCTTTTCAAGTGTAAGGGTGTAAAAGAAAACATCCAAACGGTATTTAAGAACAAATTAAAGTTTCTAATTATACTAAGAGGGTAAAACAGAATCCATTGAACAATGTATTGTTTTTATGGATTCCATTTTACCTTGCTATGGAATTTGAAATACGTCTACCCAGTTTTTGATCTCAAACTTCATAGTTACACATTAACACTGAAAGTTGCTTTTTATCCCTTTTCTAAATAAATTACATCATATATACAGGCCACATTTGCAAAACTCAAGTAAACTATGGGAGGCAACATGTAAGGCAAGTACAACTTACACCCTGTCCAAAAGGATATATAGTTCCTGATTACCAGAAGGACCTTAACACAGATTCTTATCTTACAGACCCTAAAGCTAGCCCTAATTATGGACTCCATGTTTTAATATAATGAATTTCTAGTCATATTTCATTCTAAGACTTTTTCTCCATCAGATTTCAGGCAAACAATGAGCAAAAAATTCCCCTTCATCTTGGAAGGTATGTTTTCCCTTAAGAGTATAAAACAACTTTTTCAGGTACCCATTAATTTTTTAAATGATCAATTAATGGTTAAAGGACTTTTTAATTTTGTGATGTCAATTTCCAAGAAAAATTAGTCTATCCCTATTTTAGTTCCTGAGAACACAGGGTGGAGAAAATTCTCATTTGGAGAGGAGAGTAGTTAGCCAGTGGTTAAAAATGTAGACTTTGGAATGAAACCTATCTGAGGTGGTGATGGCATCAAACCACAACCTAAAACTTGAGTGACCTCTGGTTTGCTAATTTCTTGGACCTGTTTCTCTGTACAATAGTGATAATAATGCCCACCTCATGAACTCTTGTAACAATTAAACAAGATGACATTGTGTAATAACTTGGCACAGTATCTGCTATAAAGTAATGCTTAAGAAATAGTGCTCATTATAATGATTAGTACAGATGCTAGAGGACTTATAAGTGAAATATGTATCCTACTTTTTCATTATGCTATTAAGAAGGAAAAAATGTTTGATTTCTTTCAACATGGTTTAATTTTGACACTTTTACATGATTTTATAAATGACAGCTATATTTATTTATAGTTTATTACAAATCCATTGAGCAGTCTGGAATGTATGGAGTCAGAGAGCAAGATCAAGAAAAATGGCTGAATAGCAAAAATTAAGAGTAAGTACAATTTTAACTTATAGTTTATTTAGAAAAAACAATCATTTTCTTTGCTTTTTAATTTTTGGAGTGGTTTTTGGCCTCTTCTTTTTGAAATTTTTCTTTTTCTTGATGATACTTTTCACATCTCTGTTGTGTAGCCAGTCATCACGTTCAGCCTCCCATCTAAGCTGTTTGAGACCTTTGTGGGGAAGAAGAAAGATGAGCACACCACGTTGTAGACTCCTGGCCCCACAGAGCAAAACAGAAACTTCTGGTCTGCTAAGGCTGAGTCACTTCCCATCCACAGTGCAAATCCCCTGCTTTTGTTTGTTTCTTTCCTTCTGCATTTATTGTTAA
>CM053576.1:103800256-103845930 GCA_028646485.1 Cryptoprocta ferox | reverse complement strand
TAAAAGACTAGGAAAAGAAAGGAACAAATACTCTAAAGATTTTATTTCCCCTGAACACTTTTATTGGCAAAAGAACAGAAGCCAGTAACAATATCAGAAGTAATAAAAATGTCTATAAGGTACTTATAAAGCTACTAAGCATATTCATAATATATAAAAACAAACTGCCTCTGTAAAAGAATTAAACAGTTTAAAGCAACTACAGTCTTTATTAAAAACTGTTTTTTATATTTATTATTTTGAGAGAAGGAGACAAAGTACACGAGTGGTGGAGGGGCAGAGAGAAGGAGAGAGAAACCCAAGCAGGCTCCGTACCATCAGTGCAGAGCCTGATCCTATAAACCACGGGATCATGACCTGAGCCGAAATGAACAGCTAGCTGCCTAACTGATTGTGTCACCCAGGCGCTCCAACATAACTAATCTTTACTGCTATAGTCTAGATACTTTTTAATCCTACATGTTCCCCACACACAGATGAAAAAGCCATTCCTTCAGGGTTGTAAGGAACCATTTTATTGATCCTTACTAAAAAAGGTTGTCTAAAAACGAAAAACACATCTTCAGAAGTTATAAGTTAAGGCTATTTAAAAACCTCCATAAAAAATTCAAGTTACTTACTTGCATTATCTTTGTTAGCCATGGCATTCATGCCAATGTTATCAAACTTGGATCCCATATTTTCATCCAGTAGGTGGCCAAACTTAAAAAGAGATTCATTTATTAGAAAACTCAAAGCAGTGTAGAATACTTAGCTGCTGCTGCTGTTTTTGTTAAAGGTTTTATTTTTAAATAATCTTTCCACCCAATGTGGGGCTTGAACTCACAACTCCAAGATTAAGAGTGTACTCTACCGACTTACTCAGCCAGGTACCGTACCCCAGAATAGCTAACTGAAGCCTTACCTCTTCAGCCGAAACAAATAGGCTGGAGTCACTGAAATTTCCTTTCCTTTTTTTCCTTGGTCCTAAAAAAAAGTATACGCTTAGATTATTAAACTGTAAAGCCAATAATTTTGGAAAAATACAAATTTTTTAAAATTGAAGTATAGTGGACACACAATGTTACATTAGTTTCAAGTGTACAACACAGTGATTCAACAATATTTCAACACAGTTTTGTTAAAAAGTTGTATTTGGGTTAAAATACACAATTAGTTGCCTTTTAGCATACCATTAAGCAACTGGCATTTAAAAACAAATATATTAAGAGTTCGTATACAGTACTTTTAAAATAGAATCCTAACATAATTATTTAGACGACAAATAGTGTCTTGCCTGCCTTTCCGATTTGGCCACTGATCAATGTTTACCTAATTTCATAGTATCAGGCAAGATTAATTCCAAAGTTGACATGCATGAATTTTGGAATATTTAAAGCAAACTGTAAATTCTCATTAAGTCAGAGGTTTTATTCTTTGGACTAATAGTGAAGAACATGACGACAGAAGGTATATTTATTATGTTGTAAATAAAATTTTTGTTTATATACTTCTCTAAGTGGTTCTCCTTAGAAAAAATAACACAACTTATAATTGTGAATATAAACTTTTTTTTAGGTTTATTTATTTATTTAGAGAGGGAGAATGAGCACAAGTAGGGGAGGGGCAGAGACAGAATCCCAAGCAGGCTCTGTGCTACCAGCACAGAGCATGATGTGGGGCTCGAACTCATGAATGCGAGATCATGACCTGGGCCGAAATCAAGAGCTGGATGCTTAACCGACTGAGCCACCAGGTGATAAACAAAACTTTTCAAAATAAAAAAACTAGAACATCTATTTCTATTACTTATTAAATTTTACTTATTTTTTTCAATTATAGTTTATTGTCAGGTTGGTTTCCATGTAACACCCAGTGCTCTTCCCCACAAGTGACCTCCACCATGACCATCACCCTCCTTTCCCCCTCCCCGTTCCGCCCTCAGTTTGTTTTCAGTATTCAAGAGTCTCTCATGCTTTGTCTCCCTCCCTCTCCCTAACTCTTTTTCCCCCTTCCCCTCCCCATGGTCCTCTGTTGGGTTTCTCCTGTTAGACCTATGAGTGAAAACATATGGTATCTGTCCTTCTCCGCCTGACTTATTTCGCTTAGCATGACACCCTCGAGGTCCATCCACGTTGCTACGAATGGCCAGATTTCATTCTTTCTCATGGCCATGTAGTATTCCATTGTATAGATGAACCACATCTTCCTGATCCATTCATCAGTTGATGGACATGTAGGCTCTTTCCATGATGTGGCTATTGTTCAAAGTGCCGCTACGAACACTGGGGTACATGTGCCCCTATGCATCAGCACTTCTGTATCCCTTGGGTAAATCCCCAGCAGTGCTACTGCGGGGTCATAGGGGAGTTTTATTGATAGTTTTTTGAGGAACCTCCACACTGTTTTCCAGAGTGGCTGTACCAGTTTACATTCCCACCAACAGTGTAGGAGGGTACCCGTTTCTCCACATCCTCGCCAGCATCTATTAAATTTTACTTATTTATTTTTAAGTTTTTTAACGTTTATTTTTAAGAGAGAGAGAGACAGTATGATCGGGGAGGGCCAGAGAGAGAGGTAGACACAGAATCCGAAGCAGCCCCAGGCTCCAAGCTGTCAGCACAGAGCCTAATGCGGATCTCAAACCCACAAATCGTGAGATCATGACCTGAACTGAGGTCGGATGCTAAACCGACTGAGCCACCCAGGCACCCCTATTATTAAATTTTAATTCACACACTTAAAATCACATTATCTAAAAAAATATTAACTAGAAATACTGCTTTTTATCCATTTTCACTTTTTCCGAAACAATTATTACTGAAATTCTTTGCATTTAGTAGGGCCATTTAAAAAATATTTTTATTTACTATGGGGCGCCTGAGTGGCTCAGTCAGTTAAGCATCCAACTTTGGCTCAGGTCATGATCTCGCAGTTCAGAGTTCGAGCCCCACTGTTGGCCTCTGTGCTGACAGCTTGGAGCCCGGAGCCTGCTTCGGATCCTGTGTCTCTCTCACTGCCCCTTCCCCACTCACACTCTCTCTCCCTCTCAAAAATAAACATTAAAAAAATTTTAATTTTTACTTTAAGTTTATTTTTTGAGAGAGAATATGTGCGTGTGAGCGGGGGAGGGGCAGAGAGAGAAGGACAGCGAGAATCCCAAGTAGGTTTCCACATTGTCAGCGCAGAACCTGATGTGGGGCTTGATCCCACGTACTATGTGATCATGACCTGAGGCAAAATCAAGAGTCAGACACTCCCTAGTAGGGCCAATTTTTAAAAATAGCTTTATTAGGGAATAAAATTCATAATATATTTTGATCATAATAAATGATAATAAATTTCATTTTATATATAAATAAATAAAAATCATAATAAAATTTAGCTGTTTTTAAGTATATAATTCAGTATGTTTTAGTCAATTTACAGAGTTCAACTGTCATCACAATGCAAATTTAGAGCCTTTCCATCAACTCCCCAAGATCCTGGTGCCCATCTGCAGTCACATGCCCTCTTCCCAAGAAGGCTTTTGCCTTTTCTGGTTATTTCATGTAAGTGGGATCTGCATTCGGCTACTTTCACTTAGCATAACATTTCTGAAGCTCATCCACATTATAACACGTAACACATCAGTACACCGTTTTATTGCTGAATATTCCGTTATCCATTAGTCAGCAGACATTTAAATTGTTCCCACTTTTTGGCTATTAATAATACTGCTGCTACTAACAATCATGTAAAGTCTGTGCACTGATACCAAAGCCACTTTTGATAAAATAGTTTCTAAGGCATTTCATCTTAACTTTTGTGTATGCTTCAACAAGATACTTTAATATTTTCTCTTTAGCTATAATTTCCATTTGTGTATAGCACCTGGAAAGGTTTTTTTGGTTTTCATTCACCTTATAGGTATGTATCTATAACTTCAACTGGTAAGCCCTGTTACTGCCTTCTTAAAGTTGCCTTATGGTTTGTTTATCCTTAAGGATATCCAATATTTGCGAGTGTAGGGTGAATACCACCCACCTCCCCACTTCCCCCTCTTCAATTTATCAATGTTTGAAATTCCTTCGCCTCCTTTTATTTTAATCAATTTTGTCAGGTATCCTTTAACCTGCATCCAAAACTATTGTCAGCTGAGATCTAACATCTTTCAGGCTCTGGTCTTCAGAAATAACACTTTATTATTCAAAATAAAGTCACTGAGAGAGCACCTTTTAATGAAAGTCTCAGTAGAACTTAAGATAAAGCAACTTTTTTTTTTAAAGTTTACTTATGGGGGAGGGGTAGAGAAAGAGATCCCAAGCATGCTCTGTACTCAGTGCAGAGCCTGACATGGAGCTCGAACTCACAGATGCTGTGAGATGATGACCTGAGCCAAAACAGTTGGATGCTTAACTGACTGAGCCAGCCAGGTGCCCCAACAATTCTTTTTGGAGATTTTTTTAGGGAAAATTGTCTCATATTTGAGCACATGCTAGTGTTAAATTGTGATCTCACACCACTCAGTGGAAGACAATCTGAAAGATAATATGTTATAATTTATATACCAGGTAAATCAATCTCTTAATTAGGTTGTCTACTACTACAACTATGGTTGTCAGGACTTGAAAGAGCTTATAAAAGTTTTGCAGGTATAAATGTCTGAGAGACTACTATCAAAATAGTTACTATTTTTGACACTTATTAGCAAAAATATTTACTGTCCAAAATATTTTAACATTTGTTTAATTTTAAAAGAAGTGTCAAATATTTTAATTATTTTTTAACTATGGAAATCTGTTTTTATTCTTTATCAGTATTTACTAGTCAGCAAAAGATAGGCAATAGAAGCAAAGCATGTGAAAAAAGTAAGCCTATGAATTTATCACAGATTTGAGGAATAAAATATAATGCTTTCTACATTAAAAAAATTTAATGTTTATTTTTGAGAAAAACAGAGCGCAAGCAGGGGAGAGGCAGAGAGACAGGGAGACACAGAATGTGAAGCAGGCTCCAGGCTCTGAGCTCTCAGCACAGCCTGACGCGGGGCTTGAACACACCAACCATGAGATCAGGACCTCAGCTGAAGTCAGACCCTTAACCCACTGAGCCACCCAGGTGCCCCCTTGCTATCTACATTTTTATCAAAAAGTTAAAATTGTCACCTGATACAGTACCTTTTTCTTTTACTACCACTTTATAAGTGTTAACATTAAAAGGCATAATCTGTTATAATACACTTTAGAGATGATTGACAGAGATTTAAATGAGAGGAAGGAAGTTATGAAGAGAAAATAATTGAAGGTATGTGTGGCAAACAACTTTCACGTAATAAAAATAGAGAAAACTGTTATTATCCATTATAAAAGCAAAAACCAAATTGTATTAACCAATTAAAAAGTTTCCCAAAATGATAATGAGTGGGAACTTTCACATAACCACTGCTTAGGTTTAAAAAAGAGTAAAGGCATTTCTTACCCTGAAATGATCCAGCAAAGTCAAAATCACTTGCACCTTTTCTCTTGCTTCTCTTTGTATCGATTTTGGAGTTGACGTCATCATCAACTTTTATTCCAAAAACAAAACAAAACAAAAAACCCATGCTATTAAACAACTTAAAAAAAAACAGAACTGCTATTGGGCTAAGAAAAATGATTATTTTGATTAACTTTTAGAAATAATTACTATTCTAAGATTTAAAAAGGAGAACTTAACAGCTCCACAGATATTGAAGAGACAGCCTAACTGCTGATTAAACTAAAAGCCCAAACACCTGGATGAGTCAGTAGGTTGGGCATCCGATTGGCGCAGGTAATGGTCCCAGGGTGGTGGGATCAAGCTCTGCATCATGCTCTGCGCTGAGCATGGAGCCTGCTTGAGATTTTCTCCCTCACCTCTGCCCCTCTCCCCAGCTCATGCTCTCTCTCTAAAATAAAAAATAAATGCCCAAAACTCAACCTCTTAAAAAAACAAACAAACAAAAAAACCCCCTTCAGTTCCAAATAAAAATAAGAGGGGAAAAGGTTCTATTTAAATTTTTGGCCAATTTGATTATTAATTTGAGTACAGGATAATACGTAAAAACAAAACAAAACAAAACAAAAAAAAAAACTGCAGAAAAACTAGCCTACACTGAGGAATAAAGGAAGATATATTTTTGACCCATATTTAAAAAGTGCCCTTACTTTCATCATCCAACACATCCATGAATGTTCCTCCATCATCATCAATTTCAGTAAATTCTTCATTCATACTCCCTAAAGAAACTTCATCATCATCTAAGTTATCAAATTGGTCATCATCACTGCCTTCTGAATCTTCATCTTCTGGGTCTTCCTTAGCACCTTTTTTTTTCTTTTTCATGTTGCTGAAGAAAAACAAAAACTTGTAATAGAGAATATTGTTTTCCTAAGTGTTTTTTGGTGACCAGCAGGGTACTAGGCTCTTAATAGACAGCACAGAACCTCCATTTAATATACTAACGTGCATTATAAAGGTCTAAAATGAAAGTACAATATCCATTTCCCAAACTTATTTCAATAAATTTCTCCTACACATCACATAGTCCTGTACTGTACTGTTCTGAGGACAATTTGGGAAATGCTGGGAGGGGGGAAAAAAAAGATTGAAGAAAAGTATTTTACCCAGCAAAGTCAAGGTCATCCTTTCCAGAGGTGAAACAATTATCATCTTCAAATGTGTCTGTAAGAGAACAATATACAAATTGTCAGATATAGCAAGGAATAACAAAGTTGACATATGTCTTTGATTTGAATCAATTAACACTGTCATGACTGTATCAGTTATGACAAGTAAATACCAAAATGATATAAATCTGATTATTGTTGGTATGTTTGGTTGATCTACATAAACCTATGAATATACTGACCTTAATTAAATCCCCAAACTAAAGTGGATTCCAGTTAATTTCAACTTCTCTCTACAACTCTTTTATGGAAAGAGGGTAAATATAAAAATATTTAGCAATTTGCAGTCCTTTTAAGTGGTTGTTCATAAGTGCTTATTGTATTATATCTATACAATGCACAAGAAAAACTCAATGTAAGCTTTTCTAACTTCCCATTTTTTGTTTTAGCCTAAATATAGATGAAGGAATAGATGCCATGTAAATACAAATTTATTTTTCCCATTAATAGTCCATGCCCAATTATATAATTTTTCTGGAGCAAGTGTAGGCAAACTACCATATGCCACCAAAGTACTTCTCAATCCTCCACTATCATTTGCACGGTATTCTTAGCTAAATGATTTTCTAAAACTAAGATCATTCCTACCACTAATATCCCAGTATTCTACAAGGAAATAGAAATAGATTATTTTACAAATTGAAGAGATGACAGAAACAAATTACCAATCATCTTTTCAAATTCATCATCATCCACATCTTCTATACTTTCTTCATCTGCATTCCGTTTTTGTTTCTCCTTAACAATAGCAACTTTTTTATAGTACCTAAAATAAAATGGATGTTATATATTTAATAATTTTATCAAAGAGCCCATCTTACTATAATTAAAGCACCTATGACCAGTGACACAAGCAAGTAGAAAAACTGTTAACTGGACATAAGTGACTAAAATTTGTATTTACTGTAGAAAAATAGTTTTGAATTAAAATAGAAACCACTGGATGTGAAGTATAATACATTTCAAAGATTTAGGATTCAGTTCTTCATAAAAACCTCATCTTAATTAAGCGGCATAGTAAAAAATGTTTTAAAATCAACACTAATGATCTAAGTGTTAGAATAAAACCAACTGTGACTCTAGAGAATATCTAATCACAGTATTTTATCAGTCAGACCTATCCTGATACAAGGGTACAGTGAAACTTGGCATTCTGCAAATGGGATGATACCCTCAAAATTCTTCACACAAAATTTTTAAAAAAGCAAATCAAATCAAATGGACATAACCAATCAGATAACGATAAAACTAGTAGGTTTAGGACTTCTCTCTATAGCAGCACAGTGAATTTTGCTAATTCTGCTTAGAGTCATGTTTTAGACAAATTACTCATGAGTTGCTTATTATGTTAGACTGATAACAGATTTAAAGCCTGTAAGACAATTACTATATTAAAAAAAGAAATTAAAGATTAAGTTTCATAAAGTCAAGAGTCATAAAATAAAAATACCCCCAAATTTACTTGTTTTAAGTTTCATTTACATATCTTTTTTCTTTTTTTTTTAAATTTGATAGAAAAAGTGAGGCAGAATGCTCGCAAGCTGGGGAAAGGGGCAGAGGGAGAGAGGAGAGAATCCCAAGTCGACTTGATGATCACAGAGCCCGAGGCAGGGCTTGAGATGAAATCAAGAGTCAGACATTCGGCCAATTAAGACACACAGGTGCCCCAAATTTCACTTAGAGATCTTAAGATTAGCAAACTGAATGATTTATAAACTCCCTTTGCAAAACAAAAAAAAACCTACCTTCTGATCTTTTGAAGACACACCTATGTTAATGAAACATTTTATGGAATCTAAAAATTTAAATTTTAATAGTACCCAAATGAAACTGTATTAAGTATATTACCTATAGAAAAACAGTTCATCCACTGGTATTTGGCTTTCTTCTTTTGCAAGGAACTCCTTACTGTTCACTAGGAAAACAGATTAAGATAAAAATTTTATTAAAGCAATCCTTTTTTAGGTTATTCAAGCTCTTAAGACTACATACAGCATCCTATAACTCTAAAGTCTCAAAATGTTAAGGCAGGTGGACATAAGGGATCTTCTAGTGCAAAGGGCTATCTCTGGAAAAGTCTAAGTGCAGAAGACCCAACACTGAAACTATCTGTCAGCTACAATGAAGTACATGGCCACCAGTGCATCACAGAGAAAGAACAATGTTCTCTCATTATCCTCCAACTGCATCCAGGATCCTAATTTCAAGAGAAAATTAAAGAGTTCTCTTAATAATCACTTTATACTTGACATTTTCATCTCAGAAAAAAGACACAATGCCTGCCATTCTGGAATAGGAAGTAAGTAAAGGTAAACAGAATTATCTACAATTTTACATAATACTAAGATGGAAACTAAGGAACAAGAACAAGGCACTACAGGAATATTAGTTTTCCCTTTTCACAATAAAAATTTCTAACTCTTCTTGATTAAAAGCAGATTTGGGTGAATTCTAACTACTGACTTTGGGCAATTCCATTTACATCTCTGGGCCTCTGTGAAATATATCAGTTGGAAATTAAATGATTTATAAGGTGCAAATTAACTCTAGTCTCTGAACAAAAAGCTGTGATTATATAAAGAAATGTCTGAATACAGAAACGGAATCAGGTCCACAAGATGGGTACTCAAAACCCACAGTTATCAACTAGTTTAAAATCCCCACTCTTGCATGTGTACGCACATGGTCACTCTCTCTCAAAATAATAAACATTAAAAAAGGGGAGAAATCTATAAAAAATTATATTTTGTGACAAAAACAATTGTGGGTTTCTGTTGAACCCGTATTAGAGAGCTTAAGATGGTCTTTAACTATAAAAGATAGTTATATGTGTGTATGTCAGGGGAGTCATCACTGATAAAGCTATAGATGATACAGAAATGGCAAAATGTTGGTAACTGTTCAAGCTGGTGATAGTTATAAGGGGTTCATTATACTATTTGTGTTTCCTTTGGATATGTTTGAAACTTTCTGTAATGTTAAAAAAAAAAAAAAAAAAAACCCAGTCAGGCCTGGTAAACTTGCGAATACATATACATTCTTGGGAACAAGATAATGTCTCCGGTGCTTCAGTATTATTCTGGTAAAGTGGAGGAAAGAATAACACATTTTATGTGTTTTTGACTTGTACTACCTTGTCCATTTCAACTGTCCAGGCTTGATGCTTACCAGCAAGACTACGAACACCCTTCATAAAATGTTTTCTTTTCGGCTGCATCACAACGCTATCTGTGTTTTCTGAAATGTAAAATCAAGACAGTGCAATGTAAAACCTAGTTGTATGCTCATTTTATTTATTAAATATCAACACTGAAAACCAAATAATTAAATAGAAGCATACCTTTGCCTTTATGTGGCTTTGGATTTCGGTATACAAATCGATCTAAGAATCTCATTAATGTAAAATCCTGGAGTGGGTCCCCTGAATACTGAATATGATTTCCCTGAAAGGTGGAGGGGGTGGGAGGATTAAGAGCTTAACTCAAATTATATATATGCATCCAAGTGAAAAACACAATGCATGAAATGCACAAACATGCCATAAATGACCGTTCAAACATCCATTTCATCCCTCTTTACTTGAAGAATTACACACACTCATACATATACATTTGTACTTTATGATGTACTGCTGACTTTATGAATAGGTAAATGACATTAATGCTGTAGGTCATCTAACTATTAACCAGCAACCAAACACTGAAGTGGCAAACATAACAAATGGGAAAGGAATGGGCACTTTCCTCAGGAGAAAAGCCAGAATGTAATAAGTAACAGTTGCAGTTTTCTAATATTCTGTATTTCCATTCACCTCAGAGTGGGAAGAATTATCTGCTGCACTGTATTGAACAAGCCACTGCTCCTTTACAACAGCAGAAAATGTTTATAATTCTATGTGGTAGACAGAAAACAGTGTGTGACCAATTATTGATTATCTAAAACTAGATTACTTATTTTTTCCTATTTCTTATCTTTGCAGCATTTTAGACTTACCTGAAGGATAGTCTTTGCAAAAAGGGCCACAGAGGGATGAAAATGCTCAGACAGCTAAAAAGAAAAATGTAAGCAAAATCAACTCTTACTACAGTAAATCCAAAGAACTGAAACTTGAGCCCATACATTAGAGAAGAATGATTCTCAAAACTTTGGTCTCAGGAGTGCTTTATATATTTAAAGGTCAAGGACCTCAAAAGTGGGATTTATCTTAATTTAAGTGGGATATATCTACTGTTATTTGCCTAATTAGAAATTACAATAGAAAAAAATTTTTAAGTTTATTTATTAATTTTGAGAGAAAGCCAGATGCGGGGCTGGAACTCAGATCATGACCTGAGCTGAAATCAAGAGTCAGCTGCTTAACCAACTGAGCCACCCAGGCGCCGGCAAAAGATTTTTTTTTTTTTTTTTAAACTTTATAGTTTATTGTCAGGTTAGTTTCCATCAAAAGATTTTTTTAAAGTTTTATTTGAGTAATCTCTACACCCAATGGGGGGCTCAAACTCAACCCGGAGATTAAGAGTCACATGTTCTTCTGACTGAGCCAGCCAGGTGCCCTACAACAGAAAAATTTGCAACAACTGTTTATAGTCAATTTAAAATAATAACGAGTCTTATTACATATTAATATAACATGTATGAAAAATAAGTTTTTCAGAATAAATAAGTATTAGAAGAGCAGAATTATTTCACAGTTTTGTAAATCTACTTAATGTCTGGCTTAATAGAAGACAGTGGGTTCTCATACATTCTTCTGTCATCCATGTTATTTTTCGTTGGAAGTATAGGAAGACAGTCTTGCCTCACACAGATACATAGCTGGAAACAGGAAGGTTAAAACTAGTAGTCTTTCACATAATTGTGGATTTTCTTCTTTGCTACTACACCCAAACTAAAGATTAGTTGCAATAGGGAATCTGAAACCATATCAATCAGCTTTTCGTACTTGCTACTTAAAATTAGTCTACTTTGAATAGATTTCTTATTCATGACTTTGTAACACTGTGCATCAGTCATTTGGAAAATACTCATTGAGGTATGCAGTTCTTCCAAATGTCAGTTACATTATCACAAAAATCACACTGTTAGTATCCCACTGATTTTATCAGAAGAGTTTTTACATATTGAGAAAATGTCTAGTTCAAGGTGGTGGTTACAAGATTTCTAAACTTTTAGTCTTTGCTTAAAAGCTTGTAAAAATAAATAAAATAAATAAAAGCTTGAATTTTAGAGGCAGCTGGGTGGCTCAGTTGGTTAAGCGTCCGACTTCAGCTCAGGTCATGATCTCGTGGTTCAGGAGTTTGAGCCCCACATCGGGCTCTGTGCTGACAGCATGGAACCTGGAGCCTGCTTCAGTTTCTGTGTCTCCTTCTCTCTCTGCCCCTCCCCGCTTGCACTATCTCTCTCAAAAATGAATAAACATAAAAAAAAAAGCTTGAATTTTATCATTGACAACAAATTCTGTCAGCTGTTTCACTTGAAATAAGAGATTCATTTCATTCACTTTCAAGAAAATGTCTCCCAAATACCCATTATCTGAATAACCAGCGTATCAGTCAGCCAGTCTTTCATGAAAAAAACAGCTAGTTGAACTTAAACTACACAGGTACTTTCCCTAAGACACGAGAAAACCTTCATACTTAGATATGCAGCAGAAGTATGTTATGGATTCTTGCTGTCTATGCACACAGGATATAAAAAGACCTGTACTTTAGGGTCAAGATAATCACTAATTTTTCCTGTTTCATCATTCCTCTGTGATACTGGCTTTTTTTCCCTGAAGCTAAGTGGCAATGAAGAATGTAATGGCTATGACTACAGTGTGGTGCTACTGTCCTCATCTGTGCTAAGGCATAGTTTTATCCACTTCTTTAATATCATCAGTGCCACTGTCGAAACAGGTATAAAGACAAATAATGTGCCTTAATATCACTATGAAAGTAGCTGTGACCTTGCAGACTCACTGAAAAGGTGTCAAGGACACACAGGAGTCTATAATAAAGCACTTACTCGCTTAACCAAAGATATCATAGAAAATTTACTGGAAATATTAATTCTTCTAATACATTTTTTTTAAGTGCTTATTTTTGAGAGAGAGAAGACAGAGTGTGAGCAGGGGAGGGGCAGAGAGAGATGGAGACATAATCCAAAGCAGGCTCCAGGCTCTGAGCTGTCAGCACAGAGCCTGACACAGGGCTTGAACTCACGAACTGTGAGATCATGACCTGAGCTGAAGTCACTTAATGGATTGAGCCACCCAGGTGCCCCTCCTCTAATGCATTTAAACTTTATTTGTAAATAGTTCTATCTTCACAAAACTTCTCAGGGAGATCTAATGTATAAAGCAAAATTTACCCAATATACAAAGTCATTATATGCAATAACTTATCTATAAAAAGCGTAATTTCTTTCATTAATCGTATTATTAAAATGTATGTTTATTATATTATTTATTAATTTTGCACGCACATTATTTAAGATTTTCCAATATGCAAATGTAGAAACATATAAACGTGTAAATTTAGGGGCACCTGGATGGCTCAGTTGGTTAAGCGTCCGACTCTTCATTACGGCTTAGATCATGATCTCACAGTTCATGAGTCTGAAGCCTGCATCAGGCTCTACACTGACAGTGCAGAGCCTGCTTGGGATTCTCTTTCCCCCACTGTCTGCACCTCCCGTGTGCAAATGCATGCTCTCTCCCTTAAATAACCTTAAAAAATAAATATGTAAATTTAATGTTTAGCAGAGGCCACAGAAATATGGGTTAAAAGCATTACAGCTGGGTGACACACTTGAAATTGCTTCCTTATGCCAATTAACTAACGTCTAAGTAACTAAACACTATTAATTTACAAGAAAAATGGAAACTTCAAAGTGTTAAATCCATGAGGGCAAATATAAAGCACTAATGAATTAAAAGACAATTTAAAATTACTTTACCTTTTTAAGTTCCCAAAGACTGGTGTTTTCAGCTCCACAGAACAGAGGGTTTCTACTGAATGGATCATATGTCTTTAACTGTTTGCCACCTGAGAACAAAAAGTACTATTTCTCAAATGCTTTATTCCTAGTCCAAGAGTTCACTAAAGCTATCACCATTAATGTTGTCTCCAATAACTATGTTATGTATATATGTAACATTACTATAATTTTCAACATTCTTAGTCAGCCAAGTATCTTACCAGATAAAAAATTCTAAGCCCCAACAAGAATTAGTTATGGTATCCAAGATAGCATTTGCTACCTTGAAATACCAAACTGAATAAACCAGGCAGTAAAAGGTGCCCGAATCTGGCTCAGTTAGGTCATAAGTGTTAAAATGGCAAATAACCTAAAGACGAAATAGGTCTAAATTCTTTTGGAACTTTAAAAGCACTGATGTTATTAAATTATGTGCAGATATGATTCTCACTTCGAACAAATTTTACATTATTTTTTTTGTGTTTTCAGAAACTCAGGATCAAAAATTTAAGAGAACTTTCAGAACACATTACAAAGAACTCTACTTCACAATGCTGATCATCTTTCTAAAGGAATACTCTCAGTCTGGCCTTCAGGGAAACCGATGGATTCTTTTAAAAACTTTCCTGCTTGCTACCATACTTCTCTTTTATATTTCACAGGCAAACAAGTCTGGGGAGATGAAATAATTTGACCAGGAGTCCCACAACAGGTTTGAAGAAATGGATCTGGCACATTTCTTGATCTGCAAGGTCAGTGTGCTTTTCTTTAAGAACCTCAAATGAAGAGGCTGCATTTCCAAAAGGTTATTTGCTTTAATTTCTAAGATCTAAACTACCCTAAAATGTGCTATTATCTATAGTATTATTAATAAATAGATCAGTGATTCACTATATTAAAAAGTTAACATATATTCTAAGTTCCTGAATACATCTAGTTATAAAAGCTCTACTTAAAAAAAAAAAAATACTGAGGTCTTCTAAAATGGCATAATATTAATTTCTATTAAGATCAAAGGGGAATTCAATTCCCTGGCTTAAAAGTTCAAGAGAAAAATTCGAAGATTAAGAAATTCACCTTTCAAATTATCGAAGTGCACCCAAGAAGCAGACTCTGATTTTTTTGTTCCCGCAGGACTGTCAGACACAGTCTCTTCCGTCTCAGCTTTTTTTGCTGTGTCTGTTTCTTTATCTGCATCAGTGAATTTTTCTGTGTCTTCATCATCTCCTATGTCAATAAAATTCTCTTCATCAGACTCCTAAAATAATGTTTTAATAAATCTACATTAATCAACTGAAAGTCTGTATTTAGTTAAGAGAGGGAGTTTTGAAGAAGATCCACTTATGGCAATAATGGTGAAACATCAATCAAATTTATAATGAGAGGATTCCATGTTCTGTTTCCTAAATGTAAAAGGAATTAAGTTTTCAGCCACAATTCCCTGGAGACTTTGGGGCTCTTTTATTTTTTAACATGAAAACATTCGACCCTCAAATTTCTGAGTGTTATAAGAAAAATGCGAATATATTTCAGAACCCACTCGATTTAAAAAGCGGTTGTAAAATGTACCGGATGATCATCTAGTTGACTTCTTAAACCTGGTTTTGCTTTAAGGATCTCTGACACAAGATATAAAGCTCCACATATGAACGGTGGCATCTGTTCACAGGTAACTTGGAGTAACCTCTTCACAAAAGCCTTGACCCTGCGCAACACAATGTCCGCCTTCAGAGACTTGTAGACAAGATTAAGAAACATGGCTTGCTTGGAACACAACATCAACCCTGGATCCAACATCTTCCTATAAAACAAAAACAAGACCAAATGTTTATTCATAACATATCTCCACAACCAGCAGTAGAGGCAACTGCTAACCTCATCTTAGTTAGGGATAACCTTCCTGTTTTATTTTACAAGAGACCATTTCTGCCCTCAGATATAAAATGATAAAATGTTAGCGAGTGACCAAAAGAAAAAGAATGATGATCTTGGGGGTGTCTGGGGGGGCGGGGGAAGGGGGGAGGAGTTATCACAGGAGAAAGAGACTTTCTATGGTTTCTTTTCCAAGTGGTTCTCCATTCTCTAGGATAACAGTATACTTTTTATATAAATACAGAACCACACATGAAAGGCTAATCCAAAACCAAATAATGAAAACTGACTTATGAAAGCAGTGGACTAGACCAGGGCTCTTCTTATTCTTGTATTCCTATTTCCTAGCTGGGGACCAGAGGCAGCCTCCACATATTTCTAATGAAGAACACACATGTAGAGTAGAAAACTGAACATGGTAATTTAAAAATTTTCTCTTTATCCTAGTTGCTGAATCCTAGAGATGCTCCAACTGTTCCTGCTCTCCAGACATTAAGATATACAGAATTAGCACAATTCTTGTTATATGCTCATGTGCAATATTACTTCTTATTCTAAGCACTTCTATTACCTTTTTTTCCTTAATACTAGAAATGGAAATATTTGATCCTATGAAACATCTTCATACTGCTCTGCATACCCAGTATCCCCCATTTGTCATTCTGTAATTCTGGTGATATTCTGAGATCTCCTACATCACTTAATCTTTGATACTCAATTTTCTCTCTTCACATTTAACATTTTCAATACTTCCATCCATTTTGTGACTCATTTTTTAAAACATCTGAGAGTTCAGACAGGTGTGTCCCCACCATTTGACAGAGAACATGCTCTGTAAGTTTTTGATAAATTGTATTTTTGTAAACCAAATCATTTGTTTCCTTTATCCTTCAAATTATATTAGAGAATTTTCGTTTATAGGGAATTTTGCCTAAATGAAATACTATAAGAAGGCTTTGACACCCTTTGGGGAGATCCATCTGTGAGAGTTCCTGGCAAGCAGTAATTTAAAGAATTTAAGAATGTACTCCTCAGATATTAGACTGTTGTGTTAAATACTGAGATATTAAATGGATATTACAAAAATATGTTTCCAATAAATTCCAAACATTGTCCAAAAGGTCTTATGACCATCAAAGTTACAAAAAAAAAACCCTAAAACCTGGAAACCTCTACATTTTCAGTCCTGGAACTCTTTCCAAAGTAAAGAAGTTTTTATTACTTAAAAAAATTGTAGACTCACAAGAGTTACGGAGAGGACTCTGAGATTTTCTTTAGTTTACCAGTGCAATCAGCACCGTGAAACATTATGAACTCCCAGAGCCCGCAGACCAGGATTTGCCATCTCAACTGGCCTGGTCATGTCTGTGTGATTTTGCACACGTTACTGTACCTCACAGACGGAGAGATGTTAAGAGGAATACATTAAAGAAATTCATGTGAGTAACAATAGCAGCCAACACTTGTAGAGCACTTACTGTACATAAGGCATTAAACACTTAACATACATGTGAAGATTACATGGGTTAACATATACATTAACTCTAAATAAAGTCACAGTTCTGTCATTTTTTTAGCTATGTAACCTTGGGAAGTTTCAGAACAATTAACCCTAAGGATAGATGCACTCCTTTCCATTGTACAAACTGGGCCAAGGTAAAATGGCATCAGTATGTTTCCAAATAGGGTTTTAAAGAGGATTAAATAATTTGTCCGAAGTTACACAACAAACTAATGGCTAGGTCTCAAATCCAGGCACTGGGGCTTAAGTTAAATATATTAATTAGCATATTCTATTTCTCATAAGATACATGTATATAAATTATTAAATGAATTAGAAAGGAATATAGGGGTGCCTGGGTGCCTCAGTTGGTTAAGCATCCAACTCTTGATTTCAGCTCATGTCACAATCCCAGGGTCGTAGGAGCGAGTCATGCGTTGGGCTCCAGGCTGGGTGTGGAGCCTGCTTAAGATTCTGTCTCTCCTTCTCTCTGCCCCTCTCCCCCATTCACGCTTTTTCTCTAAAAAGAAAAAAAAAAAGGAATGTATAGCTTGTTGGTATACTTGAACAGTTCCAAAGTTTTTGTTAACCGCAGTTCTAATTTTTTTAATATCCCCCCCTTTTTTTAGTTTATTTATTTTTGAGACAGAGAGGGTGTGCATGTGAATTGGGGAGGGGCAGAGAGAATCCCAAGCAGGTTCTTCACTGTCAGCACAGAGCCTGATGTGGGGCTTGATCTCAATGAACCACAAGATCATGACCAGAGCCAAAACCAAGAGCGGGATACTTAATGGACTGAGGCACTCAGGTGCCCCAGCAGTTCTAATTTTTTAATATTTGAAAGATTTAAAACAGATATAGCAAAATGTTAAAGTTGAAATAGTAGGTGATATCGGATATGGATGCTTTCTTGGGGGAGGGCATTCTTCTGTATTTTAACTTCTCAAAACAAAAAATAACGTATGCAAAACATTTAACACAGTTTTCCGACAAGGAAACAAAGATTAAATGACTTAGCTCAAAGTTGGTGATTAACAAGTTGCTGAGGAGGGGGACCAAAAATCCAGGTTTCTAAGTCTCTTTTCCCACAGAGGGGCACAGTAGGTGCTGCATATTAAATAACGTTATTATTAAATCATGTTATTAATGGTATGTACTTACCTGTATAATGCTGCGTAATAGCGATCTGATATTGTCTGCTGAGAATTCATTACTTGGAAAAGCAGCATTAAAGCCTGTACACTGGTATTAAAATTCACAACGTGCAACACTTTAAAGAGTGTGTCAACCTGCTCCCTCACTTTGTCATCACCAGTCTGGGCATAAGGGTATGCTCTATTTACCCCTGTTAAAAGGGCACTAAGCATTTTTGATTCAATATCTTTTTTCTTGATACAAGTCCGAAAAAAACAAAAATAAAGACTAATTAACTTATTAGCCAATTCACTTTCGTCATGGGAAAGGACCATTTGATTTAAAAAGCAAATTGCATAATATTGTGCTTTGGAGCTGATATTTGAGCGAAAGAGCAGCCTTTCTACTTCGCCACATACAATTCCTTTCATATTTGGATGTTTAGAAAGCAGGGTCTCTAACAGATGGGAGGCTTTTGTGGCAATTCTGTTCTGAGGGTCTCCCAGTTTATTTACCAGCTGCACAAGAAGAGCCTTTTCTTCTTCTGGTTTGTTACAGAGAAGCTCATGAGCTACCACAAGTGCTCGAGTTTTAGTGGCCACTAATGAATCATGACTTAAAGTTTCTAAGACCTGCACAAATTCAGCCACTAAATGTTTCAGCTGGTGTTCAAAATACCATAATATCAGCCTTCTATCTCTTGAGTCCTTGTTGCCACTGGACAGCTGTTCCAGTTTGTTGAAAGGATGCTGGCTGAAAATCCGCAGCTTCCGACTGTCTGGCAAAAGGTCTGTAATGAGTAACTCTTTGAAAGTATCCAAAGCCATGAGGCACTGCTGTTTGCTACCCTTCTTTTTAACAAGGCTCACCAGAGCTTCTACAAACTGCAGTGTGTGAAGAGCATCATCCTGAATAAGGAGAATCATGGCTGCCATCCTGTCACCCAGTGTCCCTGATGACACAATTGCCTTCATCCAGGTAGAAGAAGCTCCCTTTTGATTATTTGTCTTATTTTTGAATAAGTTGATTTCATGCTCATACAATTTCTGAGCCAAGGTTTTGTACTTAGACACAACATCCCGAGGCTGGGGTTCCAAGGAGTATTCACTGCTGTACTCTAGATCATACCATTTGCCTCCAGGCTTGAGCAACAATGTCTGTCTCTCAAAAAATTCAAAGATGTCCTGTTGTTTATCTTTAACTTTTGCTGTGGCACTGCTGTTCTCACCAGAATGCTGTCCTGGCCTTTTCTTGTTTTTCACCTTACTGAGTGATGTCCTTTCACTTTCTGCTGCATTTTGCTTTTTTTTATCAACGTTAGATATTCCTGCTTCTTTTCTGCTGGCATTTTCTTTTTTAGCTGGTTCATCTTCCTCAACCAGGAAGGCTTTTGCATACTTGGCCAAACTAAGATTTTGAATAAATGCTTCTAATTCACCTTGCTGAAGGTCATCAATTGCTCCTTTTTTGCCTCCGTCCACCACTTCCTCATTCTCATCCAAGGTGGCCAGCATAAGGTAATCTTGCTGCATTAAAACAGACGTTGAAAATAAATTACAAATCCAACAGTTTAGATTAATCTCAAAAGTTAATTTGAAATCTGTATCTTTAAAATCAGTTAAATTCAATTATCATGGTATTGCCTGGGCTCCCACCCCACAACCAAATAAATACTTAATGAGTTAAAAATTTGAATGTGAAAAATCAAACCATAAAATAACACGAGAATGCACGTCATAATTCAAGTAATTTCAGAGTAAAGAAAGCCTTTCCAAATCTGACCATAAACCGCAGGCCCTTAAAGGCAAAGATGGATATAACTGTCATTCACAGAAAACATGCAAAACTCAAAACACAAATACGGGAAAAAAAAATAATGGCAACTGACATGTGGATTCGGGCCCCACACTGGGCTCTGTGCTGACAGCTCAGGGCCTGCTTCAGTTCCTCTGTCCCCCTCTCTGCCTCTACCCTGCCTGTGTGCGCACTCTCTCAAAAATAAATAAAACATTAAAAGAAAAATCCGATTTAAACCCCCCATGATATATCCATTTTCTCACATGTCAGCTGAGCAAAGATAAAATTATGACAGGTGGTGTTGGGGAGAAAGTGCGAGCAACAGGCACTTTCCTACATGGTTGATGGAAATGTAAACTAGCATAACCTCGATGGAGGGCAATTTGCTACCTTCATATCAAAACACAAGACACACATCCTTCGATCCAGCAGTTCCATTTCTGTCAATTTAGGTTATACATACAATGTGGGAGAGGATGTATTTTCAAGGTTATTCACTGAAACATTATTTAAAATAGCAAAAGATTAACAAAAGATTGACAACCTAAATATGCACAATAAATGGCTGGTTAGATTAAAACAACGATTTACACAGGCACAATCAATGACACAACTGCATATACTGATATGGAAAAATCTTTAAGACAGCAAGAAAAAAAAAAGACAAAATATTATACAATATGGTACCTTTTGTGTACAAAGGGACACGTGTGTGTCTGTGTGTTTGCTTGAAAGATATACAAGACACATAAAAATAATTGGCTCCTGGAAAGGAAACTGCATGGCTGGAGATAAAAGTGGGAAAGAAGACTTTTCACTGTGTACTCCTTTTTAAAAGAACCTTTTTGTAGCATCTGAAATATTACATACTCAAAAATTAAATACAACCCAAGTATAGGGAAAATTGTGAACCTGCCCCTGTAAATTGCATTTCTCCTGCCCCTATGTCTCCCCCTCGCCCAGCTATAGTCTCAAAACATTTACTAAAAAAATAAGCCAAATTCTGCCAGGTATTTGCTTCAAACCTTTTAAGGTTTTGCATCAGACTCAGAGACAGGCCTACCTCTCTGACTTCATTTCTTTCACTCTCCATTTCTTTCACTCTCCCCTTACCTCACTCGGCCTCAGCTACGCTGACATTTTTCTTGTTCAGAGAGCAGCGTGGCTCACTCCTTTCTTTCCTAGTTTTATGCCTAAACCTCTCCGTGAGGAGTTCCCCATCACCTCATTTGAAACGGTTACGCCTTTCCCGCTCATTCTCCGCTTTTCTGGTTTTCTTTTTCTCCAAGGCACTACTCAGCATCCGATGTTCTATGGTTTAAAAAGTTGGTTACTGTTTCTTTTCCTAGAATGTAAATTCCAAGAGCGCAGAAGGCTTCTTTTCTTGAGCGCTTGTACACATGTGCGTGTACTCCGTGAGGACAGAAGTTAACATTCCAACAACTGGAGTTTAGCACACTGATGCCACGATGTCAGGACCCAAAGAGGTCAGTCCTCTCCGACCTGATGGAGTGCCAGTTATCCATCAGGGAAATGAGAGGGTCACCTACATCCTAAGAAAGGCCACAGCGCAAACACGTTCAATTCTAAAGCACTCTTCTCTTGTATTGCGCAGTGGAAATGAAGTGCAGGAAGAGCACAACACTCGTTTCGAGGCTGGAATCGGGGTTCAGGACCCCCTCCCACACCACTCGCCCGATCACTCGCGAGACCACCCCTCGCGCCTCTGTCCCCTTGTATGAGAGTTGGAGGCCATTACCTTGGTGCCTCCAAGCCGTAATACTTCCCCCAGAGAGAACCCATTTTCGGCTTCATCGTTATCCTCTTCGCTGTCCTCATCCGGATCTTCTACCGCTTCCTCTCCGCCCCAGGGCCGCTTGGCATGGAACTCCATAGGCTTCTTGACGGCCGCCATTACCAGCAAAACACGCGCACACAGCCCACCGCCTCCTTCCGTTTGCCCGAGTGACGTACTTCCTGCGGGGCGTGTCCTCTCCCGGAAATGGCTTCACTCCACGCCCTGGGACTGCCCGCAGCTGCCTGTGAAGTTCGGCATGAGCGTCCTTGGGAGGGTAGGCGTGGGGCCGCTGTGCGCCGCGGCTCGCGCGGGTAAGCGTTCCCGGAGCTGGAGACTCGGTTGCGGGAGAGACTGTCTGGGGCGCTCTGAGGTGCAGACGAGTCCAGCCTCAGACCCGAAATGGCTGTGTGGTCGCGGGCACTGTGCTTGCCTGCAGGCGCCTGGGGGGCGTGCTTCGTGCGAGGTTAACAGTTAACGCAGCTGCTTCGGAAGCTCTCAGGCTGCTTGTCCTTGCAAACAAAGATTTTTTTCTTACTCCAATTTAACTGTTTTTCGCAGCCATGCCCTGTTTCTGGAGAGGGAAATACTTCAGCTCCGGGACAGAGCCAGCAGCAAACCAGGTGACACCAATGCTGCGGCATCTTATATACAAAATCAAAGCAACTGGCCCCATCACTGTGGCCGAGTACATGAAGGAGGTCCTAACCAACCCCGCCAAGGTACGGGTCGGGGAGCCTGAGCCCCAGACCCGCTCTAGCGGCTTTGAGGCGTGAGCCGGGAGGGCTGTGCACAGGGAAGCCCCAGGGTCCTCGGCCCAGGCAGTGGTGGCGCCTTCTCCCGGGGAAAAGCCGCTCCCGAAGACTTGGAGATGGAGAATTAATGTCAGGTGGTTAGGGATGGATCAAGTCAGTGGCAGTGCCGTGAAGGGAGAACGAATTCCAAAGCTGTTCAGGAGGTCGGTGTAACCCATTGAGTTTTAGGAAATGAGGGCCAGGATGTCTTTCCTACCTGCGCTGATCGGTGGTAGTGGTGTCATTTCTCTGGGCGAAGGGTATGCAGAAGGAGGAAGAGCAGCTGCCTCTTTAAGATGGAGGGAAAGGACAGAATTCAGTTGGATACATGAATCTGAAGTGCGGACGGGACTCAAGGGGAAATCTACGATAGGCATTTGGAATTATGAATTTAGTGCCTGGAACGTTATCTGTGTTGGGATGGCATTAGCAGGCATTGGAAGCATATTCTGGGTTTTCTTCTTGGGAATGGAAAGTCTTGGTCTTTACTCTTCGAGGATTAAGCTCTGTCCCGGATTTCCTTTGTCTGCTCAACAAAGCCACTTGGTGAAAGCCTGTGGTCCTTTCGTTTTAGAATGTTTTACTACCTTTTAGTGGGTCGAAATATGAAATCTGGACTTCTGGGGTTGGTTTGGCCTATTGCTCTTGGATGTGGTGGAGTGATCCAGTGTCCAGAGGTTTAATAAAAGCAGGGGTCGTTTCATACCTGTACTCCGTGATACCACATACCAACAGTTCACACGGGGAAACTTCAGAGCAAACATCTGTTCATTATTTATTCAGCCTCCAAAAGATCTAGGCACTATCTCGGGCACTGGGGATGCTACAGTGGAACATGGCACTTAGGTTCTAGTGAGGAAATGATCTTTAAATAGGGAAACAAGATAATTATAAATTGTTGCAAGTGCTTCTGAAGGGAAAGGAAAAAAAAACAAAAAAACAACCACCCAACAGGTGGATGGGATTGAAAGTAAGTAGTGCAGTGGGAGCAGGGGTTGTAAAAGTTCCCTTGGCAGGTAGGTGGCCGGGCATGATGGTTGAGCCCATGGGCCAGCCAGGCAAAGAACTGGGGGTGAGTTCCCAGGAGAGGAAGGAGAATGACAAAGTTTTTGAGCTGGGAAACGTCTTGGCATAGACAGAGAAGAGAAAGGCACCAGTATGGCTGGTGGGCGGTGACGGGGGGTGGCATGTAGTGGTGAGGAAAGTAGATGAATTTGCGAGAGGAGCCAGTTCATTCAAGGCTTTCATGGAATTTAGATTTTTGTGTTAGTGTAAGGGGAAAACATCAGGAGGTGCATTTGATGCATATTGGTAATGAAATCCAGGTGGAGACAGTAAGTGAGCAGTTGGCTCTGAGGGTCTGGGGTTCTTGAGAAAGATTCGATATTCACCAGCATATAGTATTAACATCCAAGGAATCTGGAAGAATATATTTAGAGAACAGAAAGTTACCCAGGATTAAGCCTTGGGGAAACAAATTTAGAGTAGAGGCTTTTTTTTTTTTAAAACAGCCTTAATTTTTATTTAAAATTTTGTTAAACTTTTTTTAATTGGAGCATAGTTGATGCAATGTCACAGTACTTTCAGGTGTACAACATGGTGATTTTGACGACTGTACCTTACACTGTGCTCACCACGAGTGTAGCTATCATTTGAAAGTAGAGATTTTTAACCTAGGGATCCTCGAATAGAAACCAGGGGGCTCTAAATTTGCATAGGAGTGAAAATTGCACTATTTGCATTAGCTTCTTCCCCCCCCCCCATTTTATTGAGACATAATTGACATACATCACTGTATAAGCTTAAGGCATACAGCATGGTGGGTTGATTTGCAAATATTGTGACATTCCCGCTGTGAATTCAATTAACATTCATCTTCTGATGTAGGTACATTAAGAAGAGAGGAAAGCAAAAGGGAAAAAAATTTTTTTCTTGTGATGAGAACTCGTAGGATTTACTTTAACTTTTCTATCGATCATACAGCAGCGTTCGCTGTAGTCATCATGTTGTATATCACATCCCTACTAGTTATTATATAACTGGAGGTTTGTACCTTTTGCCCACCTTCCAATTCTCCCTTCCCCCACCCTCCACCTATGCTAATCAAAAGTCTGATCTCTTTTTCTATGCGTTTGTTTGTTTTTAAAGATCCCACATATAAAGTGAGATCATACAGTCTTTGCTTTTCTCTCTTTGACTTATTTCACTTAGCACAATACCTTTAAGGTCCATCCATGTTGTCGTTAATGGTAGATTTCCTTTTTTTATGCCTGAATAACATTCCATTGTGTGTATGTATAACTACAACTTTTTTTTTCTCATTTTAAAAAAATTATTGAAGTGTAGTTGACATACAATGTTAAATTAGCTTTAGATGTGCAATGTGGTGATCTGAGAATTCTGTACATTTCTCAGTGCTCACCGTGTTGTCACCATCTGCCACCATACGGTGTTGTTACAATACAATCGACTATCCTATGCTGTGCTTTTTATCTCTGTGACTTATTTATTTTGTAACTGGAAGTTTGTTCTTAATCCCCTTCACCTGTTTTGCCCAGCCCTCCCCCCCCCCACGACCACAAGTTCTCTATATTTAAGAGTCTGATTTTGTTTTTTTAGATTCCACATGTAAGTGAAATCATATGATATTTTATTTTTTTCAAACTGACTTATTTCACTTAGCATAATACCCTTTAGGGCCATCCATGTTGTCATAAATTTTAAGATTTTATTTTATTTTTTATTTATGGCTAAGTAATATTTCATTGTGGATACACATATATACATGTGTATACACACACACACACACACACACACACACACGGGGAGCCTGGGTGGCTCAGTCGGTTACATGCCCAACTTCAGCTCAGGTCATGATCTGTTCTGTGAGTTTGAGCCCTGCGTGGGGCTCTGTGCGGACAGCTCAGAGCCTGGAGCCTGCTTCCAATTCTGTGTCTCCCTTTCTCTCTCTCTGCCCCTCCCCTGCTTGCCCTCTGTCTCTCTCTTTAAAAAATAATAAAAAAATTTATATATACACATTATATATTATATGTATGTGTGTATATATATACACACACACACATATATTTTCTTTATCCATTCATGTATCAGTGGACACGGTTGCTTCCATATTTTGGCTATTGTAAATAACGCTGCAATAAACATAGGGCTGCATATATCTTTTCGAATTGGTGTTTTCATTTTCTCTGGGTACATATCCAGTAGTGGAATTACTGGACTGTGTGGGAGTCCTATTTTTGAAAATTTGAGGAATTTCCATACTGTTTTCTATAGTGGTTGCACTATTTATATTCCCATGAGTAGTACACAAGGGTTCCCTTTTCTCCACATCCTTGCCAATGCTTGTTATTTCTTATCTTTTTGAGACTAATCATTCTGACTGGTGTGAGGTAATATCTCATTGTGGTTTTGGTTTGCATTTCCCTGGTGTTAGTGATGTTGAGCATCACTAAGGTGATACTTTTCATGGGTCTGTTGGGCATCTGAATGTCTTCCTTGGAAAAATACCTATTTCATCAGTGTCTTACAGTTTTCCGATTATAGCTCTTTCACTTCCTTGGTTAAATTTATTCCTAGGTAATTTATTCTCTTTGGTGCATTTGTAAATGGGATTATTTTCTTAATTTCTCTTTCTGCTACTTATTAGCATATTAAAACACAACAGATATCTGTATACTAATTTTGTATCCTGCAGTTCTACTGAATTCATTTTTAGTTCTAATGGTTTTTTGGTGGAGTCTTTAGGATTTTCTCCATAGAGCGTCATGTCATCTGCAAATAGTGACAGTTTTACTTCTTAGCAGTTTGAATGGCTTTTATTTCTTGTGTGAATGCTGTAGTGAGGACTCCCAGTGCTATGTTGAATATAAGTAGTGCAAGTGGACATCCTTGTCTCATTTCTGATCTTAGAGGAAATGCTTTCAGTTTGTCACTATTAAATATGATGTTAGCTGTGAGTTTATTATATACGGCTCTTCTTATGCTGATGTGTGTTCCCGCTAAACTTACTTAGTTGAGTTTTTGTCATGAACAGATGTATTTGTCAAATGCTTTTTCTGCATCTCTTGAGAGAATTGTATGGTTATGGTTTTTATACATTTTATACATTATCCTTCCTGTTGTTAATGTGATGTATCACATTGATAGATTTGTGAGTATTGAATCACCCTTACATCCCTGGAATAAATCCCACTTCATCATGGTGAATGACCTTTTGATGTAGTATTGAATTCAGTTTACTAGTACATTGTTGAAGATCTTTGCATCTATGTTCACCAGAGATATTGGCCTGTAATTTTCTTTCTGTGTAGTGTTTCTGTCAGGTTTGCATATCAGGATAATGCTCTGCTTGTAGAATGAATTTGAAGAGTTTTTTTTTCCTCCTGATTTTTGGAATGGTTTCAGAAGAATAAGTGTTAATTTTTCTTTTAATGTTTGGTAGAATTACCTGTGACACCATCACCTTCTGGACTTTTGTTGGGAGTGTTTTGTTTGTTCAATTTTGTTACTAGTAATCAGTCTGTTCAAATTTTCTATTTCTTATTCACTTTTGGAAGATTCTGTATTTCTAGGAATTTATCTATTTCTTCCAAATTGTCTAGTTTTTGGTGTATAATTTTTATAGTGTTCTCTTATAATTCTTTTTTTAAGTTTGTTGGTTTGTTTGTTTGAGAGAGAGATCATGCATGCACACACATGTGAGTGGGAGAGAGGCAGAGAGAGAGAGGGAGAGGGAGAATCCCAAGTAGGCTCCATGCTATCAGCGCAGAGCTCAACACTCAGGTCAGTCTCACAAACTGTGAGATCATGACCTGAGCTGAAATCAAGAGTCAGATGCTTAACCAACTGAGCCACACAGGCACCCCTACAATTCTTTATTTCTGTGATGTTGTTATTTCTCCTTATTCATTTATGATTTTATTAATTGGAGTCTTCTCTTTTTTTTTTTTTTTTCTTGATGAGTCTGGCATAATGTTTATCTATTTTGTTTGGTTCTTTTTAAAGAATCAGCTCTTGATTTCATTGATCTTTTCTATTGCTCTTTTAGTCTCTATTCCATTTGTTTTTCCTGAAACATGATTTCTTCTTTCTATTAACTTTGTGTTTTGTTTTTCTGGTTCCCTTAGGTGTAAGTTTAGATTGTTAGAGATTTTTCTTGTTTCTTGAGGTAGGCCTCTATCGCTATAAACTTTCCTCTTAGCACTGCTCTTGCTGCATCCCAAAAATGTTGGACTATTGTGCTTTCATTTTCACATCTCTCCATGTATTTTTTTTTATGTCCTCTTTGATTTCTTTATTGACTTATTGGCTTTTTAGTATCGTATTTTTTTAGTCTCCGTTTGTTTTTTCCAGTTATTTCTTGTAATTGATTTTTAATTTCATACTGTTATGGTTGGAAAAGATACTTGATTTGGTTCCAGTCTTCTTAAATTTATTGAGAGTTGTTTTTTGATTTAATATGCGATCTATCCTGGAGAATGTTCCATGTGCACTTGAATGTGCATTCTGCTGTTTTTGGATGGTGTGTTCTGTGTATATTTGTTAGGTTCATCTGGTCTAATGTGTTTTTCAGAGCCATTGTTTCCTTGTTGCTTTTACGTCTGGATCATCTATCCATTGATGTAAGTGGGGTGTTAAAAATCCTTTGCTATTATTATATTACTGCTTCTCCTTTTAGGTCTGTTAATATTTGTTTTATGTATTTAGATGCTCCTATGTTGCATGCATATATATTTACAATTGGATTGATCCCTTTTTCATTATGGAATGTCCTTTGTCTCTTGCTACAGTCTTTGTTTTAAAATCTATTTTGTCAGATAAAAGAATTGCTATGCTGGCTTTTTTTTTTCTTCCATTTGCAGGGGATATCTTTTGAATTTCTTCACTTTCAGTCTGTATGTGTCTTTAGGTCTGCAGTGAATCTTTTGTAGGCAGCATACAGAAAGGTCTTAATTTTTTTTAGCCATTCAGTCTTTTGATTGGAGCACTTACTCCACTTACACTTAATTACTGATAGATCTATACTTACTGCCATTTTGTTCATCATTTTCTGTTTGTTTTCATAGTTCCCTTTTTCTCTTGCTCTCTTTCCTTATGGTTTGATGACTTTCTTTAATATTATGCTTCGATTCCTTTCTCTTTATTTTTTTTGCGTATTACAGATTTTGAATTGTGGTTACAGTTGTGTTCATATATAACATCCTATGTGTATAGCAATCTATAATAAGTTGATGGTGGCTCAAATTTGAACACATTCTAAAAGCACTAAATTTTGACTCCCCCCTCCACGTTGATGGACATGGGGCATTATATGTCCATTTTTACATGATGTCATATCTTACATCTTTTTATTTTGTGTATAATGTCATCTTTTACATCTTTTTATTTTTTCATATTTTACATCTTTTTATTTTGTTTATCCTGTGACCAATATAATTGGTTTTATATATAATTGGTTTTACTCCTTCTGTGTTTTGATTTCCATCCTGTCTTTGTAAGTAATGACTCTACTATCTTTACTCCATGGTTGCTTGTGCCTGTGAAATTTCTTTCTCTCATAATTTTCTTTCAGTTATGGCTCTATTTTTTTCCCCCACTCAAAAGATTCTCTTTAACATTTCTTGTCAGTCTGGTTTGGTGATGATGAACTCCTTTATCTTGTTCGGGAAATTCTTTTTCTCTCCTTCTATTCTGAATGTTAATCTTGCTTGGTAGAGTGTTCTTGGTTTTTTCTGTTCAGTGCTTTTAATATATCACTCTTTCGTGGCCTGCAAAGTTTCTGCTAACAAGTCAGCTCATAGCCTTATGAGGTTTCTCTTGTATGTAAGAGTTTTCTCTTGCTACTTAAAAAAAAATTTTTTTTTTAAATGTTTGTTTATTTTTGAGAGAGAGAGAGAGAGAGAGTGAGCTGGGGAGGAGCAGAGAGAGGGAGACCCAGAATCCAAAGTAGACTACAGGTTCTGAAGTGTCAGCACAGAGCCCGATGCGGGCTCATGACCTGAGCCAAAGTCAGATGCTTAATAGTCTGAGCCAGCCAGGTGCCCCTCTTGCTGCTTTTAAGATTGTCTCTTTATCATTACTTTATGCGGTTTTAATTATTATGTGTCTTGGTGTATACCTCCCTGGTTCGTCTTGTTTACGCATTCTCTGTGCTTCTTGGATGTCTGCATTCTTCCCTGGATTAGTGAAGTTTTCAACTATTATTTCTTGAAATAAGTTTTTTGCCCTCCTCTCTCTCTCTCTCTCTCTCTCTCTCTCTCTCTCTCATATCCCTGGGATTCCTAATAATGTGAATGCTATTATGCTTGAAGATGTTGCAGAATTCCTTTAACTTATTCTCATTTAAAAAAAAATTAAGGTTTATTTATTTTGAAAGAGAGAGAGAGAGAGACAGATCACGAGCAGGGGAGGGGCAGAGAGAGAGGGAAACACAGAATCCAAAATAGGCTTCAGACTCCGAGCTGTCAGGACAGAGCCCAACATGGGGCTTGAACCCATGAGCTACAAGATCATGTCCTGAGCCTACTGAGCCACCTAAATTTAGGCGCCCCTAAATTCTTTTTTCCTTTTTGCTGTTCAGCTTGTTTGCTTTTCATTACCCTTTTGGATTGCTAATCTGTTCTTCATCCTCTAATCTGCTGTTGAGTGCCTCTAGGATATTTTTCATTTTAATTATTGTATTCTTCAGCTCTGACTGGTTCTTTTTGAATATTTTCTATCTTTTTGTGAAGTTCTCAATGCATTCATTCACTCTTAAATCTGGTGAGTATCTTTATGATCATTACTTTGAACTCTATTAGGGTTATTGCTTATCTGAGTTTCAATCACAGCGTTTTTTTCTGTGATTTTTCCTTCTTCCTACATTTGGGACATAGTCCTCTGTCCCCTCATTTTATTTCACTCTTTGTGTTTGTATATATGTATTTGTTAAACCAGCTACATCTTCTGGTCTTGAAAGTAGTGGCCTTGTGTAAAAGAGGTCTTGTGGTACCTTATGTGCAGTCTCCCCTGGTCACCAGAACCAGATGCTCCAGGGATGTCCCTTGTGTGGCTGTATGTGCCCTCCTGTTTATATACCACAATTTCCTTATCCATTCATCCACTGATGGACATTTAGGTTGTTTCTGTGTCTTGCCTGTTACAAACAATACTGCTGTGAACATGGGGATGCAGGTATCTTTTCAAGGTAATGTTTTCATTTCCTTTGGATATATTCCAGAAGTGGAATTGCTGGATCATATGGGATTCTACTTTAAAGTTTTTGAGGATCTTCCATACTGTTTTCCATGGTGGCTGCACCATTTTATAGTCCCACCAACAGTGCACAAGGGATCCCTTTTGTCCACATCCACACCAGCCTTAGTTATCTCTTGTGTTTTTGATGGTGGCCTTTCTCACAGGCATGAGGTATCTCATGGGTTTAATTTGCATTTACCTCGTTAGCTTCTAACTGAAATTTAGCATTTCTCTCATTATGAATAGAGGGAACATCCTGTGGCATTAGTAATACCTACCTGTGACCTTAGCATTAGTGAAATCACTGACATTGTCATACCCAACAGAGTGATCATAGGTATCTCGCAATACCATTGTGCTCATCCGTACTTCAAAACTTTGTTACTTATTAGACCTTAGGTTTGGCTTTGTTTATTAACATACTTATAAAGATGCATATATATTATTATATCATCAGTTTACTTTTTAAATATTGGATAAGTATTTATTTATTTATTTAATCCTGTGTGTTTGAAAGTCTTGCATTTAAAAACATCCTATGAAGGGATCCGTAGCCTTCATTAGGCTACCAGAGTGGTTCGTAATGCACCACAGAAACATCCCTGAAATCTTCACTTATGAAGAGAAAGAGAAAGGCTCAGGGGAGATACTGTATGAAGTGAAAAAAAAATTTTTTTAAGGTGAGAGTGACTCAAATATATTTTTGCTGCTGAGAGGGGGAAGTTAAAGCTATAAGAAAGAGGATCTGGGCCCATGAGGGGTGTGTGAGGAGAGGCAGTGGTCCAGAGCACAGGTGGCGGGGTTAGGTTTGGATAAGAGCAGAAGGTGAAGAAGGCATGTCATCCTTTGAGTTCCAAGGAGCGAATGGGAGCAGGTGGAGGCCAGGTGGGGTCAGGAAGCTGAGTAAGTCCTATTTTGTAACGTTCTTGACTTCCTGTGTAGACAGGAGCCCAGGTCACCTGCTAAGAGTCAGATGGTGAAAGAAGGGGCCTGAGGAGCATAGAGGATTTTTTAACAAAGAATTCTTGAGTATTTCTTGAAGTTTAGACAGTATGCTGAAACTTTGGATGGTATGGAAAATAAGATAGTGCTCTACCCCAAGTAACTATGCTTCTTGGTGAGGAACAGATACATATATAAACACATAAAGGAAGCACTGCATTTAGTCTGAGGTTGGAGGGCTGGAGGAGGAGGTCGGGGAAGGTGACACTGGAGCAGATGCACTTTTATGGAGTGTAAGATTTGCCAGGGAGAAACAGGCAGGGAGAAAGGAGCACATCTGCAATAGCATGGATTTATGGACAAATAGGGCTAATTAAAAAACTTTTCACAGAGATAGAAATATTCATACAGAAAAATGCATAAACCACAGGTAGGTAGCTTGATGAATTTTCACAAAGTGAATGCTCCCACTTAACAAGCATCCAGGTCGGGCAACAAGATCAGCAGGCATGGCTACTTCGAAACAGAGAGTGAGAATTTGGGAGAGGAGGCTGGAGGGAAGGGCGGGCAGGATCTTGCTGTGTTGGGTGGTGGGAGCAGGGAGGGGCTGGGGGTGTGGGATGATGGACATGGCGTGGCTTCTGCCTTGATGGTCCAGGAGTGGTCGTGTTTCCACCGGTTCTGCAACATGACTTGCGCCTTGTAAAGTTTAAGTTAAGTCACGGTGTTTGTCATGCTCATATTGAAGACAGAACTTTCTTACCAAGTGATTATGTCATTGTATACATTATATAAGATTCTGGAGGGGTATTTCACAAAACTTATTTGAAAGTTAATCCATTTTCTCCACTTTCTCTTTTTACTCAGGGATATTATGTGTACCGTGACATGCTAGGAGAAAAAGGAGATTTCATTACTTCACCAGAAATAAGTCAGATCTTCGGGGAGGTAATAGTCAATGTCAACTATAAAAGAAGCTAATATCTGGGCACTTAGGTGGCTCAGTTGGTTAAGCGTCTGACTCTTGATTTTGGCTCAGGTTATGATCTCACAGTTCATGAGACAGAGCCCTGCGATGGGCTGTATGCTAAAGGTGCAAACAAAGCCTGCTTGGGATTCTCTCTGTCCCTGTCTCTCTGCACGCCGGTCTCTCTCTCTTTCAAAATAAATAAACGTTAATAAAAAAGCTAGTATCGCAAACACTCGAGAGGAGATGAGGTCGTATTCTTTTGTAATTAGTAGCGTTTTACATCTTTGCTTTTGTGATTCGTCAAAAGTTTTAATTTTTAATCATTTAGATGCTGGAGGAATAGAGAATAATAGAGGAAGGAGAAAGAGAAAAGTGAAGGAAGACAAGTTGCAAAACCCTGAGGAGTTAGTGGGGCGAGACGTGCTCCAAGGCCCCTCCCTGCCCGTGGCTGCACCGTAGTTGCAGCGGAAGTCCCCCTGACAAATTCTGAATTCTCCTCAGGAATTCCAGTTCACTGATTTCCACATAAAACCCCCTGATGAATTTAGAAATAGAAAGTAGTACACAAAAGGAAGTGGAACCCAGGCATTAAAAATGTTAATTATGCCTAAAAAGCCATGTAACCGTATCAGTCCTGTGAACGTAAAGGAATGGCATCATCTTATCTCATACGTCCGTCTGCTGTCCAACAACACCTTTCTGCACGTGCTAGCCTCTTCCTTGTGTCAGGGGACCTCTCACAGTGGGCCTGCCTTTCAGTGGTGCCTTCCCATCACTAGGCTTCCCAAGTGGTGTCGTCTGTAACACCGCCGCCACGAAGCTCCTGGGCGTGCGTCCGTATACGTACGCAGTAAATGACACATGTGTAGCTCTTGGCAAATATTTTCCTTTCTGGCATAAAGCGCGATTTCCTTGGAGTTTTGTTTACTTTTACACTTTATAATACTTTAGTATCATTGTTTTTTTTGTTCCCCTTGTCACAGCTGCTAGGTATATGGTTCATTAGTGAGTGGATGGCCACTGGAAAAAATGCAGCTTTCCAACTGGTGGAACTGGGCCCAGGCAGGGGTACCCTCTTGGGAGATGTTTTGAGGGTAAGTGAGAAAGGAACGTCTTCAGAGTCTCATGTACTCGCCTGAACCTTTGTTCTTTGGATTTGTTTGCAAACTTCATTGACTTCCTTGGCTTTTGGTCCTACCTCCTTAACCTCCTATTTCTCAGCTAAGATACAATGTCAGAATGATATAATGAATCGTTACTTATTGTTGTGTTTGCAATCTAAAAAGTGAGGGTAGGGGAGAATGTGAAAGGGAAAAGTTTAAAACCTTTAGAAGACATCATGGGAGAATATATTTGTCTTCTAGGTGGGAAAAGACTGTGAATTATATAAAGAGCAGAAGCCATAAAGGCAAAAATGAATAGAGGGATAATTTCAACTACATTAAATTTAAGAAGTTTTTGTTTTTTAAAGAAATTAGGAACTTTTTATTCTTCAAAGACACTGTAGGGGCACCTGAGTGGTTCAGTCGGTTAAGCGTTCGACTTCAACTCAGGTCATGATCTCATGGTTCGTGGGTTCAAGCCCTGTGTCAGGCTCTGTGCTGACAGCTCAGAGCCTAGAGCCTGCTTTGGATTCTGTGTTTCCCTCTCTATGCCCATTGCCTGCACATGCTCTGGTTCTCTCTCAAAAATAAATATTAAAAAACATTTTTAAAAAGACACATAAAGAGAGTGTTAAGACAAGCTGCCAAGTGGGAGGAGTTATTTGCAACACAAAGAACTGGTAGTTAGCATACATGAACAATTCCTTTCGGTCATTAAGAAGGTGACAAATAACTCAGTAGAAAGTCTGGCTAAAGATGTGAACAGGCCCATCATGAAAGAGGAAGTCCTCATGGGCAGTAAAAACAAAAAGATGCTCAGACTGATTGGTAGTCAAGGAAATGAAAGTTAAAATCACAGTGAGATACCACCATGCCCTCAAAATTAAAAGATTTGGCAGCACCAAGGGTTGTTGAGGATAGGGAGATGGGGAGCACTGGGGACTCTCCCGACCCTGTTTCTAAGAGTGTCATTTGGGGTAAGCACTTTGAGAAGTGCTTATTGGGCATCGTCTGCTAACGTCAAAGTTACTTACACTGTATGAGCGGCACTTGTACTGCTCGGCGTGTGCCTTATGGGAGCTGGTGCAGATGTGTACCAGAATACATGGCCAACAAGGCAGCAGCATTGCTTAGAAGAGTAAAAAACTGGAAACAACCCAAATGCCTATCAGTGGGAAAACAGATCAGTAAACTGTGGTGCGGTTGGTCGTATAGTGGAACAGCAAGGGTCGTGAAACTGCATGACGTCACAGCAGAACGCACCGTATTCAGATGGAACTCGGTGTCTTGTCGGCTGAAAAGAGCAATTTGTAAAACAGTGGATCATATGGTTGTATCTATATAGAATCTCCAGATAGCCAACACTCAACAATTTATGTTTGGTGAACAAATGCATTGAGTAACCTTTATAAAGAAAAAGCAGGGAATGATGATGGTGGCATCTGAGGGAGGACACGGCTTTGAAGGGAAGGGTCGTGTCACTTTAACCAGAGATGCAGTCTCTCTCCATGCATTCTTCTACCACTCCACCTAATATTTCATAAAAACATTAAAAAGGAGGAATAGTGTTTGTAGTACATGATCAGTAATTGTGTTCATTAAACTTTTATAGTTATACTGTTTTGGAACCTATTAGGCTTTTTTAGTTTATCTCGTGTGTATCTGGCAATTTGGTATAAAAATCAAAACATATTCAGTATACATTTGATTGTCTTGATGTGGTATGATTTTTGTTTGAAAGTAGGAGTCAGGATTTTTAAAAATATGTAACATCTCAGTAATCCTGATCATATCATATTTGGGGGGTAAAAGAAACCAACCACTGATTCAGATTTCCAGTGTTCTGTTTTATTTCTTTAAATTGGCAAAGTCATTTGAATATAAAATAATAAGGTTCGCAAATAATACTGTCTTGTTTCAAGTACAGTAAAAAGCCCACAGCTCTTTTTTTAAAAGAAAAAATTTAATGTTTATGTAGTTTTGAGAGAGTGAGCGAGCGCAGGGGAGGGTCAGAGAGAGAGGGAGACACAGAATTGGAAGCAGGCTCCAGGCTCTGAACTGTCAGCACAGAGCCCGACGTGGGGCTCGAACTCACAAAGCGCAAGATCATAACCTGAGGTGAAAGTTGTACATTTAACTGACTGAGCCACCCAGGCGCCCCTCATGCCCACAGCTCTTAAAATGCATACAGGATGCTTCTTTAGATCAAGTCGTAACCGTAAGCCAAAGAATTTAAAGGAATGTTGAGAAAACAAAGACATAATTACAGACTTGTTTACATTTTTTGATCATAATTTCTGAAGGATTTTTCTCCTGGGAAGTTTCTCCATTTGTAGTTTCATTTCCAAACGAAATCTGGAAAAATCATCTTGTTCTTATCAGCCTATACCTGCATACTCAGATCTCAAAAATAGGAGGCAAACCAGCAGTGAAAATTACTGAAAATTCAAATGAAAAATACTATTGATGTGCTTTATGCCTTGGCATTGAATTTTTAGCATTAAGATATTGATAAAGTATCAGTGTACTCCTTTCTTCCTCTCACGTTTACAGCAGTTATAAAAATGTGTGTAGCTAAGAAAAAATTAAAAATGTGAAAGAATTGCAAAGTTAAACTGTCAAGTTTTTAGTGCCTTTCAAGTTTGATTTCCTGAGAATACAGTTGAAACATCTCAAAGATGAGATTATTTCATAGACATAGCAGCTTTATAAAATCAGGGGGCTATATACATTTCATGTTTTTGTTCTCTTTAGACTCCCTACTCTGATTATTTACTGGATGCTAAATCTTTAATTTTTGTTTGGTAGTCATAATTGTAACTTTTATCATTAGGAAACCAAATTGTGCACTGTTCATCTCTCACGTAGACTGTGGTAACTGATAGGTTATGATTCTCATGGATTGCGGAGAGTGGCCTGTGCGAAGAAGTGCCTCTGAAACCAAATTTTACTTCTGTGATGTGAGCAAATTTTAAAGGGAAACGGTTTTAGAAAACCTAAAATCTACTCAATACATTGTATTTTGTCTTTTCTTTCTTTCCGTATTTAGGTGTTCAGTCAGCTGGGATCTGTGCTGAAAAACTGTGACATTTCAGTACATCTGGTAGAGGTGAGCGAAAAATTGAGTGAGATTCAAGCATTAACACTGACGGAAGAGAAGGTCCCTCTAGAGCGAAACCCTGGATCTTCTGTATACATGAAAGGTGTCACTAAATCTGGGGTTCCAATTTCATGGTACCGAAACCTGCAAGATGTTCCAAAAGGTAATTACTTTACTCTGTGTGATGAGCTAATTTTGATCGCCACCCAGTACCACTATGATAGGCAACCACAAACCTGGAGAGCACTACAGCACGTTGATGTGATGCTGCAGGTCCCTTGCTCCTAGGAAGCAGCAGATTTGTTTCTAGAAAAGAGCACTGTCTTAGAAAGTAACATGCCCAGCAGTAAGGAGCAATGGCTTTCATGTGGTTTTGCAAAACCAAAAATGTAGATAAATCTCTGTTGTACCTTTTAGTTTTTCCTGACCCCTCAGCACTGACGCTGAAGTGACCGAGGCGGTGGGGACTGATGGAAGCAGAGTTAAGTGGGTTGGGTTTAACCTTCTCACCTTTAGAACATTGTTGCTTATGTTTAGAGGGGCCGGAAAATCCCTGCACTTGGCAGGAGTCCTGTGTTGACGGACCTCTGCTCACACCTAAAGTCGTGGTCTGACCTTGGGCAAGCCACCGTGGCCAGTCCTGGGCTCACCCATCTCAGATGATTTTAGGAAGCTCAAAGCCACATTTGGCTAACAAATTTGAGTTCTAATTTCTTCCATGCCCAGTGATGAATAAAAGATGAAATTGGTAATTGAGATATTTTGGCTGTCGGGTCTTGATCTGTGGAAGATGAGAATAGTAGTAGTTGTTCTTTTGCGTGTTCTGCGGAGTGTAGGCAAAGCAGTGCTTTAGGCGGATGGTCCTCAGGTTGCGATGACTCTGGAAGCCACCTCCGGTTCCTACGCCATCAGCCAGGTGCTTTCTTTCTGTTGATGTTCAAAAGAATGGTTAGGTATTGCCTTAATGCCGAAACCGTTTTTTCCTTCTGTTTTTAAATAGGGTACGGCTTTTACCTTGCACATGAATTTTTCGATGTTCTTCCTGTGCATAAGTTCCAGGTATTGATGGCATAAAGTCATATTTATAATTGAATAACAAAGGGCCTTATGTTGGAAGAATACACGTTTATGCTCTTCGATTACTGTTAAAGTTAACTCTATTTGGAATTCTGATGAATATATTTGAAAAGCAACAGTAAAAGGTTAAGTTGAATCTTAATTCTCTTAGGATAACTATTTAGAATGTTTATTTCCCATAAGAGACTCTTAAATACAGAGAACAAACTGAGCGTTGCTAGAGGGGAGGTGGGGGAATGGGTTAAATGGGGGATGGGCATTGAGGAGGGCACTGGATGGGATGAGCACTGGGTGTTGTGTAAGAGATGAATCACTGGGTTCTACTCCTGAAGTCAAGACTACACTGTATGTTAACTAATTTCAGTTTCAATTTTAATAAAAGCTTACTTTTCCAAGGATAAAGATACGTGAGAATGTAAGATGGTAATGGCTTTATTACAAGGAAGCATTACATTTTAGCAAATAGTTTTCATATCCAAGGATTAAAATTTTTCATTGAAACTGAAGTGAGCAGACCTAAGATTTGGTGATAATGTATGTGTACTGGTAATTTCCAAGGCTAAGAGCATGCATTCATTTGTTAGCAAAAGCTTTTGATTAGTCCTTCTGAGTCTATTTTCCATTTCAGGGGACACTTTCCACGCTGCTTATTTTATCTTCTGCAGCTCCGGCTCTTACCTAACCAACACTAGTAGTTTCCATCTGTCCGTCTTACTGTTCAAAGGAATTGAAGCAATGCCTTTACATAATTTTAAGTGGTAAACTCCTTTGTAAATGTTAGTCATCTATCTTATATATATGGTAGGAGAAAATTAATAGTTATTTTTGGTAGAGGCGATTTTGAGGGAAAAGCTTGTAAAAATTAGTTTTCATGCATTATTTTGTGTGTAGAAAACACCGCAAGGATGGCGCGAAGTATTCGTCGATATTGATCCCCAGGCTTCTGATAAACTGCGGTTTGTTTTGGCGCCTTGTGTCACCCCAGCGGAAGTCTTCATACAAGTAGGAATACCAGCCCAATCTTCAAGTCTTGTTTTCTGAGTGACTGTTTTACAGGGGCCAGGAGAGATTTGCTCGTACCGTGTGTGTGCATTTGGTGAGGGGTGGAAAGTGCAGAGGCTATAGAGTCAGGGGCCTGGGTTAAAACCCTTTCTTGGCTGTGTGACCTTAATGTAATGTGACAGGGAAGTTAGTACGTGCTTACTCTGCAAGTTCCCTACCTCCACCCTTCACCCACCCAGCTCCCTTCACCCAGCCCCTTCTCCCACACGGTGATAGTATTGCCTACCTGACAGTACGGTAACGTAACAACTATTCAATGAGTTCTTTGTGTGTATGACTCTGTATTTTCTCATTTAATTCTCAAATTATATGATTATGTAAGCTTGATTCCACACTGCTACAATGGAACTGCTGCTTCTGTTGACCTCAAGGAGTAATCACAAGAGCCTTTCTATCTTGGGGTTGTGTTTAAGTGTTCAAAAAACCCTTTTACTTGTGAGGCACGTTTGGGCTTTAGATTGCCTGTTTTAAAAAGGTCTACTTTCTGGGCCATAACTAAGTACTTCTTCCTCAGAAGTTATTTGTTTCAAAAACACAGGAGCTTTTAAACATGAACCTATCAATTAAGTTTTTTGTTTTTGGATTTTTTTGCACAGCATCAATTAAAATATCAACCTGAGTGTTTGGGGACATTTGTTTGTTCATATTCTAGCTACCCAGTTTTACCTGAGTGAGAAGCAAATTCATAGCTACCAAGAGCTAACCCCTTGGTCCTGGGAGATAGGATTGTTTTCAGTTCTTGACTTGAGTGAGTGGTACTCAGGAGAGAGGGAGCAATGACTTTCCCTCTCATTTGAATGGGGCAAATGGTAACAGAATCTGCCATCTTGAAGAGTGGTCGAAGATGGTAAGAATGTCAGCACAGCACCCCGAGGTGTCGGCTTACACCAGAAGTGGCTAATCTCACGGTGTTACAGTTCAACCACAATAATGTATGTAAAAAAGCTGGGGGTGGGGCACCTAGGGGCTCAGTCGCTTAAGCGTCCAACTTCCGCTCAGGTCATGATCTCAGTTAATGAATTTGAGCCCTGTGTCAGGCTCTGTGCTGACGGCTCAGAACCTGGAGCCTGCTTCGGATTCTGTGTGTCTCCCTCTCTCTCTCTGCCCCTCCCCCACTCCCACTCTCCCTCTCTCTCTCTCTCTCTCAAAAACAAACATTAAAACAAAGAAAGCTGGGGGCTAAGTGGTTTATTGTTTAAGCCTCACAGTAAGCCTTGTGTAGACATGATGCGGAAGCACTCTGAAAGTTGAAGTAACTGGTTTCTAGTAAGCAGTAGGAAGAGCAGAGACTCATTTGCTAAGTGTGTGTGACTCCATACCTGTTAGCTCTGCCATTAGAGGCAAGATCGGGGCAGGTCAGTACTTCATTTTTAACAGGGAGGGAGCAAAAGTTAATACAGGTTTTCATAATAAAGAACAAAGTTTTTTTCCATTTTCTCTTGAGTTAGTGAAATGTCATATATAGTAGTCAAGTTTTACTTTTTAGACTAATGGACACTAAAACATTTAAAAAATCATCTAGACGAATAGGGACTTATTAAGGACCCTTAGTAAATAGTTGAACATCTTGGAAAATTACGGCATCAGGTACGTCATGAGCTGAGGTTTCTAGACTGAGGGCGTATCATTGGAGTATCTTTTGCCGTAACAGGAGGCATCATAATATACTACTTGCCAGGGTCTATCTTGTTATATTGGATTTATACCATTTGTTCTTTCAGCATAAATTCTGGAGCATCTGTTATTTGCCAGGCATGATTCTAAGCAGACAAAAATTCCTTTCCCGTGCATTCAGCCCAGGGGAATATATTTGTATGAATTATGAGCATAATATCACCGTAAATAAAACTATAATGAACCGGCCATCTAGGGGGTTGGGAGGGCCTATGCCTTTTTATAAGAGGGATTAAAATTAAAATATTTTTGTAAACTTAGTGAACGGCATCGAAGCACTAGGGAGTTCTGTATAATAAAAAGGATGTCATGTGGAAAGTTGGGTGTAGACAACATATTGAGAAGGAATTTACTGTAACCAAGAAATGCTCATTTTAGAAAAACCCTAAGGAAACTGTTCTTTTCAGTGATGCATTTTGATGCAGCTGTTCCTTTACTAGCGCGATGAAACGAGGGATCACGTGGAAGTGTGTCCTGAAGCTGGTGTAACAATTCAGGAGCTTTCTCAACGCATTGCGCTAACTGGAGGGGCTGCCCTGATCGCCGATTATGGTCATGATGGGACTAAGACAGACACCTTCAGAGTAAGTATAATTCAGCAAGATGACTTCTCAGAAGTTGATTGGCGTGATCTACTAAGTTGTTAGGTTTGAAGCTCATTGACGATCTTTATCTTTGGTTTCTACAGTGTCTAGCATTGTTGTTGTCATGAATATTAATTCATAGTATTAGGATTGTCCTTCGCTGTAGATCTCACTGTCCAGACTTGACTTGGAACAGGGTCTGAATTATCTTCTTTCTTCCTGAAGTTGCAGAACTTAGGTCTGCATAGATCCTACTTAGCATGTGACTAATATATAAATGGGAAGATTTTCTTAACTTCTTAAGATTGTCTCCCCTGCCTTCATTTAAAGAAATTTTTAGTACTTCTTTGCAGATTTGTAACTACTGTAGTCAGACTTTTTCTATCATATTTTCAATCTTTTTTTCCTTTCAGATGTATTTTTATCCTTTCTAAGCGTCCTTATGTTCTTTATCAATTCTGTTCAGTATACTTGAATTGAAATACATGTAACTAGATACTGTTAGTCATTTTCTAGACCTGTGGTTGTCAATTTCTAATTTTATTGTATCTAAAAAAAAAAAAAAAAAAAAAAAAAACCCCAAACTCTGGAGTTTTTTAAAAATGCTGATTCCACCTGCCTGGCCTTACCTCCAGGATTCTGATCCACCAGCTCTGGGCAGAGAGCAGTCATGTGTTCTCAGGAGATGGTGCTGCACCTAATTGATGGATACACTTTGTAAAGTACCATCTAGATTGCGATAACGTGAGTCATCTTAAGAGTTGATGCGATCTCCTATTCCATCACCACGGGTAGTGTTTTTAGGCACTCCAGTGTTGCACTTTATATTAGGTCTTCCACATAGCATCTCATTTGAAGAAAGGGTGCTACTGTTTTAAGAATTTGGAAGCCACTGGTTTAGGCTACATTTTTCTTTCTAACAGCTATTATGTAAAATGTCCTAAAATGATAGCATTTCTTTAATCTTTAATCTTGATAACCACAAAAGGACAAAAACTCATCATATTAAAAATTATGTTCAAGGGATTTTGTGGCCATAAGCTTCATGACGTCCTTACTGCCCCGGGAACTGCAGACCTAACAGCCGATGTGGACTTCAGTTATTTGCGCAGAATGGCAGAGGGACAAGTAGCTTCTCTGGGTCCAATAAAACAACAGACGTTTTTAAAAAACATGGGGATTGATGTCCGGCTGAAGGTAATGATTTATTTCAGTATCATTAAATATCTCAATTTTAGAGTATTTCTAATATACACTACATGTTAACTAACTAGAATTTAAATAAAACTTGAAACAAAAAATTTTGTATTAAAATAAAACATTTAAAATAATAAGTACATTTGGCCTCAGCACGCCTATTGTTGGCCAGACGCTAATAGCGGAACCAAATGGCCTGGTGTGGCGGGGGAGCCTTATAAGTGCCCGACGTCTCAGTGTGAGGTAGATTTAAGACTTCCAAATGGGGTTCGTGTTTGTTAAGAAAACTTGCCTTTGTTTATGGGTATAAGTTTTGTAACTGTTCTGAAAACATCTTAACCCTTTAGTGTAGATCAAACCACCTTGGGAATACTTGCTAAACCTACAAATCCATAGGATTGGGTCTTAGCAACCTATGTTTTCTTTTTTTTCCTAATAATTGTTTTTATTTTTTTATTTTATTAAGAGAGCGCACATGCGTGCCTGTGGGCAGGGGGAGAGGGAGAGAGAATCTTAAGCTCCATGCTCAGTGCAGAGTCCGACACAGGACTCAGTCTCATGACCTGAGCCAAAATCGAAAGTCAGATGCTTAACCGACTGAGCCACCCAGGCGCCCCAGCAACCTAGGTTTTTAGTGAGTGCCCCGTGACTCTGAGGCAGGTGATCAGAAATCCCATCTTAAGCAGTGCTTTATTGAGTGGCTAAAGGTCATGGGTGTTGCTGTGTATAACTAGGAATCCTTCTGGTTATTTTTACTTAGAAGTTTTTCCTTTCCAGGTTCTTTTAGACAAATCAGACGAGCCATCCAGGCAGCAGTTACTTCAGGGGTATGATATGTTGATGAATCCTAAGAAGATGGGAGAAAGATTTCACTTTTTTGCCTTGCTGCCTCATCAGCGACTTCATGATGGAAGCCATCCAATGAATGCGTGTCAGTCAAAACCTTCTCTGTCGCCTGTAGCTGGGTTTGGTGAACTTGCCTGGAGGTGATATCTCAGTGTGGACGTTTTACCCCTAAGTCTGCCTAAAAAAGCAAAGTAAAGGGAACACATTCATGTATCACAGGTAAAAATACATATTACGATATTTTAGGTCCTAAAGGCAATAAAAACCGCCCATTTTATATACAGTACAACTACACATTGATCTTTTTAGGTTGTGCCTGGCTTTTAGCACAGTTGTGTGCTTTCAGCTTAATGAAACAAGTTACCATGAAACAGAGTATCCTTTATTTTTTTAAGTTTATTTGAGGGAGAGAGAGTGCACGTCAACACACTGGGGAGGGGCAGAGAGAGAGGAAGAGAGAGGATCCTAAGCAGCCTTCATGCCATCAGTGCAGAGGCTGATGTGGGGCTCGATCCCACAACCGAGAGATCATGATCTGAGCCGATATTAAGAGTAGGACACTTGACCAACTGAGCCACCCAGGCGCCCCGAAATGGAATATCTTTTGATTATTAAGGCTAGTTGCTGCATTTTTATTTTAAAAAGTAAACCTGAACACTGATAGGTTTAGTAAAAACTGGAAATCTAAGTGGCCTTTCACAGGGGATGGGTTAAATATAACTATCCATAAAGTATTTTTAAAAAATGAGGTAGAGCAATATGTACTTACAGACCTCTAAGAATGTAGTAAATGAAAAAAGTACATACATGTAAAAATGTTTTATAGTTATTCATTTTTGTTGGGGGAAAAGCTACATTTAAAAAAATGCTTAATTTGATAGACTTTAACAGTACAGACTAGTGGTTTTCTGTGATAGTTACTTGTATATAGAAAGTGAGGAAAGGATGCCCAGTAATTACTATTAAATATCCCAGCGTAGGAGCGCCTGGGTGGCTCTTGCTTTCGGCTCGAGTCATGCTCTCACGGTTGTGAGCTAGAACCCACGGTCAGGCTCCGCGCTGAGCATGGCGCCTGCTTAAGGTTCTCTGTCCTGCCCCTCCTACGCTGCGTGCACACACCTGCTCGCTCTCAAAAAAAAAAAAAAAACCCAAGTGGAAGTGGGTTTGAGAGGTGGAAATTCATTCTCCTTGTGGTATTTAAAACTTTTTACTCTTTGCTTCTGTGAATTTTGTAATTAAAATAGATTAAAAAAATTTTAATCCCAGTAAAACCAGTAAAGCTAATAACATGTACGTGAAATAGGAGGTAGTCGTAAATCACTATGAGGGATAATTTTCTCATTTGAGCTAATTCTCCCTCATTTTCAATAAATGTCAGGTTTTCGTTTTCATGTTTTGGTTCACAGAACTTTTATATCCATACCAGACATCTACTTTCCAAAGAATTGTTATATCGGCAACACAGAATTGCAGTGAGATTAAAGAGAAAATAATAGTCATGTTTTGAATTTACAGCTTAACTGTATTGGAAGTTTGCTGGCGGAGTGATCAGCTCTTGGCTTTTTATTGCTTCTTTGGCTTCCCTGAGAACAGGACTAACATTCTGAATCTCACTCTAAAGATGGAGACCTTATTTTTCATGTGCTGCCCAGCCTTGGGCCATTCATAGCCACCCTTATTTTTCTTCCCTATTTTCTTTTTTCAAAATCTTGGTTGGGAGAATTTTTGGAAGGTGAAAATGCCTCAGATTGGCCCCTCTCAATTTTCTAGTAGTTTTACAATTAATGGGAGGAACCAGGCAATGCCTTGTCTTAAAACCTAGAAAATTTACCTTGAGGTAAGTCTTCCAGCAGTGGCAATAGCTGAGTATCTGATAATAGATAGTTCCTGAAAAATCTGTAGTTGTAATTATTCTAAACTTTCATTCCAAGAAATGAGACCTCCAGATAATTACCTCAAATTTCATATAAAATTGAAATAATGAGTTGTTTTTTATTTTAGGTAGTTAAAAAAAAAAAATCAGTGTTTTAAATATAGCATTGGTTCCATTTACAAATACTATTTCCAAAATAGTTCTTTTACCAAGGCCTGGGCAAACAACACAGTCTAATAAAATTTTCTTTGGATACCTCTACTAGAGATAAGCTCAGGTTTTCACATGGAAAAGTATGGTGATATGGAAATACATTTTATTATCAAGCTTCTTTGAGGATATTTACAAAAGTGGGATGTAACAAAAAATATAAAAATGTACTGAACAGTGTCATTATAGACTACTTTGTACATTATCAAATGTTTCTAACAATTATTTCTTATACAAAAACAACTTCAAGACAAAAAAA
>CM053576.1:103431544-103799756 GCA_028646485.1 Cryptoprocta ferox | reverse complement strand
GTCACCTCCAGCATCTAGTTAATTTTCCTGTGCCTCCGTTTCCTTATCTGTGAGATGGGGTCCATAATGTACTCCCCTCACGGCTGTCGTGAGGGTAAGGAAAGACACGTAGAGTTCAAAGCATGGGAACACTGCACGTTTGCTACTATCTCCACAGTAATTTTAGTCCTAGATAATGGAGCAGCTTCAGGGATCTCTGAAGACCTCTCAGTTTTAGACTGTATACAGGGACACTCTTTTCCTCTGCCACCTCAACTTCAGTGGGCAGCGATAGTTACCAGTTTTATAGTTTGTAGCTTATTGAATATGGATTTGTTCATATATATCTGGTCATCACAACAACACTGTGAGGAAGATAGATGGCAAGAATTATCATCTTCATTTTGTAGATTGATGAGGAACTTGAGGCTTAGACTGATGAGGAACTTGAGGCTTAGACAGATTGGAACCAAGACTTAAAAGACTGGCTTTTTTGACTCCAAATCTTTTGCTCTTTTTGGAGGGAAAAAAATTTACAGTGATTACTGAGGGATGAAAAAAAGCCGTGAGTTTTTTTAATAAGTGGGTGGTCCTAGATCTTAAACTTTTGGCGGGGGGAAACTATTAGTAACTTTTTAAAAGCTATGGAAAAATCTAACATCTTAAATACTATATCTGAGTAGAAAAACATTTCTTTAGTTGGTTGCCAGTGCTGAAATGTATCAAAACAAAACACAAACCCCCCACAATTTATAAGGGCAGGGCTACATTATCAGAGCAGGTGAAAGAATAAGTGTTTCATGCTCTGCCCCCCCCCACTCCCCCAAACTGTTTAAAATAATTGATTTACAAACATTCTGGATATCTGTAAAGCCTTCCAGTAAGGTAAAGGAAGAAATATAGGATACACTCTTTGCTGTTCTCTGTAGCATTAACTGATCCGGCCCTGGCTTTACTTTTAGTAATTTTCTTCCTCAAAGTATTCAATTCTGTGTAATGAAAGTTCTGATGTAAACCTACTGAATCCCGGAAACCAACCTCGGTGTCACAGAGATGTGGGAGGGCGAGTACGCAGTAGTGGGGCTGGGCTCCAAGAAGGCTTATAGACCAGTGGGTTCTCCCCCGGGGTTTGTAACATCAGTTGACCCCAAAATAATCTTAGAGGGGCTTCCAATATACTCACAAAAGGTGACAACTTAATTTCTATCTCTATCTTGTAGCGAGCACCTAAGTATTTCAACTCCAAAAGGTTAGGGATCACTGTTTGGAGTTGACTGACCTAAAGAAAAAGAAAAAGGTACAAGAGTCTCGCGCTCATCTTCTAGGCATGCAGGAAAACCCCCTCAATGCCTCTGTGGTCAAATGTTTCGAGTTCTTACAGGACATGGCATGCTGGGAGCCCCTCCTCAGTTCTCTCTTAAATGCAAACCTGTTTAGTAATCAACTTTCAAACTCTGGTGTGATTTGGTCAAGCCATACAATGGCTGGACTCCAAACTTGCCTTTTTCTCCTTTTTAAAAAAATAATGTAAGAACAGGACAGGGAAGATAAATTAAATGCCACTACAGTATTTAAGTGAAGGATTGGGAAAAAATGCAAAACCAGTCATTGCTTATGCTATAAAAAGTTATGAGAAGCTTCATCTTGGTTCTGTTACGTGTTTTTACTACTCAGTTTCCCCTCTTGTACCTTCTCACGATGAACTACAGTATTGGTGCCACGGATTCCTTATCGCATTTCCCCATGTCTCTGCATCCTTGCAGAGGACAACCTACACAGAACAACAGTTGTGCAGCAAAGTATCAGCCCATGACATGAGACCCTTCCTTCCTGACATTAGCTCACTGATACTAAGGATCTTCTTCCATATCATCTGGATTGGGAGCCATAATGAAGTGCTTTGGGTATACAAGATTGTGGGTGTATGCGTGTATTTCCCAGCGGGCATCGTCACTTTCGTGTGTAATGTAACGTTCACCAATGCGAGTTTCAAATTCTCTAAGGTCAAGCCAAGTCTGATAGTCCTAGAAAAAAGGAAACAATTACAAAGTATAAAAGAAAGAAAATACCAAGAACTTTTTTTCCTAGCCCCATAGTTGCAAAATTGACAATCCCCGCTCATAAGTACTTGGTCTACAGTAAGTTCCATTTGTAATATTTTAAATTAACAGTGTTAAAGATACTTTTTCAAATTTAGAGTCTCTAATGAAGGAAGTTAACTAGCTTCTAAAACTAAAAATAAACTGCCTGAGGCTTCTGAGATGGCTAATAATAATCACTAAAACATTCTGTTCTGAATTCTGACTTTACACCCACACCTTACTACTCTTCAATATAGGGGAAAGTACTTAGATTCTACTATCAGGATAATTTAATAGTCACTGAAACTGCATTTGTTCTGAAGTTAATTCTACCTGCCCCCCCCCCCCCTTTAAAGTAGTTCTAAAGCTTCTCTTTACTCCAAAGTTTAGGGCTTCCTTTTAACAAATCTATGCAATAGCTTTTGGGGAAATTAAGCCAAACATTTTAAATGGCATTTCATATCTCATTAATGCAAATATGAATCTTTTAGTGGGCATTTTGAAAGTAAAATATATTTGATGAAATGTGCTTATTTTACAGAAAGGTGAAATGAACCATAAGGCCCTATAAAAAGGCTAAATCATTGCTTTCAGTTCATGGGAGTTTAACTGCCTCAGTTCTGCAGGTCGGTGGTACACAGCAAGCCTTCCAGAGATTCAGGCACAGTACGAAGTAATCCCTGGAGAACACTTACAATATCCTAAAACACGTACAATCTGTTGACCTTAGAGTAGGTTTAGCAGGTGAGACACATTACAACGAATGGCCCAAATGAGGATCACCAGAGAGAGACTGGGTTTTACCTGCAGCCAGGGGTGGCTGAGAGATTTGTCCACACTGTAGCGCTTTCTCATCTTCACTTGAAGGAGGTTGTTTATCAAGTCAATTGCTAAGAGGAGAGAGAAAATGGAACTGGTGAATATGGGTGTATGGGGCACCCCCACACTGTGACTCTGCCTGGAAGGCATTGAAGCCACAGAAATACAGGGTTGACGGTTTTTCTCAAGGATATGGCCTTCCGCCTGACACGTTAGTGACCCGTAAATGAATTTAGAGTACCTATTAAGTGTGCCTGTTTCACCCAAGAGGCAGTATGGAGTACAGGTTAACGGTGTAGACTCTGGTCAGTCACCTCGCTGCGCCGTTTCTCACTTTCCTCATCGGTAACATGAGGTTGTTGAGACGATGAGATAACACATGTAAAGGGCTTAGAATGGTGCTTAGCACATACGTGTTAGTATTAACTATTATTATTTCAGAGTGAATAAAATGGATCACAGACTGAAGTGCTGTGGCTGTCCTGCGGGGACATCGCTCTCCAGTCCCTGGCTTGGTCTGCAGAGGAGCCACAGCCACTGCCTTGCCTCTGCAGATGTGGCTGGACTTGCCTGAGAACTTCTTACCAACAGTTCATACTCAACAGGTTTCACACAAACATGTTCATGGTGTTTGGTGTAAGCGGGGAGATCTTGGCTTATTTTATCCAGTTATTTGAAGAAACAGAATAATCGCACAACCCAGACCACGTAGCTACATCCTGACTTCCACCGTATGACGGTTCATTTGAAATACTGACTGTAAGGCCTGGACCCAGGGCTGAGCCAAGTGGAAGAGCCACACGGTACCAGTTCTGTTTCTCTTCTGCATACCACAGTATTTAATTACGGACTTCTCTGTGTTCAACGTCAAACTTTAATCCCTTGTTCCTTACATGGTTGTCCACCATGTGCATCAGAGTCATTTGGGGCATTTATTAAAATGCATGCCTGGGCGTTATTCCAACTGGTGAACTGGAATCTGAGATATAACCAGGTTTTTGTTTCAGTACACTCACCAACTGATTAGTCTGAAGTCTGCAGACCACATTGCCCTAGGAACTCTAAGAGGACTCTGGTAACACCCAGAAACCCTCCTATATTCTTTAATTAGCTATTCATTACCAAGAAAGCCTGCTACTGTCTTTACATGTTGTTCCTCAAACTTTCCAGTTTAGTGGACTGTTAAATTCCTAAGATTAGGTCTGGTACTTTTGGAAAACAAAAAAGATCCCTGTTCCAAAGGTTGGCTAAATCCAGGTGGGGGTTTTCCCCGGCAGGGCTCTCTTCTATTCGGGGCTGTTATAGAAGTGTGTGCCTTTCCTGTCAGTGTCAGTAAACTAAACAGACCGAACCAAGGCATTCTTGCTGGGTACAGAACCGGGGCCTGCAAGCTCAAAAGCCTTCACCAGGCAGGGAAAACAAATATATCATGCTTCCTAGGATTGGTCCACAGGAGAGCTGAGAACAAACTGAAGAATGTCTGGAACATTCATTCTAGGTATAAGGAACCTGAAATACAGGTCTCTGAAAATAATTATGAAAAGAAAGACTACTTCGGGGAAAATATCTCCTCCTAGTAGCTAGCCTAAGTAGGTCCTACACAGTTTGGAGGAGGGGCTCAGGGAAGACTTCATAGATGAGCCACAGGTTCAGGGGTCCCTGAAGGACTAGAAGGATTTCAATAGTGAGGAGGAGGGACTGGAGGCAGTGGAAGGGTCTAAGCAACATGCAGAAAGCAGCTGAGAAGAGTAAACCACTAGGTTTTAGAGTGGGAGCAGTGGAGAGGAGGGCGGAGGGTGAACTTGGGCTATCTCAGAGCGACCTACAGCTGCAGGGTGGTTAACGGGAGGCCGAGACATACGGGGCAGAGTAAGAGGAAAGGGTTTCCTGAAGACAGATTTGGCAGCGGTGGTGCCTGGGAAGGACCGTGAAAGAGTTTAATGGTAGGACCGTTAAAGTATTTTGGTAGTTTCAAAGGGAGGAAATTGGGTCCTTCCTGGATGCCAAGGCCTGAGAACTATAAGGAAGTTAGAGAAGAGGCCATCGGAAGAGAGCTCAAGAATTGGTAACTGGTTGAATTTGGAAGAAGAGTATGAGAAATTAAAAGAGGGGTCAGAAGGAACAGGCTGACTGGGGATCACAACGATTTTTAGTCTAAAGGGCACAGAGCTATAAGATATATCTATATTATTTTTACCTTCCCCAGAAATTTCTTTCCATGGATTTGGTGGGTACATAAATGCAGCATTTTGGATTTGGTCATTTATATCTTCATCTTCATTAAAAGGAAACGTGCCACTGAGGCTCACATAGACGATGACTCCCACTGACCACATATCTAGAGAACGGTTGTAACCTTTGCTCCTGAGAACCTCAGGGGCTAAGTACGCTGGAGTCCCTACCACAGATCTCCTGAATGACTTCTCACCAATGATGCGTGCGAAACCAAAGTCACACAGCTTCACCTGGAAATAAGAAAGATGATGTTAATTTTGTATTATCTATGTGTCGATCTCTCTATATACCTGCCCCTAAATGATACTGTATCATTTCATTTTTAAAAATTATTTGTATTTTGAGAGAGCGAGCAGGGGAAGGGCAGAGAGAAAGGGAGAGAATTCCAAGCAGGCTCTGCACTGTCAGTGCGGAGCCTGGTGTGGGGCTCGATCCCACAAACAGTGAGACCATGACCTGAGGCAAAATCAAGAGTTGGACAGTTAACTGACTGAGCCACCCAAGCTCCCCAATACTGTATCATTTCAACACACTTGCCGACTGCACTGATTACAAATATCAAATGATTGTAGACAGAGAAATTGTAAAATACCCTTTTCCCAAAAGGCAGATACATTTATGACCCTGTGATCTACTACCAACATGGTATGAAAAACCTCCCTAGTGCCTATTTCAAAAAACCACTTTTACGTTTTAGCTTCCACAATGTCAAATACCAGACGGGTGCTCTAAGTGGTCACAAAGGTTTTGGGAGGGTGCTGCTCTTTTAGCATTTGGCTTGAAAGGAGATCCTTTTCTGTGAACGGGAATTATTGTGTTTCAGTTTTAAGTCCTCAGTGTCCTTACAGCACCTGAACATATAACGGCCCTCAATAAATGTCTGAATGAAAAAATAAGTTGACATTTTAAAACTTACCCCTTATTTTGATTAATCCTAGAATCTATATTCTCAAGGATATGATCACTTGGCAAATAACTTGAGTGTAGTAAAGAATTACTAATGTAGCCAGTGGAAAAACAACGCTAGGGGCGCCTGGGTGGCTCAGTCCGTTAAGCGTCCGACTTCGGCTCAGGTCATGATCTCACAGCTTGTGGGTTCGAGCCCCACGTCAGGCTCTGTGCTGACAGCTCAGGGCCTGGAGCCTGCTTCCGATTCTGTGTCTCCCTCTCTCTCTGACCATCCCCCGCTCACGCTCTGTGTCTCTCTCAAAAATAAACATAAAAAAAAATGCTAGAGACTGCTTGAAAGAATAAGAGCAAAGGTGTTTTCTGTGATTGTGGAATAAATTACTATCAGTGAGATGCTTAGATTTGGAAAAAGTTCTATCTGAAGGTAGCCACAGTTCCTACAGGTAGCCACAGTTCCTATAATGTCCTTTTGGGAAGAGAGTTCTGGAAGTATGATGAGCTTGGCGGAGCTGAGAACACTTATCTTGCTGCCCATCTTCTAGCAAAAGTTTAGATTTTGGTGATTAATGGTGCATCCATGCTGAACAAGCAAATGCCAAGTACTTTCCAGAGGAAATGCCCTGCCTCACACGTGATCTTCACGAAAAGCATTATGATACTTGGAAAAAAGAGAGATATGGCCTCTACAAACCATGGCTACAAACAGTGCCTGCAGAGTGTGTGATGAAGGTGTATTCAAATGCCGCTTGCTATTTCTAGGACATGGACCCTCGTGCATGTTTTTATGGTAATTGTTCTGTGACATTATTGAATGTGGCTCCCTCCGTCTTTGAGTATTTGAAGAATAGGATTACCAACCATGAAGACAAAGAGACTTTTTGTTAGATGCCGTATTTCAGCTAACATCTTGATAAAGGAAAGTTGCCTTGGCAGTTTGGCAACTGAATAAAGTGTGGCCATGGCTAGCACTTAAGCAAAAAGGATATTTTCCCTTTTTCCTAACAGAGATCAGAAAGATGGGAGTTTTAGCCTCACTGTAGGGGTGTTGGTCCTTTGCCCAGACTGTTCTGAAGATCAAGTGAGATAATAATGTATGGAAGCACTTTATTTAAAACATCACACCAACCATTAGGGAACCTTTTTTGACCTCACAATGATAGGGAATCACTTTTAAGCACACAGGCATTATAAAAGGAGTACCTCCTTAAAAGAGTTGAATAATTTTTAAAAATACATCTTTTTCTTTGAAAGGCGATTTGAGTTGTATTCAACTCAAGTGAAATAGCCATTAGGACTAGCCATCTAATTGTGCATGTTTCAAATCTATATAAACAACAGCTGAAAGGGGCACTGCCAACCTATATTCCTCAGGAAAATTGTTTCAAACTTTGGGTTTATGAACCATTTTGTAGGTTATTAAATAATTTTGGATCAAGATCAACATTCTTCAGTGAAATGAAATTTAACCAAATTAAAAAATCCGTGCATGACACACAGGAAACACACACACCCCACAGGGGATACACACGTGTGAGTGATGGCAGTGATGGGAAATGTAATTCTTACATAGGTTTTGGTGAAAATGTTTGAAATAAAGTAAAGAGGAAGAGGAGTTGCCTGCATGCCTCAAAATCTGTGTCCCCCATTGTAGGGCTACCCCCTGCTCCATTTTATGGGGAATTTGCCCTGAGCCCCAGGCACCACCCAAGGTAGATCCTCCTCACTGCATTCCCAGCCCACAAGGAGAAGTGAACTGCAAACAGTCTCCATGCAAAAAGCTATTCCTTAAGGTCTGCTGAAGTCTAAAAAGTCTTGATGAGAATAAAACAATATGAGTTAAGACCTGAGTTCAAATTATTCAAGGATTAGTCCCCATTGGCAGTTACAGGCTACTGACTATGCTTAAGATGGTTACGTATCTGAACCGACACCACGCCTTTCATCCTATGGGTGCTGCGTAATGTCAGCTACTGAAGGTTCTGGAAAGCACCTCACCTGAGGAAATGGCTCTGCGGATGCGAGCAGCACATTTTCTGGCTTTAAATCACAGTGCACAATATTTTTAAAATGTAGATTCCTCAAGGCAACAAGGATCTGTTATTGAAGAAAACAGAATTTTTTCAGTGCCTGGAAAAAAATCATAATTAACCCCCCATCTGCCCCCTTGAATGGCATGATAATTGGAGAAGTCCACCACAGTTCATCAAGATTTAACTGAAGTCTGAAGTGTATGTAAGGTTAACAACTCCCACAATGTCCCTTTATGTAAAAGCACTGCTATTTAATTCTCTTCGTTTTAAAGTATTCTCATTTCAAAAAACAGTGAAAATACCTGTGTGACCATGAATTTAGTAATTCGTTCTGGAAGTCGACTTTTCTCACTGGACAGAATCATTTCCAACATATCACCGTGCAGCTTTTCCATTACTACAAAAACTCGTTCCGGAGTTTCAAACATACATTCCAGGTTTACAATCCCAGGATGGTGCAAATTCTGAAGAGTTGCAGGATATTTAAATGACTGACTTCAGTAGAGAAATGGCTTTACTATGCAAATGTCTAACAATGTGCTATGATTACGGTATGCAACACATGGCACAGGAAGAAAAACAGGTTAGGAAAATAAGGACTAAAAGCAAACAAACAGGACCACGGAACGCTGATTTGCCAAGGTCTGTGGTGAAGAGTGGAGAGCGGATGTGCCGAGGGGAAGGAGGGTCTTCCCAACTGATTACATAATTGCCCTTGTCCATTACTACTACTTTGCTTTCTCATCTTTTGTCTTCTGACTCTAAGTTTATGTTGTCCAGAAATAGGCACCAACTGCCAATCAAACTTGATAGTCAATTACACAGAGCTGTGGCTCTTTGGGGCTGCATCTCTGCTCAGAGACGGTTGTTTTTAAGGTAGTTTTTGTCTAAGCCTGGATTCTCAATCATGCCTCGATTTGGTCTTCCCTCTTTCAGGCTCAGCATCTCTACCTCTTATCACCTCATGTTTCTTGAGCACCACTACATTACCAGGGTTAGAGAAGCAGAAAGTTGAATGTGATACTGTTTCTGCTAATAAAAAAGCAATCTATCTTACTGGTTAAAAAAAAAAAAAGCCAAACCCAAAAATCCTTCCTCAAAAGCAAATTTGAGAAGTCAGTCATGCTCAAAAACATTCAATGATTTTTTATTCTGGACGTAAATCTATTCCTCTGCTTGGATTTTCACATCTTCAATAACATGACTTTATTCACCCTATTCAATTTTACTTAAGCTCTACTGGCCCAAGTGATTAAACTTTTAATTATTTACAGAAATCTATTTTTCTTATGCTTCTTTCCTTATTATAGGTACCTAATTATGCTAGGAGGGCTTTTTGGCTCATGTGAGGTTGAGTCCCATCTCTATGTTTTTTGAATCTGCCATCATCTCTCAATTCCCACTGTAACTGCTTTAATTTCAGCTCACGTTACTTCTCCTTGGGACAGCTGCAGTAGTTTCCAGCCAACACTATGTGTACATGCAGCAAACTTATCCCAGGCTACTGTGTCATGTGTATCTCACTCTGCAGCCTCGTAAGTTCCCTGGTAGCAGAGCCTCCGTCTTAGCCATTTTAGCTCCATGTCTGAATCACGGTTGGTGTTTCTAAAAATGACTAGCAAGCACAAAATAAATACTGTTTAGTAATCAATTTAAAACAATAAGATGGAATTCCAAGTAGCAAAATAAAAAGTGACATAGTTTTACAGTAAACAAAAGTGAAATGCATGTGATAAGAGGAGTAAGCAGGGGAAGATTCGGAATATCACAACTTTGATCAATTTAAGAGTTGGAAGTGTGGCTGGCTGTCCCCAGGCGGTGGTTGTCTGTTTCTTTTCCCCTCCCCTGCTCCTGTAAAGCCACATGTATATACACACACAAACAGAAGCATGCTGTAACATTATTGTCTCTTAACAACTTCTATTTGTTTAAACGTCCTATTTCCTCTGGAGTCTGTTTTGGTTAAGTTATACTTTCAAAGAGAATCATTCTCTCCGGGTTTTCAAATTTATCTGATCAAGTTGGACAAGGCAGCATCTTAAAATTTCAAAATGCCTTTAAATTTGTTTCAGTATTTGTGGTTATCTCCCCAAGATGTTCTCATTTTTTGCTTTCCTTGAGTGTACTGTTCATTCTTTAACTTTTTTTTTTTTTTAGGATTTTATTTTTAAATAATCTCTGCACCCAATGTGGGGCTTCACCTCACAATCCCAAGACCAAGAGTCGCACAGCACGCTCTCCCAACTGAGCCAGCCGGGCGCCCGTCATTCTCTAACTTCTCAACTTGGATTCTTTCATTCATTTATGTTCATTCTTTCTTGTGTAAACATTTGAGCTTATATTTTCTGAGCAACAGTCTAAAAGCTGACATACAGTATTTTCATGATTATTGTCTAAATACTCTGACATCTTGACTTTGCTCCTTAAGAATTAAGATATCAAAAAATTTTTCAGAGGGCACCTGGGTGGCTCAGTCGGTTAAGCTGTCGACTCTTGATCTCAGCTCAGGTCATGACCTCAAGGCTGAGTTCGGGCCCACACTGGGCCCTGTGCTGGCCCTGAGCCTACTTAAGAAATTTTGAATTACTGAGGTCTTCTTTGTTCTGTTTTTAGGACCCAGATATCCGTATAAATGGTTACATTACCTTCTACTGTTTAGGCCTTCTGGGCTGTTAGTTTTGGCTACTTCATCTGCCAGGACTCCCAAGTGCTTGTCAGTTCCTCCCTGTATCTAGTTTCCTTTATAAATGTTGCCACTGTTATCTGGTGTGATCTGCACTCTAACGCTATTAAAGTGCCCTTCTTCGCTTCGCTCACTGTGTTCTCCCTTGAATAAAATCTTATCAGATCAAGACCCCCCTTGGCTTTCTTCTATTTGAGGAGGGACCTAGAGAGGGTATCAGACTGGAGAGCTCGGAAAGGGCCAGCAAACCCGCTCTTATGGTGGCCTCTTCCTGTGCGCCCCTGGCTCCATCCACGGTGCTTCTGGAAAGGCTCCTACCTACTGTGTCGGTCTGAACTCCCTTCTATTTTTATTAAAGATGGAGTATACATTTCTGTTTATCCTTTTTCTTGTAGCTTTTGGGTAATTTCCAAGAAGAGAAAGGGGAAATGTTGAATTTATACCACGGTGTTCAAACCAGAAATTTCTCTCTGAAGTTTCTGACGACATTTTCCCATTAACATAGGTAGCCATCAGAGTGTCACACATTTTCTCCCGTTACTACTCTATAACCTCCCTCTTCAGGCAAGAGCAAAAGACCTCTTATATTGCCATATCCCTATGAAACAAAGGTAAAAATCCTCCATTTCTTTCCTACCCCACAACATGCTCCCTAGACATGGCCATGTTAACAGTTTATGCGGGTATGGATCCTTTTCTCTGCATAACCATTTGTACACATATATAAAGTACACATTACAAAGACGTATACAAATGAAACCATTCCACACTTCCATTTAAAAATTTAACAATATGTTATAGGTTAATTTCCCACATAAACACATTGATTCAATAAATTTTAAATGAGTATTTGCTATGTGCCAGTACTATGCTGGTAGTCTGGATTCATGAGTACACAAAATTGACAAATATGTCTCATCTCATTGAGGTTATTAATTCTAGCAAGGCTGGGTAGCCATTAGGTAATAAACTAGTAAATTACCCAGTATGAAAGTGGTAAATGCTATGGAGAGAAGAAAAAGGGGCACTGGGGGTAGGTAGATGGGTAGATAATGCTGAACAGAATGCAAGGGCCTCACGAGGAAATAACCTTTGGGCAAAGTCTTGAAGGAAATAAAGGAATGTGCCATGCAGATATTGGGCATGCCAGCATTCTAGGCAGAGGGAACAGCTAAAGCAAACTCCTTGAGACAGGACCGTATCTGGCATGTTTGAGGAACAGCAAGAAAGTCAGTATGGCCATCATCTGGAAAAGAGACTCAATTTGTTGACTATGGCGTCTACAATGGAACCTTTTTCAAGAGATTTTGGTTCAGCTGAACAGAGTATTTGCAGATGCCCAACAATGTCATGTCCTCATTTCTATTAAACTGATAAAAACAGAGCTTTTCACCAAGTGCTCAAGAGAGAGGCTAGATGTTCCTGAGTAAACTGTACGGTCACTGCTAAATCAATAATTCTATAATTGTCCCTCCCTGCCATCGGAAAGGCCAAAACTGTGCTCTCAATAATGTGCTTGGTCTTCACCCCCATCCTTTCTTTATAAAGACGAGGACACGGGGAAGAAAAAGTACGGATGTCAGTGGAGCTGCTGGGGACTCACAGTGCCAGAATCAACTACCAGCCTTTTAGATTTGCTTAAGGAGGACTCCACACAAGAAGAATCTGGGGGCAATGACTGGAAAGGAAGGATGACAGGGCTGCAAGGGGAGGCGAGAACCAAAGCATGGAGTGAGTGAGCGAGTGCAGTAAGTGCCTTGCAACCCACGTGGAAGGGTCTCGCTGAAATGCTCATATGACCAAATCTTGTGGAATAAATTTCAGCAAATGGGTTACTATCTGCAAGAATTTTTCTTTAAAAAAATATATTAAACATATTCAGATTGTTTTAAGAGAACTGTAATTCAAATACAAAGTAGGCTACAGTTGATCTTTACACTCTGTATGTAGAAGAATTCATTGAATTTACACATTGCAAAGGCACTGAAGTCACAGTTTTACACACACACACACACACACACACACACACATCCTAGATCCAATGTGGCAGAGCAGAAAGAGCATGTGGTGTGGAGACAGACTTAGATTCACACTCCAAACCTGTCTTCTTCAAACTGGGTGAGGTTAATTAAGTATAGTTTCTGGCACAAAGTAAGCCATTCATGAAATAATTTCAACGATTTGAACAGAATCTACAACAGAGTATGGTATTAAATTTAAGATGAAAACAGTATATTTGGAGATATGTTATAATCACTTAACTATATTCCCCATAGGGCAATATCAATGAAAATACCCAGAAGGATATAATACAGCTTTTGCACTAGGCGTGGGGAAAGCCCTAAATTTAGTTATTATGAGCCACAGTTCATAACACGGGGGAAAAAAAGCTTCAGTGTTTAGTTCAAAGATGTGTTTGTGATCAAAGTGACAAGGATAAATCAAGCCTTAAGAATATATCCTTAATATTTTTTTTTGTATATTAGTTGGACAATGAGCAAGATTCCAAAGTTAGATGTGAAAAGATTTCTAACAATATTCATATCCTAATACAGCCTGAATGCTATTAATATTCTATATGAAGGTAGTTTTATAGGAGGAAGCAACCTGGAAACGACCACAGGTAGCTTGTACACCACAAACTTTGATTATCACTCCTCTGAAAAAGAAGTGAGGCAAATGTTACCACCAGTAACTCGATGTAATACATGTAAAATAAATCTTGTGTTTATACATTTCTTACCTGCTTCTTCAAGGAAGCCTAAGTTCAGTAGACTGTGTCTTCTTGAACTTCACCCACAAGCAAATGGGGCTCTGACAGCATTAACTATTATATCACCATGATTTCTTAAATATTATGCAAAAGCTACACAGTAAATAGACATTTGCATATTATAAATTATTTGATATTCATAAAAATAAAGCTACATTTTAGTCTTCTAGATGACCCCCAAAAGTAAAAATGTTACATGAAAATAAAAAGACAGTAATTTATTTTATGGGAGTTAAGTCATTGCCAATATATCTTTAAAAATATACCTTAATGGACTTCAACCATTATAAAGTTAAATCTTTGGAGTTGTGAATTAATAAAATAACAAATACTACTGTTAAAAAGTCCACAATTTTTAAGCAGACTTTTTTTTTTTATAGCAATTGCTATAATCATCAAGCCCATCATCTGTGAGAACTGAACAGGGATAGCACTAACCTCCTAATCAGATGTAGTGATACAGACAGAACGATCAAGGGTCCTGAGCTTCTGGACAGATGAATTAAGAATTTTGTTGTTAAGATTTTACTTATGAAAATGTGTTCCAAACAAACTACTACCATAATGGCAGTTCTTGTAACTCCTAGATTATTGTAACTTAATTTTTCCTTAAAAAAAAAAAAAAAAGACTTAAGGATTTAATGCAGATGCCCACCAGCCTCTCACGGAGCCAAAACGGCATAATATGAAAACAAAACAAAAAACAAGCCTTATTCTTCTCAGCATACTACATAGACCTCTCATAAATCAAAAATTAAAACCAAAGAAAGCAACTTTTTTTTTTTTTTACCTGTAAAATAGCCACTTCATTACGGAGTTGACTTTCCTGTTTTGTGGGGAATCTCATCTTATCAATTACTTTAATAGCCACATCCCTTCCAGTCTTTCTGTGTTTTCCTATTAAAAAAAAAGTATAGAAAAGAAAGAAGGGGCAAACTGTCAGCTCATCTACAATACAAAAGCTTTATCAGGAAGTTGTCCACAGACAGAACTGATAGGTATTTACTCTTGTATTTCTTTTCTTTGGCTGATTTTGTTCTTCACTCACCTTTAATTTTAAGAAGTAAATTAATGTTTTCCCTCATTAGTAGCTGTCCCTAATGAAGGCAGCTTCATTGCCTGACATGGCAGGAAATGTGAAGGAACTTGTATGCTGAAAAACAATCTACCTTATTAAACAGTTAACTACTCTTAGTCTTCAGAGACTGTCAAGATAGAAACATTGTGTCAATGAATGAATTTTATTCTAGGTTCACTGAGTCAGCACAAAGTTATTTAACCACACTTGAGAGCAAACCTCGAGGCAGAAAGGCAAGCTAGGAGACTACTTAAACAGTGTCAGCAAGGGAGGACTAGGATTTAACATTACCTTTCCCTTACACTGCGGATCATAGCTCATGAAAGCACTTTTATGTACAATTAGGCTTAATTAACAACCCTGTGAGCTATGCAGGTTGAGTTTCGTTAGCTCCATTAAACAGATGAAGATACAAAGGCACAGCGAGCTTAAATGACTCTGCCAATATACATCACAGCGAGATTTCAGGTCTGCAGACCTGATACAACGTCCATGCCAATAGCAGATATATGGGGCCATTTGTGTGGGAAAGCCAGTAGGGCACATGCCCCAGTAAACCAGCTCACGCACCGCCCAACCAAGCTCTAAGCCTCTGATTTTTCCCTCACAAACATCTTTATGTATGAGCTACAGGAAGAGAGAAAGTAAGACTACGATGAAACGAATTTCCTGATTGTGACTTTGTAAAGTTTGCAGTTAAAATGAGGAATGACTACTCAGCTTCCTGAAAAGGGCTTAGCTGAAAGAAGGCAAGTCAACCCTTCAGAAACAAGCCGCTGGACAAAACTGTGACAAGACGTAATAGCTAGCAGAGGTTTTTAAATTTCACAACTTTGTGGAGTATGTACAATATGCAACAGGCTGCAGTCACTTACCTCCATAGACGATGCCAAACTGGCCTGAACCAAGCACCTCATCAGCAAAGATCTGGTAAACAGTACTGATGTCCTATGTGGGAAGGAGGAAGCAGCATTATTTGCTCCTATAAAACACTGTCAGCATCTCGCACTCTTCATTCTAATACTTAAACACATTCTTAGTTTTATGAGGCAGCTAATTTTCATAAGAAATATTTTACGAACACAAACTTTCCATGTCCTAGAAAAGCCCGGTTTTGATACTATGACTCTTGATATGCAAGTATAATATATTTTGTAAGAAGATCTTTGGCGGGAAAATACTCTGAATACAAGAAATCATGTACTTATTAAGTAATCATCTATAAGAAGTAAACTAACATAAAAAATGAGGAACAATATTTTACCTATTTCACCATCAAAGAAATCTGCTCTTTGATTTGAGAGAAAAACTCAAAAGGTTCGTATTATCGAGATTAGGCTAATTGTGAAAGGCTGGTAACAGGCATGTGTGAGAAATTCTGTCACTCAGACCCACTCCCCAATCTTCTCCCTGCCATGCTTCTTTCTAGGTGGTGCTTGCTGCTGTCAGAATGTTCTTGGAGGCCAATCCCCGGTCCCCTCCACAGCCCTTCAGCCCCAGTGTCCCTTGTGTTCAGGGCCTGTGCCAGGCTGCGTGAGTCAGGGGCTCCGTCTCTGTGGCTGTCTCAATCCCAGCCAAGGCTTGTCTCAGGGTAGTAACTCAAATAAACAGAATCATGTAGGCCTCAATTGTCTCAGTCAGTAAAGGGAATATACTAACATCTATTTCCCTGGATTTTTAAGCAAATTAAATAAAGATATATACAGAGTGTCAAGTCCAGTGCTTAGCATATAAAAATCGGTAATTCCATAAATCTTATTTCCTAATTTCTGTTTTAATGAGGTAATCTTAGATTGTTGACTTCCCTGGGACTTGGTTTTCTCATCTGTAAAAAAAAGTATTGGTCTACATCTCTAGGTCCCTCCTAATTTAAAAAATGCCTATGATTTTATGATTATCATCAACGTTTACTGAACCCTAACTTTACACAGGGCTCTATAAAAGGTAGCTAATTTGTATAAGAGACCTAGTGAAGAGCCTTATGATGTATTTGGGAAACAGAAAAATCTATTAAAAAGATAAAGAATTCAGGACATATCAGGGTCAAATAAGTACTACAGTAGAGGCTACCCTAACACCTTTTCTTTACTATCTCACCAAAATAACCCACACTCTCCATTCCCTCTGAAAAGCATATATTGACAATGTCTCCCACAGCCTAACAAAATGCTTGTGGCCAGTACCCCAATGAGGAGCTCTTAAAACTGAATTTATTCCCAAACCCAATTTTGCCAAATGTACTTGTTATATATTACATAGTTTAATTATTAGAAAAATTAAATATATAAGTCAATGAAACACGAGAGATTTCTATGAAAACTAAGTAGTTTTACAAACTCCAGATTGGGGGAGTGAGAATTCTGTTCTCAGAATATTTCACAAGTATTCCTGGCTCTACTTTAAAGAAACGAAAATTGGAAATCATAGAGAATGCATTATGGGTATTGTACAGTAAGAATTTGGCCTCTGTCCCTGGTTCCTTAGACAGAAACTCTAAATCCTTGGAATTTCCCAAGTCACAGGAGTATCTTATTCATGTTATACATGAGCCCTTTGGATCACACCTGCATTATGCTAACAAGATGACTTAGGATGGGAGAGTGTCACCAGAAAGACTAACCACATGATTAGAGGGTTGCAGCTTTGAATAGTCCACGAAGACATGAGGGGGCAGGAGACTGAGTTCGATCATGTGGCCCCAATGATTCAGTCCATCGTACTTAATGAAATTCCAAAAACACCTCTGGAAACTAAGGCCCAGGTAATTCTGGAGGCTGGTGACACATCTATGTGCTGGTAGGGATGCATACCCTGATTGCAGGGAGAGAATGCAGAAGCTCTACATTCACAACCCTCCCAGACCAAACAGAGGTGTCTTAAGTTGGGTGGTCCCGATTTTTATCCTTAGGCTGTAATCAGAAGTCCAGCCCTTTCCTGCGTTATCAGAGTCATTCTAGTGAATTACTGAACCTCAGTGTGGGTTCGTGGGAATCCTCTGGATTTGTAGCTAGTTGGTCAGAAGTATGGGTGACCTGGGGACCCCTGCATTTGTGGCTGGTGTCTCAAGTGAGGGCGGCCTTGTTGGGAACTGTGCCCTTAATCTGTGAAGTCTGCACAAAATCAGGGTGGTTAGCATCAGAACTGTGTCACTGCATTACAAAGGTGGTTGACGCAAGAAAAAGTGCAACTCTACTTAGCAGACCCATAAAAATCTCAGCCCTATGACAACAGCAAATGAATGTGCATAGGTATGTTTTAAGTTACAATGAAAGTTTTAAGGTTTGTAAGAATCATTTTTATATGCTTCCCAACTTTAATCAACTTTTTGTTTAACCAACCAAATTTTGGTTCTAATCAAATTAGATGAGGGGACACCTGTTATTCAAATAATAACTGCTTGAAAAGGTTTTTTCACAAAGACCAGTTCTAAGCCTTTCCCCTTTGCAGCCATGAAGGTGCATGTCCCTCAAGCTCCTTCAAAGTCAGTGATCTCATATTCTGATCCACCCTCCCCCCAAGAATCTGCTCTCTCTCTCCTACCTGCCATGACAACAAGAGGTACACAGATTACATCTCCTTGAGACCCTCTACTTCCTGTAACGCCATTGGATAAAGTGTCTTCACTGCAATCCAGGAAAAGCCAACATTTATGTGCTACAGAGCTGTAACAACTGGACGTCCCAAGTGAAGACGGTGAGAGATTTTCATCAGAGAAGTTATACATAGTCAATGAACTGTTTTATAACTTCTTTTTCTAGCCTTCTTTCTTTCTAATCTTGGCAAATTAGTTCATAGGCCTGCTGGCTCTTTTTTGTACAGGCTTCAATCAAAGAACAGACTTTACATTTTTAAATGGTTAACAAAGGGAAAATAATAATAGAAAATTCAATATCAAAAGTCATCCATAAATATTGGAACACAGCCATGCTCATTCCTTTCTGTACTGCCTATGGCTGCTTTCTCACTACCATGCAAGAAGAAGTAATTAGGTGGGCCCCACAAAGCCTAAAATATTTACTATCACTTTACAGAAAGTTTGCTGACCCCTGTTATAATCCTCAGCGTGTTCCTACAAAAACCGGCCAAACTCAAACTATTCACTATTCCTTAGAAGTCCTGGATGGCCTGCTTCTATGGGCCCATCCTGGTCCCTGTCTTGTATGAAATAGTATTCCCGGTCCTCACCCTCTCAGCACTTGAGTCAAAATCCCTTTCCGTCCGTGTGGGCACAGCTCAGGATTCTTGTAGGAAGCTTTCCCTGTTGACCCAGCAAGAAGTGGGCTCTCCCTTCTCTTTGAACTAGTCTGTCACTGTGTAATATTCTACTATCAGTTATGAAAAAGTTAACTTTATTTTCACAGTTTAAAAAATCTGCCATACTTTCCTTCATAAGGCAGAATTCCTTAGAGAAGTTACCAGCCCCGAAGTCTAGCCTGGTGTCTTTAGACCAACTGCTCAATACTTTGGCCTAGGGTTTATTATTTTTTTTAATTCAAGCATAATTAGCATACAGTGTTATATTCCAGGTGTACAATAGAGTGTTTCAACAGTTCTATATGTTTCTCAGTGCTCATCAAGATAAACGCATTCTTAATCCCCTCCGTCTATTTCCCCATCCCCCCATCCACCTCCCCTCTGGCAACCACCACTTTGTTCTCTGTATTTAAGAGTTTGCTTTTTGTCTCTTAAACTTATTTCTCTAATAAGATTTTCACATCTTAATTTACCTATTTTAATTACCCAGTTTGCACATTTTAGCTGTAATTTTTAATTTTTACTTACCACATTTTCCTGGATCTGACAGTTAGATACAGAAATACTAGTAGATAAATCTTCTGTAAAATAGAAGAATGATGTATGAGAAAATAACAAAATTGTTATATGACTTAATAATATTAACATCTGCTGACATGCAAGTGCCTGCAGTATATTAAGTTTTAAAAACTGGCCAACATACAGTTAATATAATTATGCTCTTTTAAAAAATTTATCCACACACCATACTAACCCAGTAATAGAAAACTGGCTAAATATGAAACATCCACACAAAGAAATACTATCTAAACACTTAATGGTGTAGAGCTATGAATACTGAGTTAGAAAGCTATCCATGGCATATTAAGTTAGAAAGGCAAGTTGTAAGGTAGCAGCATTTGAATTAAAACAAATAAAGCAACAAGTAGGATATTCTGATGAGTGAGAGAGGTAGGGTTGGGGAACAAAGCCGAGTCTTTATACACTTCTACACTGCCTTCATTTTCTAAAACACAAAAAACATGCATTACTTTAATAATAACAAAATTTGAGGTTCCTGGGTGGCTCAGTCAGTTAAGTGTCCAACTCTTGATTTTGGCTCAGGTCATGATCTCATGGTTCATGAGTTTGAGCCCTGTGTCAGGCTCAGGGCTGACAGACAGCTCAGAGGCTGGAGCCTGCTTCAGATTCTGTCTCCCTCTCTCTCTGCCCTTCTCCCACTCATGCTTTGTCTCTGTCTCTCTCTCAAAAATAAACATTACAAAAACTTAAAAATGTTTTTAAATAAAATTAAAAATTAGATAAATCTATATACTAGCATTGAAATATATCTGATATATATTAAATAGTGGAAAAAACCAAGCTCCAAAAAGAACACAGAGTATGACATTTTTCTAAAAAATAAAAATATAACAATACAGTACAGACAGCATAAGCTTCCCTTCTCCTCCAACCAAGAAATATACACCCAATTGTTAATAATTGTTTTCTGAAGGAGGAGGTACAGGATCAGGAATAAGGAGGTGTGTTGCAAGTATATAGGAAGGACTTCTTCCTCTTCCATTCCATATTGTTGTGAAGTTCAAATGTTTGTATTATTTTGGTAAGCAATGGAAGTAACTGACAAGAGAAAAGGGCAGCATGGAAAGTAAGTAAGAGACTAGGTCTCAAACATCTAGAATCTTGGAGACAACTCAAAGACAAGATATGAAATATCCTTTATAATCTCAAATATAAAAATTAACAAGAAAATGTAAGTATACTATACATCAAAAATAAGTAACATGACTGTTAAAGCCTGCATTTAAAAATATTAAATCAATCTTAAAATATTTTAATAATTAAAATATTAAATATCAATGAAACAAACAGAAAAGGCAAAGGATCAACAATACTGAAATGTCTAACACTCTGCTTTTCAGTTGTTCGTTCCTCGTGTCAATGCAGATTGTTTCGAAGGCCTCCACTGTCCAGCTCCACCCAGTTTTAATTTCTATTGCTTCCCAGAATTTTACACCAGAAAAGGCAGCAGCAACAACACAATAACAGTACTGCCAGTGCATCGGGAACCGTGCTAAGTGCATTATATGCATTTTTTATTATTCGCACTTTCAATGAGAGACTGTAGAGACCAAGGTCACGTAGCCAGTAAGTGGCACGACTGTGCATCATTCTCTAGCATCCTCACTCTTAACCCTTCTGCACTTCTACTTTTAGAGATTCTCAACCCAGAGGAGGTCCATGGATGATGCTAGAGAATTGTGTATGCTCCTGTTATTATTTTCTGGGGGAACAGGTCCATGGCTTTAATTAGGTTATCAGAGTTCTGTCTAAAATCCCCCAACACTTTAGAAGCACTGTAAATATCCTTTAATTCATCCTCTTAGAATCAATATTAAACACCAAACATGTTCACAGTCATTATCTTCATCCCTTTGATCACACCTGTCTCCTTAACTAGAATAACACTAGCCTTCTACCCTTCCCTTTTAGCTTTTCCTATCCTAACCTACTTGGGATCCAAGGTCAAGGTCCAAATCAGGTTCTTCTATCATGAGGTCCCTGCCTACTCTTCCTAGCCATATCTGCATCCCCCAAGTAATGCATGACCCACTTCTGCACTCTACTGCTTTATGCTGCTACCTAACACTTACTAATGTATGTGTGTCCTTTCTCCCTTCATTTCTGTTTCTTTTCTATTCTAGCTCGGAGCCTAGCAGAATGCCAAGAATAAGTGCACAAAATAATACAGCTGAATGGAAATAAAGTACATATAGGAACTGGTTGAAACCTATTTCAATTTAAATAGATTTGTCTAATGAATGATGTTTCCCCACAAATAACATAATACCAATGGCATAAAAGTGACATTATACTATGGCTTTCATTTGATCCTTTATAAAATTTAGCTTTTATTTTATAAATTTTGTTGGTGCAGAGAACATGTGTTTCAATAATTTTTTAAGTATTTCTGAATTTTTTAATTCGGTTAAAAGAAAAACAGCATTTCTGACTTAACAGACTTCACAAGTATGATGTGAACCCTAATACTTGATTACCTGTTAATATCCCACCATGAAGCAAAATACTAATACCAGTAATTTACTTGAATCCACTGAGAGTTCATGGAAACCAGACTCTTTTGTTCCTTACGGGTTCTCTTTCTTTTAATGCTGACAACCCCACAAAGTAGGTACTATCACAGAGAGGTAAAGTTTTGCCTAAGGTCACATAACAGGTTGGGAGAGCCTGGGTTTAACTGGAGGGACACCGACTCTGGAGCCTAGCTCTGGGGACTGTACGTAAACACTGTAACTAACGTGACCTGTATAAAGGAATTAACTCGCAGTATTGGTTACTGACGATGAAGCTTAAAATGAGCATTAGAAATACATAAACATAACCACACCCACAAAATGCTTAAGAACCAAAGGGGGAAAAAGCCATCAACAAGCTTATTGCTTACTGTGATCTTTCCCTTGCCCCGGAGAAGTGCAAACACTTGCTTGAGGGGTAACAGGCATGAGAGCTTGGCGAATTGCTTTTTCCCAGCTCTGTGCTACATCAACTCCAACTCCAGTGGCAGCAAGAACAGGATTGTGGGAGCTGTCCCCATTGTTCTCCCCAACAAAGTATACCATAGTATCGGTGATGATTTCAAAACAGTGTGGGTTGCTGCCTTGTGAAATGTTTGTGAAATCTTGTGGCGAAGATATGCGGAGAATTTCTGAAAGTGGAATTTCCTGAAGTAAAAGAGTAAGCATTAAAAAATATGAATACATCTTTGTTTTCATTTTCAAATACACGAAACAATCAAGGATACGCATTTCTAGCGAATGCGTGAAGATGAACACAAGTATGAGGTACATCGAGCACGCAGTCAAGTCTACGGTAAGACCTGCCTCTCGCAATCTGCACGCCCCGCAATGCCAAAGGCAGAGCACAGAGTGTACTAAGCCAGCGTTCCAGCCTGTGACAGGTTGTCAGAGTGCAAGGAAGGAGAGGACTGGCCAGGGTAACTGCCACTGTATCCAACGCTTGTCACTTTACAACTGTCACTGGACCATCTCAACAATTACTTCTCTGCTAGCTGCTGTCTGCAAGACACAGCCCTCAAAGGAGAACAAAGTAAAAACAACAGCAAAAGGAGAATGCTAGCATAGGTTGCTCAAGCATTCCATTCTGGTGCTGCCCACAACTGCAACAACTCTTTATGTTTAGTCCACTCCCTAAGGCAAAAAAACCTATAAAAAAGAACCCAACCAGCTCAAAGCAAGTCATCAGTTTCTGTTCTCCCTCTTAAGGATACAACTGCTACACTTACAATTTTGTTTGGTGTCAGCCTGTGACACGGCAAAGTGTGGAACAAGCCAAGCACAGAAGACTACACAAAGGAGAAGCAGCAGCATGTGGGAATCGGGGGACTAAGATCAAATGGAGCAGGGGAGAATGTGGGTACCACACCGGCCTCTTCTGGATAGGCAGTAATCATGAACAGCCCAATCTAAATCATGGTGTCCAGAAGGAAATCGGCAGCCACCTGACAGGCAGGTCAAAACCAAAGGAACACACAACAAAAAAACCCACCTTTGGTAGCAGGGCTGCTGTGGGGGGGTAAAGTGAGGGTGGGGGAAAATTGTTTCAACAAGGAACTTGTGACTTACAAGTGATATTAGCCAGTCATAATAGATAGTATATGCCAATATAATAACTAATTAATATTACTTTAATATATCTAGAAAACATATAATATTTTAATGTATATATATTTGTAAGTGTGGAATCTTTACCTTATAATACTTTGATCCAGATTCATTTTGAAATAATGTGAGACATTTGCTGTCCAGTCTCCAATAATGCCTCTTCCTCTATAAAATAAAGGGCATAAAACTGTGAGGTATGAAAATAATGATTCTTCCAAAGTACCTGTGCCTTTTCTCTCCTTGTCATTTCTATTCATAAGTTTGTATGTCTGAGTAAGTTTAAAATTCACGAGGGTTAAAATTCTGTGAACAGAAAAAGGATATGTAGTCACAAGCATACTGGAGTCCACTCTACCCCACGTAAGCAATGGTAGTAGGTTTCTGGGAATCCTTTTAGAGATCTTTATGCAAGCACATGCACATACACGTGTGGTATACGTGCACAGATATGTAATTAATCTATAGGCTACATTTCTATTTTACCTATTGGCTTGCTGGGTCAAAAGATATGTACACGTGTGAATTTTGCTTGACAGTATTCATTATCCTACAGAAGATTTGACCCAATTTATAGTTTTATCAGCAACATAAGTACCTATTTACTCTAACCTTCGCTAATCCAGTATGTCACTAAACTTTTTGATCTTTGCTATACTGATAAATAAAAAAAGGTAATTCCGTGAAATTTTAAATTGTACTTTTTATTAAAAATGAGATCAAGCTCTTATCTTTAAGAGCCACTTGTATTTTCTTGCCTGTGAACTCTGTAGATACTGGCTGCCCATTCTTTGACTGTTTTCTATTTTTTTAAAATCAATTTGTTGGTATTTACTTATCATGAAGTGAATCCTTGTCTAGAACATGACTTCAGTATACTTTTTCCAGTCTGCCATTTATCTTTGCTTTTGTTTTTTTGTAAAATGAAGACTTCAGCCGTTTTAGGTTCACAGCCTAATTAAAGGGAAGGTACAGAGATTTCTCCATAGCCCCTTCGCCCACACATGCAGAGACTCCCTGTGATCTATATCCTTCTTCTGAGTGGTACATTCGTTACAACTGATGAACGTACATTGACACATCATAATCAAAAGTCCATAATTTGTAAGACACCACCTGTCTTCCAAAGTATCTACACCATTTTGCATTCCCACCAGCAATGAATCAATGTTTGTATTGCCTTACATCCTTGCCAGCACTTGGTGTCATCAGTGTTCTAGATTTTGGCCATTCCACTAAGTGTGTAGTGGTATCTCACTGTTGTTTTAATCTGCATCTCCCTGAAAACATATGATAGGGAACATCTTTTCATATGCCTATTTGTCATCTGTACAGATCTTTGGTGAGATATATGTGAAGGTCTTTGACTCATTTTTTAATTGGGTTGTTTATTTTCTTACTGTTGAGCTTTAAGAGTTCTTTGTATATTTTGGAGAAGAGTCTTTCATCAGATGTCTCTTTTGCAAATGCTTTCTCCTAGTCAGTGGTTGTCTTATTCTCTTGATATTGTCTTTGGCAGAGCAGGAGTTTATAACTGTAATGAAGTCCCTCTTATTATTTCTTCCATGGATTTTGTATTTGATGTTATATTCCCAGACCCCTTCTAAATCTCTACTGCTCTACTGGTTTGTAAAGATATTTCAACGTTCTGCCTTTTGATAACTCTTTACAAATGTAACTACAGTTCCAGTGTACTATAATGTCTTAATACATATCACATTCTCATCTTGATTTTAAAAGCACACAAAATGAAGTACGTAACAAACTTTCACTCCCATATTAAGATATCTGCGACCACTGACCAGGGCATCCCTGCTGGTATAATGGACCATCCAGCCTTCCTTCACCATCGTGCTGCTCTTCCTCTTCGTGTGCTTGATGGACTGCACAACCCTCATCAGCGGGATATTACTGCTTGTTGATGGACTGAAAAACATTTAACATTTATGATAAAATATTGGTAATCTGAAATTTTAAAAAATCCTATAAATACTGTAAACTCACTGGCCTTTTAAACTGAGCTAAATTTTTTCAAAATATCTTAGAAAGAGAAAAAGGTTAAGAAAAAGAAAATAAATTAATCCTGTTATGATGATACACAGTTGATTTATAAAAAAAACTAAGACAATCCTGCAAGTCCTCATTATCTGTCGTCAATATTTTTTGGAAGGTCACAACACAAAACAATGAACAGAGCAGAAAGAATCCTCCCCAACGGAAGATCCGGAGGCTGGAAGAGGGTCTCATTTGGGACTGCTGTTAAGAAAGCTTCTTTTGCCCTACGCAGCACAATTAATTCGTAAATTCACAGCATGGTAAAAAGTATACCTATACACAAAATCACGTGGTTCAAATGTATTTCTAGTAGAAGACACTGAAAGGAAAATGATTTATAGACACCAATTAAGAAAATAAAATAATGTACTGAGTCAAATCAGGTAATACTGAAACATGAGAAACAGCATCGCTGGAGGAAAGAACAATCGCAGGGGGTATGTGGGAAAGATACATGGTTTTTCAATTTGAGTCTTGGTTATTTTACCTTAAGTTATGAAGTATTCATGATTAGGAAGCTAGCTAAGTTCTTTTGATAGTCTCCAACCTGGGTAAACATTAAGTTTTAGTTCATAACGATAATGATAATAATAGCTGTAATCTAATGATAAGCCAAAATAAATAAATGATCACTTGGCTACATGAGATGGATAAATGATCCATGTCTCTAAATACTTCTTCGTTGCTAGGGAAGAACAAAACCTGCCAAAATATTCACATTTTATTACAAAGTAGTATATCCTACAAAGCTGTATATACAAAAAACAGAATTTCTACAAACATAAGGGGAAATTTTTAAGTTTTATAATCCAATAGCATTTTGCAAAGTGCTAACAGTCTAATTGCAGAAAAATGAAAACTGCCCGCAGACTCATCACCATCATCTCTGTGCAACATTCACAGGTATATATTCTCACTGGTGTTCTAACATCTGATCATTAGCCTAAATGAAGAAGCTGATTGCTTAACTGATAGTCCAATTCTGGCCCCTTGCGGCGGCTGTTCCACAGCTAGATACTATGCCCGGACTGCATTTAAATAAAGCCGTTTCTCTTTAAGAAGACAAGGCTTCTCGGACCTTCCCATCTTTTGAGTACATGGCAAGAGTGATATCATTTATTTCAGAAATACTGTGGTGCATGTAAAAGAATTGGCAATACTTTAATTAGATTGTAAATTACATTCCAGGCTCCATCTAAAGAAATGTGGCCTTTTCCTGCTTAATGAAGCGCCTGGAATAATCCTGCTTTTGGAAGCACCTTGCGACACACACACACGCGCACTACCTGATTGTTTTCACGGCTTCCTCATCTCTTTCCACATCAAGGTCAGACGGGTCCAAGAAGAACATTTTATCTTCTGGAGGAGACGGTTCTTCAATGTCATCCAAGCCCCGGCTACCATCACTGTTCATGTCACTACTGTCAATATCCATTGGTATATCTGTATCTGTTCCCAGAGTGGAAGGTTCTGGCAAAGTTTTAAATGAATTCAGAGTTTCATATTAATCGGATAGCAATACATCTAAATAGAAAAAGTATATTACATGTGGGAAAAAAAGGTTTTAAAACTCTTAATGAAAATAGGAAAATATCTTTATGATTCAAGATAAAGAGGTATTTAAGGAAGATATACAATGCACACACCCTAAGGCAGAAAATTAATTAATTTGCTTAATGAGAACTGAAGGGCACCTGGGTGGCTCAGTAGGTTGAGCATCCAACTTTGGCTCAGGTCATGATCTCACGGCTTGTGAGTTCGAGCCCCACACTGGGCTCTTGTGCTAACAGCTCAGAACCTAGAGCCTGTTTCGGATTCTGTGTCTCCCTCTTTCTCTCTGCCCCTCCTCCACTTGCTCTGTCTCTCTCTCTCTCTCTCTCTCTCTCAAAAATAAATAAAAACATAAAAAAATTAAAAAAATTAGAACTAAAATCTCTATATGACAAAAGATACCAGAAGCAAAGCAAAAAATTAGCCGCCACTACTGTGTGTTGGGTTAACTGGTATTCCATAAGAGTCCAGGGCAGTTTGCTAGGGAAAGATAAATACTGTGTTCCAAAAATGGTGCTAGTACAACTGGATATTCTACATGCAAACAGGTGAGAATGGACCTCTTTTGTAAACCAAATACAAAAACTAACTTAAAGTGGATCACAGATCTAAATGTAAGAGTTAAATCTATAAAACTCTTAGAAGAAAACATAGGAGTAAATCTTTGTGACCTTGGGTTATGCAAAGCCTTCTAGATGGAATACCAAAAATCTAAGTGATAGGAAAAAAAATAAAGTGGACTTGATTACAATTAAAAACTTTTGTGCTGCAAATGATACCACAAAAAAGCAAAAAGACTGCCCAAAAGAAGGGAAAAAAGTATTTACATATCATATATCAAATAAGGGACTTGTATCTCAAATATTTAAAGAATTCTTAAGACTCAATAATAAAAAAAACAACCAGTTAAATGGGCAAAGAACTGGAATAACAGATATTTCCCAAAGCAGATGTAAAAATAACCAACAGGTATGTGAAAAGATGTGCATATCAATTAGCCATCCACAAAATGCAAATCAAAACCACAAGGAAGTATCACTTCATACTCAGTAGGATGGCAACAATCCAAATGACAGACAATAACAAGTGGTGGTGAGCGTTCAGAGAAACTAGAATCCTCATACGCTGCTGTAAGATAGTGCAGTTGCTTTGGAAAACAGTTTGGCAGTCCTCAAAATGTTAAAACACGGAGTTACCATATGACTCAACAATTCCACAACGAGGTATCTACCCAAGTGAAATAAAAACATATGTCCACAGAAATTGTACTCAAAATGTTCATAACAGCATTATTTGTAATAGCCCCAAAGTAGATACAGCTCAAACATCCACCAACTGACTGGTGAACAGTTATATAAATAAAATGTGGTATCTTCATGCAGCGGAATGCTATTCATCAACAAAGCAGAGAGCATAGTACTAATACATGTTACAACATGGAGGAACCCTGAAAACATTAAGCTAGGTGAAAGAAACAAGTCACAAAAGACTACGTATTATAGATGTCATCACAGAGTTAGAAAGTTGATTAGTGGTTGCCAGGGGCTACTGGGGAAGAGTGAGGAGTGACTACTAATGTGTATGGAGTTTCTTTTCAGGGTAATGAAAAATGTCCTAACACTGGACTGCACTGATGGATGCCTAACTTTGTGAATAAACTAAATGTGTAAAGTATGCAAATTTTCTCAATAAAGCTGCTTAAAAAAATGGTAAGCCACAACTCAGAGAAGATATTGACATCAAGCATAACTGACAAAGAATTATTAGGTAGAATTATCAACAACTCCCTGCAAATCAATAACAAACAGAAAAATGGACAAAACATGTGAACAGATAATTTATAGGGGGAAAAAACCCTTAATAACCACAGTAAACATTTGAAAGATGTTCCAACTAATTAGTATATAGACAAATCTACATTAAAACCAACGTGAACAGTATTTCATATCCATCTGTCAAACAGTAGTAAAGTACAAAAATACATGGACCATAAATCTGGAGGAAACTTTAATCTATAGAAAAGCTGTATTAATTCAGAGTAACCCAAATGAGAAAATCAATCACGTTCTGTCAATGGTGTTAAATAGCAACCATAAAAATCATGCCACAAGGACGCCTGCGAGGCCCCATCAGTTGAGCAACCAACTCGGTTTTGGCTCAAGTCATGATCTCATGGTTTGTGAGTTTGAGCCCAAAGTTTGAGCCCAAACTGGCACTAACAGTATAGAACCAGGTTGTGTGTGATTCATTCTCATTCTCTCTCTCTCTCTCTCTCTCTCTCCCCTCTCCGCCCCCCTGTCTGCCCCTCCCCCACTCGCACTGTCTCTCTCAAAATAAATAAACTTAAAAAAAATGCTGTAAAAGAAAACATTCAATTTCCATTCCTTATACTTTCCATCCTACAGAATTACTTACGTTTAATTTTTTACCAGTCATGTAAATGTTAAAGAATCATTGGAATCATTACTCCTTCCTTCTAAAAAGGTAATCACTATAATTAATATAATCTTGAAAAGAGGAAAAAAAAAGCATATGAGGGAAAATGTTCAGCAAATGATTATTTGATGGAGAAAGAGTGAGGCAGCACAATGTGTTCTAATGACTATGGACTAAGAAGCCAGATTATAAGAGTTCAAATCCCAACTCTATAAACTTTTGGCTATATTTCTTGGGTAAGCTATTTAATGTCTTTGTGCCCAAATTTACTCACCTGTAAATACTTAACTCAAAGGGCTGTTCTTAGGTTTAAATGTCAATACACGTAAAAAATATAGAACTGTGCCTGGCACAGAGAAGTAGTCAGTAAGTATTAGTACTATGAATACCTCTAGGGACAAGAGCAGGGTGTTAAAAGAAGTATTTTGTGTCTAAAGATGGAAGAGAATATGCAACACCACTGGCAATATGAGACTACAAATGGTAAGTGGCTATAGGAAAAATAGGAAGTCATAAATAAAATAAAATATAATAAAATAAAATAAAGTGTACCTTTACTGATTATCTGTATTTTACTTGATTATTAAATTTTAAAAAGTCAAACTTCAGAAAGAGTAAACAAAATAAAATATGCAAATATAACCTTATACAAAGATAATACACAAAAGAACTGTGACCTTTTCTGATCTTTTAGGGAAATTAAGAAAAAAGAATTTTACCTCCATTGAATGTGACTTCTCCAAGGCAGTCTCTTGGTACTTTTGATGCACAGCGTTTATGGCAGTTGAATTTACAATCTGAAACAAAATATTTGGTTTATTAATGTATGTAAGAAGTCAGGCAGTATCAGATATGCTTAGAGACTTTTTTAAAGTTTTCCTTTACTAATAACTCATGTCTTGGAATAAAGGACTGGTTTCAAATTCTGATGCCATCTTTTAATAGGTATTTATCTCCTCAGGGCTCAGTTTCTTTTTTTTAAAATTTATTTTTTTAGGTTTTAATTTAAATTCCAGCTAGTTAACATAATATAATATTAGTTTCAGGTATGCAATATAGTGATTCAACATACAGCACCCAGTGCTCATCACTCCTTAATCCACACCTATCTAACCCTTCCCCTACCAACCTCCCCTCTGGTAACCATCAGTTAAGATGTTTAACTCTATAGTTAATGGTCTGTTTCTTGGTTTGTTTCTTTTTTCCCCTTTGCTCATCTGTTTTGTTTCTTACATTCCACATAGGAGTAAAATTATATGGTATTTGTCTTTCTCTGACTTATTTTGCTTAGCATAATTCTCTCTAGCCCCATCTACCAAGTGGCAAGATTTCATTCTTTCTTATGGTCGATTAATACTTCATTGTATATATATGCCACATCTTCTTTATCCATTCATTAATCTGTTGATAATGACTGTTTCCATAATTTGGCTATCGTAGATAATGCTATTATAAACACAAGGGTGCATGTATCTCTCTGAATTAGTGCTTTTGTATTCTGGGGGTAAATACCTTCTGGTACGATTGCTGGATCATAGGGTAGCTCTATTTTTAACTTTTTTTTTTAAAGTTTATTTTTGAGAGAGAAAGAGAGCATGAGTGGGAAAGGGGCAGAGAGAGGGAGAGAAAGAGAGAATCTCAAGCAGGCTCCGTGCCATCAGCACAAGCCTGACATGGGGCTCAATCTCACAGTTCATAGGATCATGACCTGAGCTGAAATCAAAAGTTGGGACATTTAACCGACTGAGCCACCCAGCCACCCCTATTTTTAACTTTCTGAGGTATCTCCACACTGTTCTCCAGAGTAGGTGCACCAGTTTGCATTCCCACCAACAGTACAAAAGGGTTCCCCTTTCACCACATCCTCGAGAAAACTTGTTGTTTCTTGTGTTGTTTTTAGCTATTCTAACAGGTGTGAGGTGATATATTACTGTAGTTTTGATTTGTATTTCCCTGATGATAAGTGATGTTGAGCATCTTTGCATGTGCCTGTTGGCCATCTGTATGTCTTCTTTGGGAAAATGTCTATTCATGTCTTCTGCCCATTTTTAATTGGCTTACTCATTTTTTGGTTGTTGAGTTGCATAAGGTTTTTATATATTTTGGGTACTGACCCTTTATGGGATAGGTCATTTGTAAATATCTTCTCCCATTCCATAGGTTGCTGCCTTTCAGTTCTGCTGATTGTTTCCTTTACTGTGCAGCAGCTTTTTATTTTGATGACATCCCAATAGTTTATTTTTGCTTCTGTTTCCCTTGCGTCAGGAGACCTATCTAGAAAAAAAGTTGCTTTGGCTGACGTCAGAGAAATTACTGCCTGTGCTTTCTTCAAGGACTTTTATGATTTCAGTTCTCACATTTAGGTCTTTAATCCACTTTGAGTTTATTTTTGTGTATGGTGAAAGAGAATGGTCTAGTTTCATTCTTTTGCATGTTGCTGTCCAGTTTTCCCAACACAATTTGTTAAAGAGACTGTCTTTTTCCCACTGGATATTCTTTCCTACTCTGTCGAAGATTAACTAACCATAGAGTTGTGGGTTCATTTAAGGGTTTTCCATTCTGTTCCACTGATCTATGACAACTAACTGGCAGGAGAGGAAAATGGCGCCAGCTCCTTTGTTCCTAGAGTGTGATCTTTATGAACTCTGCTTCTAGAGGCATGCTCCAAGAAGAACAAATAATCTCCCCACTGTGTGCCCCAGGCAGTCTTCAGACTTGTTTCCACACTGTCTGCTCCCAGGCTGTTTGCCTGTCTTATCTCCAAGAGCAGCCCCAATACCTCTAGACTCTCCCAGAGTCCAGTCTGCTGATACTTAAAATTCAGGCTTTAATCTCTGCTGACTGCAAGAACTCAAGAAATTCAGCCCCTCTTGCTTTCCAAGTCAATGGATGGGGAAACATTCTCCTTGTGCATTCCCGTGTGCTCCTCTCTCTCATCCTTCTCCGTGACCATGGCTCCCTCTCCTCCACAGGAGCCAAGATCCATTTCTTCCCTAAACCACATCCCACACTTCCTACCTTCTTCACTGTGGCTTCTTTTCTAGCTTTAGTTGTAGTTTGTTCTGCCAGTCTTCACGTAAATTTCTGGGGTATTTAGGATGCTTTGATAATTATCTAGTTGTATTTGTGGGATAGGCGAACCTAGGTTCCTCCTATTTTGCCGCCATCTTCCCCAATTCTACTAGGGCTCAGTTTCTTTATCTGTAAAATGAAGCTAATACTATTCATATAACCATTGCCAAAATGTTGCTGGTAGCTCCATGTTTCCTTCCCTTAACTCATACTCATCTTTCCACGTTCCCCTTGACAGTTTCTCAGGCTGACTAGTTTCCAATATATGTCAAGCACTTACTTTCAGTTCCTAATTATTAGGACCTGGTGCATATGCAGAAGAGAGACTGAGATTCTACAAGCTTTTATTAGGAATTAGTAAGGGCTTTCCTATACAGCCTTATAAGGAAGAAGTGAGCTTCTCATGCACAACGTCTCCCGCCTTTATATATAGCTCTCTTCAGCCTGCAAGAACATCAGAGTTGATAGCACTGCAGACGAATGTCAGGTACAAGCTATTCAACATTACAAGTAACTCAGTGGTTCTCAAACTGTGGTTCCCAGACCAGCAGAATCAGTGTTATAAAGAACTTGTTAGAAACGCAAATTCCTGGGACCCACTCCAAACCTATTACATCAGCAGCTCTGGGAGTGGGGCTGAGAAATGTGTTTTAAAAATATTTTTTAGGTGACCCCAAAATTGAGACCCTCTGCTATTACTACTGTCTACTATGTCCTTCCACCTTGGAATTACATCTTCCAGCAATATCTGGATAAAAATAATTTCAAGTCCTGACTTAGAGTGATTCTGTGACCTTTGTGATTCAAGAAAATTCTGGGTATCATACCAATGGCATAAGGTAAAGGTTATTATAAGAAAAAGTTCCATGATTAATAATTTGGTGGATGACCCAACCTGTATTAAATAACACTGTCTTTTTAAGTTAAAGGCCCTAGAAAAATTCATATATGATATTAATATTAATATCTTCCATATATCTTACATAATTGATTTGCTTTTTATCTCATGAGGTTTGCAAATTGTAACAATAACAAGATTTCCATTTTCCCTTTGAAATGAGCCAAATTTGTGGCCTGCCTGCAGCAAGTACGTAGGTTCTAATGGCAGGCATTTTTATTTCTTTGTGCTCCTACTCATGTTCTTATTAACTTGTTCATGTTCTCATATTTTATGTATGCTTTCAAGCTGTCTTAAAGTTTTAATATAACAAAACAGAAAATAAACAGGTGACAGGGGCCTGGGTGGCTCGGTCTGTTAAGCATCCAACTTCAGCTCAGGTCATGATCTTATAGTTTGTGGGTTCGAGCCCCATACTGGGCTCTGTGCTGGCAGTGTGGAGCCTGCTTGGGATTCTCTCTCTCTCTGCCCCTCCCCTGCTATCTCACTCTCAAAATAAATGAACTTAAAAAATTTTTTTAAACAAAAAAACCCAGGTAATTAATGAATAGCTGCTCTTGGAACATGTATTTTCTCAAATGAGCCAGTGTAACTGTTTTAACTAAATTACTTTTTTCTTTCTTAGCTTGACAAGTGAATGAAAATGACTGTTTTACTTTTTAAGTATCTTAATTCATATCATAAAAATAAAGAAATAAAGATGGGGCGCCTAGTGGCTCGCTTGGTTAAGAGTTTGACTTTGGGTCAGGTCATGATATCCCAGTTCATGGGTTTGAGCCCCACATCGGGCTCTGTGCTGACAGTTCTGAGCCTGGAGCCTGCTTCAGATTCTGTGTCTCCCTCTCTCTCTGCCCCTCCCCTGCTCACGCTCTCTCTCTCTCAAAAATAAAAAAACTGAAATAAGTGATTGTTTTTGACTGATAATTAAAATGGCTTAGCTATATAGAAATATATATTTTTTTGAACCAATATACGCTACTTCCTGAACCAGTATAAGCACAAAACATTATTCTTTTAGTGTTCTAAGAAATTAAACCAATAACCCAGTGGCAGAATTAACTGGTTTTATTTCAAAATTCATCAATCTACATAGTTATGTTGGGTCCTCTACACAGTACTGCGCCACTCTGCATATGGTTTCCGAATGTGTCTGTTCTGTTCCACAGAGCAGCACTACTTACAACCTTTTCTAGGACTATCTGCTGGCTAGAATTTGCACATCTGTTAGTAATGTTCTTTCCCAAAACATTCCTTAGTGGCTGCTTGCCAATACACTTTAGTGTTGATATTTAAAGTATTAATTTATATATTAACTCATTTTCAAAAGTAAGCTGTTGAAATAAAATTTCAACATTTAATTATGCCTGCCTGATAGTTATTAAATACCTGGCAACAAATGCACAACCTGTCCTCTGATGTTCTTCCATGCTGCCATATTTTGCCAAGAAAAGTTTTCTTATCTACTTAAGTCAAATTTCTATACAATCATTTTATTCTGTATTGTAAATAGGATTTATTGTTGCAAAGACCCAACTCTAATGTTTTATCTATATAAAACTAGATAATTCAATTCCACATCTACTTGTATTATATAAAAAGTATGTTACCAAGAACTGTTAAAATAATCACATAAAAGATAAGTACATAAAATTATAGACAGGCTACTTATATCCCATCCTGGCTCAATAATTAATAACACAGTTTAAACTCTGTTTTGGCTTTCACTACATTATACAGCATTGTTGTGAAGGAGATATGAGACAAAGAGTTAAAATCATCTTTAAAAAGCATAAAAAAATAACACGACTGTAGGAAAAAATACTCCTCCATTATTCTATTAAAAATCTAGTTCAATAAGAGATGTTTCTAGAATACTATGATAGGGTTCTGGGCGAGTATCCAAATATGGATAATCCCTATCACAATGCCAGTGGCTTCTACTTATATTCTTCCTATTTTAGTATGATTATTCTCTGGAATATCAGTTTTGGTACAGCTCTCCTAGCTACATCATTATAAACAAAAACAATAAAACTCTTGTAATATATTTGTGTGTGTGTGTGTGTGTGTGTGACTATTTAAGGGAAAGAGGAAAGTATTATTTTGGGTAGCATTTGGCTCTGGAATCAGAAAGACTTCAGCTCAAGTACCTGCTTACCTGCTTACTGACCGTCCCATACTGGCTGGTGCAGAGCGGCCGTACCTTACAGATCCAAAGTCTAGCTTTTCTGTTTACGTCCTAACTTCTCTGTATTGTAGTTCCTGGTACACAGTACGTACACTGCAGAAAGCAGTAGTTGTGGACAAATATGATTGTGTGTGAATGTGTGTATTTTTTTTAAAATTAACTACTATGAAACCAATGTCTTTGCCTAATGCTTCTGAAATATAAATATTTTGAACCAAATTTGCTAACAAAAACCTATGAATTTTATTTAAGAAAAACATCCAATCCTACCTTTACACTGCATTCCTTGGCGAAAGAGGCCTTTCAATAACCGCTTGCAGTACTGACATATCGTGGGCCGGGTATAAGAGTGAACAGCAAATGTGTGTGGAACTTTTACTCTGCACATCACCATCTTTTCCATCCAGATCGGGCGACCACTCCAAGAAGGAATTCTCTTACTTGGTTCTTGATGAACATGTGACTAAAACGTAAGTAATTTCCATAAATATAAGTCAACATTAAAAACAAAGTATTAAGAGCAGGACCTGACCATGAAAGTCATTGATTTTGAACACTGAAGCCAAAAATCTAAAAATGTGCATCTTTGCATCTCAGCAATTTCCTCCGGAGGCTTCGCTTACCATCCCTTGAATGTGAACAGTGCAGATTTTTTTGCTACTATTCCAAAAAAAAAAAAAAAAAAAGATTTTCATCCTCACATATGTATATTCACTGATGAACTATTTGCCAGCCACATACATATATATATAATTTTACAAATAACAACAAAAGCCTTAAAATGAACTTATGACATGTTTAAATCCCTCGAAAACCCTTAACAAGAAATGAATCACAGGAAAAATAAATTCGGAAAGTGTTACTGTTGCTCATGTTGAATTTCTGAACACGATGTCTAAAATAATTTGAAATAAATCTTGGTTTTTCAAATGTATTTTTACAAATACTAAAATATGCCTGTTAAAAACTTAAGCCTAATGATGATGACATGAAAAATGGCAGATACAAAATTAGCTAAAACAACTCGACCCTCAGTACTGATGCTTTAGGAAGTCCCTTGATATTTTAAGTATTTTCTAGTTATTTGGGCTTTACTTCCCCAGAGGAGCAAAAAGGAAAATTAAAGGTGTTGGTTAAAAATTTTTGTGTGACCTGAGAACTAGTTTTTTGTAACTATGGTCCTTTCTATATATACAAGGAAATAATCAAGTTAAATTACAGGCCAGGTGAATACGGCTCATTCCATTCATTGCGCATTCACTGATCATTATACTACAGGCCAGACCCGATGTGGTGTATTGCAGAAACAAAAATGAATAAAGTACAGTCCATGTTCTAAGCACAGAATACCTATCATCTAGACATATCACAGATTTTGTTTAGCTGCCTGCACCTTCACTGCCAGAACGGAAGTCCTGAGAACTTTCGTGTGCCTTCCGTAACTTGTAATGCCTGCAACTCAGAGAAGTGGAATCATTCGATGTTTGTAAGTTCAACCAGTAAAAACAAAAGAAGCCAGAAGAAACGAAGAGACAGAGAATTGTATGAAAGAAATGGAGGAAGAAAAAAAAAGACTTTTTGGAAGAAAGCAGGAAGAAGGAAAAGAAGAAAAAGAAAAGGACATACAAGTGGAAGACAACATTATAGAAAGAACACAAAAATGGTCTCTGATGGATAGTTGTTCACTAATGTCTAGCCACAAATGTCCTAAAGCATATTAGGAAGCAGTTTAATTAAAGAAAAGTTACAGAAAGAATGTAAAACCCAAACCAAACTTGCTGGCTTCAGCTCTCAGGATCTAGCGCTCTAGCCCGGCTCTACCCTTCCACCAGGAAGCTGGGTACTGAGCTCCACAGTGATCCTGCAGAGCTAGTAAGGAAGCCAGCGAGAACGAGAAACAGATGTTGTAGGCGTTTGTCCCCCCTCCGGCTCCCTAGGCTAGTGGTGATTCAACACTCTGCTCCTCTTGCTCCTGCTTCTACTGCTTTCGGTTTTTCTCAAGTTTAAAACACACAAGATGGAGTAAGATGGACTTTGCCAGCCACCATCAAATATGTAGGATACCCCTGTAAGGAAGAACTGTTCTAACAAATGCCTTCATGTGCCAATGGACAGCTAGTGACTGACTGCCTTTTGTTAGGCCCCCCTAGGACTGGGTATAGGGACATGGTACAAAGCATGTGTGCAAGGAGCTACCCAGGAGACTGTGGTTACAGCAGCCACCTAGTTTTTCATGTTTAGTGCAAATAGTTATTAATTTTAAATATGGAAAAGAAAGGCTCAAAGGGATTAATATTACCTAAGTGCAAGTATTATAATCAAGATTTAGCCCTAGGTCTTTTTTTTTTTTTTTTTTTTTTGAGAGAGAACATGTACGGGAGCGGGAGGGGCACAGAGAAAAAGAGAGGGAGAAGGAGGGGGGAGAGGGAGGAAAAAGGAGGGAGAGGGAGAGAGAGGGAGGGAAAGGGAGAGAGAGGGAGGGAGAGGGAGAGGGAGGAGAGGGAGAGAGAGAGAGAGAGAGAGAGAGAGAGAGAGAGAGAGAGAGAGAGAATCTCAAGTAGGCTCCATGCACAGCATGGAGCTGGACACAAGGCTCAATCTTAAGACAGTGAGATCACAACCTAAGCCAAAATCAAGAGTTGGACACTTAACTGCCGAGCCCCCCGCCACCCAGGCAGGTGGCCCTAGCCCCATGTCTTCTACATGAAAGTCCAGTGATTCTTAATCTTTTTCCCCATCTCAAACACACATGACCGTAAGCTACAATCTCATCGGGGACCATGGTTTAGCACTTTCTTGAGTGAGGAAGGCAGGAAAGGTATGGAAGACTGAACCAAAATTTGGAGGAAGGGGGATACTGGTAAAAATACCTGTGGAGCATTTGGTGAAAATGAGACCACTAAGATTAGAGTAACTAGAGGTGAGTGAAAGTTCTTCTCTTACCTTGATTTAATGGCCCCTCTTTACTAACTACTAAAATTCTTATTTCTTTATTAATGTGTAGCCAGAAATTCTCTAAAAGTAATCCGATTATTTCCACAGCATGGGTTTTAACTAATATCTTAAGTGAACTTTTGCTTACAAAAACTTTCTAACGATGTTGCCAACTCTCAATCAGATGTAATAATAAAAAGACAATAAAAGCATTTAAAGGGGGACATTCCCTAATTATATGTATTTGACTTTGGAATATTATTCAGCAAAAAAAAAAAAAAAAAAATACCTCCACTTTTATGCATACACTTAGCTCCAACAGTTTCTACCTTGGCCCCTCAGGCATTTGCCCAAATGTACTGCAAGGAATATTCCTCCTTCTCATCTCCAAAGAGCCATCATTCAATTCTGGTCTTACCAGCCTTAGTGGTCCTGTTGTAACCAAACTCAGTGGCCAGCCTATTTTCTTCTGCTCCTCTGTCTCCTTATTCACTTCCCTTTAGACTGACTTCAGACACTGTAACAGAAAACTGCCTCCTTACATGTAAACAATGACAACCTCAGACTCAGAGTCAGAAGTTTCTATTCCCAACTGGCCTTTTTCCAAGCTTATCTCGGTGGTCAGTGAAGTTTACTATCTTGACTACTCAGAAACTTTTCTTCCTCGCACCTTACCTATGGAATCAGGATAAGAGCTGCTACGCCTTATCATGGAATCCAGGCCTGTGGTGAGGATTCCATGAGAAAAGACGAGTAAAGCATCCAGCATGAAGCCTGGCAAGTGGAACTTAGGAGGCTCTCACGGTGCAGTCTTTCGGAGACAGTTCTTCTCTAACCTTGCTTCAGATTCTAGGCTGCACTCAGCTCCTCATTGCTATCTCCTTATTCCTTTAGCGTGTCCTCTTTTCCCACTCTTCCCTCTGATTTTCCTCCATGAGCTCTTCTTTTACTGCACCTTTTTCCTTTTTGAGACTGCATGAGTGGACTGATAAAAGCAAGCTTTTCTGAGACACATTCCACTCTACAATTTCTACTTGTTCTACAATACTCTGCACAATCTAACCAATTCAAACATGTCACTCTACTTCTTACACCTCCCTAAGGAATTTTCATCTTCAGGATAAAAAAAAAAACTAATGAATTAAACATAACACCTGATTCATCTGCTCTGTCTTGCTATTTCCTAAACTAGCACTCCTCATCTGGGGGGAGCTGGCATCCCAACATCATTTGTGGGGCTAAAACAACACACCTCTATCCTACAGCCCCCATTCCTAGCTAAGTTTCCTGTGCAGTTCAGATATAAAATGCATTCACTTTTCAATCACCAGTCTTTTCCCAAGCTCTTGCATATTTTTATAATAACTCTTTGCTCTCAGTTCCTTATACCAAAGCACTCTTTTTTTCTAACTTAAACATCTCACATTAGTGCTAAGCAACATGGACATATGGGATTTTGTGAAAGAACGTCAGAAGCTTTTATTCTAAGGTGCCTCGGTATAGCAAAATCTTGTGACTAGGATATCAAGCCAATAGCCCAAAAGCTTGATTTTGCCATTAATTTATAGAAGACCAAAGGAATTCTAGAAACAACTAAATGATAAGATTGCAATCTATAGATGGAGGTCACTTTAAGTACTATCAAATAAAGAAGGAAGCTATTTCTTTCTCCCCTGATCTACTATTTTACTCTTCAGGGATACAATATATTAGGAAAAATCACTGACCTAAAAATAATCAAATCTGGATTTAATTCTAATGTCGCTTACCAATTTGTTCTGTGACTTGAGTCAAGTTACTACTTGACCATTGAAAGTCTCAACTATCTCAATATGTACAGATCTACTAAAATATCTCACTGGAATATTGTGAGGGTCACCGGGTTCATTCATTCACTCATTTTTACATCACTGAATACCTACTGAGTATAACCTATTGTGCTGGGCATGGTAGGGCACACAAACACAAAAGCATTGTCTTCTCTAAAGAGATCATAAATTCCTTGAGGACACCATGATATTAAGGTAGAATTATATACACACCATTAGACAGGTTTGAAAAGTGGTTTGACATTCAACCAATAAAATAACTTCTGGGTAAGAGGAAAATTCAGGCAAGGCAGCTGTTGAGCTAGGTCTGAAAAAAGCATGGAGGAGGGACACCAATAAGAGCAAAGATAGAGGGAACAATGGTGTGTTCAGGAAATGCTGAGTAGAACAGACTGTTGGAAACATAGAATATATAAAGGTTTCCTAGTGGGGAGTGATATAATCAGAGTTGTGTATTAAGTGCTAGTGAAGTAAGATGATCTGGCTATAGTATATAAGATGAAGTGAAGTATGGAAACCAGGAGCTGGGATACTGGTTAGGAGGCTACTGCAGTGGTCCAAGTGATAATGTGGTCCCAAAGAATATAACACACAATTCATTACTACTGGCAAACTCTGTCTCCAGTAATATATTTTAAGTTTCTTAAGTGTAGGAGTATTAGCAGTCTTTAGTGTATAATTTATGTTCTAGGATGATGTCATGTATCTTGCAGAAACAGAAGGAATAAGTAGTAAAATGCCCTCTTATTGCCTTAAAATACATACCTCCTCTGTGGGAAGGGGAACATATTCAGTCTGTACGAGTCTTGGAACTGAGAGGCCAGGTCCTGGCAGAGATACATTTGACAGGCGCCTCTTTCTTACTCCACTGCAGTTATTTGGAATTTTGAAGGCACATCGTTTATGATAATTTAATCCACAGCCTAAATATATTTTAAAAGGTAAAAAAATAGCAGCTTACAGAAACTTTAATACATAAGTATGTTACAAAAAAAAAATAGATGCTTCTTTTATTTAGTTTACTTTCTCTGGCAGCAATAGTTATCCTAATTAAGAACCTGCATAAAGTGGAAGCCAAAAAATTCAGTGTAAATTATTGGGCTCCACCCCAGACCTACTGAATCAGAAATTCTGGGGATGGGCCCCAGCAAAGTATGTTTAACAAGTCCTCAAGGTGCTTCTGATACATGGTAAAGTTTGAGAACCATTAGCTTAAAGCATTTCAACAAACTGTAGACTATGTACCAAATTCCTCCCGTGACATGAAAATTATATGAAATCCAAATTTCAGTGTTCACAATTAATTTTATTGAAACACGGCATGCTGTTCATTTCTCTATCTTGTTTATAGATTCCTTGGCCCAAAGCAGATTTAAGTAGCTGTGACAGAGACTATTAACCAATAACACTTAAAATATTTACTCTTTGGTCCTTTGCAGAAAAACTTTATTGATCCTCCACCTTAGAGCACTTAGAGGACTAATCAGAAATGTGCACCTGCCTCCTACCCCTTACCAATTCTAACTCAGAACAACTAGATCTGTCTGGTTCTAAACCCTGGTTACCACCAAGTCACCAACCAATGATCTTATTCTTTCATTAATGATTAGAGAATACAAATGCAAGATTCCATTTCAAAAGATACCAAAACTCAAAACACATACCTTCACATTTCAGTCCTTGACGTACCAATCCCCAGAGCATCTCCCCACAATAATCACAAAAAGTAGGAGCTTTGTAAGAATGTACATAGAGAGTATGTGGACGAATCTGGAAGTCTTCTACTGTGGCCAAAGCTTTTTTAAAAAGACAAGTACCAAAATAAACTCTATATTAGCAATTATAATAATATTAAGAATGTTGACCATATTCATTTATGTCAAAGTACATGTAATATTTTTTTCTCTAGAAGTTTCATTCATCATAAAAATAAACTATTCTTGGCATTTAATATTGTGGCTTTCAAACTATTTTAGGAAGTTCATCAGCTCCAAATAATTTGAGCTCCAAAAGTAGGTCTGTGGGTAGGTATTTCAACCTCCAAAAGAATATTCTCATAGTGACAAGATCACAAATGGTTGTTAGGTCTAAAACTGTTTAACTTATAACACACTGGGAAATAGAACAGTAAAGTGAAAACAAAAACAAAAAATCATAAAACTGTGGAACTTAACCTCAATGGTAAACACTCTGAGTTCTAACAGGATAAGCTCTCTCCAGATTCTGTTCTCCATAGTCCTAGTAGTTAAGAAAAAGAGACTAAAATAAGAGCAGCTATCAAATGGGAAGGATCAAGGACGGATAAGGAAAGGTGATAGGAGAGAGGATCTCAGGAACAGGTGGCAAAGATGAGTCTGAAAAGAGGAAAAGTTGGTGGCAGGACTCTGGACTCTTGGCTGGCTTTCCTCTTCCTTCTCTTCCTTCCTCTCACTCTCTTTTCTCTCTCCCTCCCTCCTTTCCTGTCAAACAAGAAGTTCTGCAGGCCTACTAGGTGCACTCTGTGTTCCTTTACATTCCTCACTAACAATCCTGCCCACCTGCTGTTGGACGCCATCAGAAACAGAAGGAGCTGAGGAACAGGAGGTGGCAAGAAAGGTGAGGGGGAAAGGAGGGAGGTAAGAAAATGCCCACTAAGAACACACAGGGAAGGAGCATTATTATATCATGGAAATGATCACTACTGCAGTTTCCTCTTCCACATCTTCATTATTTCTCCTTTTTTCCTGATTTTCTTTTTTGAGCCTCAATTCTCTTCTTCTATGCTCTTCATAGAAATTGGGAAAAGGGAACTGAATTTTAGTATAATTGTTTTATTTCAATTTATTTCAAAGAGTATATTCCTCTGCCGGTTCAAATGACAAGTCCCTTAGCTTAGTAACACTGAAATAAACAATTCAGGGCTTATTTTCCTACTGTTTCATCTGTGATATTACCTTCCTGAAAGTAAACATCGCCTGGTAGCCATTATTATAGATGAAAGTTAAACAACTATAGTATAAAGACTAAGTACAACAGAACACAGCATTTAGTACAAAAAATAATGCTTGTTGAAAAAAAAAAAGGCAACAAAACAAAAGAAGCAATTTACTTACCTGAAAGAACAACTTCTACTAGGTCTCCTTCATGGATTTCATCTGCTGAGGTAATCAGCTGCAAAATATTTTCTGAATTCATGTCATGGCGAAAGAGAAGAATTTTGTCATACATGCCAAAGAATCCACACTCTGGAAACTACAGGAAAACAGTCCTATATCAGTATACCCACAGGTTTCTAGTTTTATGAGTAAATGTCTCAATCTTATGAAAGAATTTGAAATGTAGTTTTTACCCTAACGTGATCTGAAAACAATAGTATTAGAATCTAAAAGATCAACCATGTACTCAAGCATCCTTGGTTAATTTTCAAACTCAAAAACAAAACAGCAAACTTAAATATAATCATTATCATAAAGCTCATGTCTCTTAAAAACATGGGATGTCTTTATTCAGTTATTGACGGAGAATACAATCTTGAACTTAGCTGCTACTCTACCTACACAGCCTGAGAGATAAACATTCTTTCCTGTCCTCTAGAACGGAGCTTCCTCTTTAGCTACTAGCCACCTGCAGTTATTTTAATTAAAATTAAATAAAATTAAAAGTTCAGTTCCTCAGTCACTCTAGCTACATTACATGTGCTCAATCACCACCTTAGCTACTGGCTTGGCTACTATTTTGGAATGTGCAGATATAGAACACTTTCACCATCACAGTAAACTCTATTGAATAGTGCTGGTAGATGATTAGCAATTCCCAAACTACAGTCACAAGAGTATCAATTCCAACATTTTTGACAAATGCACCTAAAGCCTCCAGCATTTATCTAATACTCTCTTTACTCACTGTAATTACAAGTACATGATTCGTTATGGTAACTTTCTTCTTAAAAAACCTGTGGCCAGAGCAGAAGGCTTGCAGATCTGTTCATATATACCCTATGTTAATTATTTCAAGGCTCCTACACTTCGTGGCTACAGAGCTGACCCTTTGGGGACTGGCATACCAAGGGCTTAAAACTATGAAGATATGAGCTCTAAAAGTGTTTATGGTTAATAGAATTATGTAAGGGAAACCTGTAAGTCCTTGTCTTACAAAATAACTTTAATTTCTAAATCAAAACCAAGACCATCTTCTAAAATACCAGTGCCTTGGGAAATGCTGCTTGAAGTATTTCACATTTCTTTAGTTTATCTAAGGATTGTACACTCTCACTGACTTATCTGGGCTCCTCATAGACTATATAGTATGCCACTGGCCTGCACTGAATGGCCTGATAAGTATGTCACACTGAACTGTAAGTGCATCTACTGCAGGGATGTTGCTGAGGGTTCGGCTCACCTACTCCAGACAGGAGCCCTTCTTTGTGAACCCTCATAAAAGAAACTTCTCTGGTTGGTTTTAGAATAGGAGCAATCTGATCATGTAACTAATCGTGTTTTCTGTTTACTTCGCCCACTGGAAAGAGCAAAGCTGAATTTGTAGCCCACTTCCCACACGAGTCTAGAATCTTAGGCATGCATTTTAGGTGGAGATACCTGCTCCTTATCTTCTGAATTTAATTTACCCATTAAAAATTCTTATATATTTCTCTAAAAAGGTCTAAGTTTTATTGGAAAATATTACATTTAAAAAATTGAAACTAATGACTTAATTAGAAATTTGAGTTGATTTGAATTTTTTTAAACCTGAGTAAATAATGAAAAAGTACAGAAATGTTTAGAATCTTTATATTAGTTCTCCTTTCAATTATTTGAATTACCAATAATACCTTCAAAGCTTTATATGGTTTAAACATATTATCTAACAGTATATAATTTTCAAGTGAAAAGATAAAAGTAGGGGCACCTGGGTGGCTCAGTCGGTTGAGTGCCCAACGTCAGCTCAGGTCATGATCTCACGGTTAGTGGGTTCAAGCCCTGCATTGGGCTCTCTGCTGTCAGCACAGAACCCGCTTTGGATCCTCTGTTCCCCACCCCGCTTCTCAAAATAAATAAACTTTAAAAAGATAAAAGTATAGAATCAAAAATGTATTTTTTATATTAAAACTTGAAATTAAAATTTTATAAAATTTTATGAAGTATCATCAAATTAGAAAACAGCCATAAATTAGTTGCAACAATTCTTAAGTAATAACAAAAAAGATTCTACTTTCCATCCTTATAAAAATATCTAACAAAATATTTTTATGAATAAAATTCATTTTAAAAATTCACAGTTTTTGCAAGTCTTTTAAGTGCAAGGCATTGTTGGCCCCATGGTTTGTAAAGGTAAGACAGCCCTCCCATCCCAGGAACTAACAATCTAGTAGGAAGATGGAAATAAAACAAATATATAACCTGATAAAGGAAATGCCAAAAATGAAAAATAAATAAAATTCTAGAAGAGGGAATAAAAAACTTTAACTGGAAAGGTGGAATGTCACTCTAACAGTGATATCTGAGGAGAATCATAAAAAGAGAAGCAGGGTTTCTATGGGCAGAAAGTGAAAGTGAAAGTATAAGGGTCATAGCTGAGAAAATACAAGGTAAAGGGGAGAAAGTAAGTGGACCCCTATGACTGAAGAACGAGGGGAGGGCTGTGTATAAAGAGGGCAAAAATGCACACAGGAGCCCAATGGGGGCTATACTTAAAGAAACTCGGGAGTCAACAGAATGGGGTTCAGATTTGACACCTACTAACTACAGAACCTTAGATAAGCTACTTAACCTCCCTACGCTCAGCTTCTTGTCTATAAATTTGGAATAACAGGAGTACTGGCTTTATAGGGTTCTTGTTAAAATTAAATTACCTGATGTTATAAAATAGTGCCATGATCAGTAAATACTAGTGGTTCATATTATCCTATATCTAAGGGGATTGGGGGGAGAGATGAAGAATCCCACAACAATGTATTTTAAAGATACATGATCAAATCTGGATCTTTAAAAGAAAATGCCGAACAGGATGAGACCAGAGCAAGCTCCTAAAGAAGGCTGAAGCTACTGGTCATGAAAGAGGAATCAGGGTCTGGACTATTCAGCAAGAAGACGGAAAGCAAGACAAGAAGGAACATTTCTCTCTAAAATCTATCTTTGGTAAATTACAGGGATCATTAGCATTGTTTTGATCAAACCAGAAGTCCCAATAACTAAAGAGCTAAATAAACACATTAATGAGAGAAGAAAAACATTAGAAAATTTGTGGCTTAGAAAAAAATGTGTATAAAATAATCTTCTTGATAAACACATGACCTAGTGAATTCATACTGGCATTAAGAAACTGAAGAGCAAATAAAAAAATGATAGGGAGTATTAAGAATATTTACTTGAAATAAGCATTTGTGTACCAGGCTGCAAAGGCCTCAGTGATGCTAAAGAATGAAGTAATTTTCTGGACTAGCAAATGTTTACATACTTTCTTCATCTATATGGTTGAGAAATTACAGAGTTCCAAGAGAGGAAAATGTATTAAACAACTTGTAAAAAACAGATTTCTGCTATTCACCAATTATTACTTATAGGTATGTCTGGTGGAATATTTAGGAATCATCTGAAAGTGAGAGTCGGCACAAAATGAAGTAACAGAAAATAGGGCCTGAAGAAAAGCAAGAGAATATTAAATACTGAACATCAGAGAAACAATGTAGCCAAGCTTTAAAAACATTATGAAATCTTAAGGCATTTGTACACTAAAGATAAACATCTAAAAAGAAGAAACCAGGAAATAAACCATGAGCACAGAGTTCAAAAGATCTAAAAAAGATTTTACTGAGAAAACCTCCCACAAAAACCTAAAAACCAAATGATTTGAATATACAGGTATTGACTATTCATGAATTTTAAAAATTCAGAAATAAGATTTTTTTTATGTTTATTTTGAGAGAGAGAGAGAGAGAGAGAGAGAGAAAGAGAATTCCAAGCAGGTTCCACCCTGTCAATGCAAAGCCCTACACAGGGCTCAATCCCACCAACTGTGAGATCATGACCTGAGCCAAAATCAAGAGTCAGAGGCTTAACGAACTTAGCCAACCAGGCGCCCCCAGAAAAAAGATTTTCAAGAAAGAGTAAATTCTTAAGTCATGTCTCAACTCTGACCATATACCAGAATCACCTGTGGACCTTAAAACAAAATATGCTAAGGCTCTCCTCCCAAGTTTATGGTTAAGCTCTGTGAAATAAGGCATAGACACCTGAATTTTAAGTTTACTTTCATATTATTCAATATATTTATTATGTATACTCTTTAAAAAATAGATTGTTTTTAAGAACAATTTTAGTTATAGAAAAATTGGGATAATAACAGAGATCTCATATACCCCATACCTTGTTTCCCCTTTTATCAACATCTTACGTTAGTATGGTACATTTATTACAATTTAATGAACTAATATTGATACACTATCACTAAAAAAGTCCATACTTTATTCAAGTTTCCTTAGTTTTTACTCAATTTCCTATTTCTGTCCCAGGAACCTACACAGGATACCAAATTATCTTTCACTGTCATGTCTTCTTAGGCCTCTTTTGGCTGTGACAATGTTTTCTCAGACTTTGCTGCGTTCTGATGACCTTGACTAAACATCAGGTATTGTGTGAGGATGCCACCATTAAAATTTATCTGATGTTTTTCTCATAATTAAACTGGAATTACGGGTTTTGGGGAAGAAGACCACAGAGGTAAAGTGTCATTCTCCTCACATTATATCAAGTGTACCTACTACCAACATGATTTATTGCTATTGATGTAGACCTTGATGATCTGGCTAAGGTAGTTAGCCAGATGAGTTTCTTCACTGCGATGCTATTTCCTCTGAGCCCCTAATACTGGGCTCTTCAGAAGGAAGTCAGTATGTGCAACCCATTCCTTAAGCAAATGGCAAGTTATATTCCTTCTCCTTGAAGGCAGAATATCTATATAAATTACTGGGAATTCTTCTGTACATGAGATTTATCTATTTTCCCCCAGTTATTTATTAATTCATCTAATCATTTATAAACACACACACACACACACACACACAGAGATCACAGATACTTACTAATACTTTGGGATACAATATACACTCTTTAAAAACATAATTTTATTTTTGAATAGGCAATTTTTTCACATGGTTCGACATTTTTACAATACAGAAGAGTATAGTGCAAACTCTATGCCCGAGGTGTCCAGTTATCCCCACCATGGTCAACACTCTTGCCAGTTTTCCCTAGCATCCTTCTGAAGATATTTTATACATAAAATATTCTTTTTTTTTTTCAAATTTATTTTTGAGAGTGCATGCACACATGTAGGAGAGGGGCAGAGAGAGGGGGAGGCAGAGGATCTGAAGCAGGCTCTGCACTGACAGCAGAGAGCCCGATGTGGGGCTCCAACTCCCAAACCACTAGATCATGACATGAGCCAAAGTTGGGACACTTAACCAACTGAGCCACCCAGGCATCCCTCTTCCTTTTTTCTCTTTCTTTTTCTTTCTCTTCTTCCTTCCTTTATTTTTTTACAATTGCATAGTTTTATTTTACCAGTTCCCCATTGGTGGGATATGGATCAAGGAATAAAACTAAGGCCAAACTGTTCTGAGTTCAAATCCTGAACTCAGGATTTCACTCACTAACTGTTTAACTGTGGCTAACTTACTTAACCTCAGTTTCTCTATCTGTAAAATATTATCTACTTCATAAGGCTGTCATCAGAATTAATGAATGAATACACATAAAAAGCTTAGAACTCCTGATCTATTTTGGACACTATATAAATCTTAGCTACTGTTTCAAATTTTTTTTTAAGTTTATTTATTTTGAGAGTGTGTGTGGGCGCGTGTGTGCACATGAGCGGGGGGAGTGGCAGAGAGATAGGGAGAGAAAGAATAACAAATAGGCTCCATACTCTCAGAGTGGACCCCAATGTGGGGCTCAAAACCATCAACCGTGAGATCATGACCTGAGCTAATTAAAATCAAGAGTCAGACGTTTAACTGACTTAGCCACCCAGGTGTCACTCAAATCTTTTATTACAAACAACACCCAATACATAATCTTATATACATATCTTTTTCTACTTTTTGAGTATATGAATAGGACTACTTCCTAAAAGTAGATTTGCTAGGTCTAAGAACATCCACATTTGACATTTTTAGATATTGCCAAAATGCTCTTTATAGAGGCCATACCAAGTTATATTTCCATAAGTAATAAACTGAGTGCTTATTTTTTCCACATTCTATTTTATAGTATATTATTAGTCAGCTTAGGCTGCATAACAAAATATCATAGACTATAGCTTAAACAACACAAATTTATTTTCTCAAATTGCTGGAAGCTAGAGTCCTGAGACCAGAGTACTAGCATGGTCAAGTTCTAGTGAGAAGCCTCTTCCTGACTTGCAGAGAGCAGCCTTCTCGCTAAGTGCTCAGATGAGCTCCCCTTCAAAAATGCACATGGGGAGAGAGAAAGAAAGAGAGAGAGAGAGAGCTCTTTCTCTCTTCTTCTTATAAAGCCACCAATCCTATCTGGCTACAACCCTATGACTTCATTTAACTTTAATTACTTCCTAAAAGTCCTATCTCCAAAGTAACACTGGGTGAGGGTTAGGGCTTCAACGTATGGATGTAGGGGATGAAGGGTGGAGAGACACAACTTAATTCTTAGCAAATTTGTTAATATCAGGTAAAACACGGTATTTTGGTTTTCATTATAAGAAGTTGAACATTTTAAATGTTTGCTTATTTTTGAGAGAGAGAGAAAGAGCCCACGAGCAAGGGAGGGGCAGAGAGAGAGGGAGACATAAAATCTGAAGTAGGCTCTTCACTCTTGGGACACAGAGAGCTCTCCACTCTTGATATGGGGCCTCAATGCAGGGCTGGAACTCATGGAACCACGAGATCACAACCTGAGCCAAAGTCAGGCACTTAACCAACTGAGCCACCCAGGTGTCCCAAGAAGTTGAACATTTTTTACTGCCTAAGGGACACGTGTATTTCCTTTTCTCTACATTGGTTATTCATATTCTTTGCCGATTTTAAATGGATTGACAGATCTTTAAACTCCAAATCCAACCATTCTTCAAAATGTATCTCATTATGTGGGAGATCCTTAAGTCCTGGACAACATATCAAACACACACACACACACACACACACACACACAAAACCCCTATTTAATAGTATATATGTTGAATTTCTCAAAATGATCCGATGCCAATAAAACATCCTATACAGAAAAAGGGAGCTATCCAAAGCAATAGCTCATTTACCTAAGCCAGACTCCAGTAGAATAAAGAAAAGAGAACTTTTTTCCCTTTCAAAATTGTGTAATTTTAAGAGGAAGAAATATTCTAGCAAACTAATGAAAATCAGTTCTTGACTATATTTATGAATCCACTGTTTTCATTCTTTCTCATCCAGAATGCAAATCCGAGCTAATAAAATGGTATAATGCTTTCTAAGCATTCTACTTTCATGGGGAAGAAAGCAATTTGCGAGTAGGGAACAAGATGAGAAGAGCAGGAGAGGTGGTGACATGCTTAGTAACTGTCCGTAATTGTCACTGGCTATTTAGCATATCCTAAACTAGGATTCTCTATCAGGGCAATTTTTTCCCCCAGAAAGTATGTGGTGATGTCTTGAGACACTTGGGTTGTTACAATGTGAGGTACTGGCATCTAGGGAGTAGAGACCAGGGATGCCGCTAACCATCCTATGAGGCACAGGACACTATAGAAAACAAAGAATTATCCATCCCAAAATGCTGACAGTGCTGAAGCTGAGAAACCCTGCTCTGGGGAGCAAAGGGGTCAAGAATATTGAGAGACTGGAAAATGTGGAAGGAAGTTAACAAAGCTCTGAAAACCAGACATGCCCATACTTCCTTCCCTAGCCTACCTCAGCCTTGATTAAAAGAAGAAAAGAGGAAATGAAAGAAACAGCAAAAGAGCTAGCAAGGTAGAGCAAAACAGGCCTTTAATTTGGCTTCATTCCAAATTACCCCAGGCGTTTCTACACTTGCTTTCTACAGACTGTGCAAAATGAAGTCTTTTCCGAAACAGTTCATATGGGAGAGTAATGGAATTTCGTTTTAAGTTATCAAATTCTCACCCGTCATGCACTGCTCTCCTTGCCCACTTCACATTGTGTGTCTTTACTTTTGCAGTAAGGATGACTTCAATAATAAAAAACAAATCTTATCTTTATATAGCCACTTTATGGAAGTTACTTTTGATAGTATTAACTTGTCTGTAATTAAAACGTCCCAATACTTGCAGATAAAATTCCTTCAAGCAATACTATAATTTCAGAGATATTTAATGTGAACAGTTTAAAGTTCATGTCATAAAGTTCATGTCATGTCATAAAATTCTATCAGTAAAATATTAGATGAGGTAGAAGTTTTCAAGTTTTTAATTCTATTTGGTCAAATACAATTTTTACACCTTAACAACACAGATTCAAAATTTAACATTATCTGAACAAAAATTTATTACCGTACACTTTTTTAAAGGACTATGGGATTTTCTAGGTGCAATGGGAAACCACTGGAGAGTGTCAAGGATCTAATTTTAAAAAAACAGTTTACATCAAATTCTAATTAATAAAATGCTATAATCTTAATTAGAATAGATAACTATACACACACACACCACACCCATGAAACTACCACCCAGCTCAAGATACAGAACATTCTCAGTACCACAGGTTTATCTGTATTCTGTTAATTTGAGAAGCTGAATAATAGAGTAATTTTAAAGTTTGATGTCAAGTAAATCATAGTAAGTCTAATAATAAACCAGATCATAGAAAATTAAGCTCCACAGGGCAAGGACATTCTCTTTTCATGCTCCCTACTGAACATGCAATACCTACAACTTCATATTTAACTTACTGGAAAAAAAAAAAAACCTATTGATTACAGAGCAAAGGTAATGAGTTCACACTAATATAATTCCCAGAAACAAATATACATTTAACATCACTTTTAGGGAAAGTATGTAGTTGAAGAGAAGAATTTCAATGACTGTTTTTTTTAAGTTTATTTATTTATATTTGAAAGACTGAGAGAATGCAAGCAGGGGAAGGGCAGAGAGAGAGGGAGGGAAAATTCCAAGTAGACTCTGCACTGTCAGCATAGAGCCTAGTATGGGGCTTGAACTCACAAACCCTGACATCACGACCTGAGCCTAGATCAAGAGTATGATGCTTAATCGACTGAGCCATCCAGGTGCCCCCAATGACTATTTTTATATAAAGATAGAAGGCACTAGACTATAGAGTCTAGATGAGTCAATTAGAAAATTATTCAAAGTTTACTCTGAATTTATTCTTTAAAAAATTTTATTTTTGAGAGACAGTGCTCCAGCAGGGGAGGGGCACAGAGAGAGGGAGACACAGAATCCAAAGCAGGTTCCAGGCTCTGAGCTGTCAGCACAGAGCCCAACACGGGGCTCGAACCCACGAACTTGCAAGATAAGACCTGAGCTGAAGTCAGATGCTTAACCGTCTAAGCCACCCAAGCGCTCCTACTCTGAATTTATTCTTCACTTTCACCATTAATCTCCAACCTAGGATTTTCTGGATATGACACAGTAGAGGAGCTGCTTCATTTCCATTTCTCTTTGACACAAACCAGAGCAATCTTCTTCCATTTCCTTTTTTCCTTGTTTTGCTATTACCTCTGATTATCTTTCATTCAAACTTCCTGAAACCTTCTATTCTAGCCAACATCTTAACCTGAATATCCAGCAGAATTTAAAAAAAAAAATCTTTCTTCCGGTTTGAGCCTCCAGATTAGTAATGGTTGTCTGGCACTATTTTGCCAGGACAAAAAAATGCAGGGTAGGGTAAAGAGTAGATGTCACCTAGCCACTGCAACACAGCTGTAGTAGAAAGAATAGGGCAGAAAAAAAGAACCCAACACAGAATGACAACCGTTTTGCAGAAAACAAAAGATACAGCTGGGGTTTTCGCTCTACTTTGGCAGGACCTGAAAATTATACCCAATCCATGTCTAAAGAAACAATGTATTCAGTTGGCGAGTAGACCAAAATCACTCCTAAACTAGGATACATAACCAAAGATTCTTTAGGTCTAGTGTCATGTAAATGGTCAAAACTAAAAACAAATGTTTTACATCAGCTAAAAGCAGACAGTCTGCTCTAGTTAGATTCATTTCCATTTCAGTAAACACCATTACATCTTAAAATGAATTGCTGTTGGCCAATTTCCTTTCCTACTCCTATTACATCTATTATATTCATTCAACAAATTAACACAATAGCAGTAGCATCATAGTGCTATTTTCTAAGCTTCTTGGCAATATGAAATCAAGGTGGGGAACTAACACTCATTGACAGTAGTTACTATGCACCAGGCATCATGTAAAGCACTTGACATTAGCTATCATATTTAATTTCCTCAAAACTCCTAAAACAAGTAATCCCAGTCCTCTAATCAACACTTAATCTCTATTTTTTATAGTTTGTCATATGCTAAATACTAAAATCAAAAGGTATCAGTAAAGCAATGCCAGTGTATTGAAAGAATGCTATACATGCTTTGGTATTTACTAAAATTTTAAGAACTACAGTATCAATGATCTTCCCAGATCAGAGAAATTTTATTTTTATTTATTTAAAAAATTTTTTTAAATTTTTTAAATGTTTGTTTATTTTTGAGAGAGAGAGAGAGAGAGAGACAGAGACAGAGAGAGAGAGAGACAGAGAGACAGAGTGTGAGCAGGGGAGGGGCAGAGAGAGAGGGAGACATAGAATCCAACACAGGCTCCAGCCTCTGAGCTGTCAGCACAGTGCCTGATGCGGGGCTACAACTCGTGAACCGCGAGACCATGACCTGAGCCGAAGTCGGACGCTTAACCGACTGAGCCACCCAGGCGCCCTGAAAAAAAATTTTTTTTTACATTTATTTTTGAGAGACAGAGAGAGCGTGAGCAGGGGAGGGCAGAGAGAGAAGGAGACACAGAGTCCGAAGCAGGCTTCAGGCTCCGAGCTGTCAGCCCGGAGCCGGACACAGGGCTCAAACTCACGAACCTCGAGATCATGACCTGAGCTGAATCGGCCACTTAACCTACTGAGCCACCCAGGCGCTCCATATCAGAGAAATTTTAAAACTATGAGTATTACTATTTTGAGGGCACTAATTATACACCAGACACTGAATTAAGGACTTTACATTTATCACCATAATTTTAGGAATCATGATCCCAATTTTGCAGATCAAGATCTGAAGGGGCACCTGGTTGGCTCAGCTGGTTAAGTGTTTGACTCTTGATTTAGGCTCAGGTCAAGATCTCACAGTTTGTAGGATCGACCCCTGTGTTGGGTTCTGCGCTGACAGTGTGAAATCTGCTTGAGGTTCTCTCTCTCCCTCTCTCTCTGCCCTTCCCTCCCCCAAAATAAATAAAACACTAAAAAAAAATCTTAAGTAAGTGACCTGAAAATGGTCTATAATCACAAAACAAGAAAGTGGAAGAATCAAAATCTCCACCTGAGTCTGTCTCTTTGGCTTTAGAACACTGCTACCTCTTTCTTAGATTATTTATTTTTTTAAACATATGCCAATAACAAAAAATAACAGTACAGGCTTAAACACAAATATAATTTTGATATTGGGAATCCATGCACAATCACTCTAACGTGGGCAAAGCTTTTGGCCTGTTTCCTCCGTTTTGATTTGCTCATTATATTTTGACTCTGTGGTAGTGACCTCCTAGCAGAGATCTGGTTCTGCATGGCTCAACCCCAATTCTACCTCCTGGTTAGATCTGTCTCCCTTCTCAGTTCTCCTGATAGCCAGTCTCACGAGCTCTCTGAGTTTTACCAGTTTAAGAATTCTCTTCAGCATATAGACTTCTAGAGGGCAGAGGTACGGTCTGTTGCTAAGTCTGCTTTATAAGCTAATATGTAGATAAAGGAATCTAATGTATAAGTCTAAAAATTTATATTCATTCCTGAAACTAATATAAATTGCATGTCAACTATATTTCAAAAAAAATTAAAATTTACATTGTATAATTATATCCATGCTCACAACAGAAACTGTACTAAAACACACCCAAGCCAAACTAGAAATCGTATTTGAAAGTTCTCGAGCTACAATTCACATCAAGAAGATACTCATATTCACTATGTTTTCAATTTTTTTAATGTTTATTTATATTTGAAAGAGAGTAGCAGAGAGAGAGGGGGACAGAGGATCTGAAGCAGGCTCAGTGCTGACAGGAGAGAGTCTGACGGAGGACTCAAATACAGGAACTGTGAGATCATCATGACCTGAGCTGAAGTTCTATGCTCAACGGACTGAGCCACCCAGGTGCCCCTACTAAGGTGATCCTTTAATAGTAACAGAAGTTTGGTTTGTTTTTTTTTTGTTTCTCCAAACTTCAGAAATTCTATTTCTACATAGCTTAACTCAGGGTTTTTCAACTTCAGCACTATTGGCATTTGGGGCCAGATAATTCTTTGCTGTGGGGGGCTCCCCGGTGCACCAGACTAACATCCCTGCCCTCTACTCTCTACCAGTAGCACTCCCTTTCTCCCCAGTAGTGACAACCAACCAAAAACAAAAGTCTCCAGATACTGCTAAATGTTGCCAGGGATCAAAATCACTGGTTTAATTTAACCTTACACATTAAAATTAGATATTGGAGCTATGTTTGCCAATTACATAGTGCTAATCTACATTCTTACAAGGAAAAAGGAAAAAGTTCACTGGTGTCCTCAGAATGAACAACTTTGAGAATTTCAAGTATTTCAAGAAGCTGGCCTTTTGCACAATCCCAGGAAGTAAGAGTTCTTTGAACTAAATATCTGAAAATCTAAACTAGTCAGAGCAGATTGATACAACCAAGGTACTGATACACGAAATGGAATGGAAAAGAATATTGGTGCTTATCTGTTTATTTCTTTCTAGAAATCATTACATCACTAGAGGGAACTACCACTACAGATTATCTACAGTATTGTTTTCAGCCTTATAAAAGCAGGTAAAATGTGTCTTTTAAAAAAATGTCTACTGAGAAGGCATGGGGCGGGGCGGGACGGAAAGATGAATAAAACAGAACCAATCTCAATGTAACATAAACATTGGATGCATTTCAAATCTTCAAGGAAAGGAAGCTAAATTTTTGGCTTATGTTAAAGACAACAACAACAACAAAAGAAACTCCACCCACTCCACCCTCGGGATGTGTCATGAAATTGGACTGAATTCAAAGAGTGACCACTTTTGGTCACATCCAAGTTTTAAGCAAAGCTCAACCATAAGTGATCTGTTAGATATTTTCTTGGGAACAAACAAACAAACAAACAAAAACTTTGGTGTATATGTTTTGTATTATCTGTGTTAGAATTCAATCCCGTTTCTAACTTACTATAAGCCTGAAATCTTTGATTGTTCTCTATTTCTATGAAGTTCTGCCACACCCTCATCTATACTGGAAATATCAATTTCATTTTTCCCCCTGCTTGAACACCGTAACTAATCTGTATTTATCACCACTATTTTGAGTATTTCCCTGCATGCCTGTTTATTAATTTAAAATTTCTGTGAAATACATTTTTACACCATTTGACTAAATATTTAGAGATCAGTGTTTTTCTTACCAATATATGAACTCTTTGCAGAATAAAGATATTAACCTATATAATACTTGTGTAGTATTTCCCCAATCTTATTTTTGTTTATATTAACATATGTCTATTTTAATTTCCAACTCAAATCTATAAGTAGTTCTTTTTCCTTATGTTTCCTTTTCCTGATCTGAAAGTGAGATATCTGTAAGTTTGATAAATATTCAATTCTATTTTATTCTAATTTTCCTTTGATTTGAATATCTCACATTTAACCTTTAATTCCTCTGAAATGTATCCTGGTGCCATATTAAGTGGAGGTCTATGTTAGTACCGCTCTCGTGGCCTAACTTGTTTTCTAAATTCCACTTTTTTTGAAAGAGAAAAGTGCACGCAAGCATGAGTGGGGGAAGGGCTGAGGGAAAGGAAGAGAGAATCTTAAGCAGCCCCTTCTCTTTGTCCAGCACAGAGCCCAACTCAGCAAGGAGCCTGACTGGAGGCTCAATCTCATGACCCTGAGATCATGACCTGAGCCAAAATCAAGAGTTGAATGCTTAACAGACTGAGCCATCCAGGTGTCCCTTCTAAACTCCATTTCTAAAAAATGATTCCCTTTTATTCCTCATGCTTCCTCAGCCACATACCTAAAATGTACTATGGTTCTATTACTGTTTTAGTAGTATATAGTTTCCATTATTGTAGCTTTCCCCCCCTCCTTTCTCTTATTTTTTAGACTTTTAACTTAATGCTTTTGATTACTTTTTGTCCCAAATAAACTTAAGAAAAATACCATCATGGTAAGAAGAATCCCAATAAAATCCTGAATGGAAAATTTAATTTAACTTGAGAAGTAAAAATTATATATGATCAGTTTTCCTTTTTTGGGAATATGATAATACATTTATTTCACAAAGTCTTTTATTAAATATTTCACAAAAATTTTAAATTTTATTTATATCTGGATTCATCCATTTCTTAAGACAGTGATCAATAAATACTTCGACCATCTTTTTCCTAATGGGGATATTAATCTACTCTTGGTTAGTTTTCATGTCCTTTTTAAAAATATTTTTAACATTTATTCATTTTGGAGAGACAGAGAGAGAGAAAGAGAGAGGGCATGAGTGGGGAAGGGGCAGAAAGAGATAGAGACACAGAACGCAGGCCCCAGGCTCCAAACTGTCAGCACAGAGCCCACCATGGGGCTCAAACTCAGGAACCAAACCGAGAGATCATGACCTGAGCCGAGGTCGGATTCTTAACCAACTGAACCACCCAGGCGCCCCACATGTCCTTCTTTTGATACTGAAAGTTTCAATTAACTATCCCTATTCCTTTAAATTAGCTCTATAGGCTCCTTCTGCCAGATTACTCCTTGGGAATGTACATACTGTACAGGAATATCCCAATTCCATTATATTAGATATAACAGTCTAAGGGTATAGAATACAGAGAGGCATGTTTACTCACTGCTCAATTATAGTAATTAACTAGTTAAATCAGTTTAACTCACGATTATTATTCTGAAGTCACATCTGTAATCACCATTAATCTAAAGAATCACAGAACTATTCCCCTAAGGAATATAGTACAACATTCTAAGACAAAAACACAGGTTTTCAGGAGCTAAAGAATGCACATGAAATAGACAAAAAGAGCCCAAGAAAAGATGATTAAATAAGCCACAGAACTGATATACCACTAACCTCCAATTTTCTGCACCTTTTAAAAGGAGCATGTGCAGAGCGAACAAAAAAAATTGTGAATAATTTACCTATACAGATTAAGAAAAACTCAGTTGTCTTCTACACAGCAGAAAATAGTTTACAACACAGAGTATATTCTGTAAAACACAAAAACAAAACATAAACTTAACCACTAATAGCTTTCACTCATTTCTGGATCACTACTAATTTCCAATAAACTCTCAACAGAAAAGGGTTCCCAAAGTATGTGTGACTAAAATTTCTTCACTTTACAAACCACTAAGATCAGATTAATAAATAATATTACTGATGAACTAACAATGTTAGATTGCTATATGCTAGGTGTTGGGCTAAGCGTTTTACAAATGTATCATTTAGTATACATACACACACACAACCATGAAATGAGCACTTTTAAACCTCATTTTGTAGATAAGAAACCAAGCTTACACAACTAGTAAGTGGTAGAGATAAACCCCAAATCTGACCCCAAGTTCATACTTAAAAAAAATTTTTTTTTAAGTTTATTTTTGAGAGAGGGACAGACAGAGTGCAAGCGGGGGAGGGGCAGAGAGAGATGGAGACACAGAATCCAAAGCAGACTCCAGGCTCTGAGCTGTCAGCACAAGGCCCACCACGGAGCTCGAACTCATGATCCATGAGATCATGACCTGAGACAAAGTTGGACGCTTAATCAACTGAGCCACCCAGGCACCACCCCCAAAACTCGTATTTTTTTTTAACAGCCACACTATACTGTTTCATATGAATTTTTCCTTTATTTAGAAACCAAAAAATGTTGAACATCTATTGTGGACACAATGTCTGACCTCACAGAGCTTACAGTTTAATTTTGTCTACATTCAAGTAAAGAACAATTACAATCAATATAAAAAAAGTTTAAATATAAGTTGTCCAGGAATGGAGAGCATAGCACAAGGTAATTAAATGGATATACACAAAATGTTATGTTTTACTATTCTCATAATCTCCATAAAAGGCAACTGATGGTTTAATGTACTGTAAGAAAAATGATGGTGGGCACTGTAAAGGGATTACCATGAACAGAACAGAAATCACCATGAATTTCTTAGATAATTAGGTCTACCTCACCTAAAATTTAGAGCACTACAAGGAAGCAAAATCATACAGCTTTATTCACTTACCCATGGGGAAAAACAAAAGAATCCATATGTGCATAAATACACACGTTTCTGACCTCTGAGGATGTTAAAGACATCTTGCTTTATCCATGCTACAAGCTATCCTCATAGTAGCAGGGTACTGTACTAGCTGCTAAGCTGTATTTCCCCAGGCGAAGGGCTATAGTTGGTGATAATACAAGCAAAATGTAAGGTTAAAACAAGCTTTCATAACTCCTGAATGAGATGGTGGTTCTTCCTTGAGTCATTTACCATTTTGACCTTCATCTCAGATCTTACCAGGATCTATCTAACAGTAATTTTACATTCACTCATCTTCTCTTTTTCCAAAGCATAAATCACTGGGGCAGGAAATTTATCTTTCATTTTGGTAACTCCACTGTCTCTAACATGGTGACTGAACAGAGTAAGTGCACCACAAATATTTGTTCAATCGCATGAAGCCATAACAGATAATGGCACCTAGGTAAGGGGTCATTGTACCACACTATTTAGCTCTCTGCACTGCCAGGTAAAAGAAACGAAATCACTAGTACTTACTTTTCTAACTAAAAATGTCATCTATCATATGAACCTATAATCAGATGCAGACCTCACTGAAATTCTGAATTTGTAGGTAAGATTACACACACACACACACACACACACACACACATATATTTATATGATGGTAAACTCATATAACAAAATATACAATTAAGTATTTGGAAAAAATATCTTCAGAATATTACTTATCTGGTCCTTTAAGCTTATTGATTTCCATTATATTGAGGTTCTCGACTCTGGATACTCCTTAGAACCACAGACAGAGCTCTTAATAAATAGTCCCTCTACTCCCAGGGAGCCTGACTCAACTGGTCTGGAAAAGGGTCTGTTAAGCTTCCCGGTTGTTCTCAGGGGCAGCCAGGGTTGAAAATCACTGTTACAAAGTTGCACAAAACCTTGAAACCATAGACATGGAGTTTGTAAACATTTAAGAATAATCTTGATCTTTCACAACATGTGGCCTGTGATAAAAGATTTTTGAAAATTTAGCCACTTTTGCATAAATATGACAAAACAAAGTTTGAAAATTTTCCTAATTAAAAATTTTAAAACCTGGTCATTAGAAAATGCTCACTGACAAGAGTAATCAAAATATCTTGTGGGGTATTTTAAAAGTAGATTGTATAAGATTTCATAGGTAAAAAAATAGGCACACACACTGAAATAAAGTACATTTATCAAAGTATATGTATTAGAGCTTGTTCGTTTGTTTGTAACCAATTTATTATCTTATCAAAACTTAACTGAATCATGGAAAACTTTAACAAGGAGCTTGGTTCACACTCCTTAAACCTATTTCCAACAGTAAGCTGGGAATGAAAAACGTTTTAAAGTAACACATCCAGGGGCACCTGGGTGGCTCAGTCGGTTGAGAGTCCGACTTCAGCTCAGGTCACAATCTCACGGTTCATGAGTTCGAGCCCCACATCGGGTTCTGTGCTGACAGCTCAGAGCCTGGAACCTGCTGAGGATTCTGTGTGTGTGTGTCTCTCTCTCTCTGCCCCTCCCTTGCTTGAGCTCTGTCTCTCTCTCTAGCTCTCTCAAAAAATAAACATTAAAAAATTTTAAGTAATACATTCATTCAGATGTGGTCATGGCACAACCCAGAAGCAATCCAAATACAGCTTTTCCATTACACTACATATTTAAAGTGAAAGCCTATATTAGATAGAAAGAAGATGAGGAGGAAAGCAAACATGTTTGCTTTCAGGAAAATTTTGTAAGGGTAGTAAAAATGGGACACAGGAAAAGACTAAAGGAAGCTTTAATGAATACAAAACGTCTCCCAAGTTGAGGAAACTATAACCTCAAGACCAAGTTCAACAAACCCCAGCAACAAAAACAGAAAGAAAAACCACAATAAGGCACATCATATTCAAATTGCTGAAACCAAGAAAAGAAAAATTGTGAATGAAGCCAGAGAAAAGAACTTACTGCATACACTTTGGATCTAACACAAAGTAATGTAAATGTTAAATATGTGAATAAATACAAAGGGTCATTTTTCTCACTTTTAATTTTTTAAAGCAAAGTTTACTGTTAAAAGCAAGAAGAATAACAGTGTTATGAGCTCTGCAGCAATCATTGATCCTCATCATTCACAGATTTGGTATCTATGAAGATGCCTACTTGTTAAAATTTATTTGTAACGAAAAATCAATACTTTCTGGGCTTTTGCAGTCATTTGCAGGCATGCACAGAAGACAAAAAATCTGAGTCACTGTGTGTCCCAACTGAAGTCTAACAAGGTGACGCTCTGACTTGTTTCAACAATCATAGTACAAAAACACATGTCCTTTTCATGGGCTATTTATGTAGTGTCATGTGTTCTGAATTTGGGTGTTTTAAGGTGATTTTTCTATTTAAAATGACCCCCAAGCATCATGGTGAAGTGCTGTTTAATGTTCCTAAGAGCAAGTAGCCTATGATATGCTTTATGGAGAAAATACAAGTGTTAGATAAGCTTCATTCAGGCGTGAGTTACAGTGCTGTTGGTCATGACAGCAATATCAATGTATCAACAATATCTATTAAATAAGGTGTCTTTAAATGGAAACACACATAAAACAAGGTTATATATTTACTGGTTAACAAAAATTTTGTGACCAGATGCTCACAGGAACCTATCCCTGTATTTCCCCTAGGAGTTGTTCAGCATTCACTAATTCAATGTTTGAGGTCATTTTATAGAACAGAAGTATCACAAATAATGAGAATCAACTGTTTACAGAAACAAAATGCATGACAATAATAGTACAAGTGACAACAGAAAGAAAATAGAAATACACTATTCTAAGGCATATATTACATCACACGCAGAGTAGTAGGATACTGTTTGGAAACATCTCTGATGAGTTCAAGATACATATCATATGAACTAGAGCAAGGGTTGGCAAAAATTTTCTGTACAAAGCAGATACTAGTATTTTGGGCTTGGTATACCATATGGTCTCCATCATAGCTACTTAACTTTGCTAGTGTAGCATACGAGCAGCCATAGGCAAGATATAAATGAATGAACCTATGTCCCAATAAAAATCTATTCACAAAAAGAGGAGGCAGGTCAGATTTGGCCCACAGATATAGTCTACTGACAGTGGCACTAAAGCAATTGCTGAAAAAACTTTTTGAAGAGTATCGCAGAGATTAAGTGGAATTACAGAACATAATTCAAAAGAAGAGAGAAAATGACCCAAGACAAGAGACAAACAGAAAACAATATGTTTAAATGCATCTATATTAAACATCATATTAAATATAAATGGTTTAAACCCTTAAGCAGAGTTGTCAGACTGAATTCAAAAAGCATGACCCAAACATATGCAATCTACAAAAAACTCCACTTCACATATGAGGAGAGGTTATAAGCAAAAACATAAATGTGGTAAAAATCTACCATAATGCAAAGAATAATTTTTAGAAAAAGTAGGAATGGTTATATTAATACCACACAAAGATGACTTCAGAACAAGGTACATTACCAGAGATAAGGAAGAAAAGTTACTCTGAAAATAAATCAATACATCAAAGGCTGTAAAAATCCTAAATGTGCCTGCAAATAATAGTTTCAAAAAAATGAAACAACAATTAATTAAAAGTGAAAAGACTAATAGACAAATCTAAAATTATAGACAAAGATTTCAATACTCCTTTTTCAATAAATAATAGAACAAGTAAAAAGAAATCCAAAAGATAAAGAAAACACTGTCAACCAACTTGACCTTTTATAGAAAACTCCACTTAATAAAAAAAAAAAAACCTTGCATATATAACATTCAGAACACAGCTTAAGACAGAATCCTACGCTATAAAAAAATACCCTCAAATTAAACAGATTGAAATTAAAGTATATTCTTGTACCAAAATTCAAATAAAACTAGAAATCAATATAACAGAAAAATATCTGAAAAACTTTCAAATGCTTCCAAATTAAACAATCCATGGACTGCATTTGAAATCACAAAAGAAATTAGTAAATAATTTGAAGTAAACATAAATGAAAACACAACATATCAAAGTTTGTGGCATACAGCTAAAGTAATGATTAGAGGGAAACTTACAGCACTAGACACATATCAGAAATGACAAGACTCAAATCAAGGACCCTACCTTCCACCTAAAGAAACTAAAAAAATAAAGTTAAACACAAAGAAGGTAGAAAAAAGAAAATTAAAAAATAGAAAACGGACAATAGAGAAAATCACTTTAAAGGATAATAAAAGAACACAAAGCACAACTTTTGCCAATGGATTTCCCAACTTGGTTGAAATTAAAACTTTCCTTTAATGACACAAATTACCAAACTGCACTCACAAAGAAATAAATAATCTAAATAGCTCTATGTCCATTAAAGAAATAGAAAGTAATTAAAAAACCTTCTCATAAAAAAATTCCAGGCACAATTGGCCTCATTGGTGAATTCTATCAAATATTTCAGGAAGAAATATCAATTTCATACAAATTTATTCAGAAGACAGGAAGAAAATACTTCCAAACTCATTTTGTAAGGCCACATCACCTTGATATGAAAGCCACACAAAGTTAATAGAAGAAAGTATAAAAAGGAATATTTGATGACCAGAAATGTGTGTTCCAGGAATGCAAGGTTGGTAACATTTAAAGTATAAGCCAACATACTTCATCATATTAACAGACTAAAAGATAAAAATACATAGACACTGAAAAAGTATTTAATTTACAATCATTCAAGACTATAAGTCTCAGCCAGCTAGGTACAGACAGGAATTTCCTCAACTTAATGAAGAACATCTAAAAAAATTTACATCAAATTTAATGGTGAAAGACCAAATGTTTTTCCTTTTAAGATTGATAACAAGGTACAGATGTCTATTCTTATTACTTCTATGCAATACAGTAAAATACAGGCTTAGCCTCCAATACAAAACAAGAAAAAGAAATGAAAAACTGGCAGACAAGGCATAAAACTATATTTACAAAAGACAAGATCATTTATGTAGAGAATTGTACAGAATTTTTTAAAGTTACTAGAAGTGATAAATGAGTTTAGCAAGGTTGCAGGACACAGTATCATTATACAAAAATCATAGTATTTCTATATAATAAAATGAAAAATCAGATGGAGATTTTTTGTAGAACCCCATTTATAATTGCATCAAAAATATGAAACACAGACAACAAATGATGTACATAATTTCAATAGACTTTTTTAGTAGAAATTATCAAGCTGATTTTAATATTATAATGGAAATGCAAAGGACACAGATTGGTAAAAATCATTTTGAAAAAAAGAATAAAGTTGGAGGACTTGATGCACCTGACTTCATGTCTTTATAAAACTGAATTCAAGACAATGTGAAATTAGTTTAAGGGTACACATATAGGTTAATAAAGCAAAACAATGTTCAAAAGTAGACCAAAACATATGTGGTCAACGAATTTATAATAAAGATACCAAAGTAATTCAATGAGGGAAGAATAGTCTTTTCAACAAATGGTCCTGGAAAAATTTGATGTCTGATGCAAAGAAATGAAGCTCAACCTTTATCTCACACCATATACAGATTTTTGTTTTGAAATGGATTGTAATGAGTTGAATAGTGTTCCTCCAAAAGATGCAGAGTTCTAACCCCCAGTACCTGTGAATGTGACCTTTGGAAATAGGGTTTTTGTACACAGATGATCAAGTTAGGATGAGGTCATTAAGATGGGCCCTAATCCCATATGACTGTGCCCTTATAAAAAGGTGAAATTTATGAACACAGACAAATATTTATAGAGGGAAGACAATATGAAGACACAGGGAGAATACCATCTACAAGCCAAAGAATGCCTGAGGCCATCAGAAGCTGGGAGAAAGAGGCATGAAACAGATTCTTGCAGTCCTCAGAAGGAACAAACCCTACAGATATCTTGATTATATTATAGACAGCCAGCCTCAAGAACCGTCAGAAAAATTTCTATTAAGCCATGAGGTTGTGGTAGCCCCCAGACTAACAGGCAGATCATAAACAAAGGAAAAGCTAAAACTGAAACTTCCCAAAGAAAACATGGGACAAAATCTTTGTTATCTTCATTTAGGGAAATACTTGTTAGACATGAAACAAAACACTATCCAGTAAGGAAAAAATTAATTATGCTTCATCAAAATGAGAAATTTTGGCTCTCCAGATGATACTGTTAAGAGAATGAAAAGAGTATAGTGGATTATAATGAAAAGTATACAAACTAACTTTGATCACAAAAAATAGACTTTAAGGCAAAGACTATAAAGAGACAAGGATCATTATATAATGATTAAGGAGTCAATCCTTCAAGTGGATATAATAGTTGTAAATATTTATGACCCAACATAGGGGCACTAAAATATATAAAGCCAATATTATTAGACCCAAAAGAAACAGCTATGCAATAATAATTGGGGACTTTGATACCCCACTTTCAACAATGGACAGATCATCCAGACAGAAAATCAAAAGGGAACACTGGAGTTAAACTACACATTAGACCAGACCGTTAACAGACATTTGCAGAATATCCCAACTAAAAGCAGCAGAATAGGGGCGCCTGGGTGGCTCAGTCAGTTAAGCATCCGACTTCGGCTCAGGTCACAATCTCACGGTTTGTGGATTTGAGCCCCGCATCGGGCTCTGTGCTGGAAGCTCAGAGCCTGGAACCTGCTTCAGATTCTGTGTCTCCCTCTCTCTCTGTCCCTCCCCCATTCATGCTCTGTTTCTGTCTCAATAATAAATAAGCATCAAAAAAATTTTTTACAAGCAGCAGAATACATATTCTTCTCAAGCAAATGCAGAACATTCTCTAGGATAGCTCGTGTTAGGCCACAAAATAAATCTTAATAAATTTAAGAAAACTGAAATCATATTAAGCATTTTTTCTTACCACAGTAGTATGAAACCAGAAATTAATTACAAAAACAAAACAAAAAAACCTGGAAAATTCACAAATATATAAACATTAACGTGCAACTGTACCATCAAGGTAAGGTCAATAGAGAAATAAAAAAATATCTTGAATCAAATGTATTTACATATACCAAAATTTATGGGATGCAGCAAAAGTTCTGAGAGAGAAGTTCAAAGCAATAAATGCCTACATTAAGAAAAAAAGAAAAGATCTCAAACCATATAACTTTACACCTCAAGGAACTAGAAAAATAACAAACTAAATCCAAAGTTAGGAGAAAGAAGGAAATAACAAAGATCATAGTGAAAATAAATGAAATAGAGACTAAAAAGACAATAGAAAAGATCAATGAAACTAAGATGTTTTTAGAAGATAAAAACAATGGACAAACCTTTAGCGTAAGGGAAAAAAGAGAGGGCTCAAATAAAATTACAAATTAAAGAGGTGACATTGTGATACCACATAAATACAAAGGATCATAAATGACTACTATAAATAATTATACACCAACAAATTGGACACTTAGAAGAAATGGATAAATTCCCAGAACAATCTATCAAGACTGAATCATGAATGAGTAGAAAATATGAACAGATGAATTAATAGTAAAAAGATTGAACTGGTAATCAAAATCCTCCTAACAAACAAAAGTCAGGACCAGATGGCTTCACTGGTAAATTCTACCAAATAATTAATACCAATCCTTCTCAAATCATTCCAAACAATGTAAGAGGAAGGAATACTTCCAAACTCATGAGCCCACCAGCATTACCCTGATACCAAAGACAGACAAGGACACTACGAGAAAAAAATTACAGCCCAACATTCTTGATGAACACTGATGCAAATATCAACAAATATTAGCAAACTGAATTCAACAACACATTAAAAGGTTCATACACCATAATCAAGTGGGATTTATTCCAGGGATGCAAAGATTGTTCAACATATGCAAATCAATAAATGTGATAAATCACATTAACAAAATGAAGGATAAAAATATCATCATCTCAATAGATGTAGAAAATGCAACTGACAAAATTCAACATCAATTCATGGTAAGAACTCTAAACAAAGTGAGGTACAGAGGAAACACACCTTAACATAACAGGGGCTGTGTATGAGAAGCTCACAGATAACATCATATTCAGTGGGGAAACCTTCTAAGAGCAGGAACAAAACAAGGATGTCCATTCTGATCACTTTTATTCAACACAGTACTAGAAGTCCTAGCCAGAGCAAATAGGCAGGAAAAAGAAATAAAAGACACCTAAATCAGAAAGGAAGAGGTAAAATTGTAGATAACATGATATTACATATAAAAAACTCTAAAGATTCCACCAAAATATTTGTTGAATTAATCAATAAATTCAGTGAAGTTGCTGGCTACAAAATCAATATACAAAAATCAGTTGCCTTTCTATATGCTAATAAGTAACTATCAGAAAGAGAAATTAAGAAAACAATCCTGTGTACAACTGCATCAAAAAGAATAAAATATCTATAAATAAATTTAACCAAGGAGCTAAGAGCTTTACACACTAAAAATTATATCTATAAGACATTAATGAAAGAAACTGAAGACGACTCAAATAAATGGAAAAATACTCTGTGTTCATGGACTGGAAGAATATTGTTAAAATGTTCATACTACCCAAAATAATCTACAGATTCAGTGCAATCCCTATAGAATTTCCAATGGTATTTTTCACAGAAACAGAAAAAACTATCTTAAAATTTATAAAAAACCACAAAAGAGCCTAAATAGCGAAAGCAATCTTGAGAAAGAAAAACAGAGCCAGAGGCATTTAAACTTTGTGATTTCAAACTATACTTCAGGGACGCCTGGGTTGCTCAGTTGGTTAAGCGTCCAACTTCAGCTCAGGTCATGATCTCATGGTTTGTGAGTTCGAGCCCCATATTGGCCTGTCTGTTGTCAGCACAGAGCCCATTTCATATTCTTTGTCCCCCCCTCTCTCTACCTCTCCCCCTCACATTCTGTCTCAGTCTCTCAAAGATAAACATACATTAAAAAAATTAAAAAAAAAAAAAACAACAAACTATACTTCAAAGCTACAGTTATCAAAACAGTATGGTATTGGCATAAAAATGGACATTTAAATCAATGAAGTATAATAGAAAGCCTAAAAATAAACCCATACATATATGGCCAATGAATTTACGACAAAGAAATTAAGAATATACAATGGAAAGGACAGTCTCTTCAAAAAATGGTGCTGTGAGGGGGTGCCTGGATGGTTCAGGCCATTGAGCATCTGACTCTTGATTTTGGCTCAGATCATGATCCCAAGGTCATGCTAAGCACGGAGCCTGCTTAAAATTCTCTCTTTCTCTCCCTCTGCCCCCTTCCCTACTTGTGTGCTATAAATAAATAAATAAATAAATAAATAAATAAATAAAGCTGGGAGAACTGGGACAGCTACATGCAAAAGAATGAAACTGAACCCCTATTTTACACCACACACAAAAATCAACTCAAAATGGACCTGCAACCATAAAAGTCCTAGAAGAAAACACAGGGGTTAAGCTCCTTGACATCATTCTTGGCAATGATTTTTAGATTTCACATCAAAAGCAAAGGCAACAAAAGCAAAAATAAACAAGGGCTACATCAAATTAAAAACATTCTGCTCATCAAAGGAAACCACTGACAAAATGAAAAGGCAACCTACAGAAGGGGGAAAATGTATTTGCAAATCTTATCTGATAAGCATTTAATACTCAAAATATATAAAGAACTCATATAACTCAATGGCAAAACAACAAGAATAAAACAATCCAATTTAAAAATGGTCAGAAGAACTGAAGAGACATTCTCCCAAGAAAGACATACAAGTGGCCAACAGGCACATGAAACGGTCCTCAATATCACTAATCATCAGGAAAATGCAAATTAAAACCACAAGGAGATATCACTTCATGCCTGCCAGAATGGCTATCATCAACAAGAGATAATAAGCGTTGGTGACAGTGTGGAGAAAAGGGAACCTTTGTGCACTGCTGGTGGGTATCTAAATTTGTGCAGCCACTATAGAAGACAGTCTGGACATTCCTTGAAAAATTAAAAATATATGGAAACCAACCTGACAATAAATATAAAGTTTAAAAAAAAAAAAAAAGAAAAAAAAGAAAAATTAAAAATAGAACTACCATATGATACAGCAACTCCAATTCTGGGTATATATCTGAAGAAAATGAAATCACTACCTCTAATAGATATCTGCATTCCATGTCAATGCATCATTATTTATAATAGCCAAGACATGGAAACAACCTAAATGTCCATCCATGGATGAATGAATAAAGAAGTTGTAGTATATATACAATGGAATATTATTCAGCCATAAAATAAGAAAATCCTACCATGTGCCACAGCATGGATGGACCTTGAGGGCTCTATGATAAGTGAAATAAGTCAAGCAGAGAAAGACAACTACTGTATGATCTCATATATATGGAGTCTCATATAACTTAACTCACAGAAACAGAGATCAGATTGGTGGTTACCAGAGGTAGAGGGCAGGAGGTGAGCAAAATGAGTGAAGATGGTCCAAGGATACAAACTTCCAGTTATAAGATAAATAAGTTCTGGCTATGTAATGTACAGCATGGTGACTATAGTTAACCTTTCTTTATTGTATACTTGAAAGCCGCTAAGAGAATAGATCTTAGAAGTTCTCATCACAAGAAAAAAAAATTAGCTGTGGGAGGTGATGTATGTTAACTAAGTTTACTGTGGTTATCATTTTGCAAAATATACATGTATCAAATCATTATGTCATATACCTTAAACTAATACAAGTTTAGGGTTGCCTGGATGGCCCGGTCAGTTAAGCATCCAACTCTTGATTTCAGCTCAGGTGATGATCTCATGGTTGGTGAGATTGAACCCCAACTTGGGTTCGGCACTGCCAGTGCATAGCCTGCTTAGGACTCTCTCTCTCTCTCTCTCTCTCTCACTCTCCCCTGCTTATGCTCACACACTCTCTCAAAATAAATATTTTTAAAAAACTAATACAAATTTATATATCAATTATATCTCCATAAAACTGAAAAAATTAGAAGCAACATAAATGACTAAAATAAGAAACTGATTGTAAACTACTATGCATCAACATGACTGAACAATAGCCTTTAAAATGATGATTATTGAGACTATTACTTAGAATAAAAAAAAAAGAGAGATGAAAAGTAGCCACAGACTGGAAGAAAATATCTGCATTTCATATCTGATAAGAATTTGTATCTAAGATGTTAAAGAACTTTTATACTTCAATAACATAAACAACCAAGGAAAATAAGTGAATAGAAATTAACAACCAAGGAAAATAAGTGAATAAACCCATGGACAGATAACCAATCTCATTAGTCATTGGGGAAATGCAAATTAAAGTCACAAGATGACACCATTATACACCAACCAGAATGGTTAAATTAAAAAGATTGGAAATACCAAGTGTTGGCAAGGAAACAGCCATCATAAACCCACATATTTACTCCAAGGAAATGAAAACATGTATCTACAATCAAGATTTGTAGAAGAATGTTAATATCAACTTTATTCATAATACCCCCAAATTAGAAACAACTCTAATTGATATTAGATGTAATAGATATTAGATCAACTGATGAATGAATAAGCAAATTATGGTATATCCACACAATGGAATAGTACTCAGTAACAGAAAGGAACTACTGACATACATAACAGCATGGATGAATTAAAAACAAAGAACACTGAGGTATGTGAAAGCAGAACAAAAGACTACATACTATATGACTTCATTTATATGAAAATCTAGAAAAAGCGAAACTATAGTAACAGAGTGCAGAGCAGTGGTAGCCCAGGACAGGGATGAGGGAGACTGCAAAAGTGCAAGAGGGAACTTATGGGGTAATGGAGATGCTCTGTATCTTGAATGGGTGACAGCTGCACAAACTTTATACAATTGTTAAAACTCCTCAAATTCACAAACATGAATGGACTTTATTATAGGTAAACTATATATAAATATTACATCTGATTTTTAAAAAAGGAAACACCTTATTAAAATAGCTACTAACGGGGAAAAAACTACATATATGGCATACTCCTATTAAATGTCTGAAAGGTACTAGAAAATAAAGCAATATAAAATCCAATCTTATCCAGTAAAATAATTTAAAAATGTCATTCCTTCTAGATCACTGTGCTGTTATTTTAAAAATACATTTAAATATTACTTCTGAATATGGAATACATGCATAAGACACAAAATCCAAAAGGTACACAAGGGTATACGATGAAAAGTAATCTCCCTTTCACTCTTATTCCCCAGTCACCAGTCCCTCCTGGAAGAAACCTCTCTCCTTCCAAGGTAATCAGAAAGCAATCAAGCAACCTATATACATATGTATGTGTACATACGTATGTATAAGTGTGTGTAGTACAAAATGATAGCACAGTATGCCCCGTTCTGCACTTACTGTGTTATCTACATATCCGATATACTTTGCAGATCTCTCCCTCCCCCAACCATGTACACACAACATGCTTCCTTTTTTAATAGCTGCAAAAACTTCTAAAGAATTCCACAAACTACACTTTGGATCACTACAGTGGTACTTTAAAAAGCCTTACAAATTCATCAACTCCATTCTTGTACCTGAAGTGAAATTCCTATTCCTTATACCTGGTCAGAGGTCAGTTATTACTAATTTATTGTTAACACTGGACGGCAAAAATGTAAAATAGATGGGAGTACACATTTGGCATTATGACTAGATTAAAAGTATTATTTAAAAAAATCTAAAATATCGTTAACATGAAGTCATCTGTCAGGTAGCCCTCCTGTACTGATTTAAAAGGAGGGCTGCCCTTCAGGCTTACTTCACTTTTAGAGGCCTTTCCTCTGGTCCTTCAAAGTAAGCTCTTTTCGTCACTTTTCAGCCCTGTTGGTTTCCCTACAGAAAGAAAGTTGGGAAGGTTCTTCTCGAGAAATAACGATTCCATTTCAAGAGTCACAGCAGAACACGAGGGCCCAAATCCTTAAAAGTTTCTAGAACACAGGAACTCTATCTTATTAAAGTTTGATAAAATATCGGTCCCATTCTCTCCCCCAGAAAAGCCTTACTTTTCTTTCTGAATTTTCTAGCTCAGTCACCAGCATCACCACCCATCACCTACCACCCACGCTGCCATCTTCTTCAATAGGCTGTCAAGTTTTACCAACACTACTTTGCCAATACTCTTCAAGTATATTCACTTCCCAACCACCTCAGTTCATTACAATGGCTTCTTACCTGATCTCCTTATTTTATGTCACAACTAGTTACACATTTAAGCTTTCCCAAACACAAATCTGATCAAATCTCTGCTCCTACAAGAATCAAGTGCAAAAATTTTCTTAGGCATGAAGAAGGCAGCGTGGTGTAGTGAAAAGAGTACACAGGTTTTTGAGTTAAAAAAAAAAAAAAGACCAGTGTTTGAATTCCGACTTTCAGCAAGTAATTCAACGTCTCTGAAATTCAGTTTTCTCCTTTATTCAACAGCAATTATATCACCTACACTCTTTCCACTCAGTGAGGTCCTTGGAGAAGGAGCATCAACCTCACCTAACAACGTATTACAAATGCTTAGACCCACCCCAAACCTACAGGTTCAAAATCTACCTTGTAGAAGAATCACTAGATGACTGGCATATACGTTAAAATTTGAAGATGCACCACAAACTACTGTGAAGATTAACTGGAAAATGTGTGTAAAGCTCCCAACATAAAACAGGCACTCAATAAATGTTATCTATTATACTCTTCCTCTTGTCCCCTTCTGTATCTTCAATCATCTAATTCTTTCACCTGGAATGTATTCCTCACCTCCTATATTATTGAAATCTTGCTCATTTTTTTAAATTTAATTTAATTTTTTATTTATTTTTGAGAGACAGAGAGAGAGCGCGAGCAGGGGAGGGTCAGAGAGAGAGGGAGACAGAATCTGAAGCAGGCTCCAGGCTCCAAGCTGTGAGCACAGAGCCTGACGCGGGGCTCGAACCCACAAACCATGAGATCATGACCTGAGCCGAAGTCGGACGCTTAACCGACTGAGCCACCCAGGCGCCCCTTGCTCAGTCTTTAAACATCATAAAATGTTACTTTCTGTATGAAGTACACACATCCTTTATTAACCTGAGAAGAATACTCTCTATCTTAACTTCATTTTCTACTTTTTATGTTTTACTCTGTTTCCTTCAGTAGACTGTAAGCTTTTTGAGGGAAGGGATGTTTGGTTAATCTTCCTATTTCCTAAAATTTAACCAGTACCCTATCTTTTGAAAGGTTCAGGTAAATGCATTTACTAAGAAGAGATATAAGAAAGGCAGGCATGTGACCATAAGAGTCCTGGCAGTTAACCTGGAGCTGTACACATGTAGGTAATGAAAATGGATGACTAACGAGCAAGTGCCCGAGACAAGAGGGAAGGAAAAAACAAAAGAACTTCTGACATGATTTTTCCATCCTCCAAATGAGTTAGGGATCCATGAAACAATTCTATAAAATCTCAGAACTTGAGCTGGTTGCCTTAAGATTTTTCTCTGGTTAGGATCTGGAGTAGGTCATCCCTTGAAACTCCTTTTTCCTTTAACTGTCTCTAGCAGTGAAGACCCAATTTTGATTAAATGTTCCATAATCTCACCACTGGATTTACACACTAGAAACCATCCCAACTCAGTCATTTGATAGATTTGTAAATTGTAATCCAGAGAAGTCAAATCACTTGTGCAAAGTTAAACAGTAAATAAGCAATACAGCTGACCTATTTTCAAGCTCAAAACTCTTAGACAATACAGTTAAGAAAAAAAACAGGATCCCACCAAATGTCAAAAGGAATGTGCAGTACGTTTATGCCCTATATATGCTACATATTTTTGCCAAATACATCCCCATGTCATTATAATACTGATTCAAATTCAGTTCACTATGATGATAATCCATTCTATGCTGGCTATTTCTAGAATCAATAATTCTATTTTCCAGCTATATAAAGTTTACCCTGTTATCTTTTTTCCAGCTCTATCCCCTGTTTATTTCATTGGTATCACTGTAATTTTTCATGGATTATGATTTTTAATTAAGTTTCCTAAGAGTTTAACCCATCTGACCCTCTTCTCATACCTATATTAATGATGAAATAACACGAATTCTAAAATAATCCTGTAGAAATTCAGTATGCCTCTGTATAAATGCAAGAACGAAGTGAAATTTTAAAAGATTGAAAACAATAAATACAGAGTCTACAAAAACATTGGTTATAAATCTCTATGGGCTTGGGGTGCCTGGGTGGCTCAGCTCGTTAAGTGCCCAACTCTTAATTTCGACTCAGGTCGTGATCCCAGGGTTGTGTGATGGAGCCCTGTGTCCGGCTCTGCACTCTGCACTGAGTGTGGAGCCTGCTTGGGATATTCTCTCTCTCTCTCTCTCTCTCTCTCTCTGCTCCTCCCCTGCTCGCACACTCTCTCGCAAAATAAATATTTTTTAAAATTTCTATGGGCTCAAATAAAAGGAAACATTAAAGTACAAACTGTAGTTAAGTTAAAATCTTATCTTTAAATTAAAAACCTTGTTGCAAAAATATTTGTGAAAAACCTCTGTAACATTTAATGAAAAGGTAAATAAAAGCAAAGATACTTAAAGATCCACAGATGGTTCTACAGATCTACAAAAGGAAAGTGAATCTTTAGGCCACATTTCAATAGACGAGTTATTGCTGACACAGGAGCACAGATTATTTTCACAAACCACATAACATTTTAGACTGTTAAATTTGTCTACATCATAAGATAATGACAAACCATATAAAGCATATGAAATTAAAACAAAAATGGTAAGGAGCCTGAATCCAAATATATTAATCTTGCGTGATGATTTTTAAAATAAAAAATACACTAATTTGTTTGAAACATATGCCCAGTCCATCAAAAATAAAATGTAACCAATTCACACTACGTAAATACAAAGTTTCATGATAAAATAGAGAACATCCCTGTTTATCCATCAAATCAAGATTATTAAAGACATTTAGTTAAGGTTCCCTAAAAAATAGTATAGTATTGGGGTGCCTGGGTGGGTCAGTTGGTTAAGCGTCTGACTCTTGGTTTCAGCTGAGATCATGATCTCACAGTTGTGGGATTCAGCCCCTTGTCGGGCTTGGCTCTGGGCGTGAAGCCTGCTTGAGGTTCTCTCTCTCCTTCTCCCTCTGCTCTGCCTCCTCAACCACTAGCACTCTTATGCTCTCTCTCTCTCTCTCTCTCTCTCTCTCTCTCTCTCGCGTGCGCAAAAAAAAAAAAAAGGCGGAGATAGGTAGAAGGGAAACAAAATAAAACTACCCTCAATTTCAAATTTTTATGTATTGTCATATATTCAAAACTCATTTACCTATTTTTTAAGCAAGAGAGAGTGGATTAAATGACAGTTTAGGTGAAATCAAGACCTAAAGAGAAGGAAGAGAGTATAAAAAAGAGGGCAGAACACAGGGCACCTAGGAAGAACAGGTGTGCACCTGGGACTCAGCCACAGCTGTGTCTTACCCTTTTGGTAAGCCACCTGGATGGCCTGTACCCTCTACCTCATGTTTTCTCTAAAAACAAATGAGATTTCTTAAGTCCTCTTGATTTTATATGGATTTTTCTGCTCTTAAAAAGAAAAATTGAATAGGCAGTAGTTAAAAGTTAGGATATAGGCTCCAGTTGTTAGAATCTCAAATTTCAGACCTTAGGCTTCTAGTCTATTAGCACATTTCCAAAAATGATCAGAATTAAGATATAAACAATTGGCCCATAGGTGTTAACTCATTGTTGCATGTATAATTTATAACAAAGCATTAGGAACAGTGTTAATCAGAAAAACTATTGACATAAATGGTATGCACAGTACCTTCTGATAAACAATGGAGCACACAAGATCCTTGACAGCAGATAAAGACAGTTCTTGGGCTTCAATGGCAACACTCTCCCGTGTAAGGCCGATCTGCAGCAGAAATGAGATTGTCTGCTCTGAGCCTCTGGAGTTGGTGAGCGACGGGGCACTGAAGCTTCCATTAGAGAGCCGGGCAGAGAGTCCTGTTTTAGGACTTGAACACGGAGAAGGAGTGGGAAGCACAGCAGGAAGAGGTGTAGGTAAGACAGACTTCTGGGCTGATGGAGGGGAATTGTTTGCAGACATCTGCCTTTCTTTAATCTTTTAAAATAGCTGTCAATTCTTTTTCAGTGGTTATGAGGAGGCTTTTAAAATCACAGGAGTAAAAAAAATGACTGTACTTTTGAATTTAATTGAAAACGTCTTTATTTCCTCTTTTAAGCCACTCATGCCAAGGACTGCATCTTCTACAACTGTGAGTTGAATACACAGAAGGTCCCACTTCCCTTAGTGTCAGATGTCCCATCAAAAAACAGTCTTGTCTTTAGGACCACAACCAGGGATTTGGAAAGGATTTAACATCACTGAATTATCCTCATCAGAAGAGAGTTGACACTGCTTACTTACTAACCATCTTCATCTATTTTCTTTTAAATCTACTTTTGTCTCTCTCTTTTAGTTTCAGAAAATACATATTGAATAAAAGTTGTTTTTCTGTAAAGATGAAATCCTCCTGGTTTAAAAAGTGTTTAGTTTTAATCTCTTTAATCCTTATAGTTAGGCTCAGTGATTTGATGGGATACTTTCTCAAATGTCCACACCTTAAATCACCTTCTCAAATGTCTTTACTTTCATTTTTTGGGGGATAAATTTTTTCATGATGAAGCACAAAGCTTTTTAAAACAGAACAGGCATATTTCACTTGAAGAATTGGTCCACTGAGAAAAGTTGATGTTTTCTGAAATGTAGTCAGCCTGGAAGGAATTTTAAGAACATTTTTAATATTTTACACTCATTTGACATTGTTTTTAAAATGCAAGAATCCCTTTAAGTTGTTTAAATGAGAAGTTCTGGTTGTATCGTTATAATTCACCAATAAATCCTAATGGGGAGCCACTTGGGGAGGTCTAGTTATCAGAGCCATTTTCTACCATAGATATAATTTTAGGGAGAGCCTCCTGCTCGCTGCCACCACCACCCCCACCAAGCCCATGGCACCCCTTGCTAATACCTAAAACCTGAAAATCAAACACTCTTATTCCATAATACACAACCGAGTTAAGACAAAACCAGAGAAAAATAGAAGGGACTAAAAGAAGGTTAAACCTGACATCATCATAGAAATAAAGTACGTGCCACTCAGCCATACCAAAGAAGTAGAATACTGTCCTAATAAAGACATGTTAAGAGTATTCTTTTTCATGTTAAAAGTCTAATTCTGCCAAAATATGATTGCTGACTTGCTTTGTTGACAGATTTTCTTCACAAGGCCAAGGAAACAGAAGGGAACATACTATGCAGTTATAGGTGAATGACATACTTAAGACAGGAACATAGGAGAAAGTGATCTTACCATAAAGGGTTTCTAAAGGTAAAAAAAAGAGAGCACTAGGCTCAGTTACATATGTATCACAGTTTACAATAGGACAGTTCAAAAACAAAGGGCATGACCCCCATGGCCTAAGTGAAATGGCTCACAAGAGATCTTTCTAAACTTTACATATGTAACTGTAAACAATTCCAATGATGCAAAAGAGTGAAGCATCCAATGTGGTTGCAGAAGGACTCTCTGGAGAGTAGTTAATGAGGCTAAATAAATCAGGATGAACACAACATTAGAACAAAAACATACAGATGTAGTATCAGGAATTAGAAAGCTCAGAAAAAACTAAGGCTTGGAAAAAATTACTTAAAGACAACAAAAGCTTTTACAGCTACATTCAAATCAATAGTACACCCACCTTATATGGTACAACACTTAACATCTTATAAATGCTTTACATACTTTATCTCACGCACACCTCTTTGGAGACAAATACGAGTTTTGCAGATGAGAAAACAGAAGCACAAGCAGATAAAGCAACATGCCCAGCATCACTCCGGTAATTAAGAGGCAGAGTGGGAATTAGGACTGCCGTTTCGTACTTTGTTACCAAGTGCTATCTCCATAAAATAACGTGCTATTTCTCAAAGAGAACAAGGAACTGAGAGAATCCGTGCTCAGAGAGGACGTTAAGGTTGAGAGAGCACGTACACAAGGCAGAATTGCTCAACCTGTATTTTGCTGATCTTCTGTCAGTTTTTAAACTAAAGCTGTAAAAGGGCAATGAGAACCGAAACCCCAGCCTGGTTAATGAGAGACTAAAGCAACTTTACGTAAATCTTCGGTTCCAGATGCAATTCATCCCACACTGCGAAAGCATTAGTAAGTGTAATCACAAAGCTGACTCCTAAAATCTTAGAGAAAGAGCTCAGGAAGAAATAATCAGGGCCTGGAGATGGGTCAGGGTTGCTTCAAATTTCGTTGAGCTGGAGGAGTAGGGAAGCAGATTTCAGAAACCACAGACATATAAACTTAATTTTTAGTCAAATCTGAGAATAGATTATTAAAGGAAATGGTTTCTGAATGTTTAGAAAAGAATATAATAATCACTAGATGTCAGCATGAATTCAAACAGAAAAATAATGCTAAATCAACTGCATTTTACATCCTGGAAAAGAATGATTACTAGACCTCTCAGATGCAAGGGAAAAAAAATAACAACTTATAGTCATTGAGCTCCAACTATCGGCCAGACACTGTGTAAGCACTTTATATGCATTACCTCATTTAATCCTCTGCAACAACCCATTTTGCAGTTGAAAAAACAGGCTTGGAAATTAAAGTAGTTGCCCAAGATCACACAATTAGCAAAGCCAGGGAGAAAAACGTGTATTCTGGCCCAAACAGGATTCAAGATGGTTTTTCACACTATGTTTGCAAATATGTTGTTTGAGTGTGAGTTGGATGTTAGTGTGGTTGGGTAAATTCCTGGTCTAGATCAATGGAGATGAAAGAAGTCTTTAGGGGAATGCCTCAGAACTCTGTCCTTGGCCCTATATTGTTTTTGATTATTTATAAGATAAAGACACAGAAGACATGCTTATAAAATCCTCAGAGTGTACAATCCAGGAGAAATAAACTAAAATTAAAGTGAAATGTAACAAGGGTGAGTGTAATGCTTTCAAAAAGTTGCAGAGAAGAAATGGAGAAGTGCTGACTTAGAAGCTATTCAGAAGGGGAGTTAGCCACCTAAGACTTTAAGGACAGCTGCTAATCCTTGACTATGCAAATCTAACCCCCCGGGACACTGAGAACACTTCAGCATCAATCTGTAAACTCAGTTGCTAGTCAGCCTACATTACCACTGTATTCATTTATACAGTCCACATTTCTAAGAGCTATATTGATTAAAAAATAGTAATAACCGCATGCATCTAGATAAAGGTGAAAACAATGTCATGTGACAAATATGTTTAACAAAGCCAAACAGAATAGTGGTGTTCAAATATTTGAAAAGGTGTTAAGAGAATAATCGGCTTTATTCAGTATCACTGCAGAGAAGTAAAATGAAGATAACAGCACTACCTGCTTGCCTCACAGGAGGTTATGAGGACAGAGCTACTGCACGTAAAGTACCTTCAAGAGTACCTGGCTTACAGTTCAGTGCTCAGTAAGTTTTAACAATTTTCCAGTGATTACAGGAGGAAGTTAAGAAGTAAGGTCCTACTTTATGCTAACCGCTGCAATTGACATGTTAACACTTCATTACATTCTTACCACCACTCTAGGAGATTTGTTCATCTCTGTTTTACAGGAAAGGAACTAAAGTTTAGTTGCTTGCTCACAACTACCCAGCTAATATGAGATGGAACTGAGATTCAAACAGAAGTTTTCCTGACCTCAAAGCCCATATTCTTCCTACTATTGCATTCCTCATCCAACAGCCTAACTACCTTCCAGGTTTTCTCCTGAGGTAATGAGCCACTTATGAGTAGTTTCAAAAGCTGAACAACTATCGCGGAAAAGGTAGTAAAATATCTACGAATAATACTGTATTCAGGTTAAATACTTCAAAATACAAGATACTGCTGTGTTCAATAATAATTTATTTTCAATGGATGTCTTCCCACTAAATTTCCATTTTATTATGGCTGTCTAATAATACAATCAACCAATTTATCAGAACTATTGATAACTGTTAATAAACTATATAAATGTTACAGTTTTGTATAAAAATATTTTTTACAGTTTCAGCATGAAAACAAATAGAAGAAACTAAGTGAGCTGTCTTTAAGCTGCTGCCCAATCATTCTGTTTCCTCTCCTTTTATTTTATGGAACCCTGATTTGCTTTGTAAGATGCAATAAGATGTAGGATGAGAAATATTAACACTAAATAGCAAAAAAAAAAATCCAGTAACTGTAATTTACTTTGTCTTTATGTTGCATTAGAAAATGGGAGACAAAAGACAATTACTAATTTATAAACTGTGTATCAGCTGGATATGTTTGTTTCTAACAGCTATGGGTTGGCAAGCATTTACTTGGAACATCTCAAATATTCCTTGGGGGGGGGATTAATCTGTCACATATGCCATTGAAATTGGCTTATAGGATCCCTCGCCACTGTTGAATGGAATCAAAAGATGAAATACGAAAGGAATCATGAGCCCAACCTGCCCTATTACTACAGACAGGGTAAAACAAAGGCCTATGACTTCATGGTAACATCACAAGTTGATCTACCTTTCTCTCCCACTCCCTTACCTCCCCCCTGCATGTACACATTTCATATCTTGGCAAAGCCTCTAATCAGAAGCTCTAACAGCAGCATTTTCATTCAACAAACATTTACCGAGTGCCTATTATTTGTCAGACTGTTACTAGAGGCACTGTGCTTATATAGCAGTAACCAAAACAAACATGGCTACTGTTTGTACCTCTGGCGCTTATGGTGTGATGTGGAGCATACGCATTAAACAAACACCATTCACATCAACAGCAAGGTAACTAAAAATTATGAAAAGTGATATGACAGAGTATACTAAAAGGGCCTAAGTTTAACTGGGGTCTCAGGCAAGGTGACTTCAAGTAGTGCTTAAGCTAAGACCTAAAGCATAAGTAGGAGTTGGGGAAGCAGAGAGAGAAGGGAGGATTCCAGGAAGACAAAACAAATCCAGTTCTTACATACAGTACTTCAAAAGGAAGCTCATTATTTAGTGTAGCCAGTGTCATTTTTGTAATCACTAAGGGCTAAAGTGAAGAGGTAAAATGCTTCTCCTACTCACAATAGCATATATACCATGACTCCCTCCTAGTAATGAGTTGTCCTGGTTCAATCTAGTTTTGTGTGCTAGGAGTGCTAAGGAAAGGAGCGTCCTCCCCACCCCACCCCCCTCGTTAATATGTACACGTATTTTTTTTAGCATGTAAAACAGTATGTGCCCTTTTTCAGTGCAATACTGACCAGTGTCCTGAGGTCACTTTGCCTTGATAACAGGCTTGACCTGGCTCAATAATCCTAGTGTTGCTTTTATACTGTATATTGCACTAAATTCAAATAACTTTGTTGGTTTTTAAAAATCATAGCCTGTAGCAAATACAATTTCAAAAACATAGCTATTACCTTAGATTAATATAATTAATACTTTTCCTAAGAGCTCAGCATTCAACTAAATTGTTGCTGCTAAAATTCTGTTCATCTGGATCAGTGACATCTGAATCTCAGTCCTTCCACTCTCAGAGAGAGGCGAGAGAGCACACCATGTCTGCTCTCTGCTCAGGAACTGAAAAGTTTATCCGGTAATAAGGTTACAGACTGCCAATCTGGTAATGCTGTATGAATCTCTGCTGGGCTTGATGGACCTTCATCGCCTCTTTGCCCCAGTGGTATCAGAGAAATCTGACTGGCTAACAGCCAACGAGCAATTTCTCACACAATGTCACTGTAAACCACACAAGTGGAGAAGTTTTCTGCACTGAAATTAAAACAAAAACATCTCCTAAGCATACATCCCAAATTTTTTCACTAACAGGACAACTGCTCCAAGGACACATACAAGTTCAATTTAAATTACATACTCGGAGGCTCAAAGTACTAACAGAAGATTGTGAACCATAAGAATGATTATTAAATCAAAGTTAAAAATCTGTACTAGCAAATAATTTCCTCATATATCCAGGTCTGTAAAAGCGGTTTCTTTTAAAAATGAGCAATGCACTTCAATATGGTAATCTTTTCATCAATTTTAAAATGTCTTTTCTAAAATGAGAAAATGTCCCTTAAAAGTGCATTTAAATGACCATTTATTTTTTCTATATGAGGTTTTCTCAATTCTAATGTAATTTTTAAAATTTAATGTCCAAAAGCTTGATTAAAGCCTTTTTTTTTGCATATGCCACTGTTACATTAAAAACAACCCATTGAGAGAAATTTCTTTTAAAGAGGTCATCTGATGACACTGAAACTTATAAAATTTGTGTATCTAAAAGACTCACTGCTATCTGAGATGCTTAAAAAATTAGTGTCAAGATATCTTGAACTTGAGTCATCCTAAAAACTGAAATGCTATCCACCAAATTATCCTATGGAAACTGGCTTGTCAAATACTCCAAGCTCATCTGATCAGGCCTACCACATCTATATTCACTGCTAAAGCAACCCGTAAGGAGAAGGCTTTAATAAGTGACATGTCTAAAACACTTTCACTAAAACTTGTAACTTTCTTTCTTAGCTGAATTTTCATGCTTGCTCTCCATTCACATCCTAACAGGAGAGGAAGAAAAGGTTCCTCGATAAAATTAAACGAGTCTAGACCTAGGTCGGGGCACTATATATAGATGACTTCAGCAGCAAATCCAGAGGTCTTCCCAGCCTTCAAGGCATGAGAAGTTGGAAAGTTAAGCAAGCTTGATCTAAGCAAAATCACAGTCGCTAAAAACGTAGGAAAGAACTGCATCGTTAAGTACCAAGTAGAAGCAGACTAAGAGTAACACAATAGAGCATTTTCTAGGGTACAGATTAAGGCATTTAAAAACTTTTTTGTTCCATTTGCGGCTACAGCTTATGAAGGCTGGGTAGTACAAAATAGTAGTTCAGGGTGGAACTCATTCTTCCTAATCAAAGATGACACCGATATCTTATTTCCTGTGGGGATGGGTGTGGTTGAAGAGACAGTTATGTCCAAGACATCAATCCGTGTATGGAAACGTCTGCAGGTCTTAAACCCGCCTGTCGCTGGATTTATATTCGTGCCTGCAGTCGGCCAGGCCTATGCTTCTGCCTGCGACGACTTCAAATAAAATATCCAACAGGCAATCGAGTAGTACGTGGGTTATGGTTGCTGCTCAAAGAAACAGCCGCACTCCTCGGCGTTTCATCTTAAGAAAAACCTCCCGGGGGTGAGAACAACTCCGAGCAAGGCTGCAACTTGCAAAACTAAGCACAGCCAGGAAACTGGGGTGGGGGCTCACATTCTCTAAGCACGAGACGACGACAACTCAAGCGATGAAATGAAAAAGAAAAAAAGGCTCATCCCAAATTCGCAGCTTGACGGCCGCGGGTCGGGCGTCGGCAGCCAGTTGAAGGGACCCCGAAACAGACCGCTCCCGAAGCGGCCGCGCGCGGGGGTCGCCGGCCGAGCGCGGACCCAACTTGGCCTCCGCGCCCACGCCGGAACTTGGCCCCATCAGGCGGCCGCGCCGGCGCCCCCCGCCCGCCGCGGCGCCCCCGCGCCTCCCGCCCAGCGCTTCGCCAACTTCCCGCCCGGCCCTGGCGGTCGCCGCCCAGCCCCGCGCGGGGCCCGAGTCCCGCCGCCGCCGCCGCGTGCGGGTGGGGGAAGGGCCACCGCCGCCTCACCCGACGGGCTGCGAGAACAAAGCGGCGGCCGCCGCGGCGCTAACTTTTTCAGTGTCTGATCCGCGCTCCCTGAGGCAACGACTTACAGAGGGAGGACTCCGCCAGTCGTGAGAAACTCCGCGGCCGCCAGCGTCTGGTCCCCGACGAGGCGCCAGCGAGGCTTCACGCGCCCCGCAGGATCCCGCCCGCCGCTGGCGCCCCTTCCTCCCTCCCTCTCCCTCCCGCCCTCGTCCCCGTCCCGTCCTGAGGCCCGGGGGCGGGGGGCGGGGGCGTGCGGGGCGGGGGCGCGCGGCCGGCGCGGGGCCTGCCGGGAGCTGTAGTTTCCGCGCAGGGATGTCAGTCACGCTGTGCCTGGGCGCCGTGCAGGGTCGGCGGGATCCGCTGGGCGCTTTCCGGCTGGCCCTGCGCGCTCAGAGGTCCTTGTGTCTCCGTGGGCGCGGGGCAGCGAGGCGCCACCGTGTATCTGAACCAGTTACACACGGTGCTTGATACCCGTCATTGCCTTTTGCCCTTTTGTCGTCCGCTCTGACGGAGGGGACGGGGGGCAAGGAACCAAGAGGTGGCAACTTGGACGGGGGCCTTGTAAGGGGTCCACAGCAGAGAGCAGCTTTCCCCTTGAGAGCTCTTCTCCCTGCTCCCCACCTTTCCCTCCCTCGGGCCTGCCTTCCAGGCGGCCGCCTGGCGCCGGGGCCCCGGGCGTCCCGCACCGGAGGCAGAAACATCCGGAGTCCTCCATCCAAGCAGAGTAAATCGAAGTGGCTACTTTCCTTGTGTTTTGTGTTTCCTGTCTGTCCGTCATGAAACTCCAGTGTGTCCCCTACCATCAAAGTGGAGTGCAGTCAAGAATCACGAACCTAGACTTCCACGTCCAGGGGAAGGAGGGGGGACGGAGGGAGAAGGGTGGGGGGGTGTCGGGATGAGATCTAGAGGGAAAATACACTATGTGGTAGATTACAACTTTAATGTGAGAGAAAACCGTGAGCAGCTGACAGTTATTGTCCCAGAAACGACCTAGTTCTCCTTCTTTCAAGATTTTGTCTCAAAAATATTTAAGTAAAATACCTTGAAACAAGTTAGATGGGCTACTGTCAACAATTCATCCGTCCTCAGGCAGCGCTCCAAGGCAGCTTTTGAGAATAGAAAGAAAAGAAAGTTAAGTGGGTCCCTTCTTTTTATACTAAGTCGTCAGTCTTAATGGATGTCCCTGTATTTAAACTTAAGACACGGAAATTTTAAAAAGTTATATTAAAGATGGGACAAGTAAAACTGTGTTTAACTCTAATTTACTCCGAAGCTATTTTTTAGAAAAGATCTTTCTGAAACATTCTCAGGAATTGGAAGCTGCTAAATGTCCCACATCCAGTAAGTAGTATCTACCTAATCCGATCTGATAGTTTACAGTTAGTCTTATTCTCTGCTATTGTTTTATTTTAAAATTGAAAGTAAATCCACTTAAGTTTACATTCTTTTTAAAGAAGGCTCTTACCTAACTTTGCCTTTTTCTTCCTTCCACTTCCCAACAAACGTTTTAGTCCAGCCCCAAATATTCTCTCTCAGCAAGATTCCCAGGACCTCATTGGAGCAGTTTACAGCCATTCCCATCTCACTAGTGACTTCCATTTTCTCTGGTGGTCCTTAAAGGGACAGAAGTTACTCTTTCTAGAAGTAACTTTTCTAAATGAATCAAGCTGATTTTATATAGAGATTAAGGCTGTGTGTGTGTGTGTGTGTGTGTGTGTGTGTGTGAGAGAGAGAGAGAGAGAGAGAGAGAGAGAGAATTTTTATTTCCACTGTTCTACTTCTCTTAAAAACTAAATTGTCTCCTCCACTTTTGACGAATCTTTCAACAATGCATTCTAGCATAAGACTATCTTCGTAGCTGTAATTTTTTGCGTGACACAAACTATAATTTCTTTGAGTGTATATAAGATCCACCTGGATTCCCCCTTTATAGGAAGGAGAAGTGTGTCTTTCCCCCTAGTGAACTTGTAGAAGACCATGGATATAAAGGCTAGTAATATTTATCATTTATTGAACATCATCTCCAGGCCAGTCGCATTCATTCATTTTTATATCGCTTGCTCTGTTTATTACACATAACACCCCCTTTTTCTTTTATATGCACTTATATTTAGCTTTATATAATTTACTATTTGGTTATATGCTATGTTCTAAATATATTTGTAGAAATAAACTGCAAATATATTCATGTTTATATCTACAAATATATTTAGAACATAGTATATAAGCAAAGAATCGTGGAAAGGATTGTCCAACTAAAATGAGGATTAGAAAAATCGGGTAACTGTGAGGAGAAGCTACTGCATATACTCCACCCAGGATCTCATATGGTGTCCCTAAAATTTAATAGTCAGGTAATTTGTAATCAAAAACCAATCACCTTGCTCATTCCCCAGTAATTCCTGTTTATCTTTGTGGTTGCAAAATATATTTCTCCAAGAAGGACAAAACATGCATAAATTTGTTTTTGGATTTCATTTTAATTAAATATTCATTAAAAACCTCTTTTTTGAAATACTGTAAACTGGTTATAATATATCTTAAAAGCCAACTGAGAAAGAGAACACAGGTGCTACAGACCTGGGTAGGAAGCCAGGATTAAAGTTAATTCTCATACCAACACTGGATGGAGCAAAGGAGTTAGGCAAGAGGGCTCCCTCACTCACAGCCTGGAAACTGCACCAGCCCTAAAGAGCCAGTTAGAAAAGGGTTGGGATGGGACTTAGAAGACACAATCCAGCCTAGTCCCTGTCATGTCACAGGTGCATGCCACTCAATCTCTCTAAGAATTGATGTTCTTACCTGTGAAACGAGGGGAGATTAATTATGTACACCGTGGGGTTGTGAGAATGAAGAGATGCCTTGAGTGTGCCACTCGAAGGTAGTCTGCCCAGGTAAGCATCACGATTCTGCCACTGAACAGCTGTGCGGTCATGGGCATGCCAACCTCAGTGAGCTTCCGTCTCAGCATCAGTTAACTTGGATGATAACAGTCCTTATCCCCTGAGTTGTGCAAGAACTAAATTACATAACACATGAAAGATGCTCTTAAAAATTCACACAGTGAATGCTCAATAAATGTTAGCTATTATATTTAAGAGGTAGAGCTTTTCAGAGTGCCACAGCTCCTCCTGGCAGCACAGAGGGAGAAAAGTTAATGAGCTTGAGTCTGTGAAGGGAAATTTAAAATAATAGCGAAGAGTTTAAATGACACAGGAATCCCTAGGACCATGAAATAAAGTCCTTTTTACTTCATCAAAGGAAGATCCTACTGCAGTGGTACTCAGTTGACCAGAAGCCATCACTTTCCCCACTAATAGCTTCAGGTATCCGTCAAGGATAAAATCACTAAACATTTTTGTGTTTGTTGGTTTTGTTTTTATTTTATTTACTTATTAAAGTTTATTTATTTTGAGAGAGAAAGAGAAAGAAGAAGCAGGGGAGGGGCAGAGAGAGGGGGAGACAGAGGATCTGAAGCAGGCTCTGAAGGCAAAGAGCTCAATGTGGGGCTTGAACTCACGAACCAGGAGATCATGCCCCAAGCCAAAGTCAGACACTTAACTGACTGGGCCACTCAGGCACCCTGGTTTTGTTTTTAATAAAGTTAACCAGGCTATACTGTGCTGAACATTTTAGTATAATTTGTACTCGGATCATACTTCTCAAATTTGACAATCTCAGGTACCTCCAGAAAGAATTCTGACTTTATAACCTTAGACTTTAAACTCATAGTTCCTTAAACGATGATGAAGTGTGCAGCTGAAGTCTAGTTGAGGTTAATTTGGCTTGCATACCTTTTTTCCTAGCTTCCCCTTAAGAATTTACAGTTCTTGATATATTGATTCAATAAACATTTTTTAAATGTTTAGTTTTGAGAGAGACAGAGCGTGAGCAAGGGAGGGACACAGAGAGAGGGAGACACAGCATCCGAAGCAGGCTCCAGGCTTTGAGCTGCCAGCACAGAGCCTGACGCAGGGGTTGAACCCACAAACCTAGAGATCGTGTCCTGAGCCAAAGTCGTGGCTCAATTGACAGCCACCCAGGTACCCCTATTCAATAAACATTTTTGATAGGCTGCTATGCGCAAGGCATTGGATAGGATCTATAGGTGAAAAAATTACTGTTCTTGGGGGACTAATGTTTATTAATAAGGTATGTCAAAATCTATCATACAGAGAAAAGAGTAAAAAATAAGTAGGAGGCAAAACAAAAGGTTAAAGGTGGCAAAGAAGTACAAGACACACGTCTGACCTGGGGAAGGCTAAACATATGTACAAAGAGGATTTCATCTGGGCTTTGAAGAAGGAGTAGGATTTGGAAATCTGGGGGAAGGGACTGGGAAAAAAAGAAGAAATACTCAAGAGAAAGCAACAGTGAGCAAAGGCACATAGGTATGAAACATAGGGCACAGTTGTGGACCGAATAGTTTAGTTAGGCTGAGCCATAGGACCAAACAGTCCTCACACAATTTTAAAAATTGAGATATAATTCACAAACCATAAAAATTCACTTTTTTTAAGTGGTTTTGAGCTAACTCACAAAGGTATGCAATATTACCACTATCTAATTTCAGAATATTTTCATCACCCCCTAAAAGAAACTCCCTATCTGTTAGCAGTCACTGCCCATGACCAACCAGAGCTGGCTGGCCCACCCAGTGGGCTCCCAATGGCATCAAAGGTGCTTGCAGTTGGAAGCCCTTGGGTGGACAGGTGGGGGAATGGGGAGGGTGGGAGGGCAGGACACCTGCTGTATTTGCCTCACGTGGCTTCAACCACAGACGTACAAATCTTTATCTCTAGCCTTGATCCTTTTATGTAACCACCTGAATGTTCCATAGAAAGATCACAAATTCAAAGTGTTCCTTACTAAACTCATCTTTTCCTCAAAACCTTTTCTTCTTCCTGTATTTCCAATCTTAGTGCACAGTACTACCATCTATTTAGTCATATAAGACAGAAACTTCTTGGTCAGCCTAGACTTCTTTTTCTTTGTTCTCAAATCCAATTAGTGACCAAGTCCCACCGATTTCATACCGTCCTATTTCTAGTGTTGTATTCCTCCTTCTTTTTCACTATGACTGTCTCAATTCAGGCCTCCATTAGCTGTCAGCTGATTTACTGAAATGACCATAAGAGATTTTTAAGGCATTTTCCTCCTTGATTGAATCTTTTCTTTAGCCCACTCTCCACTCTGCCACAGGAATGATAGTTCTAAATATGTTCTAATATGATTCCTTGTGGCTAAAACCCTTCAGTAGCTAACCAATGCGTTCATTGGGCAAACATTTTAGTATGGTGCCTAATGTGCCCCTCCCTGCTTTCTCGTATTATTACCCCCCATTCCTCACATACCTACCACCTCAAGCAGTGGTGAACTACTGACAGTTTCCCACTGTATTTTTGCTAATGTGATACTTGTCTCCTCCTTTTCCACCTGGTAACCAAAACTTAATCAGTTCAAGCTCTATCTATGAAGTCTTTCCTACCCATTTCAGGCAGACTGGGAATCACCATGCCTTTCCTTGTGCTCCAGACATCTGCTTCCTTAGCACCTGTGACGTTTTATCACACAACTCTCTCTCTTACTAAACTGTAAGGTCCTGGGGCACCTGCTGCGTGGCTCAGTTGGTTAAGCATCTGACTCTTGATTTCGGCTCAGGTCATGATCTCAGGGTTGTGAGATCAAGCCCGGCACTGGGCTCTGCACTGGGTCTGGAATCTGTTTGAGATTCTCTCTCTCCTTCTCCCTGTGCCTCTCCCCTGCTTGTGTGCTCTCTCTCTCTCTCTCCCTCTCTCCCTCTCAACAAACAAACAAACAAACAAACAACTATAAGCTCCTGAAAAGCAGGGACCATATATAACTCATCCCTATCTTCTTTGTAGTATGCTTTGCCCAGTCCTAGTGCTCCACTGAGATTTGAGAGTCAGTGCATAGGATGAAGAATGAAACTATGGGAAGGGATGAAATTATCCTGCAGGAAGACCAGGAGTGGAAATTACATTTATTGAGGTCCTATTATGCTGAAGGTGATAGGATCCTAAGGTTTGACTCCAGAGCTTCTATGCTTTTCACTAATTATATAAGGACAGAAGAAGATCCGTTCTATTTGGCAATGATAAGTTAATCATTTGTTGACTCTGGTGACAGAGGTGTCAGGAGAAGTTTGGGGCCAAAGCCGCACTGTAATGAATTGAGGAGGTAAATGGAAGATGACAAGATGGAGAGTACATTGATGACTCTCAGATGTTCAGATTTCAAGGACCAAGACATTTACAAAAAAGAACTGGAGAGACTAGCCGAGTTGCCAACTTCTTGTTTTACCAACTAAGAACATTAAAATAAAGCAAGACTGCAATATCACTAATTATTAGGGAAATGCAAATCGAAACCATAATGAGATACTACTTCACACCCATCAGGATGGCTACTGTCAAAGAACAGAAAATGACAAGTGTTGGCAAGGATGTGGAGGAACTGGGGCCCTAGGGTACTGTTGATGGAAATATAATATGGTGCAGCTGCTATGGAAAACAGTATAGCAGTTTCTCAAAAAATTAAAAATAGAGTTACCATATGATCCAGCAACTCCACTTCGGGGTATATATCCAAAAGAAATGAAAAGTCTTGAAGAGATATTTGTACACCCATGTTCATAAGAGCATAAGCAACCTAAATGCCCAATGACGGATGCATGGAAAAGCAAAACATGATTAATATGTAATGGAATATTGTTTGATCTTGAAATGGACAGGAAGTCTGACACATGCTACAACATGGATGAACCTTGAGGACCTTATACTAAGTGAAATAAGCCAGTCACAAAAACTTAAATGCCCACTTAAGTGAGGTAAGTAGAGTAGTCAAATTCATAGAGACAGGAAAGTAGAATAGTGGTTGCCAAGGGCTGGAGGGAGGAGTGAGTGGAGAGTTATTATTTAATGGATTCAGAGTTTCAGTTCTGCCAGATGACGAGTTCTGTGGATGGATGGCGGTGATGGTTGCACGACAGTGTGAATGTATTTAATGCCACTAAACTCTACTCTTAAAATTGGTGAAGATAGCAAATTTCATGCTATGTATATTTTGCCACAATTAAAAACAACAACAACAATAACAGAGCAAGCCTAACTCAGGAACTTACACCAACTATTGCATTAATTCAAAAATATTTAACATCAAATATGAAGGAAGAGTATATTAATAAATATTAAATACAGTTACCTTATTGACAAAACAGATTTTTCTTAATCTTCTCATTAGGGATAGTCATGGACAAGTGTTAATATGGAACTGGCATTTGGGAACTAATGGTTTTAATATATTAAAAATGGATGCTAAAGAAAAGAGGGCAATAATTAAAGAAGGTAGCAGTGTCAAAGCAAGATCATTGCCTGTTATTATCGGTTGGGCTGTGCTATCATGCACTATGACAAGTCAAATATTTCCTCATACGTTTCGGGAGGCACTAGACTGAATAATCATGAGGTATTTGTTTTCAGACATTCAATGTTTTACTGAGAATTTAGTATGCTTCCAGGTCACTGCTTTTGTAAGAATTATGTTAGAAAGCCTTTTACACATGGAAAGCATATGCTAAAGATGTGTGTGTACTATAAAATAATAGTATTATATAACTAGCTGCAGAATATAATAAAGATAAATATGTGAAACACTAGCACACAGAGACTATCACCTAGCCACCATGCCATGTTTCCTTCATATTTTTAGTCTCTAAAAATCCTATAATAATTTTCACTGTATCCTATGTATTTGGCATGGTCCTGAATGTCATGTATTTCCTGTCTCAGCCATCAGCTTGTTTTCTGATTGGTGTTCATTTTCTCTAAGAACCCTACTCTCTAATCTAAGAGTAGGGTTGAAAGAAGACGACCATTTGGCCTCAAAGTGGAATGAAGATGCACAATTCTTCTTTAGTCACTTCCTTTGCTTGCAAAATTTCCTCCCAGCCTGCTTTCCAAAGTTACAACTTTGCTTCTTCCTAATTTGTAAGACAGATTTAAGCCTAGACTGTTGGAAAGATTTTCTTGGAAGACTAAACAAATGTATTATGAAAGGCAATTATTCAATCTCTTTTCCTTTCTTACAGATCTCTAAATTTAAACTTTAGTATTCCCCCTCATAGGCATGGGACTTAACTCAGTGAGAACCCCACACACAAAAAATCAAGGTTTGGTCAGTAATGGAAGGGGATTAGTTTTACTAAAGCTGTATGCTCCGTAATTCAAGCTTCTTTTAAAGGGAAAGTCAGGTATACTCTTGGCCTTGTACTAATGGTAGCTCTCTTGAAATGAGTTTTCAAAATCCTTAAAATTGAAGGTGGATTAACTCCTAATTTATTACTGTCTGAACAATGTTGTATATATATAAATCGTAGGGTTGAAAGGATTTCTTTAGGACCACAGCCCATGTTGTTTTAAAATTATTAAAACACTTGAAATACTTTGCTAATGTTTTCAGATATATAAATAAAACAAACATAAATAATTCATCCTAAATTTAAGCAAAAATGAAGATATATTTAGGAACATATGTGGTCCAAGGCAGAATTTGGGTTATGGTATTATGTTGCAAGTTTCTATCATTATGATTAATAGCTATGGTGGCATTGTCAACTTGGCTTTTTTTTTTAAATGACTAGCTATTTTCTGTATATTTGTATCATATTTACTTGCTTTCTTAACATTTTATTTTTGAATCCTGTGAAAATAGATTTTAGAGCCTTCCTTCCTACTTCACATGATGCCGCTGGGCCTAACCTGAATCTTAAAAACGATTTTTGTTTGTTTGTTTGTTTATGACTTGAAAATTACTCTTGGAATTATTGTTCTTTTGTGAAAAGTCAGAAAGGGCTTAACAACAGCCCCAATTAGTACTGCTGCAGGATTACAAAACGGAAGGAAGAAGTGCTTTTACAATTAACTCTGATCACAGACAGTACAGGCTGATCAGTAGAAAATCCTCACAACGTCCTATCATTAGAACATAAATAAATCAAATATAACACCTTAGAAAATCCATAAATGACCCCAAAGCAAAAGACAACCAAGTGCTTTAGTCTTTGCAAAGGTCTGATTCTGTACTGAGGAAGCAAATATTTCAATTTTTCATTCCATTATTAAAAACTGGAGTGGACAGATTTGTGCAGGGACATAATGTGGGTGTTTTATAGCCTCTGTGGCAATTCAAGGAACAAAGGGCAAGGTGTTTTAGTGGAAGGCTTATGCACGGGCTAAAAGTGAGGGGAAGGGTGGGAGGTTCGGATCCAAACTTGTCTACTTCAGGGGTGCCTGGGTTTAGATTGTATGAATTTACATTGTGGTATTTCTTTCTTTCTTTTTTTTTTGGAAAAAAATTCACGTTTCCCCTTCTAATAGGTATGTCAAATACCATACCTGTTCGACATCTGATGAAAGGAGAGAAAGCAATACAGAAGGAGTATTCTGCTTAACACTTGGAAATAAAATAATTTCAAAGGTGTCTGGTTTTACATTCAGGACAAGCTTACCTTAGCATATTAAAAATTAGATTTTATAACTATTTAAATTTTCTCCTTTGAAACTGGAAAAGCCTGTGGATTACAGTAAAAGTATACTACCTACAGTTGAGTTGGATTTGTGTGCACCTGGGCAGGTTAAGAAACATATACATATAGTATACATACTCTTCATAACAGTCGGTTAATTGAAGCTACACAGTCAATTTTGGTATTGTGCCGATCTGAGCTGTCTATTCTGTGAGCAGTAAAGAGCTGAACTTTTTTTTGCTTCTTCGTCTTTTGATCTCTCTGCCCTCATCTCTCTGAGATGATTAAAGTTCCTTACAGGAAATTCATTTCTTTGGATCTTAAAGGCTTCTGGTTTTTAGAGCTTGCAGAGAAACATTGATTTAAAAAAAAAAAGCAAGATAAAATTAAAAAAGGAGTAAGAGGAATTTTGTTTGGGGGCAAGATGAGTGTCAGTGAAAGGAATCAGGGGTCAAGGGAATATTCTCCTCCCCTTCTCTGAGAGGAGAGTGAGCTGTTATTCTAAAGAGCTGGGAAGGGAGAAGGCCAGAAAACCAGAGGAAAGGAGATTTTTTGCCTAACTTTTATTGCCACCTTGACCTGACCTCTGATAAGGTGAAAGGAGCTGGGAAGATTTACAGGAAATCTGGATTCCTGAGATTTCTAAAGAACAGCAAAGGTCTGACTCTGTACTGCGGAAGCAAACATTCTAATTTTTCATTCCATTATTTAAAGCTGTGGTGGACAGATTTGGGCAGAGATGAAATGTGGGCGTCTTTATAGTCTCTGTGGCTATTCAAGAACAAAGGGCAAGGTGTTTCAGCATGAGGCTTGTGCACAGGCAAAAAATGAGGGGATGGGTGGGGAGTTGGATCTAAACTTGTCTACTTCAGGGGCGCCTGGGTGACTCAGTAGGTTGAAGTTGGACTTTTGATTTCGGCTCAGGTCATGATCCCAGGGTTGCAGGATGGAGCCCGGCATTGGGCTCCTCCATGCTGAGTGTGGAAACTCTTCGAGATTCTCTCTCTTTACCCCTCTCCCCCACTCGTACCTTTTCTCTATATAAAATGAAGAATAGAAAAAAATATATAAACTTGTCTACTTCATAATTTGTCTAGGATTGTCCCATTTTACCAAGTTTTTTTCTTTTATTACCTTTTCCCTCAGGGCTTTCACAACATGACGATTAATGTTATCATTAATCTGATTATATGATTTTTGCTAATGTATTTCTCAGAGTGTGGGATTAATGCAATGGTTCTTAGCCCTGCTAGAATCCTTTGGGAAGTTTTAAAGAGATCTGATGTCCAGACCACACACCAGACTAATCATCAAAAGCTGCAGGGGGTGGTACTCAAGCATTATTAAAAAAAAAAAAAAAAAAAAAAGCTTTTTACATGATTTCACTATGCAGCTCAAGTTAAAACCATTGAACCATTGGCTTAATATATTATCTTTCCCAGGTAAAATAGCTTTAATACAGCAGCTATCAAATACTTTGGTCTCAGGACTCCTGTACATTAGTAACAATTATTGAGGACAACAAATAGCTTTTGCTTGTGTGAATTATGTCTATCAATAGCTCCTGTACTGAAAATTAGAACAGGCATTTTATAAATGTTTAATCATGACTTATTTAAAAACAACAAAAGCATTACACATTAAATAACACATTTTTATGGAAAACTTGCTGTTTTTAAAAGCAAAATATATTTTGTGAAAAGATCGACATTCCTGAATATTTAAAAATTTTCTTTAATGTCTGACCTATTAGAAAATAACTGGATTTGTTTATGCATTCGATCTGATATAGTATGTTATTTTGGTAGAAGGATATGAGGAAAATTTGGCCTTATGTTGACATGTAGTCGGAAAAGGAAGAAATATTATAATAGCCTCTTCAGATAATTATGGATAATCTTTGTTATTCAATCAAAATATTATAGAAGGTAATATTGTAAAAGTCACAATGTAGAATCTAAGATCATATAACTAAACATTTTTTACTTCGTTGCATTAAAATCTGTTGATCTTGATTATTTTAGTTAAATGAGACTGATTTAAGGTTAAAATATCCTTCTTACACATATAATATTCTGAACACTGTATGCTATTCCTAATATTTTTATATCTAAATGAAGAATAAAGGTGTAAAAGCAATTCTAAAATATATACAATCTGTTGGTCTCTCTTATACTTTGAATAGATCTTTTCTCTGTGATTGAGCACTGAGCATTTGGAAAATATTGGTTCACTAAGTTATACAGATATTGCAAATGTTGAAATTTTATTATATATTACTTAAAAATTACATTTGTTAAAATAACTGACTTTATCAGAAAAGTTGTCACATATAAGGAAACTGTCAGCTTATGGTAGCATATACAAGTTTTCCAAAATTCATATTTTTATTTGAAAGATCTAGTTTTATCATTGGTGATAAAAACTGCCAGTTAGTTTCCTTGAAGGCATAAGCACACTTTATTCATTTTTTTAAAACGTTATTTTTGAGAGAGACAGAGACATAGCATGAGAGGGGGATGGGCAGAGAGGGAGACACAGAGTCTGAAGCGGGCTCCAGGCTCTGAGCTATCAGTACATAGCCCAACACAGAGCTCGAACCCACGAACCATGAGATCATGACCTAAGCCAAAGTCAGATGCTCAACCAACTGAGCCACTCGGGTGCCCCTATGCTTTATTCATTTTTAAATGGATGTCTGCCAAATATCCAACTCTGAATAATCATAGGTTATCAGTCACTTATCATTCTCCCAGTGAAAGTAGAATTTTCTGAAAAAGCAGATAGTTCACTATGCATCTCAAGCAATTGTACAAGTGCTTCTCCTTGAGACAACAATTGTCCTTCAGTATGCAGCAGGAGTACTGTATTTGCACCTTCCATTTTGTCATGCAGAATAGAAAAAGACTCATACTCTCAACTTATGCTTCCAGTCAAAGTGAAGTAAAAGAGACTTGATTTATCATCCCATCTTGAAAAACAAAAATCAAACAATGGTGTTCCAATATTGGGAAGCAAACATCACAGAAGAGTAATGGCAGAAGGAAAGGAAGTGAAATGAGCTGGGCACTTTCCCCGCTTTCCTCCTTGAGGAGTTTCCAGGATGCACTGTCGGTTGGAGGAATCCCAACAAAACCAAGTCGTCTCTGTGAGATGAAAGAACAGAGTTGAGGACATGGGAACGCAGCTAGAATTTGCAGGACAGAGTGGAAGAGAGAGAGAGTACTTCAGATATCATTTAGGGCTTCTCCATAAGTCTTCATCTGAGTATGGATCGGCATGTGCAGGCAAGGAAACTACCCAAGGTGGAGGAAAGAACTAACAAAAAGGAGCGGGCATAATAAGCCCCAGGACACAGATGGGGTCAGGAATATTTTTGTGTCTCCACTAGTCAAAGTGGAAAAATCCCAACATATGAGGGGCAAAAGTAAATTCAGCTGGGGGGTCTCAAATTATACCCAGATTATAAGCTGCTCTGCTCCAGCCTAACAAAATTTAAAAGCAAGCCTCCAAAGGATCAAACTATTTCCAACTCCACTGTCTTTCAAATACCAAGAATATTTAAAAGAAAACAAATATGCTCAGCACCCAAAAAGTCAACATATCAGATTTTACAACATCTGATATCTAATAAAAAATTACCAGGCATGCAAAGAAGTAGCAATATATAACCCATTATGAAGACAAAATCAATTAATAGAAACAGACACAGAAATGACACAGATGATAAATTAACAGATAAGGATATTAATACTGGTTGTCATAACATAACTATATTCCATATGTTCTAGAAGGTAGAGGAAACGTTGAACATGTTAAGGAGAGACATGAATGGTATAAGAAAAATATAAATCAAACCTCTAGAGAAGGGAAACAGCAATGTCTGGGATAAAAAATAACTGGATGGAATTAATAACATGTTAAGCATGGCAAAAAAATAAGTGGACTTGAAGACATAGAAATGGAAACTATATATACAAATGAACTAGACAAAAAAAAATTATCAGAGCACTGGTGGACTGTGGGAAAACTTCAAACAATTTAATATGCATATAATTGGAGCCCCCAATGGAGGAGGAGGATAAAAATATTTGAAGAAATAATAGTAAACATTTTCCAAATTTGATGAAAACTTAAAACCCACTGATCCAAGAAACTCTGTGAACCCCAAGCACAAGAACATAAATTTCACCAAGGAATATCATAATCAAATTGTTTAAAAGTTGTGATGAAGGGAAAATCTTAAGACAGACTGAAGCACATTAACATACAGAAGATCAAAGATTAAGATGACAGTCAATTTTTCATCAGAAACAAAGCAAGCAAGAAGACATTGAAGCAATATCTTTAAAGTACTGAAAAAAATGTCAACATAGTATTCTACACTCAGTGAAATGTCTTTCAAAAATGAAGGCAAAATAAAATTTTTTCAACATACAAAAATTGCCACCATACCTGCACTACAAGAAATGTTAAAGGATGTCCTTTAAGCAGAAGGAAAATACCAGATAGATATATGTACCTACACAAAGGAAAGAAGAGTATTAGAAATGGCAAATATGTGGGTCAATGAACACCACTTTAAAAAACCTTATTTTAACAATTACTTTGAAAGGTAGTAGTTTAATGTAAAGATAATAGCAGTGTATCATGAGGTTAATATTTAGAAGTAAAATATCTGACAACAATAGCACAAAGACTAAGATGGAAAATAGAAGTATGCTATTGTAAGATTCTTGTACTGTATTTAAGTGATATAATAATTCTTGATGGTAGACAGTAATACATTAAAGATGTATATTATAAATCCAAAAACAGCCAGTAAAAACAAAACTATGCTGACAAGCTAACAAAGGAGATAAATGAAATAATAAAAAATAAGTTAGTTATTTTCTGATTCAAGATAAATCAGAAAAAGTGGTAAAAAAATGAACAAAGAACAGATGGAACAAAAAAAAAATAATAGAGTGGCACACTTATTTTATTTATTTAAAAAATTTTTTTAATGTTTATTTATTTTGGAAAGAAAGACAGAGCACAAGATGGGGAGGGGCAGAGAGAGAGGGAGACACAGAATTCGAAGCAGGCTCCAGGCTCTGTGCCGATGGCTCAGAGCCTGACATGGGCTTGAACCCATGAACTGTGAGATCATGTCCTGAGCCAAAGTCAGATGCTCAACTGACTGAGTCACCCAGGTGCCCCTAGAGTGGTACATTTAAATTTGACCATATCAATAATCACATTAACTATACATAATCTGAACATCCCATTTAAAAGCTAGAGATTGTCCAATTGGCTAAAAAAAGTGAGACCTCACTATATGCTGCTTACAAGAAACCCACTTTATATGTAAATAAGAAAATAGTATAAAAGTAAAAAGGATGGGGAAAGATATACCATGCTAACACTAATCAAAAGAAAGTTGGAGTGGCTACATTAATATTAGGAAAAAAGTAGATTTCAGAGCAAAGAATATTACCAAGTATAAAGAGGGCCATTCCATAAGATAAAAGGATCAATTTGTCAAAAGGATATTGCAATCCTAAATATGTAAATACAAAATAAGAAAGCTTAGAAATACATGGTATAAAAATTAATAGAACTAAAAGAAATTCGCAAATCGACAATTATATTCAGAGATTTAAGCAGCAGCTCCTCAGTAATCAATAGAACAAGTAGAAGAAAACCGGTTATTAATTGGAAGATTTAGAGAACGTTATCAACTATCTTATCTGGTTGATGTAGAACATTCTACCCAATAACAGCAGAATATATATTCTTTTCATATGCAGAAGGAACATTTGCCAAGATGGATCATATTCTGGGGTATAAAACAATTCTCAAAAAATTTTTAAAAGATTCATTTATATTGAGTCTGTTCCTTGTCATGATGGAATTACATTTGAAATCAACAACAAAAAGATATCAGGGAAATCCTCAAGTATTTGGAAACTAAATAACATAATTTAAATAAACCATGGATAAAAGATGGATATTTTCATTTTCTTGATGGTGGTGATTGTTTCATGAGTGTAAACATATGTTAAAACTCATCAGATTATATACTTTAAGTTTGTATAATTTAATGTATTTTAATTATATCTCAATAAAGCTGTTAAAAAAAAAAAGACCTGTACTCAAGGGTTGAGATTTCATATTAGCCACGATTTGTATGGCTTTATTGTGATATTCTTTTTAATTTTTATTTTTTAATGTTTATTTTTGTGACACACACACACACACACACACACACAGTGTGAATGAGGGAGGGGCAGAGAAAGGGAGACAGAATCCCAAGCAGCTCCAGGCTCTGAGCTGTCAGCACAGAGCCCACGTGGGTCTCAAAGTTGTGAATTGTGAGGTCATGACCTGAGCTGAAGTTGGATGCTTAACTGACTGAGCCACCCAGGTGCCCGTTCATTGTGATATTCTTAACTGAGATTGGCTCTTTTGTTTTCTTTTGTCTGTTCTTTTCCTTTTTTTTTTTTATTGTGCAGCAGTGAATAATACGACTTCTAAGTAAACAGTTATTTTTAATAGTACAGTTTAGTGCCCTCTCTTGCTAAATGCTAAGCTACCAGCAGTTTTGCATCATCAGTGTAGAGTTAATATAGTAAAATAGACTAATTTTCCTTTAGTATTATCACAAATATTGATTCAGTCATTCAAAAGGGTATTGGAGAATCCCCAGGGGTCCATGGTCACATTTTGAGAACTATTTATTTTTATTTTTTTAAATATATATATTTTTGGGGGGCGCCTGGGTGGCTTAGTCATTTGAGCGTCCGACTTCAGCTCAAGTCATGATCTCACAGTTTGTGAGTTCGAGCCCCACATAGGGCTCTGTGCTGACAGCTCGGAGCCTGGAGCCTGCTTCAGATTCTGTGTCTCTTTCTCTGGCTTTCCCCCATTTGTGCTCTGTCTCCCTCTGTCTCTCAAAAATAAATAAATGTAAAAAATTTTTTTAAATATATGTTTTTTTTTAAGTTTATTTGAGAGAGACATAGACAGTGCGAGCAGAGGAGGCGCAGAGAGAGAAGGAAAGAGAATACCAAGCAGGCTCCACACTGCCAGCACAGAGCCCAATACGGGGCTCAAACTCATGAAACAGTACGATCATGACCTGAGCTAAAACCAAGAGTCAGATGTTTAACCCACTAAGCCATCCAGGTGCCCGAGAACTATTGCTTTAACAAAACTTTGTGGTTATGGCTGCATTAGTCCAATGGTGAGACTAGAACAGTATGAAAATCCTACCATGGCAACTTCAGGGATATGATCTTTTATAGCAGTTGGTACCTTAACATGTTCAAATCACAGTACAGAATCTAGGCTATAATAAAGATGACAACCACCCCACTTGTGATTAGTAGTATCTCTGTGTACACAACTGATTGTTTTCCATGACGAAAAACAGGGCCTGAAATGGTTTCATTGGCTATAATAGTCATGGATTTTCTTCCATAGGAAGAGTGTGAAGAAAGGAAAGTCTGCAACAAGGAAAAACATAGCAGACACAAGGGATTTCTGAGTTTCCAGGATGAAAGAAGGGAGATAAGAAGAATGAGTGAAAGAATAGGAAAGAAGTCCCTTTATATTTAGTGTCTTTATGTAAAGTCCCTTTATATTTAGTGTCTAAGGCACAAGAAAAGATACGAATAAAGAAGGTAAGGATACACAGAGGCTTGCAGTTTTATGGAGAGTTGTCAGAAAAGCCTACATGTGTAAGAAACGGTTTAGAAAAATCAGCTTCACTTATTTGCACAAGATACATCATATGGCTGCATCTGTGGTGGATGCAGAGAGGCATTGCTCAGATGCCCCTTCAGGGAAGGACTCTGCTCCAGCTGTTGGAGTGCTGTTGGCAGACAGCGGCTAGCTGTCAGCTCCTTTGGCAGCTGAGAGCTGCTTGCAGGAAGTCACTCCACTGAGGTGGGGGTAGAAAGCCCTAGACATTTTGGCTCACCACTCAGACCGGGCTTTCAGCTCCAGGGCTCCCGATGGGGTTGACTGAGGCTGTGGAGGGGGGAACCACTTCTCTGCTAACCTTTCCCTCTGCCCAGTCCTGTCTCTCCCTCTCCTTGCCTCAGGGGTTGTCCCAAGGGCACTCCCTCAGACACATCCTGAATGCTCAACTCTGTCTCAGGGTCAGCTTCCTGTAGATTCCAAACTACAAACAGCATCTACTGACTGAAATATAACCAACATGGAAGAAAATTGGAGAACGCTTGGGGGCGGAAAATCATCATAAAATTATGTGTTAACATTCAACTCAAGGGTTTCCTTGTCTCTTGTTTTAAATCGCTTACACTGAGCATGATACTATCTTTAACATTTTGTTTCCTACCAGTTTGCTTTTTCTACCTTCCCTTTCCTACAAGAATCCTATTGTGGAAAGATAAAAAGGTAACTGTGTAAGAAAAACAATTAGGTGGTTTCTTCCGGACCCGACCACTTAGGAAATCCACTATTTCAAGGCTGGCCTAAGCAGCAAGTGAAGAAACATACTGGAAGATGCAACAGTGCTTTTGTTCTGAACATTAGACTAACAGAAAGTTCTGAAGTGGTCTGATTATTGGAAGAACTGTCCCTGGACATAATAAAGAAGCTATTTAATTTTAAGCCTAAAGATTTCAACACTTGCTTAGAAGTCTCAGACCTGAATAGGATTAGTAATTCTGAACAAAAACAGGAAAGAAGGTACTTCTATCCTGTCTTCCCCTATAGCTGCAGAGGAGGGCAGAACAGTGGATTCCCAAGCATGCCTTATTTTTTGAACTCACTCTTAAGAGTTTAGGAGACAGAGCAGGTGAGTCTTCTGACTGACTCCATTACCTTCAGACCTTTGATCTCTGGGAAATCCGTCTGTTTCAGTGTCCTTGTTCTGATTTTTCTGAGAATCTATATAATACTGGGAGATGACTCAGGCAGTCACACCGTGATCTTCACTATGGAAAAAGAGGATGGCGAAATAATTGTCCTGGCAATTTAGACTACATACATACAGACAAAATGAAGTATTATTTTGTGGGGGTTTTTTCCTAAGATTATCTTAGTAACAGTGATATTTGATATTACAAAGTAAATACAATTGTGTTTGGGTATTCCTTTTGGGAGCATGCACTGGGGAAGGTGACTATGTAAAGAGCCACTCTGAACTTTTTCGATCTCATTTATTTCAGAGATTCACTTCAACCGTACTTCTCAGTTTGTGAGTAGGAATGACCATCTGTTGCCTGTAAGGCAAGGCAACTATTTGTGAGAAAAGATATAATGGGCTATTGTAAAGGAAATACTTTGAGGGTTCTAGTTCAGGCTTTTGTACAGGGGGAGTCTCGGTTTTCTCATCTGTAAAGTAGGGTTAACACCTACAGAAGGTGGTTAGTTATGAAGATAACATAAGGGAATATCGGAAGAGTCAGGCACCTAGGACACTGCCTGGTACAGTAAATATCGATTCCCCGTCCATCCCTTCCTGCAGAGCTGTGGGAAAACACTTCATAACCCCACAGGGTACGGTCCCTCCCCTTTCTATTCCCAGTTATGACACTGGAGATCATAAAACTGCCTCTTCCCTGTCTCTTCCTTCCTTTCCTCCTCTCCAAGACAAGGAAGTGGCCGGCTCCCTTCCCTTGGTTCAGAAGCTTATGCCTCCGGGGACAGCCCAGCCCCCGGGTTGCTAAGGTCGGGGATGGGGGGTGGGGGGCGGGGAGGAGAGCTGCGTCTCCCGCCTGCGCAGCGCAATGGGGAGGCGACAGGGAGGCGATGGGGAGGCGGGCGCAGTCGACCCAAGGGTGGAGAAGGGGGACGGCGAAGGACGCGCGTTCCCGGGCTCGTGACCGCTGGTGGCCCGGGGAGCCGGCGCCTAGACAGCTCGGAGATGGCAGGCGGCGGGGACCGGCGCGCGGTGGGCACCCTCCACCTGCTGCTGCTGGTGGCTGCCCTGCCCCCGGCTGTCCGGGGGCTCAGACAAGGCGCCGCAGACTGGACCCAGGAGAAGGTGAGCGGCTGCCGATGCGTAACTGCACCTGGGCGGCTCGCGCCGCGCGCGGGGACCCGGGCCGGGTGACCCCACTGTCGCAAGGGGGTGGGGAGGCGGGCAGAGTCGCGGTCCCCGGCCCAGGCAGCAGTGCCCGCGACGGGCACCCAGCGGAATCGGGGCTCTGCGTCCTAGTCGGGGTGCCTTGCTGGCCTCGGGGCTGCTTTGCAGTAGCCACGGGAGCTGGGTGATGTCACCAGCCTTCCCTCGGCTGCGGTCTGATGCGGGTAGTGATAGGCACAGGAAGTGTGTCTAGCCGGCGGCGGCCGAGTGGGGAGGTGAGGGCGCATCGCCTCGCCGCCGCCCACTCGGGACTCGGGAGGCCAGCGGTCGCGGCGCTTGGCGGCCGCGGGGGTGCCCGGCGCGCCTGGGGGTGTGCCTACTGCTCCCCCACCGCCGCATCTGCGGCCGCCCTTGGGGGACGTTGGAGTCTCCATGCAGTCTCTAGACAGACGTGTGTGGCCGTTTGTTTTAGGTTTTTCAGGGGAGCAGCTCTAACTGCAGACCAGCTTCACTTTAAAACACTCGTGTTTTTTTTTTTTTTCTTAAGAGAGGCAATGCCATGGTCAGAGCAACGTATCTGGTTGTAGGTGGAAATTCATAGAAGGAACTTGGGAGGCAAGCTTCCTCTGCGTGAAGTAAACAGTTTCAAAATTATTTCCTTTTCTTGTGTAACCGTTTTGAAATCACGAAATTGCTAGGGAATTATGCATATGTTAATGATATCGGAGTAAAATGGTATGCCCTTAAAAATAGTAAGAAAAAGCAGTAAAGAGTTATAAACCTTGACCGTGTTGCTGAACAGATCTTTTCAGTGCTTACAGTACGCTTGTGTTTACTCACACGTTGGGAATACAGGGCACACTGGTGAACGCACGGGCGCTGTGTGGTCGCAGGCGGACTTGCACCCAGCGGCATGCGTGTGTGTATGAATAGCCACTTGAGTTCTCCGGGTTACGCTTACTTAGCTTCCCCGTTTAGACACCACCATGTGCCCTGACTTACACGTGGAGACCACCAGGCACAGGGAACCTGGTGAGGATGTGGGAAGGCAAACTCAAGAATAATTGCATTATAAGAAAAAGTTTCTGTGGGCATTCAGAAGGAGTAATGTCCATTAAGGGACATTGAACTACATACCTAAATCCTTTCCTTCTTCACTTCACCCTGGGTACCTTCCTGGTCAGAAATTGGGAAGGGGACATTAATAACCCCAATGTGGAACCACACCAAATGTGTCTTTCCGATACATCTGAATGGGTGAGTAAGTGAGATAGGGAGTATTTGAATGAGCTGTTCTTGAGGAATCATGTGTAGGCAGGATGTATTTCTAGGTGGGGGGAAAGGGCTGGATTCTGGACATGTTAAAACCTAATGAGAATTTCACTTTTGAGAAAAGTCTTTTAAAAGCATGAATCCCTTTTATATTTATTTTAAGAAGCTTCTAAACACTGTTCTACTAGGAAACTGGATGCTTTCAAATGGTGTAAGCAAGCGTCTGGGTGGTGGCTCAGTCGGTTAAGCGTCTGACTTTGGCTCAGGTCATGATCTCACCGCTTCTGAGTTCGAGCCCCATGACAGGCTCTGTGCAGACAGCTCGGAGCCTGGACCCTGATTCAGATTCTGTCTCTGCCTCTCTGCCCCTCCCCCTGCTTGCACTCTGTTTCTCTCTCTCTCAAAAATGTAAATAAATATTAAAAAAAAAAAAAGAGCGCACTAAAATGGTGTAAGCAAATGACAAAATCAACCATGATGATTCTCAATTTCTGGTTCCTTCCTCCCTTATTCGGTAGGCCTCCAGAAAGTCCTTCAGATGTCCAGTACAGCTTGCAGCCTGGGAAGTGAATGGGTCCATACTAAAATACATGCCTTCCTGCTATATATGGCATTTATCTATTTTCATCATTGGGACACTGGTCTGCCAGTGTGAGGTAGAGTAAAGAAAACATTGATTCTGAAATCTATTTTCTTTGCTTTGAAGTAAAGGTGTGTCTGTTTTGGTGGCATCTCATACATAAAAACAGTCCAACCCTAGTTGGTGGTTGAGTGCAGAGGACTGTGACTGGGTTGTTTGAAACCTGCAAACATTTTCCCATAAAGGCAGTATTATAAATGGTTAGATTCTCAGGTGGGCCCACAGGTGTCTATTTAGAAGCATTGGCATCTGGGTACGAGGACTCTCATCTAGAACCATCTCACTTAAACCTCACAGTGCTCCTCGGAGGAGAGAAGGTTCATTCCCAATTTACAGGTGAGGACACGGCTGTACCAGCAAACTGAAGAGCTTTCATCTTTCTTCTTCCACTCTCTTCTTTAGGGTAGATGAGTCCTGGCTGATGGTGCAGGGAACCCTGTCCAGGGAGTAAGGGAGGATGGGGCTGGTGGGAGGGTTGGGGGGGCCAGAGGAAGAGCTTATTTCTCTTTTTCTGAGTCAGAGTGGATCTTAAATGGAATTCCAAAATAGATCATTTCTTTCTGGAAACTTCTCTTCTCTCTCTATTTTCCCCCTTTCCTGATCTCCCTCATGGAGCTTAAAGGTTATTATTCTGGGGCTTGGGCCTTATTCCAAAACTACTTCTCTGGAATCCTGTCCCATCCTTGATCCCCAATCCTATTTCTTTGGTACAGACCCATTCCTTTGGTACAACTTTGTCAACTGACTGTTAAAAGGAATCTCGTTAAATCAGTCCTCCTTTAGGTGTGAAAGACAGATGGCCATTAGGAAGGTTGCATGTTTTCTTTTTCTTTTTTTTTTTTTTAAAGGAAGCTGTTAGTTAAAAAGTATGGCTTCTATTGAAGTCTCTCAATTATAAAGTTAACATGTGCTCATTTTAGAAAAGTAGGAAAATACAGAAAAGTATACTAAGAAGAAAACTGTTGTGACCATAATCCCACATTCAGATAATTGCTGTTAACCATTTTGATGTTTTTATTCCTAGTCTGCCCTTCTCTCTCTCTGTCTCTCTCTCATTCTCCCCTATCCCCTCTCTCTCCTTCCCTCTTTTTTTCTATAGATATATATCCTATTTATATGTACACACATACACATGTATATTTATGTGCATTTTTATTTATAGAAGTGGACAACAATTATATCAATCTTGTAGGTTTTTGTGAGAATAGAGCTACCCATGTAAAGCACTTGGCATAGTGCTACCATGTGATAAATGCTCAATAAAAACTAATTGTTTATTCTTAACACACATGAATGCTTATTTCTTACTAGAGATTGTGCTTCATATATGGTTTTATATTCTAGTATGTCCCTTAAAAGTATGAGTATTTCCTTGAGCCGATAAAATTCCCTGAAAGCATCACTTGATTATTGCAAAATCATCAGCATTCCATAATATAACTATCCTTTTACTGTTGGATAGTTAGGTTGTTTCCAAACTTTCTCTATCATAAAGTAGAATTTTCCTTTATTCTAACAAAGGTGAAGTAGAAAATTTCAAGTCATATTGGATGTGGAGGGGCAGATTTTGTGACTGGAGGAACCGTATACAGGACGGTTGGCTTCACCGACGGGTCCCTCCTCCATGGTCATCTCTGGCAAGCTGCTACTGTTGTCTTCAGCACTTCACATTCTTCTGCATCTGGAGTCACACGTATTCTGAGTTTTTAGGGTTCCTGTGGTTTTAAAAGTCCCTAGCCATTCTCTCATCTACCTGCCATGATTCTTAAGAAAGCAGCAATAGAGACTTCAAGGCAGGGGACAGGGAGGTCAGTGGTAGGCTGGGGTGTTGTTAGGGGAAGAAAGACAAAACACGACATTTTTGAGCTTCTACCACCTGGTAGGTGAGCACTCTGACTTCCTTGCGGATAAGTAAACCTTTCCTTGTCACAGCTAGTGAGTCAGGGTCCTGGGATTTGACTCTGAATTGTCGTCTCAAAGCCTACATTGCTTTTCTCTTAGTTAGAGGGCTCATTGCATTGAAAGAAGGCAGAACTTTACCTTATTTGGTTCTCAACTTCTCCACAACTGCATTTGTCATGCCAGGGGCATTGGACACACTGGAAGGATTTCTGTAAATGCTGGTGGGGTTGACTTTACTGGTAGACACGGGAGTTAATCCGAGTGCTGTCTGGGAGGCACTCATATGGGACGGGAACTAGAATTGAAATCACTGGGCTTCTGTAATGATCTCCTTTAATTCAATGGCTTGGGACCTCAGATCCCCCTGCAAGCTGGGCCTGCTCTACAAATTATGTAACTAAAACCCTCTTTGGCCTGGCATCATGTGATTAGCCTAGAGGAGATGTTTCAGGATATCTGGTTCACACTTTTTTAGCTGAAAGATTCTTGTCACCCAAAGCAGACCTATTGTTCTTTCTGCCTGGCTGAAAAGACTAGGCAATGTAATAGAGACTCATTCCTCTGAGAATGCTTATACCACAGAAACTTGTCTATGTGCCTTTTAACTGAAATAAGCATAGACTAATTGGGAGTTTACACTTAATACTAGGCTTGACACTGTTTTTGCCTCATTTACCTTCCTCATGTCCAGCCCACACTCTCTGTCCAGGTTTCTCCTCTCATTCCTTCCTCTGATCTCTGCAGAGATTTGCATGTTTATTGGGCTCTGAGAGTAAGGTTCTGTGAAAGTTGAATGGGCACCATTTTGGTTGGAAGAGTCCAACGCTTTTCTCTACAGGGCTTGAAGGACTAGGAAGGCTTAAATAATTAACTTGAGTGTGATTGTTTCCCCTTCTCTGTCCTTCACTGACTGGGAAACTTTTATTTGTATGGGTTCACAGGGGCATCTTTCCTCCTGGGGAGGCAGGCGGGGAGGGGGGTTCTTTATTAAAGCATGTTAATTAAATGGTTGACCCCAGGTGATTGAGGAACAACACATATAACTCTTGGTAACTCTCAGTGTTGAGAAGCATCTATGGGTCTTTCTGGGTAAGTCTGTTGGACTTACCCTTTATTCATCCATTTGGCATTTTTTGGTGCTGTTTCTCAACTATATTTCACGTATGGTATCTGCTACAGCTAGTGATGCTGGAGGGTTATTTATTTTGTTCCTGTTTTTCTTCAAATCCCTTAGGAACTCTCTAGAGTCTCCATAAACTGCCCATTTTAGAATGAGCTTGATTTCCTCCTGCTGTGGACAATGCAGTGAAGGACCTTGTCCACAGTGACCAGGTAGGCTCTGGGATAGAGTAATGGACACTAAACAGAAAAGGAGTCACTGGTCAGACAGCCTTCCTGACACAACTGTTCTCAGTAATCACAGAGACTACTCTGGGCCAAAACCAACTCTAAAGCATCACAAGCATTGACTGTTAGAATTTGAAAAAGAGCAAAGATCACAAAACTTGAATCATAGCACTTCCTAGCCCTTTGCAGCCCTTCTTGTTTTCCTGTCTTTATGAATGCTTGTACATTTAGCTGACTTGCTATTTATAATGCCCATTTTACTTTATTATTATATAAGCACGGTCTTTGTGAAGACAATTTGAGAGAGATAGTTCCTCTGTCAATCCCTTATTTGATGAGTTCACCCAATATTTCTTGAGTTCTCAATATGACTGGGGCACTGTGTGGCCCTGGGAAGGGCTAGAAAGTAAAAATAGTTCCTGCCCTCCTGGAGCTGATATCCAATATGAAATCAGATGTTAAACAAGTAAATATACAAGAACGTGGTCTTCAAGTTATACCTTGAGTAAGCAGGAGCTAGGTGAAGAGAGAGGGAAGAGACTGCAAGCCAGAAATCATGGCGAGGCAAAAGCCCCAATGGGGCAGAGTCTCACACTGCTTTGGGACCTGGATGGAGGCCAGGGTGACTGAAGCATGGTGCACTGGGGCGAGTGGCCCTGCCTGGAGGCGGCGAGGCAGCAGGAGAGACCAGACAGACTCCTGTTGACCTGGTTAAGTAGTAATTAACCATAGAAACCTTCCCACTTCTTGCCTCCAATTTCTTCTTTGCCCTTTTCACATTTCTGTTGTTTTGTCTCTTCACTTCAGCTTTCTACTCCCAAGTGCTGACTGAGAGTTAACATAAGGACTGAGATCCTGAACATACCAAGGAATTTAAAGGCTGCAGTGACAATTTTATGAAGTATATTTAAAAATGTATTATCAGTAAACAGAGATAAATCTTAAGATGTTCAGGCACAGCATCCACATTTTGGGGTAACTGGAGGTTCACAGATGAGGCAGGGAGGCAGAGCAGAAGGGCATGGGATGGGGAATCCAGGAAGCCCGGATCTTTTCATGGACTTACCTGGCACTCTCCTATGACCTTGGGAAACTCATCTGCTCTCTATGAAAAACTCAGTTTCCACTGACATAAATCCAGGAGGTTGGACTAGATCGTCTCTAAGGGGTCTTTCCAGCTCTAAATTCTATACCTTTTTCATGTTCGATAGAAGGTAAGAGAATGGAAACTTATTGAATGTTTACTATGGTGGCTTATATATGTTAGCTCACTTAATTATAATTGCTCTAGGAGGTAGGTGTTATTACCTGCATTTTACAGATGAGGAAATTGAGCCTTAAGGAGGTGAAGTAACTCACCAGAATAACAGCTAGTGAGCGGTGGGGGCTGAGTTGGGAGGGTCTGTCCGAACCCACAGCCCACGTTCTCTTCATGATCACAATGGAGAGTAACGTTGAGATATAGCAAAGTGTAGATGAGTATAAGTAATTTGGCAATTAGCATTCTTTAATTCCAGAGTTTCGCACCAGCTACTTGGAGAGGAAATACCTATGTGATTACTGAGACATGTTCAACCAATGCTGTTCTTGGAAAGAACTGTGAAGGAGACCAGCCTCCTCCAGGTTCTGTGTTGCATTCTGAAGACCTTAATATCCTATGTGACCTTCATCATTCCCCTTAGGGAGGAAATCAGCTGATCAATCACTCACTTACCTGGGGGAGGAGTAACACATTCCATCACCGAGTGCCTGATAAACATGCAATGAATGAATGATTCATCATTACTAGTGTCACAAGAAAACACAGTGTGTGTAAGGTTATATCTGAAGTACATATTTGAGGGGCACCTGGTTGGCTCAGGTGGTTGAGGGACCAACTCTAGATTTTGGCTCAGGTCATGATTCTAGGGTCATGGGATTGAGCCCCACGTTGGGCAGCACAGAGCCTGCTTGGGATTCTCCCTCTCCCTTTGCCCCTCCTCTGCTTGCGCATTGACTGTGTGTGGGTGTGCACACACACACCCTCTCTCTCAAAAAAAAAATATATATACATTAGAAAACAAAATTTGATTTTTATGTTTATTTAGCTCTTTAAGTTGAGGTTACCTCAGTTAATATGTAAATGTTCCTATGAATGTGAGTGTTAATAGAATTTTAAAATAATTTTAACTGAAGATAAAAAGTATACTATTTAGTGGGTTATAGAATCATCAAACTCTGGCTGAAAGGAATTTCAATGATCATCTAGTTTAGAGCTGTTTTATAAAAATATATAATGAGAAGTACATATGTAACTTTAGGGTTTTCTTTTTTAATGAGAGAAGGGGTGGAAGGACAGAGAGAAAGAGAATCCCAAGCAGACTCTGCCCTGTCAGCCTGGAGCCCAATGCAGGCCTCAGACCCACGAGCCGTGAGATCATGATCTGAGCAGAAACCAAGAGTCAGATGCTTAACTGACTGAGCCACCAAGGCACCGCCATTTTGTTTTTAAAATAAGCTGCCCAAACAGTTTAACTTTCTAGATCTCAGGGGCCAATTTTAAAGTTGAGTAGTTTAACTTACTTTGTGACATAAGAGCTATCTCTTTAGTGTGAGGTTCAAAGGAAATAACGTTCTATTGCAAATGCCTCAGGATAAGTCTTGACCATTTTATGAAATGATAGCCAGTTAAATAATGTTGTTTAATCCTCAGAATTATCACCAACCAGCCATTTTGAATTCATCGTCTCTGCGGCAAGTTGCAGAAGGCACCAGTATTTCAGCAATGTGGCAAAATGACTTACGGCCGTTGCTAATAGAGCGATATCCAGGATCTCCAGGAAGCTATGCGGCTCGCCAGGTGAGGACGCAGCACCCAAACCTGGAGGTTGTTGAACACTTTGCTTGCACATGAGAGATAATATTATGTTCCAAGTTCTCAGTTGTCTGATATTCAGATCTGTCATCTCATCTTATTACCCACCAAAACAAGCAACCCAGAAAACCAAACAACTGAGGGTTGATGTCTGTTCTGAACTGAGCAATACATGTTAATCTTAATCAATTCCTGTGTGAAATCTCTGTTGGGGTACAACATGAGATAGGGTACTAAGTATTCAACTCGTGGTCATTTCTATAACACATCCCGAGGCACCCAACCACGTTTTCTTGGCCCCTAACCACCCAACCTCAACAGCCCTAAGCAGTCCTTGCCTGACACTTCCTGGCCAAGAGTGGGTCACTGTCCTATGAGGCCTTCACTCCTCTTGGGAAATTGTATTCTCCCCGGAGGGAAAGTTAAGATCAGTTATAAACTACTCTCTCCATTGCAGTGCTTCTCAAACTTCTGACTCTGTTTTAACTTTTCTAAAGTTAAAAAACTTACATTTTGTACACACAAGCATAAAAATAGATTTAGCTGACACCAAAGTTTCATGGAAAAAAACAAAACACAAAAAACACCGCACTCTTATTACCTACATTACCTGCGATTTACTTTGATATTGTTAATTCTACTTTACTAGTTTGTTCTGTTTTTTTTTTTTTTTTTTTTTTTTTTTAATACTGGTCATGCCCCAGTAAACTGATTTCAAGATTCACTGATTTTACCACTGCGGTTTGAAAGGCACTGCTGTAGAGGGTAAATTATACCGTAGCTGGGCTGGACCTTGAATGTCTCTGACTCCTTAGTGCCAGTCTTCCTGAGTAATCTGATATCCCACCTCTGAATGAATGTTTTTCAAAATAGCCCCATTTCAAGGGGCAGCTCAGGAAAGAATGGGGAGAGACTGGCCCCTCCAATCCTCCTCTGAGAGTATTCCATCTGCCTAACTCTCCAGGCAAAAGACCTTGGCACCCCACTTCTGTGATAGAGTGACCCTCAAGCCCCAGCAACCCAGCCGTTGGGTTCATCCTTTCTACCCAGTAGATGGCTCTGCCTCTCACATCCAACCCACATAGCCATTGTCTGCTGCCCCACTAGGTTCTTGTCTTCCAACCAAACAGCACTTGTTTCTCCTAAGGAATTAGACGGTGGAGACCCAAAGAGCACCTTAGTTCTTTCTAACCTTTAGTCAGGGCGAGGTGTAATACTGATGATGGTTGACATTCGTGGAGCACCGTTTTTTGAAGTCAAGCACTTTATGGAGTTCTTTGCATAGACTTTCGCATTCAGTCCTCACAACAATGCTATCGTGTAGGTACTGTTATTATCCTAGTGCTACAGAGGTTTAGGTATATGAGTTAACTTGTTCAAGGTTATACACATAATAGTAATGAGACCAGAATTTGGACCCAAATCTGCTTGACGTCTCAATCCTATCCCAGAGCGGTGGCCGAGAGGCACCAGTGTGTGCTCATACACATCTCCAGCTCTGGATCTTCTCTTGCCTGAGTTGGGGCATGAGACACATACCACTCATTTCCATGATATTCCTGGACTTCATCTCCCAAGTATTTTCTTTTTGTTTTAAGTTTATTTCTTATTTATTTTGAGAGAGAGCAAGTTCAAGCTGGGGAGGGGCAGAGAGAGAGGGAGAGAAAGAATCCCAAGCAGGCTCCATGCTGTCAGCACGGAGCCTGATGTGGGGCTCAATCTCATGATTTGAGAGATCATGACCTGAGCCAAAATCAAGAGCCAGAAGCTTAACCTACTGAGCTACCCAGGTGCCCTGAAAATCACCATGAGTATTAAAAGAGCTGCTCCCTAAGCTGTGGAAAGATAAGGGTTTCTACTTTAGAAGATGAAGAAACCTGGATGGCTCAATCAGTTAAGTGTCTGACTTCAGCTCAGGTCATGATCTCACAGTTTGTGGATTCAAGCCCCGTGTTGATCTCTGCACTAACAGTGCAGAGCCACACTGCTTGGGATTCTCTCTCTCTCTCTCTCTCTCTCTCTCTCTCTCTCTCTCCCCCTCTCCCTCCCCCTCTCCCTCTCTCTCTCTCTCTCTCAAAATAAACTTAAAAAAATGAGGTAGGGGCACCTGGGTGTCTCAGTTGGTTAAGCATCCAACTTCGGATCAGGTCATGATCTCCTGGCTCCTGAGTTCAAGCCCCGATGCCCGGCATTGGACTCTGCACTGACATGAAGAGCCTGTCTAGGATTTTCTCTCTCTTCCCTCTCTCTGCTCCTTCCTCATTTGAGCTGTCTCTCTCAAAATAAACTTAAAAAAAAAAAAAGATGAGATAGATGACCCTTGGGTTCTGATGAGGGAGTTACACTAATGCACTCAGTTTGACCAGGAGCAGTGCCTGTCACTCAGAACTAAGTTCAAATAAGAATGGTGGAAAAATCTACTTTTTTTTCTGAGGCTGTTTGGAGCATTGGATTAGATGTTTTAGAATTTATGGAGTTCCAGGGTCGTAGCTAGAGAAGACTCTCAACTCTAAAGATGTGTGGGTTTGGTATAAAATTGGCTATTGAATTGACCTTTGCAGTTAAGAATAAAGTTGTGCATTGCTATGGATTCTTTTTCAGAGAATAATATGGGAACGATGTCCCAGAGTCTCCATTTTTATTGCCTCTCATCAGTGAGCCTAAAGATGCCTATTGGATTTTTAGAAGTTTTATTTTTTAGGAGATAATTTATTTGTAGAATAAATAATTTGAAGGCATGAAATTTGGGGGTTTTTCAGTAATTTCTACTTGAGATAGGAATAAAAAAATAATTAAAAAATCAGGATGATAAAGTCTTAGTAGGAGCAAGGCAGAAACTTAGCCAAAAGAGGCAAGCTACAAACTGCGGGGTTAAAATCCCATGTGAGAAGCGGAAGCTGAGCTTCGTCAGCTGAAGGTATGGCTGTTGCTGAGTGGAGGGCCCCGGATGGAGGGCACTCAGCATAGAGCCTGAGAGGCCAACATGCCTAAGAAGGAAGAGGTACCCGAAGTCCCCAGTGTCAGCAATCAGCATGCTGAGAATGACTTGTTTGTAGACATGGGGCAAATACCGTAGAATCTGCCTCCTCCAAACAAACCTCCAAATCTGCTACTAATAATATTGTTTCTTGGAACCTGGAAATAAGCATTTAGATGAAATTCAATTAGACCCAGGACCATTTGCTAATGTTCACCTAAAATGTTCGGGGCCTCCCCCCTGGAAAAAGAATGTCATATTTATGTCTTTCTCTTCCTCTCTCACTCTCTGTCTCTCTCCTCATCTCCACCTTTATCTTTGTATCCTTTTCTTTTTGGCTCTACTCAATGTCCATCTATCTCTGTCTTCATTTCTCTCTGTCTCTATCCATCCATCTCTTTCTCTCTCCCCCTTTCTTTTTCGTCCTTCCCCAGTCCAAAAAATCAGTCTAGAATAATCCAAAATACAATCTATATTCTGAACTGCACTTTGCACTCCTGGCGGGCCCGAGTTCTTACTACCTGGTTCCAGGAACACTTGCCACTTGGTGTCAGGGCATTCTAGTGAGCAGAGCAGTGGTTTTGGGGATCCTACTCTAGAGAACTGTGGTGGGACCTTGTGGACTAAGCCTGAAAGCCAAAAGCACAACAAAGGATATTGGTGACCTAATGAGATTATGGAGCCAATACTATTGTTTATAAAGAAATTCGTTGCTAAGATAATTAAAAAAATATTTATACTGAGTAAAAAAAGGTTGCTTCAGGGAGGACTCTTTTGGGGGCATTTGCTGATGCTTTTGTGGATTTTAGTGTCAACAAAAGATATCAGAAATTATGTCCACAACCTGTTTAGTAGTTGGGAAATGAGTCTATGTGTGAGATTTAGCCGAATGAAGCTAACAGATATCTATTTTTTAATCTCAATTCATTTCTGAAAGCATACGGGCTGCTATTGGTTTCGGGTTGTTCATCATCTGGATACCAGATGTTCTGGAATATACGCCTTTTTTTTTTAAAGATGACCCCTTTATGGAAAAATTTCTCTTCCCTAAAGTCTGGGAATAACTTATTTTAATATTCTGTGGAAAGCCAATTTTCGATGCACAGTGATTTGTCTCTATTCAAACTACACATGCTTGATATCATATAATTTTATGTGTTCTCATTGAGAACAACTTACTAGTTATAATCAGCCCATATTTAGCAATAGCCCACTGTAAGCAAAGCCCAGTAGTAAGAATTGTGGACGAAAACAAAGTGAATGAGATATGAATGACGATTTCTTTTAATTATTTGAAAGCTTATAAACCTTTCTTTCTGTTACTCAGAAAGAGAACTTGTAAACTTGTAATAGAAAAGGTAAGGGACTCTGTATACACGTGCTATTGTGGCCAAAGTCCACGTCACTACCGAAAGCAGGGAGTGAACATCAGGGAACCATTTGTTTATTTGGCTTTTACAGAATTGAGTGGGGAATCACTGTCCTCTTTCTGGTTTGGTTATTTTCCTGGAAGCTTCCGGCCACAGTTTTTCCTAAGCCTTTGCCTACATGTCTTGTCACATTAGTTAGGACAGGCCACACAAGAGTTGGCTAGGCTAGAAATCTCGTATTTCCTTGGGGGAAAGAAAACAACCAAAAACCAAACACTTCCATTCTTTTCCAGTTATTATGAGCTATGTGTTTATCACCTCGGGATTCATCCCTACTGGATGTTCATGGTGCAACAAATTGGCAGTCCTGTTGATGGTTAATTTGTTGTCTGCCTTTTTTTTTTTTAAGATCCTTTAAGGCAAACTTACAAAGATATATACAATATTTTAACATAAAATAAAATAAATGAAACCTAGTTGAGAAACATGAGATGAAGGGGGAATGAAGACAGGAAAGGGCGAATGGAACAGTAGTGAACTCACTGGGACTTCTCACACTGTACATTCTAGACTCTTAAGGAAGACACTGCCAGTCTCGGAAGTGGTGTTTCTTTTCCATCTGCATCCTATCAGTCACAGAGTTGTTCATAAGTTCCCAGGTAATGAGGAGAGATGGGAAAATAGATTCTTTTTTACTTTTACCATTCGTAGTGGGGTCTGAGTCCATCTTCGGTGCAAAGGAAAACTGCTTGATGTGTCATTATGGTTCAGAGCTGCTTATTGATTCTTAAAGCGGGCAGGACCTCAGATATCCCCCAACCATCCCCTTGTGGGACTACATTATACCATCAGTATCTTTTGTTAGTGTATGTTACATTTTGAGGTATTTGCTGGACTTGGGGCACATGCAATGCTCTTGGGACAAAAGAGCTACTGTTTGCTGTTCCTGCTCTCAAAGACCTTAGGGTAGAAGTTGAAACTTGTAGGACCTTGGCGTATCTGACTTCTCAAAATGCCTTCTTAGCCTCCTAGAAGTAATGAAGGTGGACTTTAATACATACTGAACTGGGTCTCTGTCTCCTGACATGTAGAAATGACCCAGATATATTGTTAAATACCAGCAAGGGGCAGAATAATGTATAAAGTAGATTCTATTCCTATAAAAACACATACTCCTTCACCAGATATATGCTTCCGTGCTAGTATATGTTCATATAAACAATAAGGATGGTGTAGAAAAATATACATCAGACTATTAACATTAGTTAATATTAACAGTTCATTGGGATTGCTTGGTAGGTGGATGGTTAAGGGAGAGGGAGAGACATAGCTTTCCTTTTAGTCATCCTTGCTATTAATTCCATAACCACATATTGCATTTTTAACTTGAAAGACATCATGTAAACTTAAAAAAAAAAATATATATATATGTATATAGTTAACCAATGGAAACTGTCTAGATCTGAAATTTTGGTTTTTGTTTTGATCAGCACATCATGCAGAGAATTCAGAGACTTCAAGCCGACTGGGTCTTGGAAGTAGACACCTTCTTGAGTCAGACACCCTATGGGTACCGGTCTTTCTCAAATATCATCAGCACCCTCAATCCCACCTCCAAGCGACACTTGGTCCTCGCCTGTCACTATGACTCCAAGTACTTTCCGCCTTGGGACAACAGAGTGTTTGTGGGGGCAACCGATTCAGCTGTGCCATGCGCGATGCTGTTGGAGCTTGCCCGGGCTCTAGACAAGCAACTGCTTTCCTTGAAGGTATTTGTGTCTCTGAGATTCTGGGAGGAAAACACATTAGAAGAGAGCAGAGTGAATTCTAGAATCCTTGGGGGAGTAAGAAGGCCATTTAGAAATGTAGACTTTCAGTAACTTTTCTAATACTTCGTTGCAAGATGATGCGGGGTTGAGTGAATATTAATTGGAAGATTACGCTATTTGAAGTGTCAACCATGGATAATAAACCTAAGATACACGACAGTGAATTTATTCAGTGACACTTAATGGCTTAATTTTGCATATACATTAAATTAAGTGCAACATTTCTTCCCCAAAATGAAGACGGTGAACGGTTGGTATAGGTGTAGGTATAAGAACTATGTTTATTTCTTCTTGTTCATGTAGCCATGAAACATCACAACGTCCTCATCTGAGAGGTGTGGCTCTTAGTTGGGGGGAAGGGGTTGCTGTAAAGTGGTTCTGAAGTAGAGAGTGGGTAATTCAGACATATCAAGATGAAAAACTTGGAGCAGAAATGCATTATTTTCACTATCTGTGAATCTCGGCTCAATTTTATGTAGCATAGCAGAGCTTTTGTTATGTTCTCAGCTCAAAATACTTCTGGGACTCTCAGATGTTATTTCAGTCTCTGTGTTCTGAAGGGTATATTGGAAAAAAGTGCTAAGCTAGATGAAGACATTTTGTTCAGATATCACTCATAACCAGGTAAACACAACAAAGCGAAAACAAAAACTTTGTTCTCAGGCAGCAAATGCCTTTTTCTCTCTCAGAGCTTTATGAAGGGGCCAGCCTTTGCTACAATGGGGGTAAAGAAGTAAAAGGTTTATCTTGTAATGGAAGGAATAGAGATATTTGGTTCTGTTTTTTGCTGGATATGTTGAACTTGAAGAAAGCAAGAATTGTTTGTAACCTCTTGGTATCATTTTCACTATTTTTTTTTTGTTTGTTTTGTTTTGTTTCCTGAACCTTATATAATGTCTTTGTCCCATCCTCTGTCCTGCTTTTAACTAGGACTCTTCCCTAGCAGTTGGGTGAGGGAGTTCAGAAACTGATATAAAAGTTTAATTTTCCATGTTTGCATTCCAGTATAAGGACATTAAATGAAAGGCACAGACTATATAGTGGGTGTGTTTTCTCTGGATGAGCTCTTTTACCTTTTTCTATGTAGTTCATACCTGCTTATAGTGATCAGAAACAGAAAGGGCTGAATTGATGGTTAGTTGGACATCCTCATTAAAAAAAAATACACACATATTCTCTCTCTCTGTCTCTATTTTTTTTAAATGTTTATTCATTTTTGAGAGACAGAGACAGAGCACAAGCAGGGGAGGGGCAGAGAGAGAGGGAGAGACAGAATCTGAAGCAGACTCCAGGCTCCATGCTGTCAGCACAGAGCCCGACATGGGGCTTGAACTTACGAACCATGAGATCATGACCTGATCCGAAGTTGGACGCTTAACCAACTGAGCCACACAAGTGCCCCCCACATTCTCTTAATTATTCTTTCTCATAGAAGTAACAGTTATGTGGACAGTTAAAAAAAAAGACCACTTTTGATGGAAATGTGAAGAGTATTAGATTCATTTTTCCAGTGTACTTTAACTAAATTTGTATTAAGGTGTTATTTGAAGATCTTCAGCTGTCATGGATCAGGGTACGTGGGAATGGAATGCGACTGAGGTGAGGATGGCAGAATAGACTGGATTATTGTTCCAACTCCATGCACCCCTCCAGGAATAAGATTACAGTTACACATTCCCATCTTTTCCCTTGTGACCCCACTGTAGCAGGTGGTGCATTCTCCTTCCTTGACTCTGGACTTGGCTATTTGACCTGTCCTGGCCAATGAGATGCTAGTAGATGTGATACAAGGAAATGCACTTGTGGAGTTGGGCTTGCTCTCTCGTGCCATTGCCGCCACCATAAGGGCACACCCTGGCTGGCCTGCCAGTCCCAGGGGGAGGATAAGATGTATGGAGCCCAGCCAACCTTCATGACTACATCGTGAGGCAGAACTCCTCCAACCAGCTTAGGTCAGTAGTCCTCCAGATGACCTACAGACATGGGAGGACACATGAGTGTTGTGTTAAGCCACTTGAGTTTAGGGTGGGTTTTATACCCTCTTATTATGGCATTAGCTGATAAAGCCTTGGATGGGGAAAGCCTGCAGATAATTCACCTGCTATGCTGATACTGGTAACTAGACATTTATCACATTACCATGAAGGACTGAAAGACCCTCACAAATCAGGCCAGATTTTCCTAGCTCCAAGGTGCTAGACTGAGTTACCAAAAATGGAAGGTTATAGTTTTTTTCCTGCTAATCCTGGAAAGAAGCAAAAAGAGCAAAGTGCCCTACAGGACTCAGGATCACCATCCCCACAGTCTACCCCTGTCTTAATGATCAGATGCTAGGAGAACAGAGAGTGAGCTGTTACACTGGCCTCTGGAGTCACTCAGCTATTAAAATTTCAGGGACGCATCTGAACCTTCAAGCCTATAGAATATGAAAACCACCTGTTTTGCTTCTGCCCCAGCATGAGAGGGATGTCTGCGGTCCCTGGCAATCTATTCTGCACTGGTGTTTCATTGTCACGCTGTTTGATTTGGAACTAGAACTTTGGAACTGGTTGAGGCCCTTTAAACAACTGGAAGCTTAGCATGTTTCCACTGAAGTATGTACCTTACACCTTTGACAATGAGAAAATCTGTTTTATTACTTAGTAGTTATTAAACCCTGAATGTGTTGTACAGACAAACACATCCTATGCTTATTGGTGTCAGGAGTTATGGAGAGACTCAAAGTATAGTAAGTTGTCCTTTTCATGGGGTCTAATTAAGGGGAAATATTAAAACAATTGCAGTGATTAGCATACAACTTAGTTTTCAGATGGTAAAGACATTTTTTTCCATCTCAGGAAATCACCCTAAAACAATCAGGAAAATTCCATCTTTGAAGAAACTAGGGAACATGTGTTAATGGGAACCACAATATGAAGACAGAAGGTAAATGGAGAAATGGGAAATGACATACCCAAGTAGAGAGAAGTCACAGTCTTCAGAGCGAGGAGGAAATGGAAAAACCAGTGGTCCCCTGACAAAATCCTGGAGTGGCTTAGGGATTGGTGGAGAAAGTGAGCCCGGGGGCTGGGGAGGGGAGTGTTTGTACGTCTGCACAAGGACCACTTGGATAGATAGGTTCCCACCCCATCTCTGGCAGATGGGTGAATATGCTACCTATAGCCTTGCAGGAGAGAATAGGATAATTTTCTGGAGAAACTGAACCAGGGGGTTCTGAATGTGGGGACACCAGACACAGAGGAGGGTAGGAATTTAGTCTCCCATGGAAGTCAAGGAGATTAGGTGAAAGTCTGCACATTGAACAGTGAGGAACCCAACATTTCCTCGTTTTCATCATGAGAAAGCCAGCACGTGGCTTATACCCCTCAGAGCGGAACCTGGATGCTCCTTCTCTGGGGAATGTGAACAACCTCATGAAAAAGACTCCAAATCCAGAGGTTCTCAGTGAAAAACACCAACTGGGCACCGCATTGCCCTGCAGTGAAGCCAACCAATCGGCGTCTCTAAACAGTGTTTTAGTACCTTATTCTCTGATATGAACACAAAGGACGACCAGACATTTGAGGACAGTTTCCAGCATGAAAGAAAGAGTAGAACAATACGAATTGAAAAATGAACTCAGAGAAAATAGAACTTAAGGAGCAGACGATAACTTAAAGGGACTCTATTTTAAATATCTTTAGAGAGATAAGAGGAGAAGTTATATCCGTAGGAGATTAGGGAGATGTCAGATTCAGTTCGGTCTGATGGGAGCAGATCGCCCAGTGCTGTATTGAAGTGGAGAGAGCAAATGGTTGTGTATCTTTCTCCAGCCAGGTGCAGCTGTTTCAGGCACAGAGTAGGCAAAGAGCAGGTCTAGAGGTTATTATTTTTGCCATGTGAGTTTGGCCAAAGCAGAGAGAGGCCAGGGAGCTGAGCATGTATGCAAGGGAGTGGTTAGAATGATTGGCTGTGGAATTTAAGGTGAATATGGAGGGAAGTGAGGACTTCCTGGAGGTGAAGGACTGTAAACAGGTGAAGGATTCAATAGATCAGGGATTTCAGTGGGGCTGAAGGACTGTGGGGGTTAAGGTACCAGAAGGACTAATCTGAAAAGTGAGAGGGGACAGTGAAAGATATAAAATGGATCAGAATCTTCCCTTCTAAGTTCTGCTTGAATCTTGGCTCATAAAGTCTTCCTTGACACCCTAGGGATCTCACCTCTCTTCCTATCCAGTTCCCACAAAAGTTTTCTGTTGCATGTGTGACCCTTGGCACATGGTGTCCTGCTTACGTATTTGTTTTATCTTTCCTAACCCAACCAAAGTGTAGTCCCCTTCAAAAGAGAGGCTGGAATTATTATTCTTTGTGTCCCTGTTGCATTCCTAAGGCAACTTCTTGAGCCTAGACTCAATGAAAAAATTGCAGACTCAAATAAGGTGGGAAGCAAGGATGATTGCAGTTGTTTCAGGTTCTGTTCCCTGGGATGCACACTGACGTGGAGTTTAGCATTTAGGTCATTCCTGAGGGAGTGGCCCTGGTTTAACGCCCACAGCAGGGAGGGGAGAGAAATGGGATTAGGCAGAGGCAGAAGTCAACCCACCACAGGTTCAGCAACAGGCTCAGCCAATATTGGGGAGCTCTGGAGGTGGAGTGGCCCCATAGAGCTGCCAGGACCTGCTTGGATCAGTCATTGGATATAGGACACCCCCATGGCTGAGGCAATCCCTAAAAGGACAAACAGCTGAAGACCTGTGGGACAGCTCTCTTGGTAGCCGGGGCAACATTTCCTTCTGGAAGGGAACTGGGTGGATGTCACTGTGTCAGCCATGACAGTTTCATAGTTTCAAAGTTCTTTAAGGAGTAAGAAAAAAATATAAGACTTCAATTTTCAGATGGAGTAAGAGAAAGTGAGACTTATATGGGTGAAGACCGTGGGGAGTGGGATGATTTTTGGAGGCGAAGTGGAACAAAATACATTTTGGCATACTCTCACTTGCTTTGGTATCTTCCTTTTCTTCATGATGTATCTGTCTTTTTGCCCAGTTAATAAGAACACATGCTATTTTTTAAACCCTCACAGTATTTTGCTATCTTCTTACTATTCTTTTTACCAGAATGTTTCAGACTCCAAGCCAGATCTCTCACTCCAGCTAATTTTCTTTGATGGGGAAGAGGCTTTTCTTCATTGGTCTCCTCGCGATTCTCTGTATGGATCTCGGCACTTAGCTCCCAAAATGGCATCGACTCCACACCCACCTGGAGCAAAAGACACCAACCAACTGCACGGCATGGTCAGTCCGGGGAATTTTCATGGTGCTGCAGTTGTGGGCTCTGCGTGAAAGGAAGCCAAACCTAAAGCCAATTAAAGAACTAAAAATGCCATGGCATTCTTGGGACAGGGTGTTTATTATAGAACATTCTTTGGCAGGCATTGGGCTTTTGAGGAATCCCAGAGCTAAAAAGAATGATTCTGGGTTAGAAGTTATGTTTGAGCTTAATTAAAATGATGTAAAACAGTTAGATTAAGGAAACATCCCAGATTCAGTTTGGTCCAATGGGAGCACGTTCCCTAGTTCTGTATAGAGATGGTGAGAACAAATCCCTTCTTTGAGGTTTCTCTGCAAAGCCTGAGGAGGTTTGGGTCTTGGGAACTGGAGGGGAAGTGAGACAAGGTATAGGGATGGGAGTGAAGAATTTCCTTGGTGGCTTCAAGTGTTATAATGACTCCAAACGTGTATGGGACATTGCGTTGAATGTGTCTGTTTTGGTGTAATATTGTTGCCATGGGGATGGAAACATTTTTGATGCTGCCTTAATACCCTGTTCTTATTATTAAGTAATTAGTGCAGCACATGGCCCCATTTTTATTCCATTTCTGGGCCCATACCCCCTTCTTAGTCCCCCACCCCACCTTTGAATTCTCTCCCTACTCTGATTCTCTTCCCATATTTGACCTTCACTCAGTCTTACGTCCTCACTAACCCCAGTTGGGAATCTCAGGCTACTCTTGAGACTCCATGCTTCCCTGTGCTTTTGTCCATCTCTGCCCTGTGAACTGAAAGCCTGTTTCTAACTCCTTCCACTCATCCCCGTCCTTTGCCATATCACTGACCTTCACCTTGTGAGTCCAACTGGCCATGTTAAGTCTCCTCTGTGGCTCTGACACCTCATGTTGGTATTCTCTCCATCCTGTTGTCTGTTGGCAGCATATAATGGGTCAGGGGAATAAGGTTGGCACCTCATTCAGTCCTTTGGACCAAGTGGCCAAAAAGGGTTCAGAGGAGGAGGAGAGAGGCCTGGTTGATCAGTAGAAGGAACAAAGTTCTTTATTTATGAGTCCAAATATATGAATCCATAGTGATGGTTAAGACTGTTTTTTTTCCTCGGGGTAGGGGGGGAACTCTTAGTAGCTTGTCCTACCATGTAAATATGCTCTTATTTCAAACAAACCTATTTTTTCCCCAAAGAATATATTTAATCATTATTCATAAGTTAATAGATCTTATGTTTTTAGAATCATAAACTCTGCAAATATTTATCTACTATGTGTCAGGATCTATGCTACATGTCTATCCACATGTTATCTCACTTACATAAATCAGGAGTTCTTAATGTGGGGGGTAGTCTTCAGGGAGTCCTCAAGCCTGCTGATGTTTTATGGCTCAAATGAGAAACACTGGAGCGATGATGGAGGCTTATCATCAGAAGGCATCTCTAGCAGGTTGGAGCTTCTGGTTTGATGGAAAAGGAAACGGAGATCCAGAGACAGAAGGTCACAGAGCTCTTGGTCAAGAAATTTTTCCTATATGCTGCCTTGAGGAATAAACAGTTACTACCCAAGCGCTTTCCTATAGGCAGCTGTATCAATACGGACTAAGGATATAAGGACTAATTAGAGCAGAATAGATGATCAGACAGGCTTGGAATCCCATTTGAAAGTACAGATAACTATTCTTTTTTTAATCTATAAAATGTTATCTAAATGTTCTCTTTCTAATTTATCCTTAGTGATATCCTTCTGGGGTTATAGACACAAACAATCTACACTTTGCCATTTGTCCATATCTCATAAGCAAGATTTTTTTTGGAAAGTTCTTCAAAAGAATTAGCTTACAATGTTATTAAACCTTTTGTTCATTTATACAGCTCTCTAGGTTATTCTCGATTGTTAAAGGGCAGTTAGTTTTGACTGTTTTTCCCCCCTTGGTGAATCTGAAACGTGGTTTGGTGACAGTGATTGAACAATGTTTTTTTTCTCCCTTAGGATTTATTCATCTTATTGGATTTAATTGGAGCTCCCAACCCAACATTTCCCAATTTTTTTCCAAACTCTGCCAGATGGTTTGATAGACTTGAAGCAATTGGTAAGCACCACTGTCACTAAGAGTCATCTTAGTTCCTTCCTATGTACGAACACTACATTTTAAAATTCAAAAGTTATGATTTAAATATGATTGGAATACATAATATACTTTGCTAGCTTTTTTCTTGCTTTGTTGATTATTAGTTTATTGTTCCTATTTATCTCTTTTTTAGTAGGCTCACTTTATCTACCTGCATGAGACTGCATTTGGAAATGGAAACATACAATGCTACACTTGATATTTGCACATCCTTAGCAATGGTTTGAAAATATTTCCCAGGGCCCTGTTTGCAGCATATGGAATGCATGTCTAGGGAAAACTCCACTCAGCAAAGTGTGCTGGTTAATGATGAATGTCATGTCTTTATGATACTAAAAAATATTCTTTAAGTTTTCTTTCTTTTTTAATCTCTGTCGTTGTCTATCTTTCATGTCCTGCCTTATTCAGACACAATTTTCCTTTAAGTGTAGAACAATCTCTATTTTCTAAGGAAGTAAGAGATTGGGATGCAAGAGAAAGCCAAGATCCTTCAAGAGTCATTTTAGAGGCAGTTTAGTCTCAATTAAATAAGAGTAGACTAGTCCAGACCAGGTCAAGCCAGGCCAGCCAAAGAAACAAAATCTCTATGGCTCACAGAGGTGTGGGGCTTAAAGAAGGAAAAGAGGAATGACTTCTTCCCTTCATACATCCACTATTCCTTCTTACTCCATAATGTGAACACACACACACACACACACACACACACACATACAAGCCATTAAAAAATAGCCAATTGGCCTCAGGGCGAGATGAAATAGATGAGATAGACCTTTATGATCAAATCCAAGCCAGAAGGCCTACTTTTGAGGCAAGAACTTCAGGCTAGGAATTCCTTAGTAGCTGCACGGACTTCCTGGAGCAGGAAAGAGTTGTATTCTTTCTAAGCAATGAGAAAAACATCGCCATCTCAATTCATACTTTTGCTGTGAGTTCAGAATTTGCCAATATCCAAATCTAGAATATTATAAGAGAAACTTTTACCTGAGTCTCAGGTAAACCTGTGTATCCCCCCCCCCCCATTTTCCTCTGGTTTTCTCATTCTCCATTCCTCTCCATCATCCTACTTAGTATCTACCTCTAAGGAGGTTCTCACTTGTAATGTTAGAGCCTCATGTGACTCTCCTCTCCTCAGAACTACTACTGAATGTACATACCCAAGTTCAGCCCAGATGTTTATTGTCCTGGCTGTAGTTGTGCCCACTTCTGTATTTTGTTTAAAAAATGACGACCACATGTGCCGAGATTTCAAACTCCTTATGCATTCTGAGTATTGATCAGATAAGAACAGATAATCATCTACTGTCTAATTATTACCTGCAGAACAAGAACTCCACAAATTAGGTTTGCTCAAGGATCACTCTTGGGAGAGGTGGTATTTCCAGAATTATGGTTATGGAGGTGTCATTCAGGATGACCATATTCCATTTTTAAGAAGAGGTAATGTGTATGTGTGTGTGTGTGTGTGTGTGTACATGTGCATGCACATATGCATTTTTACTTGTATATTTATTGTATTTTGTGTGTGTTTGCAACAATCTAGAAGGATGAGGAGCCACTACATTTTATTTTATTTTTTTTAACATTTATTCATTTTTGAGAGACAGAAAGAGATACAGAGCATGAGTGGGGGAGAGGCAGAGAGAGAGGAAGACACAGAATCCGAAGCAGGCTCCAGGCTCTGAGCTGTCAGCACAGAGCCCGACGTGGGGCTTGAACTCACAGACCATGAGATCATGACCTGAGCCGAAGTCAGATGCTTCACCGACTGAGCCACCCGGGTGCCCCAAGGAGCCGCTACACTTAATTACTTGATAAATTAAATCATCTACTAAGCATCTTACACCTTCTATTTTTTCATGAAAGTGATTCTAAATCCTTGAGGTCCCACTCCCATTCTAGAATATTTATAAAAGCTCATATTCCACAGACCTTGCCTTCTCATTCACAGAGTAAGACTATATCCTTACACTCTGTGTACCTCTGGTGTTTTTGATTAATAGGGAAGCAATATCCTTGATGTCGATGGTGGAAGTCTAAATCAACTCAAGGACTCTTGCTAAGGCCTCCCAGTTGGTCTCTAGCTTTTGCTTTTGCTTCCCTATACTTTATGCAGGAGCTAGAGTTATCTTTTAAAAATGTAAATCTAATATTGTTTCTTCCCTGCTTTAAAGCTCTGGTGGCTTGCCTTCATGTAGAATAAGACCCAAAGTCTTTACCATGACCTACAAGGGCCTCCATTTTCTGACTCTGTTATTCTCCAACATCTCTTTCTGCTTTTCTCTCCAATTATTGCTCTGATCCAGCCACATTGTTCTCCTGCTGTTTCTCAAGCAGGCCAAGCACACTCCCACCTCAGGACCTTTGTACTTGCTAATTCTGTTGCCTGGAATGCTCATCCCCAGATCTTTGTACAGCTTGCTTTCTCCTTTGTTGCTTGTCTCTAGTTAAATGTTATATTCTCAAAGAAGCCTTCCCTGACTTTAAATACATCTTTCTTGCTCCATCTGTCTGCCCCTCATTCTCTATTACCTTACCTTGCTTTATTATTCTTTAGAACCTTTATGATTTTCTAAAATTATATTTATATTTGTTTCCTTGTTTCTTTCTTTACTGGAATGTAGGTTCCATATGTGCAGGGCTTGGTCTTTTCACTGATGAAATCTCAACTCTTAGAATAGGGCTAGTACGTGGGAGGTGCTTTATAATTATTTACTTAATTAATGAACATTTGTTTAATGAATGAATGACTTTGGAGTAAAAGGGTAAGATAGAAGGAGGTGCACAGAAAATGATGGATTATCAGTTGTCTTTAAATGGTATAGAGCTCTCACTCAGACTCATACTTGGAGAATGATACTCTCTTCTTTACTCACTGGAAATAAGCACTTAGTTACAAGTTGGTTCTTTCTTTCTAGGTGTTCCAGTTCTGCATCTGATACCATCTCCTTTCCCTGAAGTCTGGCACACCATGGATGACAATGAAGAAAATTTGGATGAAACAACCATTGACAATCTAAACAAAATCATACAAGTCTTTGTGTTAGAGTATCTTCATTTGTAATTATATTGTCTTAGTTTATAGTAATCATTTCTAATTTCACATTCAGAAGTCAAGGCATAACTTAAAATAATCTCACTCTAGACAAATGCCATGTGGAACTTCCATCCTATAGATTCCTTTTTGTAGGTATCTTTGAATATGTGATCAATAAACCCTAGATTTACATCATGTCCTAAATTGCTCATCAATTTTCATCGAGAGATAAAGAAAGAAAAATGTTAGGAAAACAGAAAACAAATATCTTTAAAAAACTCTTTTAGATAAAAAACTATGAAACTAAATCAGATTGATATATATAGTATCATGGTCTTCTAAATAGTACTTAAATATGATGGTGATGTGAAACGTGTAACCTTAGTTTTATGATTTTTTTAATACTTTAGAATCTCTCAGTTATAATACAAAACAGGGATGTAGTTTGAAGACCTTCAAATTTCTTTGAGAACTCTTTGTAAGTTCTATTTTGTAAAAATTAAATCAGAATTAAATGCCGCATGAATTACTTCTTAATACATAAATGAAAAATTTATATAATTTATAGTTCAATTTTTTAAAAAATATTTTATTTTTTATGTAATCTCTACACCCAATATGGGGCTTGAACTTACAACCCTGAGAACAAGAGTCACATGTTCGACCGACTGAGCCAGCCAGGTACTCCTATAGTTCAATTTTGATAGAGTCTTACAAATTTAACATTTTTATTGTAAAAAGAATATAGTCAGTCAAAAAACAGAAAATGGAGAAAACCACAATCTCATACCAATAGCACTGCCATTCACTCTTTAGTTTTCCCTCACATATTTTCTTTTTTCTTTTTAATGTTTATTTATTTTTGAGAGAGAGACAGGGTGCGAGTTGTCAGAGGACTGTCTCAGAGGAAGGTCAGAGAAAGGGAGACACAGAATCTGAAGCAGGCTCCAGGCTCCGAGCTGTCAGCACAGACCCTGACACGGGGCTCGAACTCACAAACTATGAGATCATGACCTGAGCCAAAGTTGAACGCTTAACTGACTGAGCCACCCAGGTGCCCCAACTTCACATAGTTTCAGTGCAGATTAAAAATATGTGATTATCATCAAACTGTATCTATGATATTTTAGCCTTTTTTTCCCCTGTTAAATTACATAATTACAAGACATTTATTTGCTGTTTTGATCATGGGTTGAGATGAATATGAAGACTTTTGAGTGTAACCCCTATAGTTAATATTAAGGTAACATAGTAGTGTAGCACTTTAGGATAATTTTTGTGTAGTTAAGTTATATGGCATTCAATTTTGATTAATTATAGCATACCTCTTTCCAGAGATTCATGGAAGCAAAATTGTTTGGGCTGGAAAAACATAGGAATTCATAGATGTTTCTTTAGCTACAGGAAGTAATTATCTAGAAAGCGAACTTGATCAATTAAATATTTGGGAAATTGATCCTGCTGTATAGGTGTAGTTATTTGGAGCCCCTCTTCTTCACGTGGTGCTGTTCTGAGCAGATATTTACGAAATACTCGCTGAATTAATGTGCTGGGGCCAGGTAGGATGTGAGACAGACAAGCTGAATAAGGAAACAATGACAGCTTTAGTTCCGTGACAAAAGAAGTCATAGGGAAAGGGATTTACTTATTAAAACATTTTTCTCCAGGTTAAAAAAAAAGGATGAATATATTTTTCACTATTGACTATATATAATTATATAAAAGAATAGCCGAGTTTTATTAAATCATGTATATAATATTATCTGTTTATAATTTCATGTTGGTAAATTATACAGAATTAGATTCTTCTAGGATTTCTTTTTATTTTACAAATCTGTTTCTAAAGTTATATAAAAGGATGTCATGCCTTGTGAGTTGAATGATATTATGAACTAACACGTATTGGGTGTCGACCTTGTGTCAGATAGTGTCCTGAGTGTTTTATATGTTTTTACCAACCTAATCCTCACATTAATCCTAAGGGGCGGGTAGTATAATTAGCCCTGTTTTATGATTCTGGTGGTTAAGTGTCTTCTTCAGGATCACACAGCTAGTAAGTGGCAACAATGGGATCTGAACCAAAGCAGTCTGGCTCTAAAGCTCATGCTCTGAACCACTGTAGAGTACTGCCTCTTCACATGAAAAGGGCTTTGTAGAATATTCTTAATGACGAATGCCAAGCAACAATTGTATCTTGGAATTTTTATAGGTCATTCACTCAGTCTGGAGAAGTTTTTTTTTTTTAAGTTTATTTATTTATTTTGAGAAAGATAGAGAGCAGAAGGGAAGAGAGAGAGAGAGAGAGAGAAAGAGAGAATCCCAAGCAAGCTTCACGCTGTCAGCACAGAGCCCAACACGGGGCTCGAACCCATGAACCGCGAGATCACGACCTGAGCCGAGATCAAGAGTTGGACCTTTAACCTACAGAGCCACCCAGGGAGAAGTATTCTTAAATCACTCTAGCCATAGTTCATCTGACAATGTTAGATTTAAGAGGCACATCTTCTGCACGGAGAATTATTTCTCTGCCAGAGCAAAGGTTTTTACACCAGCGTGGATATAACAGAAATCAACACGAATGCATCCAGGGCGAAAGAAGCTAAGCCCCAAAGCAGGATTAAGGGTGGCTGTTTTCTGGACTCACTGTTGGATGAGATAAAACTTTGAAAGGGGCTCAGGGACAACACATCTTTTTTTAACACCAGAAATGATTTCACTGATGATACTCACACGGAATGAAAAGAAGTTTTAATAAGGAACATAAACATTAGTTGACAGTACTACATATGTAATTATGAGCCTCAATAATCACTTCCTTTTGAGGCAGAATGAAATTAATCAACCTGCTATAATCTGTTATGTTGGCGTTAGTTGAATTGTTTTCAGAGGAGGAAGTTGGAGGATATGTTGAAATGAGATAAAAGGAAAAATAAAACATAAGCAGCTTAATCGAATGAAGGTTTCCTTCCTTCCAAATGGCACATCCTAAAACGCTATTCACTAAGAGTTTGCAATGATATGGGAAAAGCAATCACGATGCCGTAAAGGGAGATATTTTAAGATATTAATCTTGATATTAATCTCTGAAATACGTTCTATGTAATACATGCCAGTCAGAAATATTACTTTTTAAAAATTATAGCTGCAAAGGCAGTGCTTCAAAAGCAGTATGTTGTATTTGGAATTTTTCTATGTGCATTTTGGAGCATTTTACTGCCCCTAAGAGAACAATTTGTATGTTTCGTCTATTACTGTCAGCCCTGCAGTACATGATGCTATTTTTCGTCTTCAAGAAAAATGAGTTCAAAGGAAAATATTCATGAAAGAGTATTCATAACCTTGGCATCAAAAAAAAAATCATGAGTGTTGTTGTAGCTTGAGGGTTGCGGCTGGAAGAGAAAAGACAGATCCTTCAAAACGGGAGAATGTTTTAGAACAAAGCAGTCCATGTTTTCAGCTCCTGCTCCAAATCCTTGAACTGTTTCTTTCACGGACCGTCTTTCTTTCATGAAAGAGGTACATTCATTATGGTGCTGCAGCAAAATCATGTGAAAATTGAATCTTTGCTCAATCAACTTGGCCCAGCTGGAGGTAATTCCTTCTTATGAAGGAGGAACGGACAAGACACAAGATTCTTCCATTTCTCTAATGGACAGAGGGCCCCACATGGGGCTTGGTCACGGCATATTCTGCTGAAAATGAAATCTCAGTTTCTTTGCGAACCCTCAATGTGAGAGCAAAGGGCACATGGTGAAGATGAGTATTTACAGCACCTGTAGCAATTTCAAGCAATGGTTCCATAGGAAATTTGGGGGACTTGCTTAAACTTGCTGCTCATGAAAGTGTGGGACTGTGCCGTCACAGTCAGCCTTCCCACCAACTTTTGGCTTCAAAGATGAATGTGAGAAAGGTTGAGGTTACATTCTGAGTTTCAGGGCTGCTTTTTATGCAGCCTGCGAGTCAAAAAGTGGTTTTGAAGTGGTTTAACTCCCTCCCCTTACTTCTCCTTCTGTCTCACTCTTCTGACTTCTATGGTGCTTCTCTGTCAGCCTTCAAGTAGCTACACTCCTGCTTTGTCTCAAGGGGCATGTACCATTCTGTCAAGTGGCCGCCATGTTTTGTGGAAGGGCCGAGGTGGAGAGATAGGAGAGCCCGTTAGCTAGTTGAGCCAGCAGAGTGGTATAGGATACCCCTCAAATCCTCCTAAACTTGAAAATCGGCCACAGGATCCCAGCACTATTTTCAACAGCAATAATTTATGGCTGTTTTGAAGAGAGCGGAGATGAAAGCACTGTCTGTCGTGGCTGTAACCCTCAGCCTGGAGCTGGTGGGCTGTGCTCACGCAATGTGAAGTCATCTTATTGTGCTCAGATTTCAAAGGCAGCACATGGAACGGAGCCCACTCTCCCGACATTTCTGAACTGGCCAGTGGAGAGTTTAGGCCATTTGTTTGAGAATTAATATTCAGAGTGCAAGCTTGCCAAGAAGTGAAAAACAAGAAAAGATTAGAAAGGTCCCACAAAAAAATCGATTTACAAACCGATGACTTAGAAAAGGCACTGAAAACTTGATCCTCTTACATTTGCAGAGCACTATGGGCTCCAAGAGGTCCTTGTCATTCAAGGATTTAACGTTTGTGGGTTTGACTAACAAAGAAGGACAGGTAGTAAACTAACTAACTGAGAGGTGGGTATGGAGCAGTGAATGAGTTTAGCTGACTGCCAGCCATCAACTGTTGTTCTACTGCGATTCTTGCAGTAACACTTGGGAAGTAATGAAACCCATTTGTTTATTAAAATGACCCTCCCCACCTCCAATCTCTCCCGCTGGAGATGCAATTAAAGAGGTCTAGAAAAATGATGGTAACACAGGGTAGCTTTAGAAGTGATTTTAACTCTTTATTGATAAGTGAATTTAGAGTGTGAAAAGATCACCATAAAATTTCAGAGTTTAGAAAATTATCTTTTTTTTTGTGAGAGAGAGGGAGAGAAGCAGAGAGAAAGAGAAAGAGAGAGAGAGAAGGAGAATCTTCAGCAGGCTCCACACCTAGCACAGGTGGGTGCACTTAAAAAATTATCGTTTTTATGGACAAATTATAAGCTACAATGGTGTTCAAAAGTATTGAGACCCCTTGGTATTTACCCAAAGGAGCTAAATGTTTATGTCCACAAGAAAACAAGCACACAGATATTATAGCAGCTTTATTCATAATTGCCAAAACTTGGAAGCAATCAAAATGTCCTTCAGCAAGTGAATGGATACACCAACTGTGGTCCATATAGACTTGGAAAAAAATGTTTAAAGTATTTCCCTTGGGAATGTTGTGGATCCATTTTAGGTTATGCTAGATTTACTTCATTTGAGTAATTTATCACAATAATCCCTTGATAGGTTTACCCTTATAGTTGTATATTAGTGTCCTCATTTTAAGAATAAGTGAATGCAGAAATTATATTATTTTCAGTTGGTGCTAAGACTAGACTCTAGTGAACTTGATTTCTGGTACATGACATGGCTAATTTCAGCTCGGTTGAGAGGGGCTTAGAGATGTTCTAGTTTATTTGTTCTCAACTTGGGAAATACTTGCCCATAGGGGCCATTTGGAAATGTGTGTGTGTGTGTGTGTGTGTGTGTGTGTGTGTGTGTGTAGTGGGTTTTTGGTTGCCATAATAATTGAGAGGTGTTTCTGGTATTTTCTGGGCAGGGGCAAAAATGAATGTTCGGAACAGGGGCATCTGGGTGGCTCCATCGGTTAAGTGTTCGACTCTTGATTTCAGCTCAGGTCATGATTTCACGTTTGTGAGTTCGAGCCCCATATCAGGCTCTGTGTTGAGTGTGGAGCCTGCTTGGGATTCTTCCTCTCCCTCTTTCTTTGCCCCTCCCCTGCTTGTGCTCAGCTCTCTCTCTCTCTCAAGATAAATAGATAAACATTAAAAAATTAATGTTCAGAACAGTGTGCACAATAAAGGATTGTCCCACCAAATGCTATTAGTGCCTCCACTGACAAACACTGACTAGTTTTAAACATTCTCATTCTAAAGTCTCAGATATCAAGATCTAGAGAAGACGGATCATTTATGATTCTTTTGGTTACAAGTGACAGAAAACTCAATTCAAATGTATTTAGGCATAAAAGAAAATATATTTCATGGCTCTGGTTTCAGACACAGCTGAATCCAGCATCCTATATCTTCTTAACTCTCTTCTCTTCCCTCCTCTGAATAGGCTTCAAACTTAGAAGAGCTTTTTATCCAGGGGGCAAGATGGAGGCTACTGGCCCCAGGCTCATATCCCCTTAACTTTACTTTTTATAGTAGAAGTTTCCATGTCCATGTGCTTTCTCATTTTTACTTTTTTTAAAAAAAGGAAATGTACTCATTTATTTAAAGATTAAAAAAATTTTTTTTAAGTAATCCCTGCACCCAATGTAGGGCTTGAACTCACAATCCCAAGATCAAGAGTCACACATTCCACTGACTGAGCCAGCCAGGCACCCATCCCTTAACTTTACTTTTAATGAAAGAAGAGTATCCATCTCCTGTCCAACACTACCACTAAGTGGTAGGCTTGATTGCCATTGGCCCAAGCTGGGTTCTAGGTCCATTCCTGACTTAGTCTCTGGGTTGGGGAATGGAATGCACTAAGTGAATTTGGCCTGTGGCTCATGCCTACCCTATAGATAGAAGCAGGGTTAGCCTCACCAAACCATAGCGATGAAGGTGAGTCAGGGGTGGTTCCCCAAAGGAAGGTGTAGAGAAAGGATGCTGTACAGTTAAGGGTAACAATTGGTCACCACATTAAGCAAGTGAGTTAGGTGGCTTATGTACAATCCTAGGGCTGGTACCATGTTGCCTTTATTCTTATCTTGCATGGGATGAGGCATTATATAATCTCTTAGGATGAAGACATACTTGATTCTCCATCAAAGTTCTTAAAATATAGGGTCAAAATCTTGGAAGAGGAGCCCAGGAGTTATAAGACTAGATTATGCCTCAGGCTTGAAGTCTGGATTAGAAGATTCCTAAATCCCACTGCTCATACTTCATTTCCTTGTAGTTGGATCCTGGTGTTGGAAATGAGAGTTTGTCCAAGGAAAGCCAAGTTGCTTCCCCTAGTTTGGCTTTTCTTCAGGCTTGTTGCATTTCTTCCCTAGACCTAGACTGCAAGTTGATAGAGCTTAGAAAATTACATTCAAGGGAAGGGCATCTTTGAATACCTGAACTTGTTAACATTTCATTTTGGCAGAAGATCGAGAGGCTACTGTATCTGAGAAACCAAGAAAAGTTCAGAATCCTTAAAAATTGACCAGGAAAGTGAAACTGCTCTGCTTCAGGAGGCTGGCAGTCATGGATCAGACCTTGTCCAGACACTGCCTGATTCCAGACAGACTGTGAAGCTGATTAAGATCACGGAGGCAGGAGGAGGCAGGGTTTGTTGGCTCACTGTGAGTTTTTTCTTTTTTTTTTGTTTTTTTTAACGTTTTTTTTATTTGTGAGAGAGAGAGAGAGAGAGAGAGAGACAACGTGAGCAGGGGAGGGTCAGAGAGAGAGGGAGACACAGAATCCTAAGACAGTCTCCAGGCTCTGAGCTAGCTGTCAGCACAGAGCCTGACGCAGAGCTTGAACCCATGAACTGCGAGATCATGACCTGAGCCAAAGCCAGACACTCAACCGACTGAGCCACCCAGGCGCCCCAACTGTGAAGTTTTAGTCCAGCACTTCTCCTCAAAATCAGAGTTCAAGGCAGCACTTCGGTCAAATAAATGTTTCTCTTTCTCTTTTTTTTTTCTTTTTTGCTTTTTTAAATGTTTATTTATTTATTTATTTATTTATTTATTTATTGAGAGAGAGAGAGAGAGAGAGAGAGCACCAAACGAGTGAGGGACAGAGAGAGGGGAAGAGAGAGAATCCCAAGAAGGTTCCATGCTGTCAGCACAGAACCCGATGCAGGGCTTGATCTTATGAACAGTGAGATCATGACCTGAGCAGAAATCAAGAGCTGGATGCTTAACCTACTGGGCCACCTAGGCGCCCCTCAAATACCACTCCTCAAAGGCCCCCAAATGTTATCAAGCCCGTGTAGGAGGGCCAGCCAGGTCTTATGTCTCCTTCAAGGTTATTATCAGACTAGAGCATGGGTGGAGCCTTTTTTTTTTTTTTTTTTTTGAACTGCTTTCTGGGCACTTTATTAATTATTTTAATTACTGAAAAGAAATTTGAAATCGATCTCAGAATTAAATCCAATATAAAGCCCTTTAAAATAATTGAGCCCCATGTTATGTGAGGATTAGAAGGTTACTGGATTGAAATAAAACAGCATCTCCCATGACAAAGGGGGCTCATCCCTGACAACTGTTTCGTCAGGACTAAATTCCGAAAACTAAATTCCATTACACTGAAATGGCAGCTATTGAAACTCAGGTGTGCGTGCGGTTGTCAGAAAAAGGAGAAATCAAGTAAGCCAAATTGAAAACAGATACCAAGAGCCAGCAAGAGCTAAGTAAAAAGCATCAGGATCAATTCAGATGGTGTAATGGGCAACTGATCACACCAAAAGGAAGGAAAAAAGAACTAGGCTAACAGGAGGAGAAGGTGTCAGTGCTATAATTTGGGGTCACTGTTCTGGAACCTAAATCTGGTTATCAGCAAAAAGGTTTAGGGGTGGAAAGAAAGAGAGAATAACAGGGTAGAGGCTGTTTACACACACACGCGCACACACACACACACACACACACACAGGACCATGGGTGGAGTTCTTAAGTGGGATTGTTGTCTGGGAGCTGGAACCAAGAGAATTAAACCCACGTGTTTTAGAGCTGAAAAAGGCCTTGGAAATTATCCACTCTATGGTTTTCTTTCTTTCCCCAGGGGTGGCAGTGCGGAGAAAGTCCCTCTCCACATTCTTGCCCCTTTCCCAATGGTAGCAGGTGTCCAACAGTTTCCAAAGCTTTGTGTGTTAAGTGCTAGGACCTCTTCTTCAGAGGAAGGCTCACATGGAGTCCCAAAGCTAAAAGAGGAGCAGATGTAGCTGATGCAGGAAGAAAGGCCTGGAATCTGGTTGGCTAAGCCCCCACAGGGGCTCCATGAGACCCAGGACTGCAGAGCCTCCTTAAGGGACTCTGATTTCATTCTCAGCCATTTTTTAACTCAGTTCTCAGGGAAAATGGGCTGATCATTCTCTCCCTACTGGCTTCTGGGTCAACACTTTCTCTTGATCCTCCCATCTCATCAATCTCTTCTATTCCATCTCCTTTGTTGGATTGTCCTTGTTTTCCTGACTCTTAACAATTGGAATGCTCTGGAGCTTAGTTCTTGGACCTCTTCTCCAGCTACACTCACTCCCCAGGAGATCTCATCCAGCCCCCCAACTCTAACATGTTCAGATGACTCTCACATTTACATATCCAGTCTCAATCTCTCCATGAATTCCACACATCCACTGGGATGTCCCAAGGGCACCTCAAATGAAGACACATGAAACTGGACTCATTGTTCCAAATCTTTTCCTTCCCACTGCAGTTAATGGAAGTTTTTGACCTAGTTGCTGACTCCATTCTCTCTGTTCGGGACACTAGCAAATCCTACATGTTTTGTACTATGTCCTGACTCTGTCCACTTTTGAGCACTGTTTCCATCATCTCTCACCCAGCCTCCACCTCCATCTTTTCTCCCTTGGCTTCCTCTCCACACAGGAACCAGAACCATCCTTGTACATGACAATCACATCATATTACTGCTGGATTGAAACCCTCCAATGGCCCCTCATTTCTCCTGAAATAGAATCTGTGCCTCCTCCACGACTGTCCAGGCCCCATGTGATCCGGCCTCTGTACCTTTCTGATTTTGCCTCCATCACTTTTTTCTCACTCAGTTCACCCTGGTCATCCTGACCTCCTGGCTTTTCTGGAACAAGTTGAGCGTGTTCCTGAGTCACCTGGGAAGCAGATGTAGCAACAAATCACGGCACATGTGCCAGGAACCTGATGCTGGGTTATGAGCTGTCTGCGCCTGGTCTCCTTTCCCAGGGGGCAGCTAGAGGCAGGCTCTGGGCTCAAGGCTGGCACCTGGCCATCAGTTTCCAGCAGGTTCTGAGAAGGCTGCCTTCTGAGAAGTGGCTAATTTGGAACGGGCACAGCAACAAGCTTCAATGGGTCTGGAGAATTCCGTACGCTGCTTGCCTCCTCTTACCTTTCTCCTTCCAAAAAAGGACGTTTTAGGAAAGCTCAGGGAAGGCAGCTGAGAAATATGGGATATGAAATGAAGTGGAATGAAGAATCACAGGATTGGAGATTTTTCAGGATTGGGTGGAGTTTTGGGGTGAGATATTGACTTGCGTGGAGGGCAAAAGGTCAAAAGAAGTTGACAGAGGAGGGAAGGGGCAGAGTTGAGGCTTCTTATGCTTTTTTTTTTCTTTTTTTAAATGTTTATTTATTTTTGAGGGAGAGAGAGAGCATGAGCAGGGGAGGGGCAGAGAGAGGGGGAGATGTAGAATCTAAAGCAGGATTCAGGCTCCGAGCTGTCAGCACAGAACCTGACACAGGACTCAAACTCATGAACGGTGAGATCATGATCTGAGCCAAAGTTGGACACTTAACCGACCGAGCCACTCAGATGCCCCGAGGCTCCTTAGGCTTTGAGTGAGAAACCTGCCCTCACCCCCTCAGAATAGTTACACTCCATCTCCCGTGGTCTCCTGGGTGCCAACAAGGCTTATACTTTAGGGTGTTTCCTCTGTGGAAGTAAAGAAAGCCCAAGAAGATTTGCATAGGCAGCTCTGAAGCATCAACCCAAGAGTTTCTGACTCATCCCTGGGACTCCCTCCCACATCTGTCAACAGGGGAAATGCCAGATGGTGAGGTTCCATTTTTCTGCCTTGCTGTTCTGGACCATTTTCCTCCCTGGGAGGCGGTGGCGGTGGTGTTGAGGGTGGGGGTTCTCCATGCCCCCTTCCCTCCTTCCTGTTTCTCTCTATTAAAGTCTGTGTTTCCATTTTGAGCTGAAAGGGATAGATAGCAGGGTTTGTGAAAAACATTTTTGAATCAAGAGATTAAGCTCTGATAATGGTGGAATTCCAAAAATGGATCTGTTTGAATCAGATTGTAGAGTTGAAGCTTTGAAGATATTTCTGTGTTCTCAGAAATGCAGAAATTAATTCCTGGCCACTTCAGCACATTGCCCTCAAGGATTTAGAGCAAGACCCCTGCAGGGGCAATAAACCCCGAGCGTCAAGCTGTAAGAGGCTCCGGGCCCCTGGGTCTATCTGTCTTCTTCCCCTGGCTCCGTACATCATCTTCTCCACGCTGTTGAGCTCCCACAAGCTATGTGATACCTTGACAGTTTTCCCAGACAGCTGGCTTGAGCATTCTCTTCGTTCTGTGTTTTGATAGCGTTGGGCAGGGCACAATCTGTGGGATCTGTTTGGATTGGCACTTCTCCCTCTGGACATGGAGTGTATCAAAGCAGCAGACAGGCTGCCTGTCTGAGCCATTTTCCTGACATCAGTGCTACTGCCCTGGCTGCTACCAGACCTACACAGTGGTCACGGGGAGAGGGCTGGGAACCGTTGGGCATTAAGTGCAAAGAACAAAAGCACTCAGAGGCATGGGATTTTTTTCACATTGATTCAAGGAACCAAATAGAATATTCCTGGCTCGTGTACCCATGGAGATTAGAATCTGTTTTATTGCATTTCCCTGTTCTCCTTCAGTTCACTGGTGGCTCTTTCTCAGGCTCATTTGCTGATTTCTCCCACTCTCCTGAATGGCTAATGTTGAAGGGCCTCATGGCTCAGTCTTTGGTCCTCTTCTCTTCTCTAGCTCACTTAGTCCATTGTTGACCTCAGCCAGCTTCAAGTCTTTAAAATACCTCAAGTATGTTGAAGACACCCAGGACTCTGACCTGCCCTCCAGTCTCATGTATCTAATTGTATACTGAATGGCTCCAGTTGGAAGTCACAGTTAACATCCCTCCACTGAACTCCTGGTCTTCTCACACACCTGCTCCACTCAGTCTTCTCCTTCTCAGTGGACGGTAGCTTCATTCTTTCTGTAGCTCAGCCACAAACATTGGAGTCACTCCTGACTCCTTACTTTCTTTTGCGTCCCGCATCCAGTTAGTCAGGAAATAGCTAGACCAGGTCTATATTCAGACCACATCTAAAATCCAATCACCTTTTACCACTTCCATTGCTACCACACGAGTCCAAGCCATCATTATCCCTGCCTTGATGAGTGCAAGACCCTCTCACCCTCTTATCAAGTCTTCCTGCTTCAGTCTTGGCTCCTTCAGTCTATTCTTAATGCAGCAGCACGAATGATCCTTTAACACTAAGAAAATAGGTCAGATTGTGTCACTCTTTATGCTCAAAACCCTACAATAGTTTATTTCACTCAGAATAAATACTAACATCTTTATAGTGTTCTACTTGACCCTCTGTGATCTGTCCCCTCACACCACTCTGACCTCACCTCTGACCAGTATTCCCCTTTGCTCACTCACTCTGCTCCAGCAATATTAGCTGCTTCTGGAACATGTCGCACCTAGTCCTACATGTCCACACAGGTCATTCCCTCTGCCTGGAGTACTTTCCCGAAGCTAGATTAAATGTGGATATTTGTGGTGATTGTGTGGAAATCCACTTTCCCCAGAAGTTCAAAGTTTCACTCAGGTTAGAATATGTAATTCGGCCATTGAATACTAGGGTGGATCCAAGAGTTTCTGGTTTCCAGCAATAGGGAAGTGGAGCTGAGAAGAGAAACCTCAGCCCACTCCCTGGGCTTGAGTAACCAGAAACCACATTAGCTGGCAGATTATGCAGAGGTTCTTAGTGTCCTGTGTAGTGGAGTTTGTGGCATTTCTTGTTGGTCGTATAGACAGACCATGGCCCTTCTCTGGACCTTGGTGTCCTCTTCTGCAAACTACAGGATTCAACTTAACAATCTGTTGGGTCCCTTTGAGCGCTAAGATTCTATGCAGTCATACAGCATGATATTCAAGAACCTGGCCTGTGGAGATCCAACTGAGTTCGAATCCTGGCTCTGCAATGTAAAAGGTATCCAACTGTGAGCAAGTGATACACTCGGTTTTCTCATTGGTAAAATGGGGATTATACTCACTCACAGGCTTTTTGTGAAGATTAAGTGACATAATATGTAAGAAAACGCCGTGCCTGGCACAAAATCAGTCAAGGAAGGATGTAGGCTTCTATGCCCTTGCATATGATTCTTCTAGCATTGCTTTCAAAACACGTTTTATCTGGTGTAAGACTCACAACTGTGGGAGGTCAGCTGGGTGGCTACTGTCACCATTATTATACCAATGAGAAGGGTGAAGCTCAGAGAAGTCAGGTGATTCACAGAGCTGGTGTGTAGTAGAGCCGGAGCCTTGCTAGATGTGGTGGGGGAAGAAAGAGGTGCATCAGCCAGACATTCACGGAAGAGATTTACGTGTCTTCACTTGCCCAGCAGGGCAGACCTTGACTCATAGTCATTACGTGAGAAAGTTCCCTAGAGGTATATACAAAAGGAGAGCCAGTTGCAAAAGGGATGATTCGACTGGGGAAACAAAACACTTTCTCCTCCTTAGTACAATGGCCTCCTTCTTCTACTCTGTTGTTCTACAGTCCAGGGACATTGCAGTATCAGAGGCTGTTAATGTCCCCACGGGACTCTCACTAGTCCATCAGTATCTGTTTTGGGGCTCCTGTTCTCCCTTAAAATGTCATTTTCTTTTTAATAAATAATTTTAAAAACTGTTGATTCAATTTTGTGAGAGAGTGTGAGCAGGGGAGGAGCAGGGGGAGAGGGGGACATAGGATCCGAAGCAGGCTCTGTGCTTACAGCAGTGAGCCCTATGGCGGGCTTGAACCCACAAACCTTGAGATCATGAACTGAGTTGAAGTCGGATGCTCAACTGACTGAGCCACCCAGGCGCTCCCTAATAAATCCTTTTTTAAGAGAGTATATCTTAAATATTCTTACCACACACACGCACACACAGAGACACACAAATGATTATTAAATGAGGTGATGGAAGTGTTAATTAACCTTATTGTGGTAATCATGTCACAATACATACATGTATCAAATCGTCAGTTTGTATACCTTAAAGTTACACAATGTTGAATGTTAACTGTATCTCAGTAAAGCTGGAAAAAAGGTAAAAAATATAACAAAAATTATTTCTTTGCTTTCTATTCAGTAAGGTAATACATGCTTATTGCAGAAATGTTGAAAAATGCAGAAATATACAAAGAAGAAAACACTAATCTCAGAAATGACCACCATTAATACTTTCTGCATTTCATTCCAGATTCCTTTCTAGAAGCATATACAGACATCGATTTTATTTAATCATTATCTATCATGGTTTGTTTTATAACCCTCATTTTGCACTTAAAAAATCTTTATATGAGCATTTCCTTGTGTTATTAAAATGATTTGAGAACATAGGTTCAAATGGATGGTTGATAGTTCATGACACACGTGCACCAAAATTTATTTAACCCATGTCGCACTGTTGGACACTTATGTCTTTCCAATATTTCACGCTTATAAATGATATTTGATGAAAACTTTTATGGGGCGCCTGAGTGGCTCAGTTAGTTGAGTGTCTCACTTCAGCTCGGGTCATGATCTCATGGGTGGTGAGTTGGAGCCCTACTTCGGGCTCTGTGCTGACAACGGAGCCTGCTTGGGATTCTCTGTCTCCCTGTCTCTGCCTCTCCTGCCCCTCCCCCAATAAATAAATAAACTTTAAAAATTTCTTAAAAAAAAAACCTTTTACATGTAAACCTTTGTCCACATCTCTGGTTATTTCCTTGACAACAACAGTGTTTCCTGCGTAAGAGGGCAGCCGGAGGAAGAGCAAGGATTAATCTGTGTTGGAAGCAGCAGAGCAATAGAAACGCCCTTTGCAGGGGCCTCTTGCTGCCAGTAGGTGTCATCTTCGCCTCATGTTTTCTCCTCTTATCGGCTTTCGCCAGGATTGCTTTGGAAGGCCAGGGATAGAATAAATTTGTGAGTCAATGGAATTCAACTTTAGATGTTAAAATCTCCCGAGGGAGACACAAATCAACAGTGCCTGAGGGCTGCGGCCTGGTTATTTTACTTCCTCCATTGGGTTGATTTCACCCAACCCAACAGCATCTTTGCTGCTGACCTGATTCTGAGAAAGTGTTCAATCTGGATGGCTGGCAAAACGCCATCCTTTCAGACTCTAGGAAAAAAACAACAACAACACGCATAAATGTTTTTTTAAAAAAGCTACTGCTTATCGAGCGCTTTGTCAAAGCACAGAGTAATGAAAAATTCACAACAATTTTGAGAGCTAGGTATCATTATTAACACCCTCATCTAGATAGAGAAACTGAGGTTCAGAGATGCTAACTTGGCCAAGGTGCTAAACCTAGTAAATGGCTTACGGCAGCATTCAAACCCAGGTACGTGTATCTCCGAAGCCTGAAATTTTGACAATTTTCCTATGCTTGTTAAAAATATAGATTCTGAGGCCCTGCCCTAAGCCAATTGGAACAGAATATCTGGGCAAGGGCCCTAGAGTTTGCATTTAAACGACCTTCTTGGAAGATTTATATGTGTGCTAAAGAGAGACACTCATTTTGTCTGTTCCATGACCAGCTGAACCATCTGGAGGTCATGACTAGAGAGACTGGGTTGACCTTGGCAGTCTGAGTCTTGAGTCACTTGTCCCATCTCCATTCATGTCAGCAGCAAAGGTCTTGAAATACTGTAGTGTTGGTTCACTTGGCCCAGAGCATATAATATGTTTTGGAATTGGGAGCCTTGTTGCTTGGGCAACCACTCCTCTTTCTTTGGCTACAAGAAGCTTCTCTGAAACTCTCTTCATTCCTTAGCAGAGCAGTGGTGTGGTTTATGGACCGGGCCTGTGCTTACAGGTCAGACAGATCAGGACTGGGATTCTAGCTCTGCTCCTGCCAACCTGTCTGATCCTGGTCTGATTACTTAAGCTCAACGTCTCAGGATCTTCCTCTCAAAAATGGGTAAAATCACACCCACTTAGTTACTAACAGTAAACGTAAGATATTCAGTGCTTGTCTCATAGTAGGTGATTAGGAAATGACAGGAAAAAAAATCCATTTGATTAAATAACAGGGAGAGAAAAAAAGCTATCATTTTTTTTAAAGGATCTGTCTGATGTTTTAATGTTCATTTATTTTTGAGAGGTGGGAGAGGCGAGAGAGAGAGAGAGGGACACACAGACTCTGAACAGGCTCTGCATGATCAGTACAAAGCCCACTGCGGGCTTGAACCCCCAAACTGTGAGATCATGACCTGAGCTGAATTCAGATGCTCAACTGACCCAGCCACTCAGATGCTCCATGAAAAAAAGTTAATTTTAAACAAAGATAACTGTCTTTTCTCTACCTACTAAAAGCAGCTTTATTGAAGTATAGTTACATACATACCATAAAGTTCATCCATTGTAAGTGTACAGTTTGATGATTTTTAGTTAATTTGTTAAGTTGTGCACCACTGCCACAATCCAGTTTTAGAATGCTTCCGTCACCCCCGAAGGGTTTCCTCCTGCCTGTATGCATTTATTTATCATTTATCCCCAGACCCGGGCAACTACTGGTCTGCTTCCTGTCTCCTTAGATTTTCCATTTCGGGATATTTCCTATAAATGGGATCATACCATATGTAGAGTATCTTAGTGCCTTGCACACTGTTGGTGGGAATGTAAATTTAGGCAGCCACTATAGAAAACAGTATGGAGGTTCCTCAAAATATTAAAAATTGAACTACCATGTGATCCAGGAATTTCATTTCTGGGATGTATCAGAAGAAAATGAAATCACTCTCTCAAAAAGATATCTGTCCCCCCACATATTAATTGCAGCATTATTAACATTAACCAAGACAAGAAACAACCTAAGTGTCTATCAGTGGATGAATGGATAAAGAAAATGTCACATACAGTTGTTTCTTGAAGAACATGGGGTTGAATGTGGATTTTTTCATAAGGTACTATAAATATATTTTCTCTTCCTAGTGATTTTCTTAATAACATTTTCCCCTCTAGCTTACTTAATTGTAAGAATACAGTATATAATACATATAACATACAAAATATGTGTTAATCAACTGTTTGCATTGTTGATCAGGCTTCTGGGCAACATTAAGCTATTTAGTAGTTAAGTTTTTGGGCAGTCAAAAGTTAAATGCCGATTTTTGACGACACGGGGGTTGGTACCCCTAACCCCATGTTGTTCAAGAGTCAGCCATATAACCATCATTCTACTCTGTTTCTCTGAGTTTGGCTTTTTTAGATTTCACATATAAGTGAAATAATAGAGATTTGGCTTTCTCTTCTGCCTTATTTCACTTAGTATAATGCCTTCAAAGTCCACCCATATTGTTGCAAATGTATTTTGGCTGAATAATATTTATATATGTATACACACACAATACACACATTTATACATTCATCAGTCAGTGGACGCTTAGGTTGTTTCCATGTCTTGGCTATTGTGAATAATCTTGGAATGAACTTGGGAGGACAAACAGCTTTTTGATACCTGTTTTCATTCCTTTTGGATAGATTTATAGCAGTGAGATTACTGGGTCATATAGTAATTCTATGTTAATTTTTTGAGGAATCTCCATTACCATTTTCCATAGTGGCTATACCAGTTAATATTCCCACCAACAAGAAAAGGGCTCCCTTTTCTCTGCATACTTGCCTGCATTAGTTATCTCTTGCCCTTTAGGTAATAGCCATTTTATTTTTTTAATGTTTATTTATTTATTTTGAGAGAGAGAGAGAGTGCATAAGCACAGGAGGGGCTGAGAGAGAGGAGGGGAGACTACCAAGTAGGTTCCTCACTCTCAGCACAGAGCCCAGTGTAGGGCTTGATCTCACGAACCGTGAGATCATGACCTGAGCCAAAATCAAGAGTTGGACACTTTCCCTAATGAGCCACCCAGGCGTCCCAATAGCCATTTTATTTTCAAGAATGCTTAATCTTTTTTACTTTATCATAATTTCAGACTTGTTCATTTCATTAAACATATTTAACATAGTTTATATTTTATATTTGATAATTCTAATATTGCATTTATTGTGAATATGAATCAGTGGTTTGTTTTTTTCTATCAACTCTCAATCATATTGGTTTGTTTTCTTCACTTAATTTTATTTCTATATTTGTTGGTGATTTTTAAGTATGAGCTCATGTCCTTGAGAACTTTTAGTTGTAAAAATTCTTTGAGGGCTAGATTATGTTGCGTTACTTCAGGGAAGATTTATATTTGGTTCTTTTGTGTGACTGGTGGCACTGCCAATTTGGGACGACTTTAAATTTGCAACTTGGATGTTTTTTGGCCACATGCATACTATAAATTCCAGTCTAAACCCAACTGGGGATCAGTTTATGGATAAAAATTCTCAAAGAATATGTCTTTTTCCCTTTAGATTCATAACTAAGAGTCAAGGTTCTTTATAGTCTATCTTTGTGAGTTACTGCTTTTCTTTCTCTGAAAATAGCATCTCATAGGGGCCCATCCTTTTTCAGGAGTCATTCATCTGGCATCTCATTTTCCCTAGGACATAAGCTTTGTTGCTGATGGCTCATTGAAACTCAAGTTCTAGGTTTCCAAAGATCAGTAGATCCCAGGGGGGCAGCTGTTGGCTTCAATGTTTAGTTATCTTGCTGGATTTGTAATTTTTTTTAAAGCAACTTTGGCCATAAAGGATTTCCAATACTTTCTTGCCAGCTCAACTGCTAGGCATTTAAAGAAATACTTTGTGTATTTTTTTTCAGCATTATTAAATGCTTTTTATTAGGGGAGGTGTTCATGATACCTAGTCCTATATTGCCATAAAGAGAAGTTTTAGAGCGTTAGTCTTTTCAACATAGAAGGGAAAGTGAATTTAATTTTAGACTTGAATCCATTTGGAATTTTCCTTTTTTAAGTCTTAGATTTATAATGGGATTTAATTTAAGGATTTTAATGTCTCTTTAGAAATCTTACAGTAGGCAGGCTTAAATTTATACACAAGGCATTTAGCATATAATCATTGGAATGTTTTTATGATGTTAGTTTTATTTTTTGCAGAACTGCTGATAGGATGTTCTGGATGATGTGGAAGGACTAATTTCAAATGGAAAATAGAATAGGAAGTGAATGTTCGACCTAGGATAAAGTGGCAATGGGATCAATTTAGTGGATGGAACTTGTAGGGCTTATTTTAAAGCCTTCTGGGGCAAAACTGTCACTGTTCAACATTGCCTCTATTAATAATAGAGACGCTAATATGCTCTCCATCTGCTTTATTCCTTTGTCACTCTCCGTAAATCCAGAACTCTGGCAGAAGAGAGAGTGTGGTTTATTGGGTCCTTTCAAACCCCAATAATTTTTTTTCATAAAAATATTGGCTAACACTATAATAACACTGGATAAGAATAAGTCCCCCTTTATTATTCAGTTAGTACCTAATGCCCAGGATGTTTAAAATGACTTGCTCCCTACCCTCACCCTCCATTTCCTAGCTTCAAGTTTAAATCATTAAACTGACAGAAAATCTTTAGCACTCCAAGTCAATGGCTCATTTCTTCCAGAAACTGTCTAGTAGTATCTATATAGTAAAATAAAATAAGATCAAAATATAATCAGTTGGGAGAGTGATGTCAGCAACAACCTGGTCAGTCTTGAACTCGCAGCAAAGAAGTTCAAAAATGTCTCTTTTGATAGCAGTTAAGATTTTGGATGCCCTTCTCATAAATTTCCCTCAAATGCTCCTTCCAGCAGGCACCTTCTGGCTGATAAGGATAAAAACAAGAATGGGGTAACCCATTGCTTAATGATTTTTTGCCCTATCTGACTTGCCAAATAGGAAAGAAGATTTAATGGAGTAATTAGGATTGCTTACAAGACAGTTTGATGTCTTTTCTGTGCTCAAGTGGAATGAGGCAGTCTCTCTTCCTGACAGTATAGGAATGGGGAAGCCCATTGGCATTTATCTGCCCTGGACTGGCATCCTGTCCTTGGGGCCTAACTGCTGTATGACAGTTCTGGAGGAGTTACTTGTGACAATGGTTATTACTGTTTGCAGATGAGAAAAGAGACCCTAAGATATTGGATGGGCTAACATCTGTAAAGTGCTTAGCAAGCACTCAATAAATCAGAGCTGCAATGAAGACTTCTTACTCCAGAATGTAATGGCTCAAGTAAGTCTTTTACCAATGGTCTTACTGGTATCTGTAGAAAACCCATACCAAATCCAGAAAGATGTACAAATAGGCATTTACACAGGGTCTTGTAAAAATCATACAAGAAATCATATGAATTTACCATTTGTGAGTGTATTAAGGAATTAAAATTAAGAAATGGCTTAGCAGGGCACCTGGGTGGCTCAGTCGGTTAAGTGTCCAACTCTCGATCTCGGCTCAGGTCATGATCTCACGATTTGTGAGTTCGAGCCCCGCATCTGCAATGTCAGTGCAGAGTCTGCTTGGGATTCTCTCTCTATCTCTCTCTGCCCCTCCTCTACTCTTTCACTTGCTCTCTTTCTCTCTCTCAAAATAAATAAATAAACTCAAAAAAAAAAAAAAGAAAGAAATGACTTAGCATTCTTGACTCATCCTCTCCTCTCAACCTGGTCTAACACCAGAGCCTTAACTGTTACATATTGCCTCCCAATATATAGTTATTTTATTATTATTTCTATTGGTACACATCCATGTCATTCCAAAATTTAAGGTTTGCTCTTCTTCAACTCATCATTGGCTGCAAATATTTATTATCTGTTAGTGAAATATCTGTTCTGACCATTTATGTACTTGCTGACCTGTTAACTTGTCCTGTGATGTTGGGAAAGGTTTTGTGCAAGTGAGATAATAATAGGGCCTGAAAAGGATTCCCCATAGCCCAGTTCTGTGATATCTTTTGAATACCTCCAGGCATCTTTATATTACTGCTGAAGTAACTCAGGATTTTATAATTTATTGATACCATAGACACTATTATGTAGGCTAGTGGTGTCCAAAGTGAGGATCTCAAGATGGTCTATGTGAAAACAAAAAACCTATTATTTATATTTAGTTTTTAATTTTATCCTTTAAAAATTCAGAGTTTAGTACATTTTAATGTACACTATACATGTTTATATTTTATAAGTACTATACATAGACAGTGAGTGCCTACACAAACTTAAAAAATGTTAATGTTTATTTTTGAGAGAGAGAGAGAGAGAGAGAGACAGAGTGTGAGTGGGGGAGGGGCAGAGAGAAAGGGAGACACAGAATCTGAAGCAGGCTCCAGGCTCTGAGTTGTCAGCACAGAGCCTGATGTGGGGCTTGAACTTATAAACCATGAAAGCATGACTTAAGTTGAAGTCAGATGCTTCACCAACTGAGCCAACCAGCCATCCCAAAACCATTTTTTTTAACTGATGGGAGAGTAATTAAAACAATTTGGAGACCACTGGTATTGATTTTATTTGCAAATTTATAATTATCAACTTTAGTATATTGTTGATAAAGGCAAAACTAACCTTTAATAATAAGGTTATCAGAGTTTCCATATCATTTATAGCCAGTAATAGCTGAACTTCTTTTTCTTAAACTTGCAAATTTTGTTTTTTGTGAAATCATGCCCAGAACATGTCTAAATTGTTTGGTGGCAATACTGAATAAAACACAAGTAGAAATGAGCTAGGATGAAATCTCTCCAGAGCTATTAGCTAGCTAAGTTTCTAAGGCAGAAGTACATTTGGCTTTGTTCCCTCAAATAAAGTACGCTAGGGTGGGATGAAATGCGCTGCTAAGAAGTTCACAAAAAAAACTTCAAATCTGTCATCTCCTAATTCAAAAATAGACTTTCATTTTAATGTCTATATTGGTTTTACTTGTAATGTTTATTTTTGAGAGAGAGAAGAGAGCACAAGTAGGAGAGAGGCAGAGAGAGTGGGAGAGGGAGAATCCCAAGCAGGCTCCGCCTTCAGCACAGAGCCTGATTTGGGGCTTGAACCCACAAACCATGACATCATGACCTGATGCCCCATGTTGGTTTTTAAGATGCAAAAGGGTGATTCTCTCAGACAGCTTTTGTGTGGGGAAGGGAGGCCCTAAGGGAGACTGAAGGTGAGAAAAGGTAGCTCAATAGAATTAGGAAGAAGAAGCTAGCCACAAAAGGAAGCAGAAGAACCGAGGTTCAATCTTTCTTGTGACATTGTAAAGGGCTCTGCTAGAAGTGTGACCTGTGTGAGAGAATTCAACATGGCTGCTATAGAGGTTTGCTGGGGCTGCTGTAGCCAGAGCCACAAGCCAAGTAACTTAAACCAACAGAGATTCATTCTCTCCAAGTTCTGGAGGCTTGGGTATCTGAAATCAAAGTGTTAGTAGAGCCATGATCCCTCTGAACCCTCCAGGGTGAGATTGTTTGTTGCTTCTTGAAGCTTCTGGTAGCTCCAGGTGCTCCTTGGCTTATAATAGCATCACTCCAATCTCTGCCTGTGTTGCTGTCCTCCCTCAGGGTCTCTGTTCAAATTTCACTTTTCTTCTAAAGACAGCAGTCACTATTGAGCAGGGGTGCACTCTGCTCCACTAGGACTTCATCTTAATTAATTGTATCTGCAATTTCCAAGTAAGGTCATTCTAAGGTACTGGGGGTTAAGACTTCAATGTGTCTTTTGAGGGGACACAACTCAACTCATAAGAACTGTTGTGTGTCCTGCAGTTTCTTGGGAGGAGAGAAGGAGAAGTCACATAGTGATTCTGGATTTCCAGACTGTGGGTGGGAGGTGGGCCATAAAGCATGAGAATGGAGTGGGGTGAGGATCCTTAGACTTTCCAAGTCAGGACATAAACTTGAAGACTTGGAAAAATACTGTGAGGAATTAGGGAAGAGAGAATGTGCCCACATCTGATATTAACGACCACATTGCTATTAAATGGAATATTTTTGTTAATTAAACTTGTAGAGGCTTAGAAGCTTTGTTTGCAAGTGGGGGAGGGAAGGTTGCTGTTCAGGAGCACTCCCCACAGAGCCACAACGGTGCTGCAAGTCTCCTGCTGGGTCTGCTGGGTGCGTGCTCCACTCCAGTGGCCGTCTCTGTTGTTACATCTCTTTTTTTGTTTTTTTTTTTCCATGAGAGATTCCCATCTAATGGTACTCTTCTTTTTTTTTTTAATTTATAGTTTATTGTCAAGTTGGTTTCCATATAACACCCAGTGCTCTTCCCCCCAAGTGCCCTCCTCCCTGTCCATCACCTCCCTTCCCCTTTCTCCCTCTCTCTTCAGCCCTCAGTTTGTTTCAGTATTCAAGAATCTCTCATGATTTGCCTCGCTCCTTCTCCCTAACTCTTTTCCACCCTTCCCCTCCCCATGGTCCTCTGTTAAGTTTTTCCTGTTAGACTTATGAGTGAAAACATATGGTATCTGTCTTTCTCTGCCTGACTTATTTTGCTTAGCGTGACACACTCGAATTCCATCCACGTTGCTACAAATGGCCAGATTTCATTCTTTCTCATTGCCATGTAGTATTCCATTGTATATATAACCCCTGGGAATCGCTTGTGAGGAAGAGTCAGCTTAGACCAAGTTTTTAAAAAGTGAGTGGTAAAAAGAAAGTTACAGTAGACTGATGGGAGAGCAAGTTTAGTTTATTTTATTTTTAAAATTTATTAACTTTTTAATTTTAATTTTTGAATGGTGTACTTTGAACGTATTTATTGTCCTTCAGGAGGGCTTGAGGATCAGGCACATCCCGGCCGGGTTAACACCAAAATTACAAAATTAACAGTAAAATTACTCCAGGACTGACCTTTTCTGTAGTGTCCTCCAGGCTCTGAGTCAGGGTAGTGGGATGAGTACCCTAGTTTATGGATTCTTTCTTAGTTTGGAATCCATCCTGGCCACCTGGTAGGCAAAGATATGGCTGCTTTCTCGTCATGGGGTCCATGGTGCTGGGGCCCTCAAACACATACCACTGCCAGGGGCAAGCAACCTGGGAGAGACCAGGGCCATTCTTAACTTACTTCCTTTTCTTCTACCCTTTAATGGCCAAATGGCCTAGTTTCCAATGGGAATAATGACCCACTGACTTGTTTTAATAATATTTTTACCAGTGTAACTTCATCTAAGAGCTTTGTGCTTCTGGGTTAATGGAACTTATTTTAAAATTATACTTAGTTCACCTTCTACCAACCTTGGGCTAGGTTTGTTCTTTTTCTAGTTCTATGAGACGTAAAGATCTTTCCTGTTTTCTTACGGTGGGCATTTATTGCTCTAAACTTCCCTCTTGGAAATGCTTTTTGCTGCATCTCATAGGTTTTGGGTTTTCATTTGAATCAAGATATTTTTTGAGATCCCTGTTGGTTTCTTTTTTAATCCATTGATTGTGCAGGAACATGTTGCTTAGTCTCTATATATTTGTGAATTTTCCAGTTTTTTTTCTTCGAATTAATTTCTGGTGTCACACTATTGGTATTTTCAGGACTTCTGTCAGAGGAAATCACTCCACATGTAGCTGTACTTTGGTGTGGCCACGGGAGGAGGGAAGTCCAGGAGCCTCCAATGTTGTCTTCTTCGTTCCTGTTAAATTCTGAATCTATCTTATTATTTTTTGTTAAGAAATTAATGCATTGCAATCAGAAAAAAATTGAAGAAAAATAAAGAGAGAAAAATATATATAAAAATAAAGAGAAAATAATGACTTATTTTTTCCAAGAGAAAACTTTGATTAATAGTTTGGTACATTTTCTGCCAGACTCCTTTCTTTGCATTGTTAACATTGTTGTGATTTTTTTTGATATTTAAAAAATGTTTATTTATTCTTGAGAGAGAGACAGAGCATGAGCAGGGGAGGGGCAGAGAGAGACAGAGGGAGACACAGTATCTGAAGCAGGCTCTAGACTCTGAGCTGTCAGCACAGAGCCTGACGCAGGGCTAGAACTCAGAAACTGTGAGATCATGACCTGAGCCAAAGTTGGACGCTTCACTGACTAAGCCACCCAGGTGCCCCAACATTGTTGTGATTATTCTGCATACACAAACATTCTTCCTGCCTCACAAACTTTGTTGTAGCATAAACACTTTCCATGTTACAGCAAGTTCTTTAAAAACTTTCAAATGGCTGCATATAATATACCATCATGTGAGTGTACGGAGGTTTATATATTTTTTCCATCAGACAAAGTTGGAAGCACTGTCAAGGACATCTTTGTGCAGTGTGGATAAGATAGTTAGAGAGCTTGACAGCAATATATATACATCTGTGTTGAGAGGCTATATTCTCCAAGGGATATACCAACTAGAGGATGGAGCCCACATGTGAAAGGCTAGGTCTTTAGCTCTTTTTGAGTTAATGTCCCACAGCGCTCTGATGATGCCTGGGAAGGGATCTGGGGATGAATTAGGGTGGGAGATAGCAAAAGGGCACTAGAAACTGTTAGTCAGTTTTCCTTCAGGACACACAAAACACACTGTGTCTTGTGGCTCTTGCACCCAGAAGCTGGAGGTGAGATTTCACTGGCCCACAATTTCCTTGATATCCCCTTATAGAGAAGTTTGATTTACGATCTAGCCCTTTAGCAGGAAAGTATCTCGGATTGATGAAAATAATTGAAGACACAAATAAATGGAAATGTACTCCATATGTATGGATCAAGTTAATATTGTTAAGATGTCCATACCACCTAATGCCATCTATAGATTCATTTTTTATTTATCAAAATTTATCAAAATTGCAGTGGCATTTTTCATAGAAATAGAAAAAAAAAATCCTAAACTTTGTATGGGACCAGAAAAGATCTAGACTCGCCAAACTAATCTTGAGAAAGAAGTCCAAAGCTAGAGGCAACACACTTCCTGATTTCAAACTATGTTACAAATCTATAGTAATCAGAAAAGTATGGTACTGGCATAAAAACAGACCCACAGACCAATGGAACAGATTAGAAAGCCCAGAAACAAACCCATGCATGTATGGTTAATTAGTATTTGACAGAGGAGCCAAGAATGGGGAAAGCATAGTCTTCAATAAATGGTGCTGGAAAAACTGGATATTCTCATGCAGAAGGATGAAACTGGACTGCTATGTTACACCATATGCAAAAAAATCAATTCAAAATGGATTAAAGACTTGATGTAAGATCTGAAAACACAAAACTCCTAGAATAAACCATAGGGAAGAATGTCCTTGAACTGCAGTGTTATTTACAATAGCCAAGACATGGAAACAACCTAAGTACTCACTGATGAATGATAAAGACAATATATATATATATCCTCATATAATATGAATATTATTCAGCCATAAAGAGAAGGAAATCCTGACATTTGTGACATCATGGACCTTGAAGGCATTATGTTAAGTGAAATAAGCCAGAGAAAGCAAATCATATTTGATCTCATTTATATATGCAATCTAAAAACACTGGACTCCTAGAAACAGAGAGTAGAATGGTGGTTGCCAGGGGCAGAGGGGTGGGGGAAATGGGGAGATGTTGGTCAGGGTGTACAAGCTTTCAGTTATGAAATGAATAAGTTCTAGGGATTTATCGTGCAGCATAGTGACTGGACTTAACAATACTATATTGTATACTTGAAAGTTGCTATGAGAATAGACCTTTAATGTTGTCACCATAACAACAGTCAAAACAAAATGGTAGTTACGTGAGATGAAGGATGTGTTAACCAACCTTACTGTGGTCAACATTTTGCAATATAAAGGTGCACCAAATTGTTACATTGTACACCTTAAACTTACACACTGTTATATGCCAATTATATCTCAATAAAGGTGGGAAAAACCCAACTAAAAACTTGGTGTGTTGCCCGAGAAGTCTGAATGACTACCCTAAAAGTCTGAATGACTCCTCTGGTTTCTTCCTTCCAACAGATGAGCTCACAGAGTTATTCTAAGAGATCACCACTAGGAGATGCACAAGATTCAAAGAAGAAAATGACGAGCTCCATGATTTTTGTTCCACATTTATCGGAGCTTTGCAGGTTTCTTTTGTTCTAAATCTACTGAGAACTGAGGGCAAAATGTCCATTTCTTAGATCCCATTAGCTCCCCAAAGAGACGAAAGAGTGGTTTTACCTTGGAAAACGGCAATCAACTTGGGAACTGGCAATCAAAACTCCCTATGGTAAGTTAATAATAGTATGTACAGCATTAGATTCCTCTCAGGGAGAACTGAACCCCCTTTCACCATCCTCTGTCTCCATCAAGGATGGTGACGATGGCAATGCAAATGGTTACCACAATACTGTGTTTTTACTCGTGCACCATGCTAACAACTTTATACTCTTTATCACATGTAATTCCTAGGTTCATTGTTTCAGTTTATTAACACAACAATGTTATTACCCAGCTGTGCCAAGGAGGAAACCTAAGCATAGAGGGGTCAAGGGACTTATCCAAGGTTACCTACTGAGGAAGTGGGGGAGTTGAGATTCAGATTCAAAGCCTGCAACCCCAGAGCTGCACGTTTAACCCCTTAACTATAAGTGGGTTCAGCTGTAAACTGTGCTCCTGGTTGTTATTTCAATTTGACAAATTAGGAGCCGTCTGACAGAGGTCAGTCCAGTTAAGAGACTTGTCCCCGTCCTAGCTGACTCAGGAAGAAGTCTAGACTAGGTGTTCCTTCTCCTGGTCCAGAGTGTCTCCTTTTTTTATCTTGCATCTTTATCATCTGCAAAAGAGCCCAGGGAAGGAAGAGGAAGAGCTCTGTGCCGGAAACAAGCAGAGAGGATCTTAACACAAACAGTAGAAGGCTGCTAGGTGGCAGATTCTTTTACCAACCTCCTTGCAGGCTGTGGCCACCTTGACCATGGCATGGGGTGACTGGAGATTGCCTGTGTTCTGGGAACTGGGTAGAAGAAGCTAGGAAGGATGGGGCAGATGGAAGAAAAACTATGCAATCCCCTTTGAGTCTCCTGGCTTTGGAACTGCCTGGTGGGCTGTGTGGACAGTGGGGGGCAGCAATCCCTTCCCCGAAGGAACAGGTACTTTGGATTCCTTTCTGCCCCCCTTGTCTAGTTTAGTCCATTGCAGTGTTGAACTACAAAGCTAAATGATCTTACCATTGTATTCCTCTGCTCATATGGGTGTGTTTTTTTCTCTGTCCCTTAGTCACTTGTATTTGAGAGAGAGGTTCATAGCGATCTCACAGGCAACCTTTACACTTTTCCACACCGAGCCCATCCTTGTCATTATCAGCAGTTGCCTTTGCATGGAAACTTCACTCTCACAGTGACCCAGGACTTCAAAACTTGGCAAGGCAGTGAGACCTCTTCCTGCTGTGGGTTAAGTCATTGTCCCTAGGAGTCTCTTTCTGCAATAGACATCTACCTCTCCAGGAGAGTGTGAGGGGCCAGACCAGCTAGTTGAAATCTTTGGAAATGGTGGATGAATAGGTGCTCTCTGACAGACAGAAGTGGGTTCTCAGGAGACAATGGGGAGCCCCCAATATTTCTATCCCAAAGACATGCTATAAATGATAAATCCAGGCTCAGAACTGTCTCCTCCTTTCCTCTTTTCTTTCTTTCTTTCTTTCTTTCTTTTTTCTTTCTTTTTTTCTAATAGCCCTGTAGTTACACAGATATGTGTGTCAGTCACAGTCTGTGGTTTTGGTGGCCCCTTTAACAACTTAGACGAAAAGAAGACTGGACGGTGAGTTGGTAGTAAAGCTAGAATTAGAATAGAGATGGCTCAACTGGTGTATGAACTGTTCTGGTCACCAGTTTCTTTTTCTGAAAACTAGAGAGTTGGACAAGAGGAACTTTGGGAAGTTTTAAGACTCTCATAAATTCTAACATTTTCTTTTTGGGGAAAAATGGGAATTTCAAATGGACATTTTGAGTAAGACAATAACAATCTTTAAAAACACAATATGGAGAAGGGCGTTGGGGTGGGTCCTTAATCTCCTGAGTTGTCATGGATACAAAGAGTGAGACTCTTGTCAAGGCTACCTGTGGGGTGCGACCCACCATAGGGTTTGTAAACTGAATCCACATAGACTATTCTTCAGACTTGTGTGGTAATTGCACAAAGCTGACCATTTATAACCTGCTGGGGCTTGCCTGTGTGTCTTAAACACTCTGAAGACAAATAAATTGTCCCCATGGTCTATATTTGGTACCCCCCCTTTTTTTTCATCCCTGTGTACAGAGCTGAACTAAGCTGGCTGCTTGCTTTTGGTGCAAATATAATGGTCTAATTGTCCCCTCATGCCAGGGGCGGGCTATGGAGCACACCCAGAGCCCTGTGGGAACCCACAGAAGGGAGGTGGCTATTTCGACATTTAGTCTGTAGTGGAGACAAGTTAACGACCCTGCCTGGGGCATTCCAGAGTTTATTTAATGATAAAATTGGACCTGAATTCTCCACCGGGGCTTGTAAGTTCTGTGCAGTGCACGACGGGGTGAGAATGTAGTTAAACACACATCCTAAAGGCATTTTAGCTTGTGAGGAAATGGCAAATCCCCTCCGTGATTTGAAAATACCATTTAAAAATTTGTGCCAAAAGATTTTTTTTCCCTAACCCAGCTCCTAGAAAACAGAAAAAACAAAATGGTAGCTTCATCTATGACTACACTTGTCAAAACAACTGATTTAAGAGTGAAAAATTCATTACCAGTGTCATGTGGGTAAAGAAAATGCAGCTATCCAATTGAATTACACACACATATTTCACTGAATCCAGTCAAACTGATTCATTACTGATGTAACCTGAATGTTCCATTGGCTTGAAACTCAGCGAGTAAATTGGATGTGAAAGTCTCTCATAAAGCAATGCGCAGTCCTCAAATATCAGCTTCCTAACATCCTGACTCTGGCTGGTATTGGGTTTCTAGTTGTGTTGGAGTTGGTGTCAAACCCAAGTCAAGGTGTTGCCAAGGGGATGAGGCTGTTGCTAGGAGGCCATCTCTAAGCCTGAGGACAGACTCCTGCGGTGTTAATAAGCACAGATGACAGAAAATTGAGAAGAATGGGAATGTCGCCTTATGATGACAGCACCAGCACTAACACCTTATATTGATGGGCCTTTCCTTTCAAGCCTAGGGCATTTTGCAGATGTTCTCTCATTAACTAATTAGTTAAGTTAATTAAGGGGCTCTAGGAAGGAAGGAAGGTGGGGGCCAGAGGATGTTGGTATTCATTTCATTTTCTGTTCCTTTTGGTTTGATCAGGACATGAGTGATGGGAAATAAGTGGCCAGGGAGAGCACATACCTGAGTGGGAAAAGCTGTGTCTCTCACCCTCTCTCATGGATTTTCCCCTTAGTTAGATTTGTGCAAAAATCAAGGTTAGATGGGCTGACTCTGGAATCCCAGGGTGGAGTCTGCAGAGGAAAGATTCACTCTGAGAGGGGGAAAGAGTATAACATAAGGAAGCCTTGTGTTGAACACGTATGTAAGGACCCAAGTATTTTGAAATGTGGAAAGAGGTTGCTTTGAAAACATAGATCATTCTATGGAGTTAGAGAGGATCTGGAAAAGGCATTAGGGGCTTGGATGGGGCTTGGGTGAATGATGAAGCAGGGCAGGGCCTGCAGATAAAAGGGAAACTAGGACAGGAAGCAGAGAGATCCTGGGAAGAGTGGGTGAAAAAGAGGTGAGAAAAGAATGTATATACCAAGAGTGAACCCCATTGTAAATCATGGGCTTTAGTTCATCATAAATACCAGTATTGGCTTATCAGTCATAATAAATGTGCCGCACTAAAGCACAAGCTTAATAACAGGGAAACTGGGGAGACGTGTGAAGGGGAAGTCTCTGTACTTTCCTCCATTTTTTCTGTAAACCTAAAACTTTGCTCCAGAATAAAGTCTATTAACTAAAAAAAAAAGAGAGAGACAGAAGAGATGAGGGAAGACTGCTGTGGGAAAGCTGAGCAAAGGGCCCTGGTGCTAGAGCTAACAGGGTAAGCCTCTACTTGACTTAAAGGTGGAAAGACAAAGAGAAGTTTCAGAACTCACTGAAAAGAGCGTGGGACCTACCCTGAAAGTGAGGAGAGGAAATGTTAATAGTGAGATTTTCCTTAGGATCTGGGAAGCTGGGAGGGCAACAGAGTCAGTGCACACAGAGGACTTGGATGTGCCATGGAATACTCCATGGAATTCTCTAAGACTGGATGGGAGCTACACCTAAGGAGAAGGCTACGGGGCAGGTCTGGGGAGGTCTAGTTAGTAACAATAATGACCCTAGTAACCACTACTTACTAAGTATTTACTCTACAGAGACATGGTGCTAACCAAGCCCTTTGCAGACATTATTATCTCTTCATGATACAGTGGGCACCATTAAAAAAAATCTCCACTTCTGGGGGGTGGGTGCCTGCGTGGCTCAGTCGGTTAAGTGTCCGACTCTTTTCATTTTTTTTAAACACTTATTTATTTTTAAGACACAGAGAGAGACAGAGAATGAGTGGGGAAGGGGCAGAGAGAGAGGGAGACAGAATCCATGAAGCGGGCTCCAGGCTCCGAGCTGTCAGCACAGAGCCTGACGCGGGGCTTGAACCCACTAACCATGAAATCATGACCTGAGCCAAAGTTGGACGCTTAACTGACTGAGCCACCCAGGCACCCCTCGACTCTTGATTTTGGCTCAGGTTGTGATCTCACAGATGGGCAGTTCAAACCCCATATAGGGGCTCTGCACTGACAGTGCGGAGCCTGCTTGGGATTCTCTCTCTCCCTCTCTCTCTCTGCCTCTACCCCGCTTGCACTTTCTCTATCTTAAAATAAATAAACTTAAAAAAAAATTCTACTTCTGGGGTAAAGAAGATGAGGCTCAGGGAATAACTTAACTAGGGTAGCACAGCTCACAAGTGTCAGGGCAGAATTTGGAACCAAGGTGGCTAACGCCACCAGTTGGCTCTTAACCATTGTGTTTTCTTTCCTGACAGTGGCTCTCTGAATGGTTTCCTGCTTCAGAAACAGTACTTTAAAACTCCTAGTTAAGATGATTAACTATCATGCAATATAGTACTTTGAATATTTTGCCTCTCTAATTTGTTTCTACTACACCACACACTCTTTTACTCTACAAAAAATTGTGGTTGTGTGAAGACATGTGTTTGCCATGCCGGAGAGAAACATAGTGGCTAACCTACGTCGTTAAGAATAAAAGGCAAGGACAGCGACTTTCTTTTTTTCCTTAAGAAAAATCAAACTCGGTTTGTTGTAGCTAATTTAGAAATGATAAGCACAAAGAATATGTACATGGTTATTATTTCTGACTTCAAAGGGGTAACAGAAATCCTTCCAGAGCTATGGGCAGTTGAGTGTATGACAACAGATGTACATAGCCAAGCCTCGTGCCGGGCAGAGGAGCAGATGCTGAGGAAGGAAAGATAAACCAGACCCAGTCCCTGTTTTAAAGGAGGTCATGATCATGACAGATATGTGAAAACAAAGAGCTCTACTTTGTGTCAGAAATAAACTTGAAACTGTTTCCAACCTATATCCATCCAGTTCACACCACTTCTGACCCTAGGAAATTCACGGGGCTGAAGGCACTACCTCTTGTAGAGGACATTGTCATACAGAATCTCAGTTGCTGAGTCTTCATTCTGAGTCAATATCCTGTTGGTGTTTACACTGTGTGAAAATGGCCCAGATGAGGAAATCAAAGCTGCGTGCGGAACAAAACCCACATACGCTCTCAGAATCACGCAAGGCTCACACCACATTCTTGGCTGCCTCTAGTCCTGGAGAGACGTAGGGAAGGAATCTACTTAAGCACTGAACGATTCAACCTCAAATAATTCTGGATCCAGAGCCCCTGTCCTGTGTCAGATGTGATGATGACAAGATGGGGCTTTGGGGAGCCAGCGGACTTGTCTTACCTAGCTATGGAGTTCCCAGATGAGCAGGGCTCAGCTTATCCAAATGCCTTCCATAGAGGCCCAAGTGAATGACCATAGACCCATGGTGACTCAAGGAGTAGTGTTCTTCAAAGACTTGGTGGCATGAATGTAATCTTTCCTTCAGAGTTCAACCACCAACTGGATGGGTGCAATCAACAACAATGTATCTGGCTGCCAGTCACCCGGATGTGCAAGCAAGATGATTTGGAAGTACACACTGGACCTGCATATGGTTGTCAGAGACTTGGGTGGTTACCAACTTCTCCCAAGTCTTTACCTGCCATTGAACATTAAGATGCTCTTCTCAAATAATCCATTTAGCAAATATTATGTACCTACTATGTGTCAGACATAGTTCCAGGTAGTGAAGATAGAGCAATGTGCAAAAATGTAAGCCATTGTAATGTCAATCATACCTTGGTAAAGTGATTTTTTTAAATTTATTTTTTATTTTTTATTTGAGAGAGAATGCACAAGGAGGGGGAGGGGCAGAAGGAGAGAGAGAGAATCTCAAACAGGCTCCACACTCAGCTCAGAGCCAGATGTAGGGCTTGATCCTACAACCCTGAGATCATGACCTGAGATGAAATGAAGAGTCAGATATTCAGCTGACTGAGCCACCCAGGAGTCCCCATAAAGTGATTTTTTAAAAGTAAGTCATTGTGGAGCCTACATTTGTGTGTGTGTGTGTGTGTGTGTGTGTGCGCGCGTGTGTGTGTGTGTGAGAGAGAGAGAGAGAGAGAAAGAGAAAGAGAGAGAGATAGACACAAAGAGGTGCTGGATGGAGAAAATTAAAGAAGGGCAAGAGAGGAATAAGACTGCTTTGGGTTTTATTGCTTAGGTTGCAATTTTCAACAGGGAGGCACCAATGGAGGTGATTGAGTCAGTCATGTGACTTCTGTGGAAGAGTGTTTTTGTCAGAGAAAAGAGTAAAGTGCAAAGGCCCTGGGGCCGGGAACATTTAGCAAATTCAAGAAACATCCAGATATCCAGGATGGCATTGTCCAGGGGCAGAGAGAAGGAGAGGCAAATGGAGGGAGATGAAGTCAATGAGACCATGTGACAATGCAATGTGGGAGAAGGTGAGTGATCACAAAGTTTGGGCAGAAAACAGTGTGGTCTGACTTTTGCTCTAGGAGGCTAATTCTGTTTGCCCTGCTGAGAAGACTGTATGAGGACAAGGGTATGAGTAAGGAGATCAGTTAGAGGCTCAACAACACGGATGCAGATGATGGTGTCTGGACTAAGGTGGTAGTAGTAGTGGAGGTGGTAACAAATAGTTGGATTCTGGATACATTTTGTAAGTTGTGTCAACAGGATTTCACAAGAGACCAAATGTAGGACTTTCGACCAAGAGAGGAGTGAAGCATTTGAGCTACAGGAAGGGTGAGATCGCCATGGACTGAGGTGGGGATGAATGAAGAGGAGCAAATACCAGAAGCTTAGTTCAGGACATGTGCAGGTAAGCTGTTTATTAGACATGCAAGTGGAAATGGTTATTTTACACAAGTCTGGAGCTCAAGGGGCAGGTCTGGGCTAGAAATCAGTTGTTTTCCAGAGAGAGGGGGGTACTTACCACCTCAAGCCTGAGTGAGATCACCACGGTGGTGAGGGTAAATAGAAGAAGTCAGAGCGGTATTCTGGAGCTCTCTCCTCACTCCAGCCAGTGGAGGCATGTGAAGGGGGCGAGGCTGTCATATAGCTCTGGAGTTGTTACCCGGGGATAAGAATGCATTCAGCTTTTATCATCTTGAAAGAATGGTTACTTGAGCTCAGAATGTCAGAATTAGCCGGGGCATTAGAGATCATTTCAAGTGGAACCACCTTCTTTTGGAGATGAAGAAACTAAGGCCTAGCGTAGAGAAGTGAAATGCTCCCTGTAGATAGGGTCTTCTGTGGCTCCTAGCTCTGTGTGTGTGTGTGTGTGTGTGTGTGTGTATAATGGTAAGGATGGAAGTTTCCCTCATGTACTAAGGGCCTTCTCCCATATGCTGAGCTAGTACACGAGCCTGCCTTCCTTAGATGTGTGGCATCTCCAAGAGCCATGGGATCTGAGAAGCGGTGGTTAGGCCATCTATGCAGCAGCTAGGATGAGATAACTCCTTTCTTCTTTATTGCTTTTTCTCTCTGTGTGTGTATATGTCCGTGTTTCAACCTAAGTAGGCAGGTTCTAAGAAGGCCTTTTGAGCAGCAGATTTTCAGAGACCAGAGGGCCAGACTGGTGGCAGATAGGAGTTACTATTGTGCTCTGGGACCATTGTGGGAGATGGGGGTGGGGCTGGAAGGGCAGGCAGGGATGAGAGCTCAGACAGGTCACCAGCTTGCTTTCATCCTTTCCTCTCCTTCTTTGGAGGGACTTGTGTTCTTAGATCCTATAACACGTTTCCTTTAGAAGATGATTAGGTCTCATATCTTAAATACTCGTGTGGGATTATTATATTCCTGCCTTTGTTCTTCCAGAAGTATGTGCACTTGAGGCTTTACATCTTCCATGGCAGAATGAAAGGCTTTGTAATAGTGGGGGTGTGGTGGAAGGGGGTGGCTGGTAGACCGAGATACCATGGAGATGAAGAGCATGGGCTATGGGAACAAAACAGTTCGTTTTAGATTTTGTCTCTGCCATTTACTAGCTGTGAGATCTTGGGCAAGTCATGTACCCTTGAGCCTCGATTTCCTGTGAAGAGTTGCTGGGAAGATTAAGTGAGATCATGTCTGTTTAAGACACAGCATGGTGACTGGTGCATTATATGCAGTGAATTAATAATGGAAATAACTAAGTTTCTGGCTGCCGAGATGCTGGGCTACAGGCTGATCTTCAGCTGACATACACACTGGTTATTGGGTGCTGGCCCTGTGTGCTCGGTTCTTGTTCATGGTCTGAAGGATTCAGGAAAGACACGAGTCTTAACTAGAGCCTTCAAAGATGGATCTAGAATGATTTTTTTCAACCAGAATCAGAAACCTACCAAAACAATCCTTAGTCATTCATTTTTTAGCCATCACCTAATTTTGAAAAATGTAGATTAGCAAGAAATTAGACATTTCTTGTTTGAACTAATTACCTATCTATTTTGAATAATCTTTAAATAGAAAATATTTGGATCACATTTTTAACAGAAGCCCTAAAAGTATAAGCCATTAATTTAGTTCTGACTTCCACTGCCTGAGAGATTCAGGGAAAGAGAAGAAGTCTGCTTGATTTATTGTTTTAAATATTTTAGTCAGGATTAAAAAAAAAAACCTGGGTTTTTGATATTTTTAGTGGTCTCTTTAGAATTCCGAGTGCAGAAGATTTTCATGAGGAATTTATTTCCCCAATTTTATCAATCAGTTGTAAAACAAAAATACTTGAATAGTGAAAGGGTTCCTGAACTCAGTAAACCCATCAGCTGCTAAAGCAGTGACAATGACATTGGAGTTAAATATATCAAAACTGTTGCAACACAAAGTGAATTTTGTCCCCTAGGGAGCTTGCAGCTGGTTTGTTTCAAGTTTACTGAGGTTTGAAACGTTCTGCTGGAGTCAGTTTAAATCACCCTTGTTCATTTTCCTAAGTGTACATTTTTGCACATTTGTCTGGTGCAGTTGCTGTTAGGTGCTACTATTCATTGCTCTGATCCCTTTCCCAGCATCAAGAGGAGGACTTAGTTCTGTGTCTTTGAGGTAACCATGATAGCTGAGTTTACATTTGTGATGTTAATGGACTAAACACTTCAATTAAGAGGCAGGGATTGTAGAATGAATGTAAAGATAGGACCCAACTCTGGATGCCTGGGAGAGATGAATTTGAAACATAAAGATAGATAGCTTGAAAATAAATGGATGGAACAAGATGTGCCCTAACAGCACGTGAAGGCTAAGGTGGTGGTGTAAATATCAGATAGCATAGACTTCAAAAAAAGGAGTATTGCCAGAGATAAAAAGGAAGAAGGAAAACAGAACAAACATAAATGTGTATGTTCCTAAAAACTGAGCCTCAAAATACAAGAAGCAAAAATTGGCCTAATTATTGAGAGATAATTCCAGAATTTTAGTGAGAAATTCCTGTCTCTCAGGAATTGATAAGGACAACTAGCCAAAAATCAGTAAAGATATAGAGGGTCTGAACACATTATCAACTGTCTTAACCTAATTAATAATTATGGGCCCTTCACTCAACATCTGCAAAATAAACACACATATTAGTCTATGATACACATTTGTTTTATTGTATATGGTTTATTCACCAATATATACCATATTGGAACCATACAACAAGCCGTAATAAATTTAAAAGCATTGAAATAGTACAGCTAGTCTCTGATCCCAATGAAATTAATTAGAGATCAATAACACTAAGATATTTGGGTGAATCCCAAATCTTCTGCAATTAAAAAACACATCATTGGGTCAAAGAAGAGGTCACAAAATAAATTAAAAATTATTTTTAAGTCACTGATAATGAAAGTACAATCTATTAGAATTTGTGGTATGCAACTGAAGAAGTATGTACAGGGAAATGTGTGGCTTTAAATGCTTATAGTAGAAAAGAAAAAAGAACAGTGATCTAAGATACCTCCTCAAGGCACTAGAAAAAGAAGAGCAAAGTAAATCCAAAGTACAGAAAAGAAAGAAGTTAATTATGGCAAGGACAAATGTCAATGAAACAGAAACAAATGATCCCAACGTAGGTTCTCTGAAAAGATCTGCAAAATGAATGAACTCTTGGTTAAACTGATGGAGGAAAACCCTTAAATTATCAATATTGAGATGTCAAAAGGCATTATCATTGTAGATCTCACAGATATTAAAAGGATAATAAGAGAACATTGTGAACAAATGTATGCCCAAAACAAGATAATTTAGGTGAAGAATTCCTTGAAAAAAAATACAACTACAATTGATATAATATGAAACAGAAACTTGGATAGCCTCTTTATCTGATGAAATTGAATTCCTTATCAAAACCCTTCATACTATGAAAACTTCAGGCTCAGATGGTTTTATTGGTGAATTCTGTAGAACATTCAAAGGGAATAATAACCCAAACTGTTTCAAAAAAAGAGGAAAAGAGAGCATTTTCCAGCCTAATTTTTGAGGCCAGCATAATGCTGATACCAAAACCTGACAAAAAGAATAAAAATAATCCAGAGCATTATCCCTCATAAATCTGGTTGGAAAAAAATCTTTAGAAAGATATAGTAAATTGAATCCAACATTATATATAAAAAGAGTAATACAAAGAAGTTTTTTGTAGAAATTGAAATGCTGATTCTAAAATATATGTAGAGGAGAGCCTGGGTTAAGTGACCAACTCTTGATTTCAGCTCAAGTCATGATCCCAGGGTTGTGGGATTGAGCCCTGCATCAGGCTCCATGCTGAGCATGAAGCCTGCTTGAGACTCTCCCTCTCTCTCCCTCTGCTCCTCTCCCCACTCATGCTCGCTCTCTCTCACTCTCTCTCTCTCTCTCAAAAATTTACTTATTTATTTTAAAATAAAATAAAATAGGGGTGCCTGAGAGGCTCAGTCGGTTAAGTGTCTGACTTCAATTCAGGTCATGATTTTGCAGTTTGTGAGTTCAAGCCCAGCATTGGACTCTGTGCTGACAGCTCAGAGCCTGGAGCCTTCTTCAGATTCCGTGTCTCCCTCTCTGTCTGCTCCTCCCCCACTCATACTCTGTCTCTCTCTCTCTCTCTCAAAAATAAATAAAACATTAAAAAAATAAATAAAAATAAAAAAAGAACAAAGTTTGAAGACTTATACTACCTAATTTTAAGGCTTACTACAAAGGTAGAGTGATTAACACCATGGTATTTATGAAAAGATAGTCATATAGATCAAGAGAAGTAAAATAGATGTAGAGTAGAACAGAGTCCAGAAGTAGTTCCCCCATATGTATGTTCAGTTGATTTTCAAATGGAGCTAGAGTAACTGATTTCCATATGAAAAGAGAACACATCAGCCCTTATCTTTCTCTGTACATAAAATTAATTCAAAATTAATCAAGACCTAACTGTAGAAGCCAATACTATAAACATTTTAAGAGAAAATATGGGAGAACAATTTTTTGACTTTGGATAGGCAAGCATTTCTTAGATACAACACATGAAGCACAAAGTACAAAAGATAAAAAAAATAATGAATTGGATTTCATTAAAATGGAAAACTTCTGGTCATCCAGAGACATCATTAAGAACATAAAAATGCAGGCAATGGAATGGGAGAAATTATTTGCAGTGCGTATATCTGACAAAGGGCTCAGTTCCAGAATGTATACAGAATTCTTCTTACAGCTGAATGATAAGAATTACAATTCAGTTTTAAAAATGAGCAAAAGATTTGCACATGTAAATAGAAAATGGTCCAATTATTTTAGAAGACTATAACAGTTTTTTAAAAGGTTAAATGTACACGTACTGTACAAACCAGGACACCTCTCCTAGGTATTTATCCAAGAGAAATAAGAACTTACGTGCATAGAAAGATTTGTACACAAATGTTCATAGCATCATTATTCATGGTAGTTCAAAGCTGAAAACAACCCAGATGTCCATCAATATCTGCTGATTGGACAAACAAAATGTGCTATGGCAAGGTGATGAAAATTACTCAGTAATTAAGAAGAATGAACTACTGATAGATGTAGTAACATGGAAGAATTTCAAGTCATTACGCTGAAGGAAAGAAGCCAAGCCCAGGAGTGCATTCTATATGAGTCCATATATATACAATTCCAGAAAATGCAAACAAGTCTGTAGTGATGAAAAGCACATCAGTGGAGGCTGGAGTGGAGAGAAGGAAGATTCTCTCGAGGGTGATGGAAATGTTTTGTATTTTGATTATAGTGGTGGTTTCGTGTATATATAGTTGTCAAAAGTCATCAATCCTCAACTTTAAATAGATGCAGTTTATAGTATTTTAATTACACTTCTGGAGGTTGATTTTAAAAAAGAAATTCTTTAATAATATTTAAATAATCCTTCAAATAATATTTCATTTTCATTTACTACTACTACTACTACTACTACTACTACTACTACTACGGAGTTCCCGGTTAGAATAAACTGATGAATTAAACCAATGAGTCACCATCTCTGTCAGCATTATACTAGAAACCTGACCATTAATTTAAAAACTCCAGAGTTTAAAAAAGAGAAAATATGTTAGTGATTAAATCCAATTGACTTTTAATATTCTGAGAATAAAGGTTAAATACCCTGAAATGGATTATTTGCAGGAAAATGTTTCTAAATAGTATTTGAAAATCTTTCATGTCTTTTTTTTTTTTTTGAGAGAGAGAGAGTGCATGTGAGTGGGGGAGGGGTAGAGAGAGAGGGAGAGAGAGAATCTTAAGCAGGCTCCACACCCAGCACGGAGCCTGACCCAGAGCTTATGATCTTACGACCGCGAGATCATGACTTTAGCCAAAATCAAGAGTCAAACACTTAACAAATTGAGTCACCCAAGCGCCCCCTCCTGTCTTTAAAAGAAATAAAATCATAAAAATAAATTGCCTTTACACATAAAATGTAAGAATTTTAGACATGGGACCACAATAACAGTTTTTTTTTTTAACTTTATAGTTTATTGTCAGGTTGGTTTCCATATAACACCCAGTGCTCTTCCCCACAAGTGACCTCCACCATGACCATTACCCCCCTTCCCCTTTCCCCCTCCTCCTTCTGCCCTCAGTTTGTTTTCAGTATTCAAGAGTCTCTCGTGTTTTGTCTCCCTCTCCCTCTTTTTCCTCCTTCCCCTCCCCATGGTCCTCTGTTGGGTTTCTCCTGTTAGACCTATGAGTGAAAACATATGGTATCTGTCCTTTTCCGCCTGACTTATTTCGCCTAGCATGACACCCTCGAGGTCCATCCACTTTGCTACGAATGGCCAGATTTCATTTCTTCTCATTGCCATGTAATATTCCATAGACAGGGGCCCCTCTCCTGTCTTTAAAAGAAATAAAATCATAAAAATAAATTGCCTTTACACATAAAATGTAAGAATTTTAGACATGGGGCCACAATAACAGTTTTTGGTTTTGATGCTAGAACACATAGTTTAGTCTATAGTTTCATAAATATTTAGGCTCAAATTCAAACACAACTTAAGTTATTTTAAAATCTATTTGTTGAGAAATTGGGGTGCCTGGGTGGCTTAGTCAGTTAAGCATCCAACTTCAGCTCAGGTCATGATCTCACAGTTCATGGGTTTGAGCTCCACCTTGGGCTCTGTGCTGACAGCTGGCTCAGAACCTGGAGCCTGTCTTCGGATTCTGTATCTCCCTCTCTCTCTGACCCTCCCCTGCTCACGCTGTCTCTCTCAAAAATAAATAAAACATTAAAAAATTTTTTAAAAATAATATCTATTTGTTGAGAAATTATATTTTGTCACATAATTAAATTAAGCACTTACGTTACTTGTTAAATTGTGAAAAGATGGATGTTTTCCTTGATTTATTATAAATATTAAATACAGTAATAAAATTGACTTAATACAGTGTTAGTAATATACAGATCTAAATGAGATATGTATTATAAGGAAATTAGCTGGCTTTTGTCCTCATTTCTAGGAATGTAACCTCTCAACCCTTGGGATTTCTAGAGTGATAGGAGTGTCTTTGTTACTCATGGTGGACCCACAGACAATATCTGGTAGTTTATGATAATGAGATGATTCACAATGGGGGCTGGTCACCCAAAAAGGTCAAATGTGTGATTAAAGTGTTGGATTTTGAGCTACATGGTATCAGTCTAATCTCCATATCAGTCCAACCTCCAGGGAGAGGAAGGGGGCTGGAGAGTGAATCACATGGCCAGTGATGCATTCATTCATAATGATAAAATAAATAAAATAAAAACTCTGGGCACTAAAGCTCGGGTGAGCCTCCCTGGTTGGCAATATTCTTTCAGTATTCTCACCCTTCAATGCTAGGAGGACAATCTATCCCTAGGGATGTCAGACGCTTCCCATTTGGAACCCTCTCAAACTTAATCCTTAAGTATCTCTGCCTTTGGCTGGTTCTACTTTCTACCCTTTTGCTACAATAAAACTATAAGTATAATGCTTTCCTGAGTTCTGTAAGTCATTCTAATGGATTACCAACCCCGAGAGAGTCTGTGGGGAACCCCCGAATTTGTAGCCAGCTGGTCTGAAATGAGAGTGGCCTTGGAGACCCCCAAACTTACAGCTGGCATCTTAAGTGAGAGCTGTTTTCTGGAGAATTGTGTTCTCAGATTTTGTAGTTCAGAAAGTTCATTGCAAATATTTTAACTTAAAAGCTTTCATAAAAAATACAAAAATCATGTAAGGATTTTTGAAAACTCCTAGGAGAGGGTGTTGAGATAACATATTCATTATTATGTGAAAAGGATGAAAAAGGTTTGGAAGTGAAAATTTATGCAATGGGCAGGTGTAGCTACTACTGCTCAGGGAAGTGCAGATTCTCACTCTGTAACTCAAATGTGCTGCTCCTTCCTCTTGGGTGGCTTTTTTTGAGGGATGGAGATAGATATTCATGTTATTTCAAGACTGTGGTGGCCAATGTGCTATTTTAGCTTATTCTCCCCTTCTTTTTTGTAATAGACTCTGATTTCTGTTCAGAATTCACTCCTCTCCATCTTCCCAGTCCCCCATCTCATACATACCTTTGTTTCTGGAACAGATGATCACAACCAACCTCAGATCCAGAGTGTGACCATTTTGGTTTAAACCAAATCAGCATACTCCTTTTCCCTGATCACAAGAATCACACATGTGATCCATTTTGGCCCAATGAGCTGTGGAGAGGCATTCTCTAGGGGCCTCTGGGAAGGAAATTTTCTGGAAATTTTAAAAGCCTATATGACAAGACATTTTCTTCCTGCTGGATGTTAATGAGAAAGTAAGCATCTCCAAAAACCTTTGGCATCCATCTTCCAACCACAGAATGAGGCCTTAGGATGAAGAAGACACTAACAAAGGCAGTTTGGCATCAACGATGAACTGCTAGATCAAACCTCACTTGAAGTTAATATGACCTCTGAAATTTTTAGTTATGTGGATCCATGCATTCCCTTTACTTCCCCAGTCAATTTGGGTCAACATTTTCTGAGACGTGTATTCAACACCTTTCTGAGACAATTACTTTAACATGGAAGATAATGATTGTTTTGATAGGGAATAAAAGTCTAAAGGAAAAGAATATCATTCTTACAATAGAGAAAAGGGATGGTATATTGGATCTATGTAGTGGTTTAAGCACACGTGACCACCCTGCCCCACCTCCTAAATTCCTTGAAATGAGAGAAAAATATATTGACTAAAGACTAGACCTACTACTTTCCAGAAACAATAAAGGGCAACATGTACATATCAAAAATTATGTGGAAATTCCTGGAAGATGAGAAGCAATAGTATTGAATTGCGAAGAGTTAAGAAACCCCAGCCTAAAACACACAGAGAAAATGGTCAGGGAGATAAGAGCAGATCTTGAGAAATTTAAGAGGACAAAGGACATTTGAGAAGCTATGTGCCAATAGGTGGGTCATTATTACTGAACAGGGGCCAATTGTGCCCATAAATCTTCTGACACTGAGCCACAGGTCACAGGGTGGGGGTGAGGGAGCGGGGCATAAACTCCAGTTTAAAACACTAGGATCTGCACACAGGAGTATGAACTGCTGTCTGGGGAGGGCTCCTAGTTAGACTCTGGGAGCCTTCTAGAGGGCATAAAGTCAGCCCTCCCACTCAGATCATCTGGGGTAGGGTGGAAAAAGACCTCTACAACTGCAAAGCTGTGGAAATAAAGGTTTTCAAACCTTCCTTCAAAGAGATGAGTTGGAAATCCAGGAGTACCAGATATAAAGGGGAAGTTAACAGTAAGAAGAGGGGTACAAGATGGATGAACAGATCATGGACCCTGGACAAGACAGAAAATTCAGAGAACAAAAGAGAATTCTATTATTAAAAAAATTCCATGTTCTATCTTTGGAAAAAGAACCCTGAAGCATATTGTATTCATAAAAAAAGTAACAGGTAGCTATAAGAAAGTAGCTATCAGAGATGAGAAGGTTTTTGAAAATTGAAAATAGTGTTGACAAAGCAAAGAAATTCAACAAAAGAGATAAATACTAGAATGAAGTCAATTCATGACAGAAATAATGATCTAGGGAGGAGAATGGGATTAGGTGGACAGAAAGGGGAATTTTACTTTTAAAAAATACTTCTTATATTGAGTCTTTAAAAAAAAGAAAATATTAGTTGAATAAAAAAGAGAAAAAAATTTAAAAATTGACCCAATAATTCTACGTTAGGTAGTTATTCTCAAAAATTGGTTTTAAGAAGATCATTCCAGATGGAGATAAAAATGTACATATGAGAGGATTTAACAATCTTTGTATTTATAATAGCAAATATTGGAAACAACCTAAATATTGAAAAATAGGAAAGTGGCTTAATACATTGTTAGGCATCCATATGATACTATGTTATGCTATTGTTAAAAAATAATGTTTTCATAGAATATATGTAAATGTGGGGAAAACATGCACTATGTTGATAAAAATAGAATAAAAACCAAGTGTTTTCAAACTACAATCAAATGTTCATTGTGATTATCTCTGGATAATATTGGTTTTTACTTCTGTATTCTCTAAACTTTTGTTTGTTTTTAGAGAGAGGGTGCAAGTGAGCGAGGAGCAGAGAGAGGGAAAGGAGGGGAGAGAAATGGGTCAGGCTCATTTGAAGTAGGACTCATGTTTTACCTGAAGGCAGGGCTCCTCTCACCTCCACCAAGGTGGGACATGTGCTCACCTGGTGTGGGACTTGAATTCACGAACCGTGAGATGTGTGACTCCAACTCACAAACCATGAGATCATGACCTGAGTCGAAGTCAGATGCTTAACCAACTGAGCCACCCAGGCACCCCTAAACTTTTTATGTTTAAAAATATATCACTAATTTACTTAGAAAATGCTCTAAGAAAAGAAAAGAAAAGAAAAGAAAAAAGAAAAAAGAAAAGGAAGAAATGTAGTAGGAAGGAGAATAAGGATGGAGTCTACACAATGGCTCTGTCTTGCTTGCTGAGGTGGATATTTCGCAGACTCTCTGGGCTGGGCTAGAGAGAAATCCTAGATGGAAGAACATTCTCTTGCTTTCTGTAACAAAAGATGTGTCTGCTGTTTTGTAGTTTTTTCTGGTTTGTTATGTTTTATTCAGAGCAACATTGACATGCAACCACTCAAATGAATCATATTTATCTCGACCAACTCATTTAGTAGGAACAAAACCTTTACACCCTCATGTATGGGGTGACACACACAGACACACACACACACACACACACACACACACACAATCTATTCTTGTGTTTTCCATCCAACAAGTGTTGGAGAGTGTTAAGTTTTTTCTCCTTTACTTTAGCCCACATCTGTCAGCTTGAAAGAATTTATGCACCAGATCATTTTTCAAAAATATGATAATTTTTTTAATTCAGATTTTGTAAAATTTTAATGAATTAGTTTCTCACATTCTAGTTGTTTTTATAAATAAAGGGAGATTATTTATCCATTGATTTCTTTTTTATGAGTTGCTATTTGATGTTGGCAGCGTCCTTGTAACACATAGGCATTGCACTAATTTTTCCCCTAAGTCACTTGATTAGAATAATAATATTATTATTTTTCATAGTAGCTCTCCTCTTTCTTCTATATAATTTATGAAGAGATCACAGTAATTTTGAGAAGTCCATTGAAACAGGACATTGATTTTTTTGAAACTGGTTTTTAATGTGAGGATTCAGGGCCACTCAACACATGCCTAGAGCTTTATTTTGTTTGCAAATCTATTTGCTAAATCTCCTAATTATAGAAGCTCTCATCCACTCTGCCTCCCCTGGTTTTCATGAGATCAGTTTAGTGTAGTAGAAAAATCATGGCTTTGGGGTCAGACTGGCTTCAGGTGGAATTCTAGCTCCACTGTGTCCACACTGTGTGATTCTGGAAAAGTTACTTCTTTGAGCCTCCATTTTTCTGTAAAAAGAGGAGAGTATTAAGGACTACGGAGAAACAAAATATGAACTAGTGTAGACCTTGAGTTGATTAACTGTTTCTAATTATGTATACTTTGCTATAACTATTGTTATTTTTCAATATAAGGGGTTTCATATTCCATTTCACCAAATTAGAAAGCTGGGAGGCCTTTAGATCTCATCTGTTTTTAACACTGTCAGGTTGTAGTAGCTATGAGCCTGTATTCCCTCCTGTAATATGGGGAAGTTGGAGAAGATGACTAGGGCTGGTCCCCACCCTGAGTGGGAATTTTGAGTAAAACTCTTTTACTTTGCTGTGTGCCAGGCATTATGGCCATGTCAGAAGTGAGACTGGGTCAGGCTGGCCTGTGGACTTAGCAACACAAACTACTTTTAATGAGTATCTTTGTGTTTGGAGGTTGATCCATCTTCTAACCATCTTTGGAAGTTGGGGGGCACTTCTTAACATCTCAACTATCATGGGCTATTCAGGGAATGAGATTTAACCATATTTCTGGGGGTTGTTTGGAGCCTAAGAGCCTTGTGGGGAAAACATGTCAACTCTGTCCATTTTTGGACTTTTGATACATACTGAACTTGAGGTATTTCAAGGGTCTACAGGAAGCCAGAGCAATAAAACCCTCATTAAAAAAATCACTGTGTGTGAGGACTTTGGGGGCAGGTCGGACCAAGCTGGGCAGCAGGGCCTCAGTATTAGAGTTCAGAGATGTGCTCATCAGCTCAGACATAGCCTTTACTCTCCAAGTACAGCTGCACCACCACCAGACCCACCAGAATGAGGCTGTGGTACTGCAGAGAGAACCAGAGGGACTCAGCACCTCTGTGTAGAAATTCCCTCTGCAGAAGTTCTTATGAGAAGCAGAGGTTCCCCCAGTGTCTGGAGAAGAAGAGCAGTTGAACTTGGTAGTTTAGAGACCAGTTGGCCTTCAGTGGGCAGTGGCCTTCAAGTGATGGAGCAACAGTGGTCAACAGGGCAGGACAGAAGAGGGCAGGCAGAAACCATGATCATATACATGACTCCCCTACCCTGCTCTCTGTGACTCCTTGGGGAGATCAATCCAAGGACCCACCAACTGGTGGACATTTGAGTTACAGTCCTATAAATTCTTTGGGCTGGTTGAGGCAAGTACTTGACCCCAAATTTGGACTTCCATCTAGGAAACAGGTGTGGGTGTATGTGGGACAGTGGTAGTGGTAGTGGTGCTTTGGTATTGAGTATTGAGATCTGGATCTTATTTGTAAGCTTTCTGTGCTCATTAGTTGGTCTAGCTTGGGATGTGCTGGTTGTCCCAGTATTTAGAATCATGACTTCCTGTGGTCACCTTCTAATTTATCTCTTCTATGGCCAGTGCGTGTTGTCTACTGTATACAAAACCCGGTAGTAAGTGCTATGGAAGGTATTGTCCTGTCTTTGGCTACTCATTGCCTACACTGCCTGGTCTCATGATCCTTCCTCCCTACAAAAGGAACAGCTTCTAAGGATGAACTTAGATATATCTCCACAGACAACATGAGTGGTAGATTAGAGCAGTTCTGAAATGTTATTTTTATTGTCAAAAATATCACTTTTTATTTGTGAAAAGTTAAGACAAATAAATAAGCCAAAAAAAGAGGAAATTAGAAAATTCTTCCATGTAGACCTAACTACTGTCAGTTTGGTATAAACTCTTATAGCCTTTTTATGCATATTTATTCTTTCAACAAACATTGCATCTGCTGTATTTGCAAAGATGAGTCGCTCTGTATATGCCATTTTGTAATTTGCTTTTTCACTTGACAATACGTTGTGAAGCAATTTTCATGGATACACTTGAAGTCGCCCCTCATTTGGGTCTTGCAGATTGCCTGACACTTTTTGACAGGGGGGATGCTCTCTTTACTTAAAACTCAAGTGCCGTGCACAGATCTTTCCCCTCCATCTCTAAATTTGCTTCTTCCAAGAAGCCCATTTGTTAAAAATTATGAACAGAAGGATTAAAAAGAAGAGAAATCTTTCTTTCCATTTAAGAACCACATAAAAATGCTCTGAATGTATATTTGACATTATCATCTGCTTCACAGATTTCTTTGGCTGGTATCCATTTTAATTGTTTTGCTCTCTGCCACATGGACTCTGGGAAACTAACAGCTCGTCTTCACCAAGGAAGTGCAGCAGAAGAGGGCCGCCAAGTAGTGGAACCTGGGAGTCGGGTCAAGAAGAGTTGAGAGCAAACACCACTGTTCTGGGTCCAGGAACAGGGGTTCATGTGAATCGAGTGAGGGATCATACATTGAGACTTACCCTGGAGGCAAATTTGCCTTTTTCTTCAGACTGAACCACGTGGGGGCTCTTCTTTTTTTTGGGGGGGGGGCAATGGTTTCTGCAGAATATTGATAGGTTTCACACATAACAAAATGGGTTCTCTGATCAGGCCAACTTGGTAAATACTGGATTTTAGATAAGCACATTGCTTCAACGCAGCACTTCTCAGAGGATGTAGCATGCTCAGATGCACAGTGATGCTCCAAGAGAGGGAAGTAGTCAACTTTTTTAAACTCACAGACTCTGTTTGGATGTGCACGTACGACCAATGTTGGAAGATGCTAGCCTTCAAAGTACAGTTCTCTACTGATGTTGAAGTCAGGAGAGAACAAGGGTAGCTTTATTGTTCAACATTGGATTGAGATGTTCTCCTGTACTTTGCATTTCTAGGAGGTACCTAGGTCAAAAGCTACCTTGTAATTGGGAGGAGAGGGTGGAACAGAATTCATTCTTGGGGATTTTAAGTGAGTGTCTCTAAGCCAAGATGCTTTCCTGTGTGATCTGTGAGTGAAATCAGTCCTCTCCTTTCCTTACTTTGCTTGCAAACTCTGCAAAATAACAGGTGCTGGCTGAGAAGTGAAAAGCGTGCTTCTAGGACTTGGTTCCTTCCCTCTTATATTCTTCAAACTTCTCTCCTCTATGGGGTCTGTCATCCTGGAATGAGACCCATGCAGCCTTCCTTCCTAAAGCTAGCTAAAGGGCTGTCCTGGTGCCCTCCCACCCAACACACTCCTCCCTCTTTCCCTCCCCCCCCCAACAGTGATTTACTGCCGGAGGCTGAGTTGGGGAAAGTCGTAAGGAGCCTGGGGCTCTGCTTGGAACTGCCTTTAACCACAACTATTCTTATCAAAAAAACTTACTAGAAAAGTAGGACCCCAAAAGAGGACCTCTGAGGGGGAGCGGTGGGTGTTTAAAAAAGGAGGCGGGGCAGCATTCCTGGTCATCTATAAATTAAAACAAACAAAGGAAAAATCACATCCAACTGTAGTCAGTTGCTCCTGTAAGAGAAGGAGTGTAATTCAAAGAGGTTTATGTATTTTGGCGGAGGCTGGGGTGTGTGTGGGAGTTTAAAAGCATAGAATAACATGACCAGGAATCAGCTCCAGCCGCTGGCCAGCTCGTGCTTCCTCACTCTGTCCAGCTAACATGCCTTGAGCCAATTTTTTTTCTTCCTTCTTTATCCCTATTTGATCTCTCCCATGTCTGAGACACCAGGGGGTGTTGAAAGAAGGACTGCATGTGTCCGTGATAACATCTTACATTTCATAATTAGGAACAATTTCAAAGCATAGTTGTGTATTGTATTCTATCTTATTCTTACTCCACGCCTGTGAACAGCAGAGAATTTATCCCCATTGTATAGATGAGGTATTGAAACAGAGCGAAGCCTGAGGTTCTAAAGCAAGTTAATGGCAGGGCCAGGAAGGGACTCTGCATTCCTAGCTGGGGACCCAGGCGGTTCTGATCTAGGGCCCTCTGTGTTGCCACACTTTCCTCTGGGCCTTGACATTTCATGTGAAAAAGGACTAACTTTAGGTTACAATCGACCACTTACTTTAGGTTGGATCAAAATCATGAAGAGTGTTTGTTAGAGAATTTTTTTGAAGGGGCGCCTGGATGGCTCAGTCACTTAAGTGTCTGACTCTTGGTTTTGGCTCACTTCATGATCTCACGGTTTGTGAGTTAGAGCCCTGCATCGGGGCTCTGTGCTGACAGTGCAAAGTTTTCTTGGGATTCTCTCTCTCCCTCTCTCTCTGCCCCTCCCCCACTCGCGCTCTCTGTCTCTCTCTCCCTCTCAAAAATAAATAAATTTTTAAAAAAGGGGGTGCCTGGATGGCTCAGGTGGTTAAGTGTCCAACTTCAGCTCAGGTCATGATCTCACAGTTCATGAGTTCGAGCCCTGCATTGGGCTCTCTGCTGACAGCGCAGAGCTTAGAGCCTGCTTCGAATTCTGTGTCTCTCTCTCTCTCTGGCCCTTCCTCACTCATGAGTTGTCTCTCTTCCTCTCTGAAATATAAATAAACATTAAAAAATTTTTTAATAAAAATAAAAATAAGAAAACAAACTTTTTTTGAGTCACCTCTCAGCACCAGGGCTGGAGCTGAGGTTGTGAAAACAAATGAAGCCTGTCCAAATGAGAACAGGCAAAGGCTACTTACCCAGAGCTTGCTATCACAAGGGACTTGGTCACCATCATTTGGGTTTGGCAGAGACTCAAAGGCAGGCAGAGGAGTGGAAAACCTTTATAGCAAACCAAAGGGAATGCTTTAGGTATGCCCTGTTTGGGGGCGGTGGTCCCGGTGAAGCTTAGGTGGGCTGACATCCTCCGTGATGATTTAGGGGTCCATATTTGACTTTCTCTGGTTGCTCCTAAGTTGGAAGTAAAAACAAAACTAAGAGAAGCTGTTGGTTATTAATCAAGCCATGGCCATGCGGACTGATGGCCACAGGGGTTATTTTTTGGCTTCCTGAGCTGGTTATTGTAGATGGTAGGTTGTTCTTCTGGGCAGGTTGTTGCGGGTTGTGGGTCCCAGTTCTGTTTTTTGTATATAGTCTGGCCATTGTCCATTTACATATTTAGTTTCTGAGTATCGAGCGAGGTGAAGGATGAGAGACAGGACCTGGGAAGTGCCAGGAAACAAGGGCCCTGGCACCACCAGTACTTATTAAAGCTCTGTCCCTACCTTTTGGGCCGGGTGCTGTTGAATGTTGTTGGAGACAGAAAAGAAAGTGGTAAGAATTAATCTTGTAGTCTCACTATCCTCTCTCCGGCCCAAGTTCCTTTCACTTGGTATTTTTGGTTTCTGCTGTTTGAGAATAACTTTAATGCAGTGGAGTGCTTTTTACCTTTTCCAAGGCAGTGAACTTTTAGATGTCGTTAGCCAAGTGTAGACCCGAATCTCTGCCACCTGGTCCTGGATACGTTGGGTATTTCGTGATTCTGGTTCTATTTTGACTGGAGGAAATGGGAACAATTTGTTATAGGAGGTGAATAAGGAAGAAACCTGGAAGGCAGATAGATTTTTGGGTAAGTTAAAAGTGTACTTGAAAGCAGAAAGTATAGGGTGAAAGGGGCAGTGTGGGCAAATGAATGGAATAGAAATAGACTGTGTTCACAAATGGCAAATGACTTGTATAGGAGTAAGATTGGATGGGGTAAGACTGGAGGGACTTTGAATGTCGTTCTCGGGAGCTTGGGTTTTATTGACGTGGGAAGCCTTAATGTGTTTGGACAGGATTTGAAATGAATTGCGTACTTAAGAAGATTACTCTGGCAGAAAGGTATGTGTTAACTTTGAAAAACAAGGCAAGGTTGAAAGTGGGAAAGCTAGTCTTTTAACTGTTTTCAACAATGCAGAAAGAAGTTTGAACAGAAGTCAACATATCTTTGGGAAGGCAACTGTAATTATACTCCAAATTAAATGTTTTTAGGACATACAACTTTCATATGTGCATGAATCAGGAACCTGTTCTAGTTCTTACATTAAGTTTCTGAAGCACTTCATGAGGCTTAGCTGTGAGCCCAAGTAGAGCCATCAAAAACCAATCCTAAAGTGCAGTTGGTAACAACAGGAATGTTAGAGAGGAGGAGCTAATAAAGACTGAAGGCAGGAAGAATCAATTTAAGGAGCAAAGAAAGACAGCTTGATTTATTTGGCAAAGGGCTGCAGGGCATAAGGTGGATTGGTATACAGCAAACTGAGGGGAGAAACAAAATTATTTTATCATAATATGTCCTTAAGAATCTTGGGTTATTAGTGGGGCGCCTGGGTGGCTCAGTCAGTTAAGTGTCCAACTTTGGCTCAGGTCATGATCTCGCGGTTCGTGAGTTCGAGCCCCACGTCCGGCTCTGTGCTAACAGCTCAGAGTCTGGAACCTGCTTCAGATTCTGTGTCTCTGTCTCTCTCTGCCCCTTTCCTGCTTGCACTCTGTCTCTCTCTCTCAAAATAAATAAACATTAAAAAAAATTAAAAAAAAGAATCTTGAGTTATTAGTTTAAAAATATTGAAAGTATGCAAAGATATGACTGCATTTGTGTTGATCTAAAATCCTGGTTTCAGGGATAAACACCTAATATTAAGTTATTTACTTATAAAGTTCTGAAAACCTTAAAATAAGTGCATCCTTTATCCAATTCATGAGTTAATCTTACTGAAATAATCAGATGAGGGTTTTTTTTTTAAGTTTTATTTATTTATTTTGAGAGAGAGAGAGTGCAAATGGGGGAGTTGCAGGGAGAGAGAGAGAGAGAGAGAGAGAGAGAGAGAATCCCAAGCAGGCTGTGCATTGATAGTGTGGGCTGGTGTGGAGCTTGAACTCAGGAACTGTGAGATGATGACCTGAGTTAAAACCAAGTGTCAGACATTCAACTGACTGGGCAACACAGGTGCCCCTCAGATACAGTTTTCAAAGATGTGTGCATGAGAATTTTTTCACATTATTCATAATAGTGAAAACAGACACAAGAAAATGAAATATATAAAGACATATTTAAGCTATGACATTTTATGCAGACTTAAAAATGATATGACTATATGTTGACTTGGAAAGACATCTGTGGTATGGAGTGAAAGTTTTAAAGGAAGGAGGTATCCTGCTTTTGCATATATTTCCATTTTAGTGAGAATATATTTATTTAGTTTTATACATATATTTCTTTTCTAGATGTTTATACATAAAAACATTATATATATATAATTACTATATAAGTAAGCATATATACATATATAGTTCTTATGTATAAACATTACATGTATAATTACCATATACATATATACAATGTGTGTGTGTATAATATTCTTATATGTAAACATCTGAAAGGCTACACAGCAAATACTAACAATGGTTTCATCTAGGTGTTTGTTAGAACTTCTTTATTTTCTTCTTTAAATATTTCTGCATTTTCTCAGAATTTTTTTTTTGGCCACAAGAAAATAGAAATGTATTTAAAAAGCTCATTTCTGTAAAAAGAAATGAGGTGATTTACCCTCCTGGAACTTCTTTGGCATAAAAATAAATGGTATTTGCTCTCTTTCTAATATACATATATATAGTTGCATATACACAGATATTTATCAATTATAATTTATATATAGCATGTGTTTATATATAGTGTGTGTTTGGGTTCTAGTAGCTAAATATACACATCTATTTATAAAAAGGCTATCCATGTATAGCTTGGGAAACCCAGAACATATATTTTTCTGATGTGGTTCAATTTCCTTTTGTAAGAAGATTGAGTGACTCTGCATAATGGTGTGTTTTTCCTTAGAAATTACAGTTGTTTCCAGGTGGGAAAAAAAATCACTGCCTTCGCTCTGGATCTTTCAACCTGAGCTCTGGAGGGAGGTTGCATAGCAACTACTTTGGTGTGAATGACTAGTCTTGATTCTCTGGGGGATGATATTGATTTATACAATAAAATGATGCATTCAGATCCGTTGCTGGTTATAATAAGATAAAAGAGCTGCACGAGCTGGGACCTTTTAGGATCCCTTTGAAAAAGGACTCAGTGAGATGAAGAGCATTTAGTTTGTCCCATTGGACAGTTCAGGGCAGCTGTGAAACCTGAAATTCCTCAAGAATGCAAATTCCTCAAGAAACACAACCTTTCCCTTCTTTCCATCAACTTTTACTGAATTCCTACTAGGTACACAGGACTGTACTAGTCATTAGGGATACAGTAATGATAATATGTGGTTTCTACCATCTGGGTGCTTATACTTCATTCCGTAGGGAAGAAAAACACAAAAATTAATAACATCAATACTTGATGATGGACAATGGAAGTATGTGTGGAGGCATTATGGGACACACAGCAAGGGTATCTAATGCCACCTCGGGACTGTTGCATAATCATTTCTTGAGCAGTGACTATGCGCCTTGGTGTTGGGGATACAAAGATGAATGGCTCTTGGCCATACGGATTTCATAGTCTGACAGAAGAGACAGGAAAGAACTAGTCTACTACTATGTGGTAAATGCTCAATGAGCATGAAGATTAAAGTATGAGAGTGCATAGGTAGAGATCAGTGAATGATTAATGCCTATTTAATACTCTACTGTTTGCAGAACCCTCAAAACATATTATCACCTCCTTTGATATTTATGAACTGGTCGGGTTTATCTCTCTTTTACTGAGGAGGAAACTGAGGTTTGGGGATGTTGTGACTTGTCTATGGTTACTGTATTAGTAACAAAGTACCATATACTGGGTGGCTTAAACCACAGACATGTATTTTCTCACAGTTCTGGAGACTAGAAGTCCCAGATTAAAGTCTGGCAGGGTTAGCTCCTGGTGAGAACTCTCTTCCTGACTTGTAGATGCCAGTCTTCTCACTGTGTCCTTACACAGCAGAAAGAGAGAGAGAGAGACAGAGAGAGAGACAGAGAGAGAGAGAACAAGCGAGCTCCTTGGTGTCCCTTACAATGACACTAATCCTGTCAGATCACGGCCCACCCTTATGACCTCATTTAATCCTTCTTTAGAGGACCCATCTCCAAATGTAGCCACACTGGGGGTTGGGGCTTTAACATAAGAATTTTTGAGGGCATAAACATATAGTCTATAAACAGTTGGCTGTGATCTTAGGGCTTCAGCTTCCAAGAAAGAGACAGAGAGAGAAAGAGAGAGAGAGAGAGAGAACTTCCTGCACCACACACTAGATTTCAGAGGCATTTTTTTCAAAGTGATGAATCAGTGACTCTCTCTTTTTTTTTTTTTAACATTTTTAAAATGTTTATTCAGTTTTTGAGAGAGAGAGAGAGACAGAGCGTGAGTGGGGGAGGGGCAGAGAGAGACAGAGACACAGAATCCAAAGCAGGCTCTAGGCTCTGAGCTGTCAACACAGAGCCTGACACGGGGCTCAAACTTGTGAACCACGAGATCATGACCTGGCCGAAGTTGGATGCTATACTGACTGAGCCACCCAGGTGCCCCTCGGTGACTCTCTCATAACATGAAGACATAAGGAGCGCTGACATTTTGGGTCTCTGGTTATGCTCCCTTCTCCAGCTTGCCTTTAGGACTTACTGAGATGTGGTCCTTTCTACAGTCCATCAATACTTGTTTGGGGTTTGTCACTTAGAACTTCCAGTTTTAAGGAGGGTTTAGGGTTGGGACTGGAGATGTCTTGTGAGGACTGGGACTGGAATGGTGGATGGAGATCAGCACCCCAAGGCTAGTTCTGTTTTAGGTTCCCATTGTCCAGCCCAAGATGAGACCTCAGTCTGCTCCAGAACCCCTTGGAGGAGTAGGGTGGTAGAGGTAGGTCAAGGCAGCCATGAGGACTACAGGGCTGGGAGAGGGCATTTTGCCAATAATAGTAGTGCTGCTCCATATTGCACATCCCATTCTCTTATCCTTTTTTCTAGGAGAGCAAGATACTCATTTTTGTTTGTGTGGGGCTGATATTCCTCCTTCTTGCCCTTCTCCAGCCTTATGATCTTTAATCTCAACTTCAGATTATCAGGGGGACGTTTAAATAATGTTAGTGCTCAGGCCCTATCTTCAGACACTCTGATTTAACTGGAGTATGACTTAGGGCTTCTATTTTTTGAAAGCTTCTCAAATGATTTTAACATGTGGTCAAGGATGGAAATCAGACACATTCCTTCTGCTCTGCTCTTGAAGGTGTGGGGCATACACCGTGACTCTCGTTTCTGATAGACTGGTCTATTTTGATCTTCCCAAGACCTGTGGGGGTAGACAGGTATCAGGACCTTAAAGATGGAAACCTGGGACTACATTTGACCTGTGAGCTGGAAGGCTTCAGTTAGCCAGCAGGAAGCACAGGTGGAAAGAAAAGCCAACCTTATTATAAGAAAATCAGTAAGGAGTGATTTTAAGTTCCCTTGCTGGTTTGGGCAGACATGTTTCATTCACTTATTCATTGAACAAATGTTTGCTGAACATCCACTATGTACCAGGGGCTGTACAAGGTACTGGGTTAAGAGAAAGCCATTGGCATATGGCAGGGCTGGTGATGGGGGCACAGGCGGAGGGTTACACCCTCTAGGGCCCCGCCTTGGGCAGTGGTTCTTTGGAGAGGTGTGCATGTCAGAGCTTCGAAGAACAAGGCGCCATTTTCTTTGTCTACATGACCCATATATGGAAGGAATGAAATTAATTTGTTTTTCCATTTAAAATTAAACCTAGCCAGAATCTGTAATCTGGTCGGGATGAAGTTTACAAACTATACAAAAGGGTAATCATGGCAGATTTCAACTCTGGCTTGGTGATCAGGAAAAGACAACACAGCCTTAGATTCACGTATTCCGCTCTGGCAAAACTGAACTCTCTGACACCCGCAGATGTCCATCTGTCTCTGCGCAAAGACATTCCACCACACAGAGCCAGTTGATAACTCGCATTCTGAGGATTTTTCAAATAGCATTACTAGCATTTTCCCTTGTTTTGTTTTCATTCAAGTGGGTTTTTATTTAAGATGTAGAGGTCATAAGTTTTATATCCTTAGGCTTGATTTAAAACCTGGTCATGACAGAGGGTAAACAGTGGTCTCATTTTCTTGTAACAATAGTTCATGACATTGTGGTAAGAAACTAAACTTGGCAGTCAAACGTAACAAAGTGTACAGTCTTTAGAGCTGAACAGACCCAAATATGAATCCTGATTCTGTCATTTATATCATCAGGATGTAGGACAAGTTACTCAACCATTTTGAGCCTCTGTTTCTTCATCTTTAAAATGGGGAGAGCAATGTGATAAAGTATATACATGTCGTAAACAGTGCTTAATATGGAATTGGCTTTTGATAGATATTCCTTTCTATTTTTGTCATGACATGACATTTCCATCCATAGTGTCAGGGCCCAGGCTCAAGGAGGTGTAGAACACACAAAAGATCTTGGTTGATGGGACACCTGGGTGGCTCAGTCGATTAAGCACCCGACTTCAGCTCAGGTCATGACTTCACGGTTCGTGAGTTCGAGCCCTGCGTCAGGCTCTGTGTTGACAGCTCAGAGCCTGGAGCCTGCTTTGGATTCTGTCTCCTTCTCTCTCTGCCCCTCCCCCTGCTTGTTCTCTCTCTCAAATATAAATAAACATCAAAAATAAATAAATAAAAAAAAGATCCTGGTTGAAATTCCACCTTGGAAGAGGAGACCACATAGTTTCTACCATGAATTACAAATACCTATGGAAGACAAACAGCATGTTTCTTATGTGTGTAAATTACATTTGATTTTGTATATTTGTGAATAGTTGAATGGTAGGCATATACAAGTCAAGGAAAAAAACACTAATACCTATCAACAGAGCCTTAACTCTGTGCCAGGCACTTTACATACGTTATTTTATCCTCACAACTCTCAAAGAGAGGTGTCATTATCTCATTTATAAATAAGGAAACTAAAGTATAGACAGGTTCATTGTCTTTCCCAAAGACCCACAACCAGTGTCAGAGTTGGGATTCCACACTGAGGGTGTCAATAAATCATTGAAAATGGCGGCTGTTATATCAAGAATATTATTTCTTGACTAAACTCAATCATGAGGGTAGCATTCCAGTACCAATATGCTGGAAGTTGCTGAACGAATGACTAAGTGGAATTAGTTTCTGCAAGTCAGGAGTGCTTAGCTATCCAAGAGGATTATTTCCTGACCAGCGGCTTAAGCTGAGTAAATGGGGCAATATCCGCTAAAGAACCCAGGGTTCATTGGGACAATGGCATCTATAACACAATGATTGATTACACACTAATAATTTTAATGTTTTCCTTATGGGTCATTGAGTGGATTAATAATTATTGCCTTAATTATTTTGCCTTGGATGGACATTTTGGTTGAGTATAATTTTTTCATACCATCAGTGGCCTCTTTTGAATACTTTCCTGAATACTTACTTATTTTGATTTCTTGAACAGTTTTTGCAAGTTTGTCTTTTGGGTGACATGTACAGTGTTTTGACAGTTATGTTCTAATGACACATAAGTCCTTACGATTTATAGTAAGGCTAGAATTCATTCAGTGAAGCAACCATAGAATATGTACTTCGTAATGATAAAAAGTTTTAATAATTTGTCTGTAGTCAGCCTAATGATTTCAACTGATCTTTAATATACACGAGCTTCATTCCTAATAAGAGCAGAAAGCTTCGATTCCTTTCAGGTTTCCCTTCATATTTATCTTCAATAATTTAATCTTTGTTTGAGTATCAGTCTGTAGTCGGTATGTGTTCTCCATTTATATGCATTTATCCAGGTCAAAATGTGGTTAAAGCGATGACATACAAAGGAAATTCAGGACTCTTGACCCTGAGCCAGAGGCCTGAATAAACATTCCTGTGTCTGAGAGTTTGGGGTTGGAGAAGGTCTTTGGACCTGTCCCCTCAAAATGTCAGGAGCCTAATGCATTTCCAAAAGAGGAGGATGCCTAGAAATACAGCCTTTGGTGATAAAAAGTACACCGTGATTATTACATGGATATTTAAGATCATCTCGCTTTTCGAAAATTAGGCATATGAGGGTAAAAAGTTGTTGGTGGTGTTGATGAAGAAGAGTGATTGGCGAGAAAGATCTTACTAATAGTCCTTTACTGAGGCAAACAGACAAAACCCAAAACACATTATTGGGGCAAAACCACGGCAGCACAAAATTCATAGGGCTCTATAAAAATACAACCCCAACCAGACTCCAGCCCTCCTGGCTTACATAATTCCAGAAAAGACCTGGTAAGGGGATTAATTGACTGCATAAGGTGTCCATGACCAAGAAACTGACAGGGTCAAACCTCCAGGAGTCCTCACATTTCTGGTTTCCCAGTAGATTTTATCTCCTGTTGCAAGCAGTAGGATCTGGCAAGAGGGACACAAAAGTCTCTGTGATTCAGCTTTCAGAAGAGTTGGAGAAAAAGCAAGGCCATGTCTCTCAGTTAATAAGCCTCTGTGTTTTAGACCACAGTGTGAGAATTTGGAAGGAAGAGGGAAGGAGGAGGCTGCATCAGGAATCTTGGCCTGGGATCAGTTTTAGGGAGTTTTGCATAAAAGTATTTACTTTTGGAAGATAGTATTAGCTCACTTATTTCCTATGGAAACTGGAAAATAAACGCCTACTTAAAAATAAACACATATACACACACACACAAACTTAATTTCTACTTGTACTCTTTCTCGGACTAGTGAATGAGAAAGGTGTGTGTGCGTGTGTGCGCGTGTGCGTGTGTGTGCTTCTTTGTGGCTACATTTTTGGTTTGCTTCAACTTATTTCATGCCAGCTGCCAAGCAGACATGACTGGATGGAGTTTGATCGGGGTAGAGGCATCCTGCCCACTCTCTGCCACGGTGGGGCGTACACTGACCAGTGGGTAGGCCTCCCTGACGTTCAGCACATCTGTCAACATTCCGACCAAGCAAGATTGATGTGTTTTGAGGTGGAATTATTTTTCAAAGTCTGTTTGGGCTAGCTCCTGATCCAGTGCCATGTCTTACATAATAATGTATATCATGAGCCTTTGCTGAGAAAGAAACAATAGGCCCATGTTTCTGAAGCACCCTTTAGCTTAGGGCAATCACGATCACCCGTATACTTCTGGCACTTCTGGCCAGATTCCTTTTTCCAGTAGCCTCAGAGTGAGTCCAGGGTGCAGAAAAGAGGAATGTATTGTGCTTGTGGGGTTAGCCATTTATCTGTCACCACTGCTGTGAAAGAGCCAGGCTGTCCCACTGGTGATTAATTCAATGCCACTCCTCTAGGGGCAAGGGAATCACTTAATGCATGTGGTTAGTCAGCCTCTGAAGTAAGAGAAGGGGTGCTGATTTCTGCATAAGAGCAGTGAGCCCCTCTAGAAGGGAATGGTTCAGGGCTTGTTAAAAAGAATGATGGTATATTACAGCTCCTACCTCCATTGACTTTTTAAATATGTTTTAAAGGATATTTATTTATTTTTTTGATAGAGCAAGCAGGGGAGGGGCAGAGAGAGAGGGAGACAGAGGATCCAAAGCAGGCTCTGCGCTGACAGCAGTGAGCTGGATACAGGGCTCCAACTCATAAACCACGAGATAGTGACCCGAGCCAAAGTCAGACACTCAATGGACTGAGCCACCCAGGCACCCCCTTCCATTGACTTGTTAAAGAGCAGTTTTAGGTGTATAGAATATTGAGCATATAGGACAGAGAGTTCCCATGTACTTCCTCCCTCTTTCCATTGATTTCAAGTGCTGTTATCAAGTGTGGTATTGCTGGGGGTTTTGTACGGCTATTCATGTAGCGTATCAGATCACCCACAGTTTCGGTGGCTCAGAAATTTGGGAAGGGCAATGAAAGGTGGTTCTGGGACGGGGTATCCTAAGGGACTGGAGTGAGGCAGTGGCTGAAGCTGGAACAGCAGGCACCGGTCGGAGCTTGAGTCTGGCTGAGTATCTCTCACACTCTCTCTCCACGTTGTCTCAGGGTCTCTCTATGTGGTCTCTCCACCTGGGATAACTTGGGCTTCCTCACGGCATGATGGCCTCAGGAAGTTGGACTGCTTATGTGGTAGCTCAGCGCTGTAATGCTAGTGCTTCAGTGAGGCAGGGGGACATTACCTCACCCTTTCAAACTAAGCTTTGGAAGTCATGGCAGTGTCCCATCTGCTACATTTCTGTTGGTTCCAAGTAGGTCACAAGAGAACTCAGAAATAAGGGGAGGGAACACAGACCCCACTTTTTGATAGGGGGAATATCTAGGTCATGTGTTAGTATAGTGTTGGGACGCGGCCATGCTTGGAAGATATAATTTGTCATAGGTACAGCACCTGCTCAGGACAAAAGGATCACAAAGGGACAGTCCAACTGGCAGGAGGCCATTCAGGAAGCTTTAGGATCTCAAAATCTTGTAAACCAGTGTGAATGGCAAAATATCACTGGTCATTCTGTGACACCTAATTTTTTTATGTTTAGAGTAAGTTTTATTGATGTATAATTTACATTCAACAAAATATACACATTGTAAGTGTACATTTCAATCAATTTTGATAACCATATATACCTGGGTGATAACGACTCTAGTCAAGAAATAGAATATTTCTATAGCCTCCCCCCCCCAAAATCCCTTGTTCTTTTGTAGTAAATCCTTGCCATCCTTGGCCCCAGGAAACCATTGATCTGGCTTTCTGTTACTGTTGATTAGTTTTGCCTGTTCTAGATTTTCATGGAATCGTTTTTAAAAAATTTTTTATGTTTATTTATTTATTTTGAGAGACAGAGATAGAGCATGAGCAGGGGAGGGGCAAACAAAGAGGGAAAGAGAGAATCCCAAGCAGGCTCTGCACTGTCATCGCAGAGCCCGATGTGGGGCTCAAACCTATGAACTATGAGATCATCACCTGAGGTGAAATCAAGAGTCAGACACTTAACCAACTGAACCACCCAAGCACTGGGAATCTTTTGAGATTCACCAATTTTGTTGTATGTATCAACATAATTGCTGCCTCTTACTCCACTGTATGAATACACTACAGTTTGTTTATCCAGTTTCCAGTTGATAGACATTTGGGTTATTTACAGTTTTGGGCTATTATGAATAAAGCTGTTATGAACATTCATGAACAAATTTTTGAGTGGGAAGACATTTTTATTTCTCTTAGGTAAATACCTAGGAGTGGAATTGCTGGGTCGCATGGGAAGTTTATATGTTGAACTTTATAAAAACTGCCATTCTCTTTTCCAAAGTGGTTGTTCCCTTCTCTCCAACAATTTACGAGAGACCCAGTGGCTCAGAACCTCACCAAACTTGATGCTGTCTGTCTTTAATTTTAGATAATTCAATGGTGTGCAGAGGTTTAAAAATGCATTTTCCTGGGGCGCCTGGGTGGCTCAGTCAGTTGAACATCTGATTTCGGCTCAGGTCATGATCTCGTGGTTCGTGAGTTCTAGCCCCCTCATCGGGCTCTGTGCTGACAGCTCAGAGCCTAGAGGCTGCTTCAGACTCTGTATCTCTCTCTCTCTGCCCCTCTCTTGCTCACACTTGGTCTCTCTCAAAATAGAACATTAAAAAAATTTAAACATGCACTTTCCTGATGACCAAAGATGTTGAACATCATTTCTTGCATTTAGTGGACATTTGTATATCTTCTTTTGTGAACTATCTGTTCAGATCTTCTGGCCATTAAAAAAATCATTTTGGTGTTCTTCCTGTCTAATTGTGGAAGTTTTGAAAATATTCTTTATACAAGATCTTCAGGAACTATGTGTATTGTGAATGTTTTCTCCCAGTCTATGAATTGTCTTTTTATTCTTTTTTTTTAATGTTTATTTATTTAGTGGTGTCTGGCTGGGTCAATTGGGATTGAGCGTCTGACTCTTAGTTTCAGCTGGGGTCATGATCTCGAGGTTTTGTGGGTTTGAGCCCCACATTGGGCTCTGTGCTGACAGCATGGAGCCTGCTTGGGATTCTCTCTCCCTCTCTCTCTGCCCCTTCCCAGCTTGCACTGTCTCTGTCTCTCTCAAATAAATAAATAAAACTTAACAAAATATTTAAATGTTCATTTGTTTATTTTGAGAAGGAGAGAGAGAGAGAGAGTGGGAGAGAGAATGAGTGTGGGGGTAGGGCAGAGAGACAGGGAGAGAGAGAGAATCCTAAGCAGGCTATGCACCATCAGTGCGAGTTTAACCCAGGGCTTGATCTCATGAAATTGTGAGATCATGACCTGAGCCAAGATCAAGAGTTGAATGCTTAACTGACTGAGCCACCCAGCCTGTCCCATCTTTTTATTCTTGAATGGTATTCTTGGACTAGAAGTCTTTAATTTTGATAAAGTTTAATTTATAATTTTTTCTTTTTTGTGCTTTTTATCTGCTGTATCTAAAAAATTTTTACCTAGCCCATAGTCACAAAGATTTTCTCTACATGTCTTTTTCTGTAAGTTTTATATTTTAGCTTCGATTTCTATGATCAGTTTTGAGTTAACTTTTGTATACATCTGTTATCATTTTCCCTCAGCCTGAAGAATTTCCTTTTATATTAGTGTAGGTCTGCTGTTCTTAAATTCTCTCAGCTTGTGTTTCTTAAAATTGCTTCCTTTTGCTTTTATTTTTTGAATAATATTTTTGATAGATGTAGAATTATAGATTTACTTTTTTTCTTCCTTTCAGAACTTTAAAGAATGCCATTCAACTGTCTTTTGACTTACTTTGTTTCTTTTTTAAACAATTTTTCACATTTATTTATTATTGAGAAACAGAGAGAGTCAGAGCATGAGCATGGGAGGGGCAGAGAGACAGGGAGACACAGAATCTGAAGCAGGTTCTAGGCTCTGAGCTGTCAGCGCAGAGCTCAGCGGGGGGCTCAAACTTAACAAACCGTCAAATCATGACCTGAGCCGAAGTCAGATGCTTAACCGACTGAGCCACCCAGGCGCCCCTGACTTACTTTTATACTGATATGAAGTCAGTGATTTTCTTATCTTCATCTTTCTGTATCAAATATGTCTTTTTTCCCCTGTCCACGTTTAATATTTTCTATTTCCAGTTTTCATCAATTGTAATATGAGGTAACTTAATATATTTTTCTTTGTATTTATACTATGGGAGCTGTGTTGATATTCTGAGATGCAGAAATTTATATTTTCCATCAAAGTTTCAAAAATTTTGACCGTTATTTCATATAGTTTCTATTTTTATGTCTTCACATTCACTGAGCTTTTCTAGTATGTAAACTGCTATTAATCACATTTAGTAAAATTTGCATTTCACCTAATGTATTTCGCAGCTCTAGAAGTCCCATTTGGTCCTCTTTTATATCTTCAGTTTCTCTACTTCTTTTGTTTATATTTTTCTTTAAATCTTTGAACATATGTAAATATCACTTTAAAATACCTCGGCAACATCAAATATATGTAAACATCGCTTTAAAAAAATCTTTGTGAATTTGGTCATCTTTGTAATTTTTGTGTATGTTTCTATTAATTTTTTTTTTTTTCTGGCTACAGGTCGCATTTTCTTGCTTCTTACCAGGGCTAGTTATTTTTGATAAGGCATTAGACATTGTGAATATCACATTGTTAAATGGATTTCAGTGTCTTCTTTTAGAGATCGTTAAACTTTATTTTGGCAGACAATTAAGTTACATACACATCAGCTTGATCGTTTTTAGTCTGTTTTTAGTGCAGTCTGCAGTGGCCTCACTCAAGTATAGTTAGGCCTACTGCCTCTGGAGTCTCTTCTAAATGCTCTGCTTGTTCAATGAGATTTCTTTACCACAACTGGTTAGAACTTGGATGACTCCCAGCCCTGTATGAGTTCTGGGAATTGTTCAGTTTACAGCTCCTTGTTAGTTGTTCTTTCACTCATAGTTATTCTTCGCCTGGTTTCGTGGTGTCTTACCACACATATACAGAACTAGATATTCTGCCAAAGACTCAAAGGGCCACCTATGCAGATTTCTGGAGCTCTTTCTCTGTGTAACTCTCTCCTCTCTGGTACTGTGCCTTGCAACTTTAAGCTGTCCTGGCTTCTCCAAACTCTGATATGATTTCTTCGATTCAGCGAGGTCCTGTGATTTACCTGGGTTATCCTTTCATACATTCTAGTCTCCAGGTAGAAAGCTGGGGCATTTTTAGCACTAATTTTATCTACTTCCTTTCTTTCAGGGATCAAGTCTGGTGCAGTCTGCAGTTCATGTTTGAAAAGAGTTATATTATATATTTTGTCCCTTAGAAAAGGTAGTTTATAGTGGGAAGGCAAGTATAGTTCCAGTTACTATATCATATACTGAAAGAAGAAGTTATAAAATTGGATGTTAAGGCAAAATGGAATAATCTTTTTTCCATTACTTTTTGTAGGCATACATAATTTTATCTGATGACTGGTTAGCTGAAAAAAAACCCTCTTAGCTCAATTTTTAGAAAAATAATAATTTCCAATAGGAGAACTAGACTCTTAGAGGTGAGTTAATTTGATGTATCCTTTGCCTACTGGACAGGAGACTGAAATCATTTGGTAGGAAACTTGGCTTCAGTTCCTTTTAACAAATACTGCAATAGCCTTCATTTTCTCAGTCACTCTGTTCTTGTCTATAGAACATGGATTCTAAAGAGCTGGAAGAGAGGCACATGCAATCAGAAGGGACTGGGCTTCTCTGCACTGCCAGTTACAGTGCACAAAAGCACACTGCATACCTTTTCAGAGAGCCACTAGTGTGGTGTACGAGAAAGGTCTCTCATTGCTATCTTGGCTAGCATTGTGGTTTTATGTTCCCAGAGTTTGGAAGCTGCGACTTAGGAAAAGCCATGGTACCTGGCTGACAAACCAACTGACATAAATGTGCTAACCATATACTGGCAGGTGGCCTGGTCTGCTAGCTGGCTTCTGAGAAATGATAAACACAGAGGCCTCACAGATAGATCACCACTATCTCCAGCCTCTGAATGTACTGGAATAAGAATCTGGAGCAAGTTCATTGCTCTCTATTTGTACTGGAAATGTACCAAAGAAACTGCCCCAAGCTCTTTCTGTGTCTAATACCCATTACATATTGCAGCACTGTTTGTCAGGCTGCTGGGTTCTTTATCTGGCTGGGTCTTGGAAGTTAAATATGCATACATACATTATCTATCTATCTATCTGAATATATTTATTCTATAGGTATATAGACTATCTTTATAGTTTATATAATGTTTTAATATATAGATGAAGCCAGTGGCACATAATTTCTCAATATTCTGTAATAAGGGGATAATATTAATTTCTACTGCAAAGGGTAGAAGAGTACAATGAATTAATTCATGCAAATAACTTAGTACCTAATGTATAGCTCAATTTGCTTTTACTACTGTTATTATATATTATAGATACAAACTAATACTTCTTAGTTGCCCTAAGACTCATTTTATGAAACTTGACCCCTTTTTGGTCTTGTTTTAGTTTTGTGTGTGTGTGTGTGTGTGTGTGTGGTATTTATCTGTAAACTCGTTTTTAGCATATATTTTAGGAAACACATTTTGATGGTTGAGATAACGGATCTACCTGAGCATTCAGATCTATCTGCCAACACCAAGAAGAGACCTGAGTTAAGAAAATTCAAGTTAAATTGTGGTCATTTATAAGAATTGAGTGGAGAAGGAGGCTTTTCACTTTGTAGGTGTAGTTCGCCTGCCTGAGACTCAGATTCGTGTGTGTACACAGAATTGTAAACTATTAAGTGGGAAAGGCATAAAAATGGAAAAGCATCATAGAAGACACCAGGTCTATTTTAAACAGAATGAACTGAGGAAGATACCACTATCTGTGCTGATTATTTGCCTATTGAGCCTGAGCCCCAAACCCACAATTCTATACTGGGCTCTGTGCTGCTGTGGTTGGAGCTCTGCCAAATAGTCACTGGCCAGTTGGCTTCCTATTGGGTTCTGTTAATATCTATCACTAGAGGGGGACTGGAAGGTATGAGCTGGGGAATAAAGACTTTCTTATTTCTATTTGGTCATGTCAGTGTTGCCTTGACTTTGGAAACAAGCCATATCTTACCTGCTCAGAGACATCAGCAGCAGCCGGGTGTTTCCCTTTTCTCAGTGCCAAGGACTCCTCTGATGTTTGAGATTCTATTAGCAGCTAGGACATACCACTTTATCAGAGGACTAAGCCCCAGCTTAATGGGTATCCCTTTTCTGAGTTTCCAAGTTATGAGAATCCCAACCCTTCCTTTTTCTTCACCTAGTCCTAAAGCTTGTAGATTCTTCCTGTAGTTATCACCTCTAGGTTCTAAGTTCTTGCTTTTATTCTTTCATTTCTCCAACATCTGTGAAATCAGTTCTGCATATTAAACCCTCTCTGTTTAAATATCCTGTGTTACTCTTCCTCCTTCCTTCCCTCTCTGTCTCTCTTCTTCTCTTCCTCTTTCTTTCTTTCCTTCTTTCCTTCCTTTTTTCCCTCCATGGATAGATTGTTTCTAATAGCAATAGTCCTATTAAAATAACTATAAATGTTGGTATTCTTGGCTTGGTTTGGTTATGACCTTTGTCTTGAATGTAGCATTGACTTGTTTTCCAAAGGAAAATGGGATACTCTTAATTCATGGCATACATTGCCATAGTCATTAAATTATCAACGATGGTCACTTGGGATAAAGTTCCTGTTAAAATAAGTTCCTTGGAAGAGAAAGTGACTGTTACATTATAGTAATAATGCCTACAGGGACTGTGGCATGAGATGGCTTTTTCAGTCTGCTCTGGAGGAATAACAAGAAGAAAGTGACAAACTCGGGGCTTAAAAATTCAGCTTAAGTCTCAGTCAGAGAACCAGAGAATTTCTATGGCTGTCTTATAAAAGACCATTATATTTATTAGTTGTGGAGCAAATGTTATTGAAAATGAAATCCCAAATTTAATTGTGTGGATTGCAGAATTACAACATCAATTAAAATCACAGACTCACCAAATTTCTTATATGAAAGTTAGGGACATGGTTGGGAAGGGGTGAGGCTTTGAGATTTGGAATGATGTTACTCTGGGTGGACTCAGAAACATCTGAAGTTTTTGAATCCTTCCTAGGTGTCCTTGAATCTTCCTTGCTAGCAGAACAAGCTTTGCTTAAAACTCTGTTTCAGATCACCTTGCCCTGTGGGGTTATGAGAGACAATCCAATAAAGGCCCCTTCCCATTGTCTCTAGACTTGCAGTGAGAGTCAGAGCCCATCACGTACAGGAGTACAAGTATGAATCTGACCTGGGAAGATACAGCATATTCTCCGGAGTACGTGATCTAGTTAATTGAAGCTGAGGAGTATGGCCTATGTGTGGGAATCAGTTCCCAGTGTATTAAACCAATAAGAACAGAATATAATAGGAGGTCAGGCTGAATTTATTGAAATGGGTGAATTTACCAGAGATTATGGATTTAGCGTATTAACTTACTAGATAGTGTGCTTAATTGGTTGGCTGAAACGTGGACTAAATGGTGGCTTACGTTCTGTGAGGCTGAGCTGTCAGAACTTCTGTGGCATAATATAGATCAGGGGTCAACAAATTATGGTCTATAGGTCAAATCTGCAAGCTAAGAATGGGTTTTACATTTTGAAGAGTTATAAATAGAAGAAGAAGTGTTGTAAATAGAAGAAGGGTTATAAATAGAGGGCAGGGGGAGGAAGAGGGAGGAGGAGAGGGGAGCAGGAGAGAGACCATATATGGTCTGCAAAGCTTAAACCATGTGCTATCTGGACTCTTACAGAGAAAGTTGAGGACAGCTGATACAGAGAAGGGAATCAAAGGTTTAAGGTTCAGGGAATAATGACATAGTTTTATCATGTGCAAACTCATTTTTACATCATCCAGATGATCCATAAGCATCTACAGTGATGATATATGTGGGCTCCGGCCAAACATAACTAGGGAGAAGTTGATTCCCTTTATTCCTCAGTGTTTGTATTGAAGGGGAAAGAAACTTCCAAAGACTCCTGGCCTGTCACCTTCTCGCTGGTAACCCTTGGAGGATGGGAGACACAGGATGTTAAAAACCAGTGAGCCTTTGGATAAGAACTGGTTATCTGTTGGGTCTCTTATTCCTTTAGTAGACATGGCTTCTGGGAAGGCTAAGGGAAGAGAAGATTCAGACATTACTGGGAACCCATCCTTCAAAACATCTTGCACAGACTGAACTAAGGTTTCCTAACATAAAAGCATTCTTTATCCTTCCTCCTTAATCAATGGTGGGGCTGATAAAGTGATTGCTGATTGGTGACTGGTTTCCATGGTTACCACAAATTCTTCCTGAAAGAAACTCTACTCGTTTTCTAGCTTACCTTTTCCAACTCACACACTTTTTAAAAGCAACGTTTGTATTTCCTGCCACTCCAGTGTCAGTAAGAGAATTTATTTTATAATGTGTATGAACTGGCAGCTTCTTGGAAAAAAAAAGCATTATTGTCAGAATGAAGTCATCTGTTTGGTGAGCAAAACCTCAAGTATCATTCAAGGGGTGAGAACCCAGTGCCCTCTGTATGCTCAGCCTTTGGCATATAGAGCCATTGTCAAAACCTGTTTCCAAAGCGACTGAATTCTCTTTTGAAATTACTTGGCAGTTCCTGGCCCTAAGGATCTGGAGTAACTCTTTTCAAGGGCTTTATGTTAAGGCAGCTGGTCCCTAATGGAAACCAAGATCACTGCCAGCTAAAGAATTTAGCAATACCCTAAAGTGGGCTCACCTAATAAATTTTTATAGTCTCCAGGCTAAGGTGAGCATTTGGGGGCTGGGCTCTATTTGATGTTCTTATCATCTCGAAAACACAGAAAAAGTCAAAATCATATCTGGCCTTTGGGTTATTCTCAGAATAATACTGTATCTGGATATATGATGCTGAGCAGATAGCTTTTGAGGGTATTCCTCCCATGCATTTACCCAAATTGAATATGGAACACATAGCAATTCATTACATACTCTGTTTTCTGACTGTGGCACAGTGGGGTCTAGGGAAAGAAAGCTAGGCTCTCTCTTGACTTTTGAAGTCTTTACTTTTTGAAAAAGTCCTTTTTAAAAAAACACAATAAAAGCTTGATTTAAAAACGGATGTCTAGGCGGAATTGCTGGGTCAAAACTAACAAAAGTGGAATTTAATATAAGTGTAAAAATCCTGTGATTAGGTTAAAAAATCATTTTCCTAAATAACTACCAGGTGGAGAAGCCCTCTGTTTTACAGTCATAGGGAATCTTTTTCTATTAAACAAAACCGACTTGTATCACTTCTTCTACCAATGTTCCCCTCTCCCCTGCAGAAAAGCCTCTCTTGAGCCATGTGCAAACAAAGAATAATTTAAATCTCATTTTAAAAAAAGATTAAACAGAATCCTTCGTTGTTGAATGGCATCCATTAATTAAGACCAAAAGAGTAAGAGCATTTTAACCATACAGCTGAACTAACAAAATTTGATATTTAGGCTATTAAAACCGAAAATCCAGGTCAGTCACTGAAAATAAAATTGGACACATACAGAAAGTAAAAAACAACCAAGAAAATGCCAGTGGCTACCCTGAGAAAAGGAGAAGGCACTGGGGTCCCATGGACAATCTTCCATGAGCTAAGTATGTTGGATAAACTTAGGTCTCCTGATTAAGCCCAGGCTGGTTTTGGCATCTGTGGGGGATGAAAGAGGGAAATGGGCTCCATTACATTCCATGACAATGGCTGCAGCCAGTGAAAGGGTAAGACCCATTGGAAAGGCCATGCATGATGGATCTGGAATAGGCTTCTGCGCGCTGTGGTGCATTATGGCTTCAAAGCACCTTCACCTTCATTCTCTCTCTTGCTCCTCCTGTTTTACAGCTGTGGTCATTGAAGGGCTGAGAGAAGAAATTGCTTCAAGTTCCCACAGCCAGGTAGCAGCAGGATGAGGGTTGCCCTCCCAGAGCCCTGCTTTTTCGTGTTCATTACCTTCCCTAGAAGATTGCATCCTTCAAGAGATTATTATTTTACCTGGGAAATGTTAGCCCCAACATTAACATTTTACTTGCCACCATGCTACTTTGAGTTAAACTTGGTTAAGGATATGAATAGGAATTCAATGGTGCTTTGGGGTAGCTAAGGCTTTGTCGCCCCTTGCTGAACCCATGGAGCCTGGGATGCTCTTTCTAGAAAGCAATGGGACCCACAGAAGCTGTCACTTCTCAGTAATAGCTAACTTAGTGGCAAAGGGCTCTGGTCTTTCCAGACAGCAGAAATTCTGGTGGGTACAGAACTGGGGGTGGGGGGGGACCTCTGCCTTTTTAACTCCTCTCCTTTCTTCTCATGTTTGCCCCTCTTTCCCTGTCATTGCTTCCAAGTCTGGCTAATCCAGAATATTCTCTCATCTTTGTATACCTGGCAGCACCGGCTTGTTAATGAGCACTCTTACTCCAACTTTTGAGATGGGTTTGAGATTCTCAGTCATATAACCTCACCTCACTGGTCCTGATATGGCTTCCCATGATGTCATCTCTGGCCCCTGTTGGGGCGAGTCTCAGCCTGTCAAACCAGTCCTGCTGGGTCACAGTCTCCTTTACTCAAGTACTCACTTCAACACTGAGCTTTGTGCCCACCTCTCCCCCACTTTCGCCATATGTCATTCCGTATCTCCGTGCTGCAGAAACCTAACTGCAAGATGGAAATTGCATGGGTTCAGTTTGCTCAATCATCCAAGACTAAAAAGTATTTATTAAGTGCCTCACTGAGGATAGCAATACATAAAAGGGGCTGGTTTAATGATGGGAAAATAGTAATAATCCCTTATGTTTTATGACAGTTAATGCCATCATACCTACCATCTCTGTCTCTGTTAACACATCCACGTCAGCTATTTCTGTCTCACACATTTGTCTCAGGAGATGTGTGAGACTTGGCAGACCCAGGATACTGCTTGCAAGAGAGACCCCTAAGTCTTATGGGCAAAGGAACTACACAGAGGACCTCAAGGGCAATTTAAAACCCTTTGATATTTTCTTTGCCTCTGATTTTGAGTTAAAACACCACAGCAGGGAAGGAAATGGGGTTTGGAGGTCAAAAGCAATAGTTGAACTCTTTCCCCAATTTAGGACCATGACAGGGCAACTTGGAGGGAGAGGAACAAGCATGGTGTTATTTAAGGCATTGTTTAATGTTCCAGGGTTCGTCCTGTGTCAAATAGCCCGAGTCAAATAGTTAGATTCTTGCTAAACTCAAAAAAGATTTCACTCACTACAGCTCTTTAGTGAGATGTTAATAAGGATGACACAACAAAGAGGCATCCGCTGTCAAAAGAAATTAGGAAACGAGATATCCTTAACACACGTTAGCATATTGAAAGCTCTGAGAAGTCCTGCAAAGAAAACATTTTAAACCATGTTTGAACCTGGGTTTCCCAAAAATATTGGGTCTTGGGACCATTTTGAGGAGGAGCACCTGTGAACGTTTGTGTACCTTTAATAGAGTTCTCTCAAACTCATCTTGAGAAGTGCTGAATTTGACTAAGTTTTGTAGCAGAGGGAGATGTAATAAAGGAAGAGACAGTCTTAAAGGAATGAGGAGGAAACAGGACAGGGCCTGTGAGGAGAGGCAGAAGGACTGGAGTGGATGAGGCGTTCATGGCCTTGATGTTGTCAGCCATGGGGAGGTGCTCAGTGTCCTTGTCTCGCTGTTTCTTTTGAGAAGGGTGGATCGTTTTTTTCTTCCTGTCAAAGCACCCTCAGTTTAGGGAGAATGTCAGAAGGTTCTAGGATTTTGTCCCGGTAGAGTTTGAATCTAGGATCTCTGGATTCAAACATGTACTCTCTATTTCTTTGCTGCACGTGTGGCCAGGAAACAGATACTTGTTACAAATTACATTGTTGACCCTTTGCCCACTTTCAGGAATTCTTTCCCAGTTTTTTGCATGATTTTCCCTGGAGGAGGTTTGGGATCAGGCTGCTGCCAACCTACCCTTGACATGCACCCAAAGCTGCTATTTCTGGAAATTCTTGACCATATAAAAATACCTAACATGTTTTTTTCCTTGTCAAAATAAAAGACCTGGTCTTGGTGAAATTTTAATCATAAACTGATTTTGCTTGGAAAGGCCCCAATATTTGCTCCGGTTTTTAGGACAGACTTTAAGGTTCAGTTCTAGGGCTTTAGCACACGTTCTTCAACAAATAACTCGAAGTGTTTGAATGGTGCTCCTAAATTTCTGAAACAGCACTCAAGGATGTTATTTTTTGGTGTGGCTGGGAGTGAAAATACCCTGTTAACTTTTGAACCATCCATCCCTGTGCCTAACTAGCTGGGCAGATGGGGAGAGAGAACTTCTTCCTCCTCCTCCTCCTCCTCCTCCTCTTCCTCCTCCTCCTCCTCTTCTTCTTCTTCTTCTTCTTCCTCCTCCTCCTCCTCCTTCTCCTTCTCCTTCTTCTTCTTTGCAAGGGGGTGGCACCAAGTGAAGCTTTTTCTCAACATAGTTTTGCTTTATTTGAAGACATTTATTAGACAAGATTACTCTTCAGGCAGTAATAAAGATTCTTTAAGAATCAAATATTTACGCTTTGAACTCGCTGTAGAAATATTTACGGATTTCTGTGGCTTTAGCTCAGACCCTCTTCCTCTTTGTATTCAAGTCACGCTTTTGCTCTTAGGAATGAAGTTTGAGATGATATATTAAATATATAAATAGCTAATGGGATGGGAGATATTTTTAAATTGTGGGATAATTTTTCCATTAAGAAAGCAATAATTTTAAGAAATTTGAGGCTGATTTTAAACTTCAGAATGAATTTTTGAGGTTAAGAAACATACTTTAAAAAATAGGCTTTCATTGAATTATCTCTGTGACTCTTTAGATAAAAGTTAGGGCTTCTAGGAAGGGGACCAGAACATTTAAGAGCTAAGGTCTATTATCTTTGATTGGAATTCATTGCTTTGAGTTTGCCAGGTTTTTTTGCTGTTATTTTTACATGGGTAAATGAAGGGTATTCCAGCTTTCAGTGTTTTGACATTTTTATTAGATAAATTTGAAAATCACTTATTCATGCCATTTCTCTATCCTCTGGAGGTTCAAATGAAAGTTTGCAATATCTCAGTCATATAACACCTCCAGAAGGACTTATATTTATACTTAAAAAGGAAGTTTCATTTGGTATATGTTTGGCTGACATATTGCAGTTCTAAAAACTTGTACAGACAAGCATTTTGAACAGATTATTCTACCAATTTAAAAGTGATTATATAACATCTGTGAACTCAGTATACATTTCAAGAAAAATGCTGCCGGCTTTCTCTTCATGCTTAAGTCACACTTTAAGCAATGAAATCCAGAGATGTCCTCCTTAGCTGTCATTATTGATTCTCCAACTATCCTGTCTCTCTTTCATGTTTCAGGGTAATGAGTGCATAGGAATGAAATTAGAATTTCATGTAGTATAGGTTTTAATGAAAAAATATAATCACGTTCTTCCAATTTCTCTCTTTTTGTCCAAGAATCAATTTCTTTGGTCAGGTTCCTTCAAAATCAGAATTCCCGAATCTTCAGTACAAATGGAAACAATACATGAAACACAAACAAACAAAAAAGCAAGCTGATCTTAGAGTCCTCCAGATTCATCCTAAGACTGGACCTACTTTGGGGGCACCTTGGTGGCTCAGTCAGTTAAGCGTCAGACTTCAGTTCAGGTCATGATCTTGCAGTCTGAGTTCGAGACCTGCGTCGGGCTCTGTGCTGACAGCTCAGAGCCTGGAGCCTGCTTCAGATTCTGTGTCTCTCTCTCTTTGCCTCTCCCCCACTCACCTCTCTCTCTCTCTCTCTCTCTCTCTCTTTCTCTTAAAAGTAAATAAACATTAAAAAAATAAAAAAAAGATTGGGCCTACTTTGGGCAATTTTGTGAACTGTCTCAGGCTATGTTATTTTATTTATCTCTTTGTGGCTGAACCTAGTCTTCTTGAACCCTTACCTTTGGAGAACCCAAGACTCAGTCCTCCAGGACTTAGTCCTCCAGGCTTCTCTCCCTTTATTGCACTTACTCTTTTTGGGTTATTATTTAGCGTCCTAATTTTAAATAACACCTGTGTGCTAGTGAGTCTCAAATTTATATCTCCAGCCCAGACTACTCTACTGAAGCCAAGATTTAAGATGTCTGCTCAGCTTCATCACCTGGATGTCTAATGGGCATTTTCCGCTTGATGGGACCCATATCGTCTCTAGCAGGCTGGCTTGCCCTGAAGACTTTCTCATCTCAATTAGTGGCATGCCATCTACTCAGTTGCTCAGGCCAAATAACTTGGAGTCAATCTTGCAAACACCATATTCAGTCTGTAAAACTTGTTGACTCTATTTTCAAGATCTATCGAGACCCAAACACACCTCAACACATTCCCTGCTACCGCTCTTGTCCAAGCCACTGTTCAGGCTCACCTGGATTCTTGCCATAGCCTCTTGCTGCTCTTCCTGCCTTTGTCCTTGTCGTTCTACTGTCTGATCTCCATCCAGCCCTCAGAGGGATGCTAACACATGTTAACATGCATGTTAGATCATGTCTGAAACTCTAAAACAATGGCTTCCCATATCCCTCAGAGTAAGAGTTGACAGGTGACCCATGTAGATCTGTATTATCCGGCCCCAAGTTACCTTTCTGATGTCCTGGATGGTCATTCACCCTTTCCTTCAATCTGCTCTAGCCATATGGCCCCCTTGCCCTTCAGGACCTTGCATTTGTTATCCCTTTGCCTGAAATCCTCTTCCGTCAGATATAGCACCTTCTCAAGGAGGCCTCCCCTGACTACTGTATTTATAATTGGGATAATCCACAAAAACACCTGTTTCCCCTCCTTGACTGATTTTCCCCCACAGCACTTAATGATACCTAAATACTGTGCATTTGACTTATTTATTTCATTAATTGCCTCACTCCCTCCACTAAAATGTGAGTTCCCTGAGGCAGAATGGTTGTTGTGGTTTCTGCTGCACCCCCAGGGCCCACGTTGTGTTCAATACATGTTTGTTGAATGAACAATAGATGTTTGTTGAATGAACAAATAAAATGGATGAATCTCAGAAGATATTGTACCTGAATTGATGAGTCAGAGGGAGGAGTGTTTTTATTTCACACTCATTTATTGAGACTCAGCTATCCTTTGGACACTGTGATCATTGCTGGGGGAAACAAGAAACAAATGAGACTGTTCTTTCTTCATTCCAAGTCCACGGGGGGCCACTGCCCTGCTTATTCAGAATGGGACCCAGACCTCACGGTGGTTTATCCAGGCAGTACTGCTGATGGTCCTGTGGGATAAGTTTCTCCATTTTTTCCCTTTGAAAGTTTTTTTTTAATTAAAAAAAATTTTTACATAAATTTTTTATTTTTGAGAGACTGAGCACAAGTGGGGGAGGGGCAGAGAGAGAATCGAGACACAGAATCTGAAGCAGGCTCTTGGCTGTGAGCCATTAGCACAGAGCCCGACGCGGGGCTCGAACTCACAAACGCTGAGATCATGACCTGAACCGAACTTGGATGCTTAACTCACTGAGCCACCCAAATGCCCCACCCTTTGAAAGTTTAAGGGACTGTGTCCAGTGTTTTTGAAAACTGTTTTCAGAAAGATTTCATGAAAAATTTCCATCTACCTAAGGGAGCTAGAGAAGATCAGAAATGAGAAAGAGACAAACATTTAACAAACCAGTTTTACTGTCAGAATATCCCATATTCTGCTTTGGTGGCTAGACTTGAGAATGAAGTTTGGGGATTACTTTTTGATGTAAATGTATCCTTATGAGATCACTTCTCTGTCTCTGGGGGAATAGAGATGTGGCTAAAGTGTATTTTCTGGTAAGGGGTAGGCCAGGTGTATTCAAATTTGAAATTTAAAAGGAACCACTACAGCTCTGAGTCCAATGCAGGGTTGAGTAGCAGTAAAATGGTTGACTAAAAATTATTGTACGTTAAAACGTGTCTGTCAAATATTATTTTATAAGAATCTGGGAAGAGCCAGCAACTTGTCGGGGGAGCAGAGCCCTCGTCCACATCCACAAAGGACTTCATGGTTGGTGAAATCGAGGTTCTCAGGCCGACAAAAATTGTGAAATGGGAGGTCCATCGTCTTCATAAAAATGACAGAGCATCCTAAACACCTTTCTGGAATGTTGAAAGGGTCGTGTCATAAATCGTAGGGTGCCAAGAATGTTGCGTGATAGCAGGAACAAGAGTGGAGAAAGGTAGTCTCTGCTAGAGAAAGAGACAGCTATTGCTGGAAAAGCAACAGGGTTCTTACGTACATTTCTGTGCTAAGAAACTCGAGATAATGAGGATTTTGCATAAACAGAACAAACAAATCAGAGACAAACAGAAAAAAAAACACAGTCATCTCTCTCTCTCTCTCTCTCCCTCCCTCCCTTCTTCCGTCTCTCTTTCTCTTTTTGGTGTAAGTCACTGGCACTAGCCTTTTCCATGACTGTATACCAAAGATTCTCTGGCATTAAATGGGAAAATAGGAAACTTCAGAAGACCCAGGTAGAGTTTTGGTGAAAAAGACTAACAAAGGCTTTAATCTTAAACCCTGGGAGGTGTCTCGCCTCTGTAACTGGAAGCAGATTTGATATGATTCCTTTAATTAAAACCATCTGATGCACAAACCCCTTTCTCAGTTGCCCTGAATAACTTATTTTCCAACTCTGTCTTCAAACAGTTTGTCTTCCAATAAAGCATGTTATCATTTGTTCAGAAGACTGATAACCCAAGAGTCGTGAATAATGGAAAAACGACAAAACTTGCTGTACATAATCAGTTGGCAAAGGAAGAAGAAATAACAGCTGCTCCACTGTTGGTAACATATATTTTTAAACTGAGTTTGTAAGTCAGTATGGGTGCCAAGTCACAGATTTTCTTCAACAATCTCAGGATGGCTCAAGGACATGCAGATAAGAGTTTGTTGGTGGCTTTCTTATGTCCCAGAGACTTTGACTTTGGAAAGATACTGGGCAAGGGAAAAAAATCCTTCTAGAACCACAGTTGCTGAGGATCCCAGACCCTCCAATGGAAATGCCACTAGAACCAGACAGCGACATTGTTACAGGCACATTTTCGTCATCTGTACAGTGTCAACCTCTGAATTCAGGTAGCCATTGATTTATGTGGGAAAAAAACCAATGTGTTCTTAAAAAGTCGATTGTCAGTCAGATTTTGGTAAATCAGAATAAATATTCAATGTAGTGATAGAACTTGATCTTTATGGGACTCTGGATAATCATTTTGCAAGATAAGGAATTTTTGGAGGAGTGTCTTGGTGCAGGTGATTTAAGTTGGCTTCTCTCCTTTCTGGCTCTGTGATGGTTGGTAAGGGTTTTGACCTTGAGGAACCCGTATTCTCATCTATAAAATAAACACCATACGGTCTTATTTGCGAGGGTCTATCAAAATGAGATCATGGATATATTGTGATTTGTTGATTTTATTTATTAATTTTTAAAAGTTATGAAATTGAAAAATACAGAGAATAGCCTAACAGATTCCCATGTACCATTAGATTTATTTACTTACTTATTTATTTATTTTTAAGTTTCTTTTGAGAGAAAGAGAAAGCATGAGTAGGGGAGGAGCAAAGAGAGACAGGGAGAGAGAGAGAGAATCCCAAGCAGGCTCTGCACTGTCAGCGCAGAGCCCGATGTGGGGCTCAAACTCACGAACCATGAGATCATGACCTGAGCTGAAGTCGGACGCTTAACCAGCTGAGCAACCCAGGTGCTCCTCCAACCACTAGATTTAAAAATTTGTTAGATTTGTCTAGTTTCCTCTTTTCTTTTTTTAGAAACAGAATATAAACCATGCAGTTGATGGTTCCTTATCTCTTCCTTTATTTCCTCCATGGTAACCACTATCCTAAAATTGTGCTTTTATATTTATTCTATATGTATGTATCCCTCAACAATATATAGTATTGTTTTGCAACTTTTACATATTTACATAAATAAAATAGTTTTAAATCTTTTTGCAATCACCTTTCATGGAACACTGATTCTGGGAGTTAGCCATGTTGAAACATTAACAGGTAGTTTCTTCATTTAAGCTACTTTCCTGTCCCATTACATGTAATTATCCATTTCCTCAGTGACAAACTTTGAACTTGCTTCTGATTTTTGCTGTTCAAATAAGGGTTCAGTGGACATCCTGTACATCTCTTCTTGGGCCTATGTTGGGTTTTGTTTTTGTTTTTGTTTTTGTGGGAGTACATCTAGAAGTAAAATTACGGGCCATAGGGATGTGCCTCTTCAGCTTTGCTAGATATTTATTGACAAATTGCTCATACAAATATTTGTAACTTCCACATAGGAAAGTTCCAGTTTTTCCATTTCCTCCTTAAAAATTAGTGTTTTAGATGTCTTATTTTTCTGAAATGATATATTACATCAATGTGCATTTCCTTGATAGTTCCCACGACTGAAAAATTTTCCATGTTTCAGTTTTTGCTGTGTCATTTGCCTGTTCATGTCCTTTACTCATTTTGTTATAGTACTCTTTGTATTATTATTATTATTATTTTATTTATAAGAATTATACTTATTTTTAATTAATGTGAAAAAGAGCTCTTTCCAAGTATGTGGTTTGTGTTTTAACTTAGTTTACTGTATCTTATTTTATTTTTTAAATTTTTTAAGTTTGCCATATCTTATATCATGAAAAGTTAAATTTCTGATATAATCAAATTTAATGTAATAAAAAAAAGAGAATCAACCTTTTTCTTTGATTGGTTCCATTGGCATTTTCTTTAAAAAACAATTCATTTCCCTATGTTCACAAAGAATAATCTCTCCCTATTTTTCTTTTCAAAGTCCTAATATTCTCATTTGGGTTTTTAATCTGTTTATGAAGTGAGGTTGGAGTAAGTTGTACTTTTTGTGTGTGTGTGTGTGTGTGTGCATATAGACAACCGCAGTCATATGCATTGTATAGTTGATCCTTTTCCACTGACTTGTAATGACACCTCATATACATGTGGGTTTTTTTTTTTCCCTGCCTGGGCTTTCTCTTCTATTTCATTGGTGTATTTCCTCATTTTTTTGACAAATACCACATTTTTTTTCAAGTTAAAAGAACTTTATTTGTTCTTGTACTTGCACATCTTCTTAGTCGTCAAATGGTTGTGACTGTTCTTGGCTTCTCTCTTCTCCATACAACTCTTATTAACTTGTCAAATTCTGTAAAACAGCGGGTGGAAAGATTATAGGAATTGCATTAAAATTTATAGATAAATATGATAAAAATGATATCTTAATGATATTGAGTCCCCTTTCCATTACCACTATATATTTCTCCATTTACTTAGTTTTTTTTTAATGTCACTCAATAATGTTAAAATGTTCTGTAAAATCTTGAACATCTTTTGTATATACTTGCAATCACTTAATTTTTTTTTGTTCCTTCTGTGACTGGATACTTTTTTAAAAATTAAAATTTTCTCCTTAGCCGTTGCTTGTAAGATTGTTTTTGTTCAAGCCACTTTGTCAAACTTGCTTAAGTTCCAGTTATCTGCCGTGTATTTTCTTTTATTTATTTGTTTAATTAAATTGTTGGAAAATAATGATGGTTTTATTTTTTCTTTCTAATTCTTAATTTTTTGTTTATTTTTTTATTGCACTAGCTAGAAGCACCAATATGATAAGCTGAAAAGAAACAGATAACTTGTCTCTAATATTTCATAATTAAGTATGATGTTCACTATAATGAAGCACCACGTATTAGATTAAGGTTAATTCTTTCTATTTCTCAATTGCTAAGAGTATGTTTTGCTCTTTAATCATGAACCAATATCAAAACTTATTGGATGTCCTTTTTTTTTTTTTTTTGGATGTATTGGGATGAATTCACGGTTTTTCTTCTTTAAAAGGTGAGTTACAAGGGCACCTGGGTAGCTCAATCAGTTAAGCATCTAACTCTTGGTTTTGACTCAGGTCATAATTTCACATTTTGTGAATGTGAACCCCATGTCTGTCAGTGTGGAGCCTGCTTGGTACTCTCTCTCTCTCTCTCTCTCTCTCTCTCTCTTTCTCTCTCTTTCTTCCCCTCCCCTGCTGGCTCTCTCTGTCTCTCTCAAAATGAATAAATTAAAAAAAAAATAGAGGTGAGTTACATCAATAGATTACCAATAATTGAATTATCCTTGCATATCTAGGATAAACCCTAATTGGTCATAATTTAACATACACACAAAATGGGTTTATTTTGCTAGTATTTTATTTAGGATTTTATATTTATATTGTGAGTGAGATTAGTGATTTTTTTTTCATACAGTAGTTTAGCTAATTTAGCCTTAAGGTTATATTAGCTTCATAAAATGAGTAGTGGACCTTTCTCTCTTTTCTAAACTCTGAATAATTTGTACAAAATATGAATTATCTACTATCTGAAGATTCAATAAAGGTGGCTTGAAAACCTTTTGAAGCTTCTTTCTTGTGTGTGGTTAGATCTTAACTGATCACTTTGAAATTTTATATATGAGTATGCTAGTTTACATGTTTTTCATTAGTCAATTGTTGGTCATTTATATTTTTCTAGAATTTTCATTCACTTTACATTTATTGGCATAATGTTTTATATAATGTTTTCATAAGCTTTAAGAAAAACTCCATTTTATCTGGTCATATACCTTCTTTCTTTGCAATATTTTTCCTATTCCTTTTTCTTTTTTTTTCCCTGCTCAGTCTTCTAGAGCTTTATATTTCCTTTATGTGTTTTCTTCCTCAAAGAATCAGTTTTCTGTTTTACTGATCAATTGTGAAAAATGTCTTTGTTTTCTCTTCTATTAAGTTCTGGTTTTATATTTGACCTTTCCTTTAGGCCAACTCCGTTGCTCTTCTCACTTCTAGAGCTGCTGGGCTTTTAACTCTTTTTTCTTTCCTACCATGTGCACTGAAAGATGTATACATTTCCTTTGAAAGAATACTTAGACTACTTCTTATATATTGTGTTATATTTTCATTGCTATTCAGTTCTAAGTATTAAAAATGTCTTTATGCCCCTGGGTGGCTCAGTCGGTTAAGTGTCTGACTTCAGCTCAGGTCATGATCTCATGGTTCATGGGTTCCAGCCCCATGTCAGGCTCTGTGCTGACAGTTAGCTCAGAGCCTGGAGCCTATCTTCAGATTCTGTGTCTCCCTCTCTCTCTGACCCTCCCCTGCTCATGCTCTCTCTCTCTCTAAAATAAATAAAAACATTAAAAAAACTAAAATAAATAAATAAATAAATAAATAAAAATGTCTTCATTGATTATGAATGATTTGGAAGTGTGTGTTTAAATCTCCAAATGCGTATTTTCACCTATCTTTCAATTGTCGGTTTCTAAGTTTATGGCATTTTATAAGAATTTTAATGCTATAATTTTATGTCTGTTTCAGCCTGTTCTGTCTTCTGTTCCCTAGCTCTAGGGTTCCTAACTGACCCTGCTTGTTATGCCTGTTGGTTTTCTCTCCCTGCAAATCATTTCCAAGTGTTGGTTAAGTTTTTTTCACTTTGAACTCATCTTCAGCGGGGGTGTCTTTTACATGGGTTTCCTGTGCCTTTGGCTGTGAAAGTTTCTCTACAGGGTATTTTGTATTTGTTTCTACTGGAAGCCTCAGTGTTTCATTGGTCCAGGACCTGTTTTTAGGTGGATTTCTCAGCATGCTATTTCTTTATCACACAGCTAGTATAAATTTTAACCTTGTACCCACCTATGTTGCAGTTTTGGGATTATTCTTTTTCCTTACGTAAACTCTCTCTTCTTCCTAGAAGCCATGGAGGTGATAAACCATTATTGCCCTCACTGGTGAGAAGCTGCCCTTCCAGAGTTCTTGTTCTGTAGATTTGATTCTAGCCTCTGCCTTATCATGGGATCAAAAAAAAAAAAAAAAAAAGCCTTATGTTTCTGGGTGGACATTGAAACTCCAGCCTCAGCCAGGAGGCCCTCTGGACCACTGATGCCCTCAGCTTGCAGGCTTACCAGTCTAGTGGTGAGTAACTTCCTTTTGGTAATTCTCTTTTGAGACAAAGCAAACAAACTTGTAATAACCAATGTAAAATTTTACAAATGTAAGCTAGAGATACTTCTTATCTTGAACTGCAAACTATCATTCCTGAGGTAAATTATTCTTTAAAAAAAAACATTTTTAAAAAAAATTATTTTGAGAGTGAGAGAGAGTTCAAGCAGGGAGGGGCAGAGAGAGAGGCAGAGAGAGAATCCCAAGCAGGCTCCACACTGTCAGCTCAAAGCCCAATGCGGGCGCCAACTCATGAACTGTGAGATCATGACCTGAGCTGATATCAAAAGTCAGATGCTTAAAGCGACTCAGCCACCCAGGTGCCCCTGAAGTAAATCATTCTTGTAAATAATTGTTTTTATGTGCTAGCTTTGCTTAAAGCAGGGTACACATAATTACTTTAAGTGAGCTTCACTTTCAGAGGGGAAATCTAAGTGTGAATTATAGTTCTGTTCTAAAATTGTCTTAGAACCTTGGGGGGGGCGGGGAAAGACAAGTCCTGGCTGCAGGGAGATGATGTAATTCCGTTTACTGCTGATTTATAGAAATATTTACCTTTACATCACTGTTAATTCTCTCGACCAGGATCAGTCAGACCCTGGTGGGTTGTGGAAAGCTAAGAAGCTTAAAGTGATGTGTGTAGTTTTATATGTCTAAAATGTTGGATTCTGGCATTTTGATAGATTGACAAGATTTGCACTTATCTGCTTTTTCACTGAGTTCTAAACATAGATATGGGCTTTTTTCCCCACATGGAGACTACAAAGAATTTATTTCCTAAAGAACAATTTTTTCCCATTCTAGGCCTGATTATCTTTGACAGGATGAAGTTTTGTCAGAAATAGACATTTCTGTTGGTTAGCCAGATTTATAAGAGTCTGAAACATTAACTAATATAAATTAATATGGAAATTAACATTTTAAAAAATGTTTACCAATACTAGATTTTTACTTTGCATTGTTATAGAAACCATTTCAAAAGGCAGAGGAATAGTTAGTAAACTCAGATAATTTCAAAACTGTTTATGATTTTGCTTTAAAAAGCATTGAACAGCTGGGGCTCCTGGGTGGCTCTGTCAATTGAGCATCCAACTCTTGATCTCGGCTTAGGTCATGACCCCAAGGTCATGGGATCAAGCCCCGTGTCAAGCTCTGTGCTAAGCGTGGAGCCTGCTTAGGATTCTCTCTGTCCTTCTGCCCCCTCACCCCTCCCTCTAAAACATAAAAAAGAATTGAACAGGTTAGGAAAAATCAGTAACTTGATTATATAAGCAGATCACTTGTAGGTGTTACCTGCATTTCGGTACCTCCTATGACAAACAATCCAGTAATAAATTTGAAAACTCAGGTGTTAGTGCCTTTAAAAGAGCCCCTTTAAATAATTGGGAAAAGAAATAAAAACAGGATCCTAACTAATAAATATCTAATTGTTTTTCCCAGCTTTTGACACTGGCCAATATGTAGTCATTTAAAAACAGAATTACCATTGACTTTACCTTCTGTTAAAAGCTGTTGTTTGATTGAACCAAAGGACTTTAGTGGAGATTGGGCTGAAGGTGGAGAGAAGGCTAATCAACCATTGCTGTGATGAGAACATGCTCACATTTCCTTACATGGTCTACCAGAGGCCAGCCCTATGCCATTACCCGATAATCATAAACTTCAGGATATGTGGGCATTGATTTCATTTAAGAGATAAAGAATCTAATGATCGGTTGTATTGAGCCTTTTTGACACTTTCTACTTAATTCTACTCTTTTTTTGAATTTTTTAAAGCTTTTGTTTGCTTATTTATTTATTTTGAGAAAGAGAGAAAGTGAGAGAGAGAGAATCCCAAGCAGGCTCCATGATGTCAGCATGGAGTCCGAGAGGGGGCATGAACTCATGAACCCGGAACTCTTAACCTGAGCCAAAATCAAGAATCGGACGCTTAACCAACCAAGCCACCCAGATGTTCCCACCAAATCTTAGGGTGACTACACCGAATTTCACAGTACACAAGTAGTTAAAACACTTTTTTGATACCTTACTTGCCATTTGGTGTAGGTAATTTCTATTCCTGAAATAATACTATCATTAGCATTATACAGAAGCTATTTGAAACACTCCCTCAAAACCACCTATTGCTGTGGTTGAGAATTAGACTGTCTGGATTCAACTTCCAGATCTGACCCATCCAGTGGTTACCATTGACAAAGTTGCTTTGGCGTCTCGTTTTGTAGAATGCAGGTGATAAGAGTATGACCCTCTCTGGGTACCTGGGAGGATTAGAATATACACAGAAATGAGCTTTCATTGTTGGCCTTTGTAATTAAAAATGCATTTATTCCGTATGGAAACACACTCAAAGAGGCTGAAGGATAGCTCTTACCAACATACTAATGACTGAACATTTCTGCCATTCTTTTGGGAAATAAAATTTGATTTTTCTCCCGAGAAACCAATCGGTCTGTCTAGATTGATGATTCTACGGGAAAAAATAAATAATAATGTCTGTCTTTTCAGATATTTCAGCCTCTTTAGGAGTGAGCCCTAGACAACTGCTTTCAAATATTAGCTCTAGCTGTGCTTTGCTCATTACTCATCTTTCTAATCCAACATTTAATGAAAGAAATCTGATTTTCACATCTGGGCAAAGAGAGCTTAAATATCAATTGTTTTTATTCATGCTGCCTTGTCCAATTCCTTTCATTGTCTTCACAATGTCATTTTCATGCCTCCTTCTCTTTCCCTTGCTGCTCAGAGCCGAAGCCTTTCCAACTGGACCTATCCACTGTGACTTGAAATGCTAGCTTTCCAGCTGGGAATGGGGTGTGTGTAAACTGCGGAAAGCCTGTGCTTGTGAGTTTCTGGTTTGCATTAGACCATCATGGTTTATTGTTCTGAAGGCTCTTGGAGGAGGGTCCTAACCCATGGTGCCATGCAACGTCTCCAGGGTGAGCTGCTCCTTCAAGACGGCTGTGCACTTGACATTCCAGCGTTTAGAAATCGCTTGAGTAAATCTTTAGATACAGTTCATCACCACCATGTTTCAAATGAGGATAATCCAAATCCCTTGAAAGCACGCATAAAATATGTAATTGCCCTTGAAAAGAAACACAAATAATTTATTGGTAAATATTTGTTTTACCAGACCACATCCCACTTCCCCAGGCTGCAATCTGTACTCCACAAATGGTAGTAAAACCCACATTTTTTTATGGATTCACTGTGATCCTAAATCAGTGGCTACTTCTAAAGTTTTTTTTTCTGAGTCAAAAAGTAATAAGAGACAGAGTAAAGGGTCTTTTATTGATTCCACTGTTGACTTCCCTGACAGAAGTTTCCATTACTCCCTGGGCTGATTTGCTGTTGCTCATTAGACCTCGTCTAAACTGTTGGCATTCGAGACCTTCTACATCTGAATTCTTTATATTTACCTCTCTGATCATCCGAGCAATGTTCCACCACCCCCCCCCCCGCTTTCTCTGCAGCTGAGTGTGCAAGTCCAGGGCTCATGTCAGTTGTCCTTATTTCTGATCTCTTACTTAGAGGCTCTTCTTCCCTCCCTCTAACTCTGTATTCTCATTTCTAGCTCTCTCCTGATCTTGACATTCTTGAGGTTAGAAATCAATCTGTGTATGCAATGAGGGATGGTCTCATATATTGCTTTGGATTCCCAGCATTCCCAGGGTGATCACTGGTACCCCCATCCCTGACAGAGATGCCATTTATTTCTTTGATGTCCCATGTTGAAAAAGTCCTTGACCATCCATGTCTGTACATATATTTTGTTCATTGCCTCATCTGTGTCTAAGGAACCTATGTTTTCAAATGACTGTTACAGTGCCTATTAAGCATCTTATTACTGAAGGCAATGTTCAGGATAAGTTTTCAGATGTACTCTCTTTCATATATAACGCAAAAGCTATCTGGACCTATCCACTGTCTAGACTTGCAATCTTGACTTCTCATTATCTAAAAATCTAGAGGAAAAGTTGGGCAAAGACAGGAGGAGAAAATGGAGAGGTTGAAAAAACTTGTCCTGAGAAAGTCAAGGACAGGCTGCAGGGATATGTGGAAGATAGTAACAAAAGGAATAAAGGTTTTCCAGTGATACAATGTGTCCACATTTGCCTGTTCATTTCTTTTTCAAAGTGTCTTTTGTCTCCTCAAACTGAATCATTACGAGAAAAAGAAAGCCGTCAGTATTTTGTTCAGGAAGGTACCTTATTCAGTTTTTTGGTTTATATTTGTGGATGTATCAATTCACACTTCCTAAGATCAGAGTTTGGAAAAGGGTTAATGAATCAATTTGATTGCATTGCACCTGCTCAGTCTGCTGATGTCTAGTAATTTATGAGCATTCCAATTATTCATAGCTGTTTAAGAACGGAGAATATTCTAAGCATGCTTAACAAATCCATTATCCGTGAAAAACTGTATGTATTTAGATGATTCCCGGGGTAATAGCATTCTCCATTCCACATGTTTGAAGAGGTTTTCTTGAGAGTTTCAATCTGTCACGGGATCTCTGCCTACAGACTCCCGTGATGTGTGCTCACCACGGGAAGAAGGCTCTTTGTACCCAGAATGGCTCTTTTTCACTTTACTATCCTTGGACTTGGAAGAAAAGGAAAGAGAAGGCTAGGCCATATTTTCTTGTTCGGATGGGCACAGTCTTATGAGGCCCTTTGTATTAAACTTCTGGAAAAACATTTTATGCGATGCTCCTTGTACGGGGTTGGGATAAAGTTAGGAAGCGGGCACAGGCTTCTGCTGACGTCTGTGGCTGTTTTAACCTTCAGAAATGTTTAATGTGCCATGATTACAAACCTCAAGAGTATTTAAGACAAAGTCTTCATTCATTCATTCAATACAGAAGGACTGAGTACCTCTGATGTGCAAGCACTACACTTGTTGCTAGGGGTGGGGTGACAAGGAAAACAGCCTAACCTCATGGGGCTTACATTTCAGCCAGGAGACTAAAGGTAGTAAACAGAGATGTAGAGGCATATATATCTCCTTTGGTTCTGTTTCTCTGGAGACCCCTGACTGACACAGGAAGTGAAGAAGACTCTAGCAGAAGGAAGCGCATATGCAGAGGCTCTGAGGTGGGAGGGAGCTGGTGTTTGAGGGAACAAAAAATGGATGGTATTGCTGAAGCCAGGAGAGCTAGAGGCTGGGGGAGCAACCAGGCCAGAATTTTGTGTTGTGGAGTCATTCATGTAGAGCTGGAACTTTAAATACAGCTGTAAATATTAATTCCTTGAATTTGCATAATGCTCTGTTCTTTTTTTCCCCCCTAAATTTATTTACTTTCGAGAGAGAGAGAGAAAGAGAGAGTGAGCACAAGCAGAGGAGGGGCAGAGAGAGAGAGAGAGAGAGAGAGAGACAACACGAGCAGAGGAAGGGCTTAGAGAGAGAGAGAGAGAGAGAGGGAGAGAACCCCAAGCAGGTTCCTTGCTGTCAGCTCGGAGCCCAACGTGGGGTTCAAACCCACAAACCATAAGATGATGACCTGAGCCGAAATCAAGAGTTGGGTGCTTAACCGACTAAGCCACCCAGACACCCCAAGATTCTGTTCTTTGAAATCCACTCAATCTTCAAAATTTTAAATTATTTAAATTATTTACATATTTTGCATTCTTCTGCTTTTCTTACTATCATGTACAATTTCCATAAATCACTCACAAGCACTCAGAGTTTCATTTTCCTCCCTCTACTCATCTCTCCCATTTCCTTTCTAGATAGTGTGCTGCCTTCCTAGACACTTCCTCTTTCAACTGTCAAGTTACTGGTGCACTTGAGCATTTCTGCTGAGTCTTTAAGTTCAACTTCGTACTTTGGATCCACAGTTTATCCTACTCGATCAGTCTTGCTCCCCATGTCCTTCACTGTGATATTTAGTTCTGGGACCCAGACTTTCTTTTGAGAAATGATCCCTGTCTCGTGCTGGATGGTCTTGGAGGTGTTTGGGAAAGGAAACTTGCCTTCCTTAAGCTGAAGTGTGGGATGTGGGAGGTGGCTGGGCTGGTCCATCCTCATGGTGTCTCCCCTGAAGAGATGATCTTGCTATTCTAGGTTCTCAGCTCTGCTCTGGTTTCTTATCCTTTCTGAAACCTGGCTCTTTAGTTTTGCCTTATGATGCTGTAAGTAATCCTATTATATTCCTAGTAAGCTCTTCCCACAGATTAGCAAGAAACAGTTTCTGTGGGAGGGGCGCTTTGGTGGCTCAGTCGGTTAAGCTTGGTCTGTCCAACCCTTGATTTCGGCTCAGTCATAACTCACAGTTCATGGGTTCAAGCCCCACATTGGACTCTGTGCTGACAGTACAGAGTCTGCTTGGGATTCTCTCTCCCTCTCTCTACCCCTTCCCTGCCTGTCCTCATTCTCTCTCTCTCTCTCTCTCTCTCTCTCTCTCTCTCAAAAATAAATAAATAAACAAAAAAATACAATAAAGAGTGACAGGAAAAGACTCCAAAGAACTTGGAAATAAAGCTATCTTCTGAGAGGATACAGTGGAATGAAAGAGTGATGCAAGACCCAGTTGGGCCCATCAGTGAGTTTGTTATTGAAGTGTTCCAGAATTTCTCCCAGAATTCCAAGGGAGATGCAATCTCAGGGGAATGGTATGAATTCTGTGCAAAATGTGGGAACCTACTGGGCTGTTTTGTGGCACCTGAAAATGGTTGGTCAGCCTGGATTGTGGAAAATAGAAGCCCAATACAGTGGTGTTATGGGAAACAGCTTCCTGGTTCTGCTGTAGTGTCTGCAGTGACATGGGCTAACCTGGCGGACACAGACAGAACCATCATTCTGGCCCCAAATGGCTGACCAATTCACCCTTTTGAGGGAACCCCATGGCCATAAAGAACCTTATAATAAAATCGTTATTCCTGTAACTTGGCTTCTGGGGGAGGAAGAGGTAGAAACAGGCCAAGAGGAGGATTAAGGCTTGTCTAGCAGATACATTTCAGTGAGAATTAATATGCTGACAATTTTGGTTCCTACAGGAATCTGGTGGGATTAGTTAATGTGAGTCCATGCTGAGATACTGATCCAATTTCTGAGCTTATGAATTGGAGGATAAGGCAGTAGACTGTGGTGAATTCATTCATTCATGTACCATCACGAAACCAGAACTTCTATGCACTTCCAGAAAGCCTTTTTTTCCCCTATTTTATCTTATAGGCAAAGGTTGCCACCCAGGAAGGTTTTTTTAGGAAGGGAGTGACACGATCAGGTTAGAAGGAATCTTAGCTGCAGGGCAGAGAGACTCTGGCAAAAGAAAGCCCAGGTAGGAGATTTCTGCGATGCTCCTGGGGGAATGGAAGACGTCCGGACTAAGGTGACAGCAGCAGGGAGAAGATGGGAAGCCAGCTACTGGACTGAACTAGGGTCCTCAGATCTTGATGCCCCGTGGACATAAGGGATGAGGGATTGGCTGGAATCAGAGATAGCTAAAGAATGTTTTATTTGTCATTTTTCTCCCATTAAATAACCATACCCGAATTCCCACAATGCTGTAACAGTTAAATTGTGACAGGATGAAAAACAGAATCTGAATTAAATTAGTGCTCTGTCAGCCCATCACACTAAACCACGAATTTCCTTAGAGGCTTAGCAACATATTGGATAAAGTGAAATTAATCCTTCAGAGCCACAAGTTGTCATATGACGCTACGAATCCATAAACTATACTGGGAGCATTAGAAAAGGAAGCTAAAAAATGCAAGCAAACGCATCTGCATTCTGTCCTGCAAACAAAGCCCGGGTCACAGTGTCATTTTCTTTTGTGGCGACGAGCCAGGAGGAGGCTGTAAAACCTTGTTGACCTTTAGTCCAACACGTTGTGAACTGCACCCTCGCCCAAACTTCATGAAGCTTTGCAGTCCAGTTACTACTTAATACGATTCACCGCCCTAAATATAGAAAAGGCTGCAATTCTAACAGCAAGTGACAAAAACCAGAGAATTTCAAGTTCTTGTTGGCTGCTCTGTGTTACATTCCCCTCTAGGTGAAGTCAGCGCCTCCAGCCGCATTAATGAAAAAAACCCAGCCTGTTAGGAGAAGAATGAGAAGGGGCCGCAGATAAGAAGTGGCAGAGGATTAGAACTCTCCTCGACTTTTGGCTTTCTAGTTAAAATATTTCCTTTGTTTTAAATATCTTTACCACCAAGATCTGTAAGTGAGTTTTGTGACTTTTTCACGGGCTTGCATGAAATAAACGGTTGTGTGGTTATGTGATGAATTTGGGATCATGACCGTGGCCAATCTTGACACTGGAGAGCAGGCTTTCGGCTTTAGTCTGTGTGAGACAGTTGCAGATTTGCCAATAAGTCATGGAATACAGTAGTACATATGGGACACTGGAGCCCTGGCCACAGACGTTCTGAAAAGCAGACCTCACGGATGCCTGAAAGAACCAGAAACCTGTCTCATCTGATTCCTTTGGGCTTATCAATACTTCACTTTTAAGGGTACAAAGAAGACTTTGTGCCGCTCGGCTGATGGGCTCCGCTGGAGGGAATGTGGATGGCAGGGAATGTGCCAACAAACTAACTGAAAGAGAAAAGGAAATAAAAAGACAGCATAGACACCGTCAAAATAAAGTGCCATGTTTTTATTCACTCTATGGGACCACATTTATTAAAATGCCGGCTTCGCTTCTTAAGTTAATGCCTCCTTTCTTCTTCATATTCTCTTCTGATTGCCAACCCTCTGTTTAATGTGCTTCAAATACCAATATGCCTAATTTTATTAGGAAATATCACAAGCTTCTCAATTTAGGATAATAAAAATTATATCCATTCTTCTATTTTAACATATGGATACAGAGAGAGCTTATGGGGGGTGGGTAGTGGGGTGATTTCCTGGATTCTCATCTTCAGCTCAGGGGTCTCAACTTTTTTGCATTCAGTGCTGACTTGGGCATCCCAGACATTTTGATGGCAAATCTCCAAATATAAAACTAGGCAACAAAAGCAATCAACATAACTACTCCTACAGCAAAACCACATTTTGCCAAAGTCTCAAAACCACCTACTGCCATTGCAACAGTCGCTGTCACTCTTTGGCCTGGTGTTGCCATTTCAGCAGATTTCCTGTCCTGCCCCTTTCTCTTCTATACTCACGAGGAGAGTATATCACAGTTTTAGTAAACACACTATCTTTCTTTGAATACTCTGCTTCTTAATATTTGTTCTAAACTTGTTACTCCCCACTCTGCACCCACTCTGCAAATCCACAAAGCTTGACATTCCATCTGGCACGCATTGCTGAAATGGTGAGTTTTACTCTGTTGTAGCAAAAATAAATTATATACAGAGATGAAAACTTGGCAGCGAATTTATGTGGTCCTCGAGCATGCTTTGGCACACTGCCTTCACTCAATATTGGCACCTCGGATAATCTTGAGCAAGTCGCAGAGATTTTGTGCCTTGATTTCTCCTTCTGCAAAATCTGAGTAAATGTGGTTTTATAAAAATAAAAGCATCATGAGTCCTCTAAAGGTAATTGGCTAGATGACCTTGCTCCAGGTTGGATTCTCCAGGAAACTGACTCTGAGATGGAGATCAGCACACAGGAAGGAGTGTTCTTAGGATCAACAAGTATGAAAGGAATGGAATCAGGAGGACACGGCAGAGAGACAGACTGGATGTGGTTCCAACTCATAAGAGCTCAGCTAACCCCATAGGAGGCTCTGAGGCTGATATAGTCCTTTAGAATTTGGCCAGGTTGGAGTGAGGGAGAAAACTCATCTAGGCTGACCTGTCCTTGAAGATTGGCTGCCCTAGAAGTAGGCTGTGACATTGGGTGCAATGGTTCTTTGCATTGAGGCCACTTCCAGAGAGTAGAGAGCTGTCATCTGAAAATATTCCTAGCAGGTGGGAAACCAATGCTTCATTCCTGACGTGGGGATCTAGGCTGCACAGCACAGTACACATGACAAAAACCAAGTTAAAAGCAGCATATATGAACAACTTTGCTTTCCTCTATGGTGGTCAGAGGCCTTCAGTGGAGACAGAATTATTTATGGGATGTGTGGTTACGGTGAGAATTCTGTCTCTATCTCCAGCCCCATCACACAAAGGTCCTATATGCCCTGATGCTGTAGAAGTGGCTCAGGGATTCTAACAGGGAAACTGCCAATGGATTCTTCCTTGGATTGGGTTGATCTTTTTGCCTTCAATGAACCTTATTATCTTTGTGCACTCAGGACTATCTAACCTGGCTATCTATCGTCTCTAAAATTCAAAGTGGAATATTTATAACACTATATCTCTCAAGTTTGTTTATGTAAACGCGATCGATAGTTTAAATCAGAGCATTGCCTTTAGTTGATGTATCTCTTAACCTTGTAAAGTGGGACAGTTCTCCTAATATCTCCTTCTTTATGACCTGAACATTTTGAAGAGAACAGGTCAATGATCTTGTAGACTGACCCTCATTCTGCATGTACCTGGTTGTTTCCTCATGATGTTATTTAACTTGCTACTCTTCAGGGTAAGAAATTAGATAAGTCTAAAGGTTTGATAAGATTCAGTTTCAGCATTTTGGTAAGAATACTTGATTTTATCTATTTTGGAAAAGAAGAGTTACAAAACACATTTTGGATTTTCAAAATACATTGAAGTAAAAATGGACAGAAGTAGGAGGAAATAGATGATTCTAAAATCATAGTTTGAGATTAAAAACTCCTCTCTCAGTAACTCATATAAAAACAAGGCAAAAAAAATCAATAAAGGTATAGGAGATCTAAAAAGACTACCAGCCAACTTGACTTAACTGATATTTGTAAAACCTTATACCCCAATACTGAAAAATAACCATTCTTTTCAAGTATACAATGGTACACTCAAGATAGACAGACTGTGTGTTGAGTCATAAAACCAGCCTCAATATTCAAAAAGGATTGAAATTACGTAGCTTAGATTCTCTGATCATAATGGTATTAAATTAAAAATCAATAACAATAAAATAGGAAACCCCTAACATTTTAGAAATTAAGCAAAACACTTTTTAACAACTTATGGGTGAAATAAATCACAAAAGGGATTAGAAAATATTTTAAACTAAAAGAAAACAGAAGCATAGCATGTCCAAATTGTGAGAAGTGGTTACAGCAATGCTTATAGAAATGTATGACTTTAAATGCTTATATTTGCATGGTTGCACCAGTTTGCACTCTTGGGGGGAATGCAGACTGGTGCAGTCATCCTGGAAAACTGTGGAAAGGCTCCTCAAAAATTAACAATAGAACTCCCCTATGACCCAGCAATAGCACTGCTAGGAATTTATCCAAGGAATACAAGAGTGCTGATGCATAGGGGCACATGTACCCCAATGTTCATAGCAGCACTTTCAACAACAGCTAAATTATGGAAAGAGCCCAAATGTCCATCAACTGATGAATGGATCAAGAAGATGTGGTACATATATACAATAGAATACTACTCAGTAATGAGAAAGAATGAAATTTTGCCATTTGCAACAATGTGGATGGAACTGGAGGATATTATCCTAAGTGAAATAAGTCAGAGAAAGACAGATACCATATGTTCTCACTCATATGTGAAATTCGAGTAACTTAACAGAAGACCATGGGGGAAGGGAAGGAAAAGAACTAGTTACAAACTGAGAGGGAGTCAAACCATAAAAGACTCTTAAATACAGAGAACAAACTGAGTGTTGATGGTGGGCAGGGCAGGGAGGGGAAAATGGTTGATGGGCACTGAGGAGGGCACTTGTTGGGATGAGCACTGAGTGTTGTATAAAAGTGATGAAACATGGGAATCTACTCCTGAAGCCAAGAACACACTTTAAACTCTGTATGTTAGCTAACTTGACAGTAAATTATATTTACAAAAATAAATAAATAAAGTAGATATCAAGAACAGAATAAAAAAATAAATGCTTGTATTTGAATAGAAGGATCAAAATCAGTAATTGAGGATCTTCTTTAGAAAAAGAAGAATGGAGTAAACCCAAAGTAAGTAGAAGGAAGGAATTTGAAAAGATAAGAGCAAAAGGAAAACATAGCAATTGGAAATCTCATACCCTGTTGGTGGGAATGTAAGATGATACATGCACTCTGGAAGAAGGTCTGGAAGTTTCTCATAAAATGAAACATGTTCAACCCTAGGAGCCAGCAATTTCTCTTCTAGGTATTTATCCAAGAGAAATGAAAAGATATGTTCACAAAAATCGTCTGTACAGGAATTTTCATAGCCATTTCATCTATAATAGCCAAAGCTTAGAAACAACCCAGTGGAATTCTTCTCAGTAATAAAAAGGAGTGGACTGTGGATACAGGCAACAACATGGATGATTCTCAAGAATATTAGTTTGAATGGCAGAAGCTAACTCCACAAAGTATATACTGTCTACTGTACAAGTCTATTTATATGAAGCTCTAGAACAGGAAAAACTAATGCATGGTGAAAAACATCGTAACAGTGTATGTGTCAGAATGGGAAGTGGGGAGGGGATTGCCTGGGTAGGGTCATGAAAGAACTTCCTGGTAATTTTCTATTTCTTGATATGGACTTGGGTTACACAGCTGCATGTATTTCTTAAAAGTCAGCAATGTAATTTAATATTTGTGCATTTTATTGTATGTAAACTTTCCGCCAGAAGAGAACATTATAAACAAATATTGAACTCTACGTAATGATTTCCATACAGAATATTTAAGAGTAAACTATACTGATACATTTTACTTTGAAATACGCCAAAAACTAAAGTGAATTTATGGATAAAAAATACAGAGGGGAAGATGTAAAGACGTGCAGTAAAACAGATATAATAAAAAATCAATGGTACCATCTGAGCGGTAGGTGATGAGTTCTTTCAACTTGGTTCCTTGAAAATTGTCAAAATAAAAGGTAAAAACATTTTGGGTAGAATTGGGAGAAGTTCAATAAGGACTGGATAGTAGGTAATATTAGGGAATTATTTTTGCCAGTTTTCTTCAGCGTATTAGTGGTATTGTGGTTATGGATGAGAATTTTCTCTTAGGATAAGTGAACTAAAATGATTACTGAAGGGTCATAATGTCTGCAATTCAGTTGGAAGTGGTTCAACAAAAATTTAAATACAGCAAATGGGGCACAATGTTAACAGTGTTTGAATCTAGACCATGATTACTGGGATGTTTATTCTTCTTTTTTTTTCATTATAAAATATTGAAAAGGTAAACAGTAGAAGGAATGAGACATTATGTTAAAAGGTGGAGAATAAAAAAAAGGGGAAGCCTACATCTGAGACATTTAAAATTTCCAGTGTTCCTTCCAAGGACCAACCTGAGGTCAATAACTGTGGGGACCTATTGCTGAAGCTGGTTCAGAAGGCCAGGTCGTGCACTCTAATTTTGCCTTCTATCTTATTTTACTTCTCTGAACTGTTCTTATTTGCGAGTTTGAATGCAAACATCTGTGTACACGACCTTGACATTTTGTCCCGATTCTGGACTACATTGTTTATGCATTTGATACTGCATCTTTTCCACCAGAGATTAAAATCTGGGTTTCTAGACTCATTCCAGGCATTGACCTTAATAGCAGAATTTTACTTCACTGGAAATCCATTAGACACTTAACAAATTTACTGCCAAGAGGAAATGTAGGAGGAAGAGTGAGTATAACACGGTAAGGAGTCTGTAATTGTTTAGGCTTAGCTTCTGTTGTGTTTCAGTACCCTGAGAAGGACATAGAAACATAGTCTGTGGCACACAGCTATGGGCCTGTGGAAGAGGTTTGGGGGGGAGATATCCTTACAAGGACCAAGTAATCATGGCCACGGTGCTGTGAGTGTATTGGGATGCACCATTTGGCCATCTCCTTGGTCTGATTTTATCTTTGTGTCTGTGTCTGGGTACAGTTATGTTTGTGTGGATTTGCTCTAGGAGCTGGAAAGTCTTCTTTAGAGAAATTATGCTTTGCTTCATTTCACTAAAAATTTCCTTAACTAACATAACTTCCTATTACAGAATCTAGTTCTCAAAGGATTTTATGGCTGAAAATAAGACAAATATCTAGATAAAAATGTAAATATAGTGAATCTCAGAGTATCTCGAGCTGCCTCCATTTTAACTCACTGGATGATTTTTAATGAAAACTGGAGTGCTCTTTACATTGAGTACTCTAGATTAGCGGGACCCCAAACTAGCTGTCCTTTCCTCAACAATTTCATGGAGAGCTAATTTAAAATATAGATTCTTAGGTCTACCCCCAAATCCACAGAATCAGGATCTCTGGCTGATGGGCCCTTGGAATCACTCTCTTTTTTCAAGCCACCCATGTTGCTCAGATGGGTAGCAGGAAGGTTATAGACCTTTAGGCCAGTGCTTCTCAAACTTTAATGTGTAGGTGAAACACCAGAATATCTTGTTAAAAGACAGATTCGGATTCAGTAAGATTGAAGTGGAGCTCAAGATTCTCTGAATTTTTAACAGAGCTCCTTAATACTGCTGTTGGTCGGCAGACCACACCGTGAATAGGGAGAAACTAGGTCACGTCTCAAAATCTTTTCCTCAAAATTAGAGTCTTGTCTCCTTTCCAGAGAGCCTATTTGACCAGCACTCAGCATGTGACATGTTTTCTTCTCACTTCCCTACTTGATACCTCTTTGCTTTGAAATACTGCTTGAATAGTTGGTAACTCAGATTATGGTGACCATTCACCTCAATTTGCCCATCAGAATCCTGGTCTACACCCCCTATCCTGGCAAAATTATGAAATTATCTGCCACACTCACTCTTAGAAGTATCCCCATTTGGAAGATAAATTATAGAATGACCCTTTCTAAACCCACAAACATTGAGAAGGATATGGCACAATGTACAGAATGTAGGTTGTGTTACCCCAAATCCTGGGTGGGTTCAAATCCTGTTTCATTATTCCACACTACATCCATAGCCTTAAGGAAGCCAATCTCATCATTTCAGTTGTAAGACAGAAGTGGTTTATGATAAGGATCATTTATAGAAATGCTATAGGAAGCTTCTAGCACAGTGACTGGCATATAGTAGACACCCATATGCTTAGGCCCTATCTTCTTACAGTCCATGAAATGGACATCTACTCTACTTTGGAATGATAAAAATAGAGTGCTACTATCAAGTTAGGATCAGAAGCAGCTGTAATATTAAAACAATGCATCTGCTAAACTCTAACTGACATATGATATAAATTTATATGTCAGCATAAACTTATATGCTGTAGAATCTGTCATTGAACTCAATAGTCCCGATAGTCCCATGTAACTTACATGTCATCATGGACACTTCAGGGCTTGTTGATAAACCTAAATCCTGAACAAAAGAAATTAAGCCATTAACATTTGTTGAGTTCCAACTATGTACCAGATGGAGGGAGTTCCAAATTAGCATAGATCTCTAGCAAGGACAAAGAACAGAAATGCTCGATCCGTCTAATAAACAGAAAGAGTTAACAAGTTTTCACGGAGAACATCTGCAGCCAGTATTTTAGACCTAAAAACCTCACAGAAAGATTCTGATATAACTGCAGAAGCAGAAGAGAAGGTGGATAGGAACAGAGAAAACTTCATACTCTTACTGAAGGAAAATCCCCATGAAAACATATCCAGTAGGTAAGGACGTTTGAACAAGGTATGATCCATAATTGATTCCTAGACCTCCCATCAATGAGCTATGCAGGCTCACCTGAGTAATTTCATTACCTCTGCAGTAACACGACTGAGTATTTTAAAGAATTAGAAATTTGGGGAAACCATTCAGTGTTACGGCAGGGTTTTCATTTATCAGGAACCTATCTGGGCCAGGCCTGTGCTGTACATGCATTATATTATTGAAAATCCAAAACAACTGGGGCTCCTGGGTGGCTCAAATGGGTTAAGTGTCTGACTCTTGGTTTCAGCTCAGGTCATGATCTCACAGTTCGTGAGGTCGAGCCCTGTGTCGGACTCTGTGCTGACGGTGTGGAACCTACTTGGGATTCTCTCTCCTGCTCTCTCTGCCCTTCCCACATTTCTCTCTCAAAATAAATAAATAAACTTAAAAAAATCCAAAATAACTTCATGGGGTGAATAGTATCATTATCTCCATTGAACTGGTGAGGAAACTGAGACACAAGAAATTACATTTCATGCATGGTCACATGGGTCTCTTCTGAGAAACAGAAGTTTGAATGCGATTCAAACTCGGGTATGTCTAACTCTGAGATCCTTAATCCTAACCACCACGAATGGTTGCTGGGTGTTAGTTAATGCTGCCATTCTTTCCACATTTCAAAAAACAACATCTTATTACTCCACAGTCTAATGTGACCAACTTGGGAACTGGGCTCGGGAACAGGGATCATGTGAGATACATCTAAATATGGAGAAAAGACAGCAGCAATCCACTGCACTGACTTGGAGTTGGGGCAATTAGACAAAATGTCTCAATGTATTTTACAGCTTTTTGTAGGTAATATTGAAGTACAATGTACTGCACATATTTACAGTGTACAATTTTATCAGTTTTGACAAATGTATACACCCGTGAAACCATCAACGTAATCAAGTTAACAATTATTTCTCTCTGCCTAGATTTTCCTCCAGCTTCTTTGTAATCCATCCCTCCCCCTGTCAAGAGCCACAGGCAACCACTGATCTGTTTTCTGTCACTATGGATTCGTTTACATTTTTTAGAATCTCATGTATATAGAATCATACAGTAAACACTCCTTGTTGCCATCCTTTTTTATTTTCACTCAGCACGATGATTTTGAGATCCCTCTCAGGTTTCAATTTGTTGAGCATACCAATAGTTTCTTTATTTTTGTTGCTGAGTAGTTTCGCGTTATATGGACATACCGTAAGTTGTTTATCCATTTACTTGTTTGTTGATGGTTATTTGAGTTGTTTTCAGTTTTTGTCTTCACAGATATGGTTCTACAAACATTTGTGTGCAAGTCTTAGAGTGGATATGTTTTCATTTCCCTTGGGTAAAAACCTATGAGTAAACTAGCAAAGTAGTATGGAAGGTGGATGTTGAACTTTTATTTATTTATTTTATTATTATTATTATTTAATGTTTATTTATTCTTGAGAGAGAGAGGATGAGTGGGAGAGGGGCAGAGAGAGAGGGAGATACAGAATTCGAAGCAGGCTCCAGGCTTCAGGCTATCAGCACAGAGCCCAATGTGGGGCCCAAACTCACGAACCGTCAGATCATGACGGGAGCTGAAGTTGAACGCTCAACTGACTGAGCCACCCAGGCGCCCCAGATGTTGATCTTTTAAAGGAACTACCAAACTGTTTTCCAAAGTGATTGTCCAATTTTTTATTTTCAACAACAGGTCTCTGTCCCCTCACCAACACTTGCTACTGTCAGTTTTAAAATTGGGGTACTTGGGTGGCTCAGGCGGTTTATCAGTTTAAAAATTGGGGCACTTGGGTGGCTCAGGCGGTTAAGCATCCAACTCTGGATTTCAGCTCAGGTCATGATCTCATGTTCATAAGTTTGAGCCCCACATTGGGCTCCATGCTGGCGGTGCAGAGTCTGCTTGGGATTCTCTCTCTCCCTCTCTCTCTGCCCCTCCTCCACATGTGCTCTCTCTTTCAAAGTAAACAAATAATATTTTTAAAAATTTAAAGATATATATATTAGTCATTCTATTGGATGTATAATGGAATTTCAGGAATTTCATGATTTTAATTTGCATTTCCCCAATGGCTAATAATTTGAACATCCTTTCATATGCTTATGGGCCAACTGTAGGTCTTTTAAGGTAAAGTGTCACTTTAAATTTTTTACTTATTTATTTTTTAAATGTTTATTTTTGAGAGAGAGAGAGAGAGAGAGCATAAGTGGGGTGAGGGGCAGAGAGAGAGGGAGAGAGAGAATCCCAAGCAGGCTCCATGCTGTCAACATGGAGCCCGATGTGGGGTTTGATCTCACAAACCATGAGATCATGACCTGAGCCAAAATCAAGAGTCTTAACCAACTGAACCACCCAGGCACTCTGTTTACTTATTTATTTATTTTTTGCTCATTTTAAAAACTAAGTTATCTCCTTGCTATTGAGTAATAAGAATTCTTTATATATTCTGGATATAAGTACTTGTCTGATATATACTTGGCAAATATTTTTTCGGGTCTGTGGCTTGCTGCTTTATTGTGTTAGTGGTGGCTTTCAAATAGTAAACACTTTAATTTTGTCAAAGATCAACATAACATTTTTCTCCCTCCTAAGGCATGTGCTTCTTGCATTCGATCCAAGAAACATCTGTCTTCTACTTCAAGGTCATAATTCTCCTATGCATTTTGTAGAAAGTTTTAGAGTTTTTGTTTCAAATTCTGGTCTATGATTCACTTTAATTTTTATGTATAGTGTGAGATAAGGGTCAATGGTAATTTTTTTTTTCTGTATAGTTTATCCAGTATCATTTGTTGAAAAGACTTTCCTTTTTCCATTGAGTTGTCTTTGTGTTTTTGTAAAAAATCAATTGACCAAATGTGTGTAGGTTTATTTCTGGATTCTCTATTATCTTCCATAGATGTATATGTCTGTCTTTTTACCAGTGCCATCTGTTTTGATTATTATAGCTTTATAGAAATTTTTGAAATCAGGAAGTCTTCCAACTTTGTTTTTCTTTCTATTTTTTAAATTTTAAAATGTTTTTAAATTTTTTTATTTATTATTGAGAGAGAGAGAGAGAGAGCAAGTGGGGAAGGGGCAGAAAGAGGGAGACACAGAATCTGAAGCTGGCTCCAGGCTCTGAGCTGTCAGCACAGGGCCTGACATGGGACTAGACCCCATGAACCACAAGATCATGACCTGAGCTGATGTCAGATGCTTAACTGACAAAGCCACCCAGGTCTCCCTGTTTTCTTTTTTAAAAAAATGCTTTGGCATTGGATAGTCTAGGTCTTTTGCATTTCCATACACATTTTAGAGTCAGTTTGTGGATATCTACCAAAAAAAGTCTGCTGGAATTTTGGTTGGCATCGCATGTAAATGTAAATCACTTTGGGGAAAATTGTTGTCTTAACGACTTTAAGTCTTTCAATCTATGAATATGGTATGTTTTCCCATTTATTTAGGTTTTCTTCACTTTCTCTTAGCAGTGTTCTGTAGTTTTCAGGATCACTCTTTACTGGTGTTGAAAAAGAAAGACTTGTGTCATCAGACTGTAATATGCTTAGGAAACTAGATTTTGCTGTTATTGTTGATTCATGTTTTATGAGTAATGAATGTTGAGATATATAAACTATTTGACCTTTCAGTTCTGGGCTTTCTTCTTACAAGAGCTCAATCCCAGATTAGCAGAGAAGCTTGATCTGGCCATGAGAACTCACTAACCAAGAGGCAGCTCATTGAACACTAATGGGCTTATGGAATCAGGAACATCAGAGTGTCATTGCAGATGGGGGAGGTAGTCATCTCTGGAGATTTTACATAAAGTTGAGATTCTTTTTTGGACTGTTACACACTTATCCTAGTTAGGGATAGATATCAGCTAGAGAACCTTGCATACCTACTTCTAACTGAAGAGAAGTCTGAAGCAATGCGACGTTTTCAGCCAGAGTGGAGACTCAAGAATTCAGTAGGTATGGGAGTAAATGCATGGATTTTGAATCAGATGACTGTGGATATGATTATTGGCTTAATAATTTACAGGGAATTTTTTTATTCTGGAGACTTCAACTTGTTGAGCCTCAGTTTCCTTTGTATCTACCTATAAAGATCTTTGTAAAAATAAAATGAATGGTATATGTAAAGCCCTTGACATACAGTAACAATTGAACAATGTTAATTTCTTTCTTTTCCTTTTTCTTTTAATGTTAACTTATTTATATTTGAGAGAGAGAGAGGAGAGAGAGAGAGGAGAGAGAGGAGAGAGGGGCTCGAACCATGAACCATGAATTCATGACCTGAGCCTAAACCAAGAGTTGAACACTTCACTGGCTAAGCCATCCAGGTGCCCGAATTCCTTTATTTTTCTTAGGTCAGTATTTAAAACATTGAAACAGTATATTCACCATTTTTTGAGATTTATTTTTTAAAGTCCAGACTTTGCCAATTTGTGTGTGTGTGTGTGTGTGTGTGTAGTTAGGTTGTGTTTGTAGTCTTCCTCCCTACTCTTCCTCTCTCCTTCTCTCTGTCTCTGTGTCTATCTCTCTCTTTCTCGTCAGCTCTATGAAGACACCAAACTTGTCTACCTGGCCAGTGGTTGTATTCCCAGATATTAGTATAGAAATTGGTTCATAGTAAGCAATAATATTTATTTCTTTTATTTTTTATTTTTATTTTTTATAAAGGAAGAGAGAGAATCTTAAGTAGGCTCCACGCCTGACACGGGGCTGGATCTCATGACCGACCGTGAGATCATGACCTGTGCCGAAATCAAGAGTCAGATGCTTAACTGACTGAGCCACCTGGGCGCCCCAATAATATTTATTTCTTAAATAAGCGAATACATACTGCTTGCAAGCTATTCCTATACAACAGTTGGTCTCTGGAAAGCTTCTTAATTGCCTGGTTTCCCTAAGAGAGGCCAAGATACCGGAACGCATTCCAATCAAAGGCTACGAAAGTGAAGAAACATATACAGATGGCCAGAGGCGGTTCATCTCATTCTTCTTCAGTCCAGAAAATAACTCCGAAAATAGAACCGTGCTTTTTTGATAGGGGTATTTTGCCTCATGGGATAGCTAATAGTTAAGCCAAAAAAAGTCTTGGTAATGAATGTTGTGACTATCAGGTTTTATAAGTTGATTCTAAATGGGCAGTGAATTCCTTTTTCTGCCGTAAATTTTTTCAGGTTTCACGTCTGTTTAACTTTGTAAAAGCGCCTGATGTAGAATCCAACCAAAGCTAAGGCACCATTATCTGCAAAGTTGAGAGCTATTGAGATTCTGGCTACTTAACACATTCAAAGGAGACTTTGAATGATCACACACAAGTCCGATCACTACAGGAGGGGCACAAGAAGAAAGGAGTGCTTGAGTACAGTGATTGAAACTCATAAAAGTCCTTCTAAGAGGCCCACAGGGCTGGTGACAGGAGGTTAATGCAGCTAGCCAGCTTCTTGTCTGGCATGTTAAGCCAATTAATGATAAGGTACACCTACCTGGCAACTGAATTTCTTCCCTCTCATTTCTTTTTTCAAGAAAAGTGTAAATATACTTAAATAAGAAAGAATGCTAAGAAGAAAGAAATGTCAAAATAAAAAAAAAAGATAACTTTTCTTTGGTGTGGTGTTTGTTTTGTTTTGTTTGTTTTTTGTTTTTGGTTTTTTTTTTATCATTTGTTCTTAAGACTTTTCTTTTTAAGAAACAAATCCAAGAGTGTTTTTGGAACCATCTGAAAAAAATGTGTTTCTATTTCCAGTAGGACTTGAACCGGATTTGAGATCATTTTACGTCTTAATTGACGGCTCTTCAGCAGAAAGGCTAACGATTCAAACCTCAGTCCTCTCTACAAGTGGAGTTTTTCTTTAAGATTGTCAAATAAATATGTTTGGGGAAGATGGTAATTAAGTGTGAACAGATGGCCGTTTTTAGCTGAGATATTAAGTCTAGGTATTTAATGAAATCATTTGCCTGTTGGAATCAGTGGGTAAGATGTGGTATCCCGGTTGGCAAGACACCAGGTTTGTCAAAGTGAATTGGGAACCATGATAAAGATTAGATTCCTTATATGGTTGTAAGGACGGGGGAAGTGTTAAGAGTTGGGAGGAAGATTACGACACTGTACTATACGAGGCCAAAATCTTACTCTGCAGCTCTGTAGATGCAAGACTGCCAAAACAGAAATATACTATTTCCAACAAACAACTCTGTGGTAGAATGAAAAGGGCCCTGAATACTTGGTTCGCTTACTGCTTTGCCCTTCACTGACTTTGTGACCTGGGGCAAGTGCCTGAATTTTTCCGTGCCCCGGAATCCCCATTTTTCAAATGGAGAAAGGTTGGAATTAAAATTCAATTCGATTATTTTCCAAAGCATTGTCCAGTCAGGAAGGTCTTACTAGATCAAAGAATACTTCTATGCCTCTGTGTATTGTGGATAGCTTTCTGTCTTCTCGTTAGTTACGTGCAAAATACTACCCAAAGCTTCCAAGAGCCAGACTTTCGGTCTGCAGACGTCTCCTTCATATATCTTATATTTCAAGGATTTAAAAAGCTAGGGATGTGTGAGCTGAGGCTTTCAGGAAAATCCAGGATCTGAGCTCATTGTTAAGAATATGTCATTATGTTCATTATTATCCCCAACATTTTAGACTTATTATTGTGAAGCACACATTCCTGGGATCGTTGTCAAGAGCCAGGTCAATTTTTTAACTAATAGATGTTCGTGGACTTAGATGGCTTTCCTGAGAGGGAGCAAGAGACTGGGAGGTGACATCCTGCCACATAGCTCCCCATTTCGGTAGATGAAAGTCAGGGTTATTAGGGCAATATTCCTACGTGGTTATGACTGAATCAGGTTGCACACTAGACCACCTCATCCAGAATATTTGGATGCTTCTATGTAGCCTGAACAGTTGGCCAGATGGATTGCAGGTCTGCCTTGGGTGGTGTTTCTTATGGTTTTAATTAGACCTGAATTACTCCGACGCATGGCAAGTGCCCAAAATCAGGCAAGGACGAGATGCCTTTCCAACAAGCATTTTATTCCCTCATAATCAATGTCAAAACATTTCTTGCTTTGTATACAATCCATCTGACTAATGAGTGAGTCTTAAATTTAGAAGTTCCTTGCACTTTAGAACAAGATTTCCCCATTCTATAACCTCTCAGCCTCTCCATGGAGCTACTCAGTAGCTTAGGTCATGGGATGGATTGCAAAGGGTGTTTAGGAGATGGTAATTGCTGTTTAGAGGTTCGAGATGATTGGAAAAACAAATGGAAATATCGAAATTTCAGAATTTAGTGTCTATCCAACAATCATCTCTATAAAGTTTTCACTAGGGTTAATGTGTCAGATGTATCAAAAACAACCAGGGATGGAATGTAAACAGAATTGAGAATCTCACCAATTTAAAAAAAATGATAGATAGATGATAGATGGGTATGCTTTGTCAGGGAGCTAGCTTATACTGAATAATGACATATTGTAACAATTAACAAAACTAAACATGAATTAAAACTTTAGTGTGAAACATACATATGTTGAGTGTCATCTTAACTCATGGCTGCTGATTTTAACTCCTGTGTATGTTACACAGCTGCCTCTTCCTTGTCTTTCAGGTCTTATGTCTTCCCTGATTACTTTGCCTAAACAAATTCCCATCTAAAAAAGCCCTATCTTTTGAGCACAGGGTGCAACAGGACGATTAAGGCAGAGATCACAACGTGGGCCTTTGAGTCTTTGCTATTAAAATAATAGAACTCTCTGAGTTTTGCCTGGGCTTCTGACTGTCCAAATAGACACTGCATTTCCCAGCTGACCTTGTAAGGGGATGTGGCCATGTGACTAAATTTGGGTCAATGGGAAATGAGAGGAATGAAAATATATCACATTTTCATGGGGCGGGGGGTGTGCTCTTTTCCTTTCCCATGGGCTGAAATGCAGACACAGGCTGGTGAGCTGCTCCAACCTTTCACATGAGAACACCACGTTAGGGCACGGACAGCGAGATCAAAGAAATCTTAGTTCTCGGAAGCCCTGACAGATGGAGCCACCTTCTAACCCTGGAAAGATTCATCTCTAGGAGCAAAATATGTATATTTCTATTTCTTTTGAGTGTCTGATTTCTGATCTGTTATTAAAATCCAGCTATAACTTAAATCATACACCCTCTACCCCATCTGTTTCATTTTCTTTGTAGCAGTTACCACCATCTTTATCTATCTTATTTATCTGTTTCTTTATTTGTTTATTGTCTGTCTCCCCTCACTGGAATGTAATTTCCATGACAGCAGAAATCTTATGTTAACTTGTGCATCCCCAGTGGCTAGAACAGTACTTGGCACATAGTAGTGCTCAATATGTTTTTGTGAATGAATGAATGAATGAATTGGTTGTAATTAGGAAAGCAGTGCTAATTGTAAGAGTGCATTTGAGTGGATTGTTATAAGGTTACTAAATACTTGTAAGCATGTGGCTTTGATTTGAGTGCAATCACCATCTTTCACTGATAAGTCAAATTGTTTCTACCTTGAGCCACAGCCTCCCAACTTACCTGATAAGAGGCCAAGGCCTAGGGCTAGTGTGAACGTGGCAATTACTTAGCTCTTCTGTTGTTTCAAACGGAGAGTTTGGCGGGAGAGGATGTGATGAGAAGATAGAGGCCAGAGGATGAGCTAAGTAGTATTGTTTTCTTATTAAAAAAATTTTTTTTTAACATTTATTCATTTTTGAGAGACAGAGAGAGATAGAGCGCAAGCAGGGGAGGGCCAGAGAGAGAGGGAGACACAGGATCTGAAACAGGATCCAGGCTCTCAGAGCCCTACATAGGGCTGCAACTCATGAACAAGGAGATTGTGCCTGAGCGAAAGTGGGACACCCAACCCCACTGAGCCACCCAGGCGCCCCTCTGTTTTTGTTTTTTTTTTAATTGAAGTGGAGGTGAGACACAATGTTCCATTAGCTCCAGGTGTACAACAGAGTGAGTGATTCAACAAGTCTATAGGTTATGCTGTGCTCACCACAAATGTAGCTACCATCTGCAAAAGCAGTATTCTTATTCCATGTAAAACTCGAGGGTCATGAGTAAGGTGGTTACATATAATTCAGTGACTAAACTGCACACTCTGGGAGTGCTGTGAACAATTATATCAGGACAGCAAATGCAAACAGGGACTGTTTCAGGCAAACCTGAGCCACTGCCTAGTTAAGGATCAATTCACACAGAAAATCTGCCCGCTTTCTTTGAAAGATGGGCACCACGTTTGAGAAATGGCATTCTCAAGAATGGAACGGATGATAAGCTCATCAGGAGATACAGAAGTGGTCCTAAGTTTTCTCCTGTGTCTGGATATTTTGCCGAAATATGAGTGATTCCATGCATCAGCTCCCAGAATGTTTAACCTCCATATTAATTCTATTTTGATTCAGTTAAGAATATGAAGTAGAAGTTGACTAGTAGGCGGCAATACAAAAGAAACAATAATTGAGTAAGAGTTCAAGATTAGGAAGGGTTTTAGTGCAGCACAATTCTTAGAAAAAGATTTACCTTTATCCATATTCTAGAGGCAAAAAGAGCACATTTTAGTACATCTATTAGCCAAGAGGAATAACTGCCAGTTCTTGGGAGACATAAACATTTTAATTTTTTAATGTTTATTTATTTTTTGAGGGGGAGAGACAGAGCACCAGTGGGGGAGGGGCAGAGAGAGAGGGAGACACAGAATCCAAAGCAGGCTCCAGTCTCTGAGCTAGCAGCACAGAGCCTGATGTGGGGCTCGAACTCGTGAACCGCGAGATCATGACCTGGGCTGAAGTGGGACGCTCAATCGACTGAGCCACCCATGTGCCCCAGGAGACATAAACATTTTAAACAGAGGGTCATAGAAATGTGCAAAATCTACACAAAACGGAGACACGGTAGAAAGGAGAAAAGGAAACAGCTTGCAAAAGGAGAGATGTAATACATAATGAGAAATTTAGTAAGGCATCAAACCCACAGGTATCTGTTATGGGTTTGTGAAGAGCCCATGTGATTTCTGGAGTAGCTCTTCAGCAGGCTTATGCTACATGTGATAAAGTAACGGGGCAGTGGGTTCATTTGGTCATTGACACCTATGTATGGAGGGTCTGCTAGCACCTGTGATGAACTGGTCGGGGTGGGCATGGGGATTTCCTTTATCCTAAGGTCAGGATCAGCATCAATACATTAATGTACTCGAAGACTGATCACATATATTCACACGTGGCAGATCACAAAAGAGTCGTACAAATGAGGAATGTAGCCAAGAATGATGTTTACAGCTAAATCTGTAATGAGGGGAAGCCACAGAGAAACACAATGCCATAGTAACACTCACTTACCCATCATGCCTGTTCTGGGAGCTTTTTTGTTGTTTTTTAATTTTAAGGAGAGATATATTCTCTTTCACAATGAATCAGGGTGCAATCTGAATATTCTATTCATAAAATGGTGAGGTATTTTATATTTGGACTTTAGTGAAAGTCAGTAAGATCCTTTATCCTGAGTTTCACTATCATTGGCTAGTCAGAACAATAAAGCAGATGAGAGTTTACTTGACCTTGAATAAAGATGTATTGTCGGGAGAAAACTAGGAAAGGCAGACTGAGGTTTCTGGTTGAATATATCCTGCTGGGTTCCAGGCAAAATGATTCATTTTAGAGTAGTCTCCAGGTTACCATGGTTCTCACACTTCACCATGAATGAGAATATGCTTAAAATGCAGATCTCTGGGCCCATTCCCAGATTCCGATTCAGCGAGTCTGGGGCTAGGTGCAGAAAACTGCATTTTTAAATAGTCTTTCCACGTGATTTTTGAGCAAGTCCTTCTTGGGCCACACCTTGAGAACCACCGTCTTGGAAAAAACACCCCGATGACCTGAAAGTCTCTGATGGGGCTGCAGAGACCCGAGACAGGTTTCTGGCATAGTCTCCCAGAGGACAGGCTGCTGCTTTGGTTTCCCAGCCCTAATTAATAGAATCTGGAGCCTACAGTAGCTGGCACGCGATTTAGAGCTATTTTAAACAAGACAAAACAAATGATGTGCAGCTGGAAACTGCTACCTTGAAATATAAATTCAGCTGCAATTCGTATTCAATGTCTTACAGATGTGGCGCCGTGACATACTGCACTTTCTAAGTCCACCATGCTGGAATGGTGGTGACCCACAAGCATCCGACAAGCGCAACGTGTACTGGGCCACATGTGACCTTTTTAATTGTTTAAAGTTATGACCACGTAAATACACAACATGACCAAAGCCGAAGGGCCTTAGCATTTCATTTCAATAGAGTGCTCACATGTCTCTGACCAAAGCACAAAATCGCCCTTGAATGTACTACCTGTGTGGTTTTATTTCTCTTGATGGCCCATGTTATAGCTGCCGTTGCCATTAAAATTACATCCTAGCACGCTTTCTTACACTCGTTTGCTACCTAGTGAAACATGCCAGTGGAGAAGTTTGCAGAGAATGACGGTGGCTTTGTGATTTGTAATTCTCTTGGGGCTTCCTCTTTGCCTTTGACTCACCTGGTGGAGTTGCTGAATATATCTGTAGACCTGTTCATGGACTGTATTCTCAAATTTTGCGTCACAATTCCTTGGGTGAGGCTTGCTTCAAATGCAGCTTCCTTGGCCCTCTATGCAGATATGCTGATTCAGGCCTGGAGTGGAATTAGGAGAATGAGCTTTTTTTTTTTTTTTTTTTTTTATAAGACCCGTGGACGATTCTGAGGCAGGTGGTCCACAAATTCCACTTTGGGTAGACCATTACGTTACACAACACAGAGATGAAAAGAAGTGAAAATTGTGGTCTCTGCAATTGATGCATGTAACTAGAAGTAAGAAGGTAAAGACATTCAAGTTGAAGGAATACATGATAATAACCAACATTTATTGAGTACTCACTCTGTTCCAGGCACATGTGTTAACTCATCTAATTCTCAGAGCCAGGTTCTGTTGCTATCTTTATTTACAACTAAGAAATTGAAGAAGACAGATTTTAATGATGTTGTCTAGAATCACAAAACTATTCAGTAACAAGGTGGATTTGAGCAGATAGGTGTTCCCACAAAGCACTTATTCTAATTGCAATACTGTCTAGCCTCCAGCTAGTGAGCTTTGCTTTCAGAATCCAAACTGCCAAGTATATAAACTGGTGTTTAGTGTGTGTGTGTGTGTATGTGTGAAAATTTATGTGACAAATTCTCATTTTTTCATCAAAAGAATTAATTTATGATCGCATTTGCACTAAAATATCAAACATACCTTGTAATAGATTCTAGCCGGGCTCTACAGTCAACACTAGGAATATAGAAGTAAAGGCCTTTAGGGGAGCTTACAATGTAATGAGAAAAAGAGCTGGTCACAGTCCAGGACTATGTACTGAGCAATCTACAACTTGGTACTAGTGATTGATACAATGGAGAACAGCATAGCTTTTGTGGAAGCACAGGGTAGTAAGGGTGGGAAGGTCATGGTGTCCAACCATTGATTGGAGCTAGGTTAGAGTGATTTAGGAGACTTCATGGGAGATGTAAGTCCTAAGTGGCATTTGAAGAATGTGCCATAGAGTCCATGAAAATCTAAGTGCCCACCATGGGCTCCATCCTCCTTTTGGAAGCTCTTTCCACATAGAGTTGCCATGCATTAGGTCATGTTACTCTGTAACCCTGGTCCTAACTGCCTAGATCAGGACAGGAGCCCGACTCAAAGACGATTGTTTAGGAAGAAGGTAACAATCCATTTGGTTGGGAAATATGAATGGTAGACAAACCTAGGAAGCTATGGACAACTGTGTTTGAGGCAATGACAATTGTCAAGAACACTGCCACTCAAAGCATGATTCATGAATCTGAGCTAATCCACAAACTGTCTGTTACAGGTATGTGAAAAGACAAGTACTGAACTTGAGAGTAAGAACAGAAATTTCCATAGTGATTGCAAGAGCACCCATGTACATGCCTAGTACATGTGACTATATTAGCTATCTGTTAATGCAAAAAAAATTATCCCAAACTTAGTGGCTTTAAACAGCAATAAACATTTATTATGTGTCTGTAATTTGTGTAGTAGAGGAAATAAGCAACTGGTAGCTGGTTGTTTCTGACTAGGGCTCCCTCATGAGGATGCAGTCAAGATGTTGGCTGGTAATAAAAAATATATAATTTCTGATATATTACAAATATCGGTATTTATTACTCTTCTCTTTTAATTGCATTCAATGGACCCTAAATAACACAATGTTTGGATAATCCCCATGGCCAATTAAAAACACATGAGCAAGACTTTTTAACATTTGGAAATTATGTATCTTCTCTTTTTATCTATCTACCTATCTATCATCTATCTACCTACCTATCATCTCTCCTTTTTTTTCAAGTTTTTAAAATTTATTTGAGAGAGACAGAGACAGCATGAACAGGGAAGGGGCAGAGAGAGAGAGAATGGTAAGCAGTCTCCATGCTGCCAGCACAGAGTCTGAAGCTGGGCTCAAATAAATTCAAGAAACTGTGAGATCATGACCTGAGCCGAAATCAAGAGTGGGATGCTTAACCAACTGAGCCACCAGGGTGCCCCTATCATCTCTTTACATATCTCCTTTAATTCACATTTCCATTTCATTTAGCCCAGGAAAATTCTTAGAAAACTAATTTTACCAATTACCTTGTCATAATTCTCTGCTAGAAAAATATGTATATAAATTGAAATTGTAACATCATTTTATTTTGTGTAACTTAAGTATCCACATGTTAAAACTTTTTGGGCAGAATTGAGTTACCATTGGGGCACCTGGGTGGCTCAAGTGGTTGAGCATTGGACTTCCGCTCAGGTCATGACCTCATGGTTGGTGGATTTGAGCCCTGCATCAGGCTCTCTGCTGTTCCCCCACCTCTCTCTGCCCTTCCCCACTCATGCTCACTTGCTCCCTCTCTCTCTCTCTCTCTTTCACAAAAAAAACATAAAAAAACACACAAAAAAATTGAGTTACCATAAATATTATTGGCACACAATTGATCAAAATATAATGAATGTATTATAAATATTGGTAAATAATAGAACAAAATTTTCTTAGAATTGCTTCTCTAAATGAGATAGGGCATTTGCTTTTTTAGTCTGTGATTCTATTGGATGAAAATGACTTATTTCCCAAATTAGAGGGAGTTCAGTGTTAATTTTATAATTGTTTTTCATTTTTATAGATGTCTGTGTAAAATCTTGTTCTCATAAACAGATTGATGTGAATAGACTAAGTTTTTTTATAGTAATGTCACTCAATTCTTTTGACTACTCTTGACCTCTATACCAAAAGTCACATGGGGATCAAGTAGCTAATAATTAGGTTCTACTTCAGTTTTGTTTGAAGCAAAGATTTCAAAATATCTTTGCCCTTCAGAGGGAAATAATATATAGTCATTAGAGTCATTCATTTCTGTTTCTGGGAAAATATCAAAAAACCTCACCCTTATTCTTGAAAAGTCTTCGGAAAGTCTTGGGAACGGCTATTAATTTTACCTGCTATTCTTACATTTAGAAGCACCCTTGAAATCTAACATGTTTAGAAAAGGCAAGGAAATAAAATATTGTAAATTTTAACACAATTTTATCAATACAGTATTTTCTTTCAAATGCTTTTAACATTTCACATGCTTTAGAAATTTTTAATGAAAACTTTAGCTCATTGGATTTCTAAAAAAATGTCTACCATCCGGCTTTACCCTCAAAACCAGTTTCCTTTGTCAAAAGAATTAGACAAACCAGACATACTTTCTGTTGGGAAAAGTGTAATTTCATTTTTTATTAAAATAAATACAATGATATTTATTTTACTTAATGTAATTTCATAAAATCCACTAAAAATAAATTATAGATGACAGTAATGTCAACAATAAAATGTTATAGGTCATATAATTAATTTTTATGTTATGCTATAAAAATGAATCTATATTCTGTTTCATATTACTTTGTTAGAAAGCAATATAAAATTTAGTTAAATATATTATATTTTTAAGGAGACAATGAGTACTATAAAGGTATGCCCTTCCTTCAGTGTATGATCTAGTAGCTAATAACTAGGTTCTATTCAATTTTGTTTAAGCAAAGAATTCAAAATGGCTCTCCCGTCCTTCCTTCTAGATGTATTTCAAAGCTTATTTTTTATGCTTTTAATTCTTTTATTTTTAAAATATTACACACATTTATTTTATATTCTGTATCATAATTCCACCATCTAATAAATTTGCATATCTTATCTTATTGTTTTATTTCCCCCCGACTCTTGCTCATGTTATATTGCTTTCATTTCTGTTTGTGTGTGAGTTTTTTATTGTGAGCTCCTATTGGTTGTAATTGTATCAGTGGGATATTGTTGAGGTTGAATTTGAGCATGCATTCTCCTAGGGAAGATTCTTGTTGCTTCTACTAGGCACCTATGGGCATTAAATCTGAGTCCACTTTAAATTGGGCATTAAAGCGCAGTCCATCTTAAATTATGTTTCTATTTGTAGTTTTTAGAACCAGGCAAACAGGATAGATCCAGTTCCAAAATGTACATAAAAGCTGGCCTGTGGCCATTTATTCTCAGGGAATCTATAACAGACTCCCTCTCCTCGCCCCCAGGTCCCAGGCCATATTCCTTACTGTTGGCTGGTGCAGGTGAAGGGATTTTCCTCTTTGTTCACCGTTTCCCTGAAGGTATATTCCTTCCTGGGTACCATCTTCCAGGCAGGGTAGTTTCTCTGCCCTCTTCCAAGGCTGTTTCTTCAGCGCCCTCTACAGGCCAACGCCCTAAAGCCACCGGGATTCATACAGGCACGCAGATCCAGCGACCCTCAGAATCACCCCACGTGATCTGATTACTCACGCTATTTCACTCAGTTGTTCTCTCTTTCCATGTTTGTTAGGTGTTTTTATCCACAGATAGGTAGTATTTAAAAAAGTATTCAACGCTAATTATGTGCTTTGATCCTGTAGATGGTAGAATTACAAAAAAGAGACAAAACATAGTATTTCTGTTCTTGCGGAACTCATTGTCTAAACAGAGAGAGGTAATGTCAGGTTAAATGATGACATGGAGGCATTGGAAAAGGCCTGTGGAAACAACTAACCAGATGAGAGCCGGGGGCAGGGATGCCAGAGAGATCTCATCTGATGTAGTGGTGAAAGAAAAGGAGGACAGCCACCCACAGAGGCCTAGGACAGCCCCCAACAGAGGCCAGGGCACAGGCTCTTCAGGCAGAGAGAACAGATGGAGCAAAGGCCTGAAGGTGTAAAATGACCTGGACATGAAAGTTAGCATTGGTGGAAGGTGGAATATTGAGGCTTCAGATTAAACAATCAGGACTTTTGACACCAAACAGTTGCTACTAGGAGAGCCCAAAGTTGATTTTGAAATGTAAAAAGAACTCTCTCCACTCTGCTTCATGTTGATTAAAGGGAGTGTTTTTGGCCGCAGAGCAACTATGCAGAGTTGGCTCAAGGAGCTGCCATTTCAAACTGGAGGTGTTTGGGGCCTTGTTTAATGGTATCTTGGAACACAATAGAAGTCTAGTTAACTTCAGGCATTTGGAATTGATCCTAATCAGCCTTAGTATTTCCCTGCATTGGCCTCAAAATATCAAAGGAAAGTAGGAAGACATAGTTTTATAACTGGTTTATTGAGAAATTGCCCCTCAGTGGGGTATAAATACAGAATAGTTTTATTTTGTTTTATTATCACCCATGTTTCACTGAATTTGTTTCTCCATCACTTAAAGATACCTTGGGCAGATTCTGTAACTTTCCAGGCATCTTTTGCAGTTAAAAGCTGTTTTCAATTCTGTGTAAACCTCCCTCCAAGTGCAAGTTTTACCTATGGCTCCAAGGACAGCTGGGGGAGGGGGGTGGGCAGGGTCCGCTCATTCACCCCTCCTGGCTCTGGAGTACTGGATTGGAGGGTGAGGGGGGGTACCCCGTCTGTCTCCCTTTTCTAGGCTACAACAGCTCAGCTACTAGGTGAAGGGAAAAGAATAGAAAAACAGGGGGAAGGTTTGTTTCCCAGGCTATCAAGATGCTGTCTTGTGTTGTTGGTGTTGCTAGGTGTAGTGGAAGGTACGAACCCGCTGGTTTTCTGTGGGAGTCGTTTGGATACGTTAGAGGGGACTGTGGAGAGTCCCACAATCACTATTTCTTAATGAGGGAGATCCAGCCAAGCTTTTAACTCCTCCCCAGTCCATCTGATTGTGTCCCCTACAGTCTCTTTGATGTTTCGTTGCCTCTTCTGAAGTCCTTGAGAAGAAAGATTGAAGGAGACTTGGGAATGTAGGGCCCTTGAAGCCTCTTGATTTCAAAACTGAGTTCTAGTCACAAACCGCAGCACAACAACACCCGAAAGTCCAATTCAAAATCTTTTCACGGTTTTATTTTAGCAAATATTTTCTTTGGGTTAAGTAGAAGGGCCTTTTCAATTCTCTTGGGTTCTTGTGGTTAGTGCTGGTGCTGGATTTTAAGAGAGATTCTGAAGATCATATCCCTCCCTCTGCAGATCCCCCGTCCCATTCAAATTAGAGAAACTAGTTAGGGTTGCTAGATAAACTCGTCATAAGATTAGAAACCTCTTCATTGATGAGATGATCCATGGAGTATAAAATAGGGTTAGTCAGGGCCGCCTGGGTGGCTCAGTCGGTTAAGTGTCCAACTCCTGATTTCGGCTCAGTTCATGATCTCATGGTTCATGAGTTTGAGCTCTGCATTGGGCTCTGTGCTGATAGCACGGACCCTGCTTGGAATTCTCTCTCTCCCGCTCTCTCTCTCTCTCTCTCTGCCCCTCCATTGCTCATGCTGCCTCTCTCTCTCTCAAAAATAAATGAATTAACTTAAAAAAATATGGTTAGCCTGGAGAATAAAAGACTCAGAGATTATACAACTGTCTTTAAATATCTGATGGATTTTCAGGTATCATAAGGATTAAGTCTTCTGCATCTGGGAATTTACAGGGAGGTTAATTTCATTCTATGTAGGAAATTCTCAAAATCAAAGCTTTGTAAAGGTGACATTGACTATCTCAGGAGGCAGTGAGCTCCCTTTTATTGAAGCATATTATTTAAGTATAATTTGAATACCGCTTTGTAGGGATGTTTCAAGGGGCTTCAACAATAGTTGTAAATAGTGAGTTGAGTTTCAATACTCCTTTTACGTTTTTGGTTCTTTTACTCAAGAGACTGACAGAGTAGCTAACCACTCTGTAGTCAAATGCTTAAGGAGCATTGGAGGGGTGGGGTCAACAGTGATCTAGGTTCTGATTCTTAGCTTTTTAGCTTTTCAGTTAAAAAAATAATATTTGCAATTTTTTACTATCTTGTAAAGTGACAATATATTGATGTTAGAATATCTATGTATTTATTTTAATAGGCAATATATGTTTTTAGGAAGAACATTTGTGTCTACTTTTTAGGACACTATTTTACCAACATCAAGGCATTTATAAAACTAATGCATAATCAAAAGTTTTTATTGAGCATAAACTCAAACCAAGGTAGTTGGATGGTTTCAGGAAAAGCACTGAGAATTTTTACTCTTCTAATGTATGCTATTCCTGGAGTATTGGTATTTCAATGCTGACTCTTATGAAGCAGATTACAGTTAAGTTCCATTGTGATTTTTTTTTTGAACCTGAAAAAGTTATTGCAAAGGTTTATTAGAAGAAGAAACTGGAGAAAATAGACAACATTTTTGAAAATGAAGTTTATAGCCCTACTTACATTTTATTAAAATACTATAATAATTAAAGCAGTGGAATACCAATATAAAATAGATTGGTAGATTGATGGAAAAGAATAGAAAGCCCCCAGATAGATCCTGTTGTATAAAATAATTTAATATATTTCTAAGAAAGTATCATAAATCAGAAAGGTTTGTTTAGTAAATTTTAGTTGCATGTACCTACTCGGCAATAGAAGATAGTGAAAAAAAGAACAGATTTAGACCCATGTTGTGTACCATTTTTCAAAATATATCCCATGTTAATTAGTTAAGTACTATTAATAAAACCATACCAAAACATAGATTAAAGCAGAAGCATATTTTAACTCTGAGGGTTAGGAAGGCTTTTAAGTTAAAAAGTGATAGAAGAGGGGAGCATGAGTGGCTCAGTGGGTTGAGCTTCAGACTCTTGATTTCAGCTCAGGTCATGATCTCCCAGTAGTGGTACTGAGCCCCATGTCGGGCTCCACTTAATATTCCCTTCCCACACATAGCCCCGCGTGCACTCGTGTGTACATGCATAAGCACTCTGTCTCTCTCTTAAAAAAAAAAAAAGTGATAGAAGAAATAACAGAGGGAAAGAAAAATGTTTGTATTATGTAGAAATCTAAAACATTAAGAAACAACTTATGTAATTATAAGGAAAATACAATATATTGTGTAATTGGCAATATATACAACAAAGAAGTGCTTAGTTTCTTTACCAGAGAGAGCTCATTCAAATTCACAAGAAAAATGACTAAAACCAACCGGGCAGGAGGCATGAACACACAATTCACAAAAGAGAAAAATCAAATGGCAAATAAACATATGGAAAAATGTTCAGGCTCATTAAGAAATGTGAATTAAAACGAGGTATAATTTCACCTTATAAATTATCCAAGATTTAATTGTTTTGAAGAGTAATCACACTGATGAGCGAGCAGAGGAAAGCAATTTAGTAATATGTGTTAAGAGCTTTAAAATGTCAATATTCTTTGGCCCTCTAATTCTATTTCCAGAATCTGTCCTGAGAAAATAATACAAAGTAGAGCAACAGTTTTGCATCTCTGCAGAATATTGAAAGTCATGAAACATTTTTTAAAACCAAGAAATAAGGCAATAGTTAAGTAAACCATAGCATCTTCATATTAAGGAATATTGTGATGCTGTTAAGATTGTATTTTTGAGCAGTTTTTAATAGGGGAAATGCTTATTTTATAATACTAGGCAAAAGAATGAAGGTATGTAATTCCTTACAATATTCTTTCCAAAAAAAGGCTAGAGAGAAGGTCATTGAAATATTAACAAAAATCACCATCAGGGTCAGGGATAATATCACTGTATTTTGGACCATGTTGATAGAGCCAGCCAAATGCTTATTCTTTGCCTCTGTTTTCTCTTGAAGCCATGTGGTTAACCACAAATTCTGTTAACTCATAATTTCCTCAGTCAGATGCTAATCAATTTAATTTGCTTCCTTCTTTCTTTCCATTAGTAATGTCAGCAGGTAACCTCGATTGTGCTTGAGACTTTTGGCCTCTGAATCAGGTTTGGGAATCTCTTTAAATTTTTGAGAAATTCATTTACAAACAGATTTGGATGAAGTTCTAAGGGTGACTCCTATCACTGATTTATTAAGTTGATTTCTCCTAGCTTTGGTTTTATAGATTATTACCCTCTCAATTGGTCTAAAATTCTGGGACTGTATTGATTTGGAGCATGCAGGCTTACTTGTGGTGACTACATCATCTATTATCTTTTAGCTCGCTGGTCCCCCACCTAGCCTTGATTTTCCCTTTCCTTGCCTTCAATGTCAAGTTTGGCTATTTGGAGGACCACATGTATGGGAGGAAATTTTCAAGCAATCTGATCCAGTTTAGAAATCTTGGTCTTCCAAGCAGAAAGGCAGGTGGGTAAATCTTGCTGTTTGCCCATGGCATGCCATGGAACACATGATTTTTCTTTTTTGAGCCATTTCCTGTCCTGTCAGAGAGACAGAGAAAGGAATCATGGATGAAAAAGACCTATTTCACTGGTCGCAACACGAATGAGGTTAGTTTGCCATGTGTTTTTCTTTGCAAACTCATGCTGACTTCTGGTAATCACTGTATGCTTTCCAAGTGCTCATGAACTTCTGTTTACAAATCCTTCCTAACATTTTGCTAAGGATACATGCAATAGCACTTTTTTTTGGTCATTTTTGTAAATCAGGAAATCTGCTCATGTCCAGTTATATTTTTCATATCTTGCTCTTCATGATTTCTCAAAGGTTATCCTAACTGTACCTGTATGTTATTTTAGCCCCCTGAACATCGTTAATTTGGGCATAAATTCATTTAGCATGATTAGACGCTTTCTTTAAAATTTACCTCACATTAATGTCTTTGATTTCCTACCAATGATGCTTGTTTTCTCCTTTTCAGACAGAAGATCATTTTTAAATATAACTTAAAAAAATTTAAGTTTATTTATTTATTTTTGAAGGAGAGAGAGAGAGAGAGAGATAAGAACTGAACAAGCTCAGAGCTGTCAGCACAGAGCCTAAAGTGGGGCTTGAATCCACGAACTATGAGATCATGACTAGAGCCGAAGTTGGACGCTTAACCAACTGAATCACCCACGTGCCCCAGATAAAAGATCATTCTTGATGGAAAAGATAAAGCCACACTGGAATGAAGTAATTTTTTTCCTGTGTAATCTGTTTATATTATACTATATTCTCCAATAGATTTAAGACCTATTGTGTTCTTACTCTAAACATAGTTAGTTGACCTAAACATTTTCTAAAAATCTCAGCTACCTGATGCTTCTTGGAGATCTGTGAGTCTTTTGTTATGAACTTAGGAAAATTTTTGACCTTGGTTTCCTCATCTGTAAAATGAGCATAATAATAGTATTTTATATTATACAGTTGTTAGGAAGATTGAATGAGTCAATATTTGTGGAAGGCCTAGAGAATCAGCACTACCTATATGTTAAATACATGTTCTTAAAAGAAGTATGCTTCTTAGAGAACCCCTCTCCCCACTTTGTAGATACGATCTGTTTTGTTCAGTAATTGGGATTATCATAGGTGAATGGTTAGAATTTATTTCTTCATTCATGAATGCTGATAGAGTAGCCTCAGCTACTTACAAAGCATATAAAATATATTTGATCACTTGGTGCATGTTCTTTTGTAAACTCTTTAAATCGCTTAATCATTTTTACTGTAGCTCACTAAACTTTTCATAGTGTTTATTAATGATAACGTTTGAAAATGTTTTTATGACCTCTATGTGTTCTGGCTTTTGAATACATTTTCTTTTTCATTTTTTTAAACCAAATAACTGACCCCATTTGTCATTCTTAAAGAGAATAATAGTTCAGTACAAGGCTGGTTTTCTTCTCCACTGATATGTGTTTGAATGACAAAGTGATTTAAATCTCATCCACTAAGTTATATATGATTTCTAGCCCTTATTTACAAAGTGATTAGCAAATTTATGTATTGACGTTTTTCTGATTATTTAATATAAATCAATTTCTTCAACTTTTATGTGAAGCGTATTTCTTGTCCAACTTTGAAATTCTGCATATTTAGGTAGATTTCCCCAAACCAAATTTTCATGATTTCTATCTTGATTTTCCAACTTTGATTAAATAAAATGGGGCGCCTGGGTGGCTCAGTCAGTTGAGCGTCCGACTTCAGCTCAGGTCATGATCTCATGGTTTGTGGGTTTGAGCCCCATGTCGGGCTCTGTGCTGACAGCTCAGAGCCTGGAGCCTGCTTTGGATTCTGTGTCTCCTCCTCTCTCTGCCCCTCCCATGATCATACTTTGTCTCTCTCTGTCTCTCAATGTTAAATAAACGTTCAAAAAAATTAAAAAAAAAATAACTTTACTTAAAAACTAGTGTTGGTCCCTTTTTTATCAGCTTAGGAAAAGAAGCTGAAATGTGTGTATTTGGCACATATATTTATGATGCAACCCCTATATGTCTAAATACACAAGTATATATTTTGTCTCTTTTTCCTTTGGAGATGTAAAACTCAAAGTTTGTTGAAGTCCCTAAAGTTCTTCTCCCTCTCCCCCACCAAAGAAGCTCTGCAGAAAAACGTATACAATTTTTAATGATTTAGAAGATATACAGTTCCCTGACCTTGGAGGCAGGATTTGGCTAAACGAAGGGCAGAATATCACATAAGTACTTAGGAAACAAATCATTTAGCTCTATAAAAGTAAGTGGGGTATTTCCAGCTTCCAGGCAGGATGACAACACGGGGCAAAGTGTGCCTGTTCTCTCGTGGCATTTACTGTCCATCCACGTGAACAGTGAGGGGAGGAGTTAACAGCGCTTCGTGCTTAATGCTTACAGTACACTTATTACCTCTGTGGGGAACTTGCGAAAAAGTGACCCAGACGGACCGTTAAGCTTGATTTTCTTGCTCTGGCCTGCTTTGCCAGCCTTATAAGTCTGAGACCTCCCTGCAGGGGTCTGACATTGTGGCTAAACTGAAATAGTTGCTACTTCCTAAGTCTATCTCATGCCTTCTGCTAACTATAGCTTAATCAACAACTAAAGCTTTACTCATTAGCATACTGGATGTCAAAAACCGTTTGTTAATGGATGAAACCAGTGACTTGTTAATTAGCATGATAAATGCTGGAGAAGAGAATGCTTTGGTGGAAAGTATTCGATGCAGGCAGGTTGGCTGAAATATATTAAAGACATGGTCTGGTCTCCATCTTTGCATGAATAGTTTCAGAATCTGGCAAGGTTTGTACCCTGTCCCCTTAGAGATGCGGCCAGAGGCTTGGTGCCTAGGTGCTTCTGTGTCCAGCCATTGGCTCGGGACAGGGTTTCTCAACCTCAGCACTATTGACATTTTGGGACGGGTAATCCCTTACAGTGTCCGGTGCATTGTAGGATGTTAATAGCGTCCCTGCCCTCTACATCCGAGATACCAGTAGTAGACTCCCCTCAAAGTGACAAGGAAAAATGTTGCCAAACGTTGCCAATGTCCTCTAGGGGACAAAGTGGGCCCAGCTGGTTGAGATTGCTGAGGGCATGGTTCTGATGAGAGGGAATGGGATCTTGCCTGAGGGGACGTGGCTCACAGACTTGGAGAACCTAGGGGACACTCCCGAGTTACAGAGTCTATCAGATGACTAGCTTGTGCCTGCTTTGCTCCTGGATGCTTGCCCAATACACCTCCATCTGGCGTAAATGGCTTGTGTATCCTAGAGGAGTCGTCTTGCTCTTCCAAGTTGAATGTTCTCTTTAGAAAGTAAGGTATGAGCGCCTCTCAATGCTCAGCTTGAAGCTTACATTACGGATTCTAAAATGGCAGTTACGGTATTATAGAAACTTCCGAGTGAAAGCTGACATTCCTCTTTCCCACGCACGCCCCGATGTTACCTCCATCCACTTATTTTTTTTTTCTGAAAGGTTTTGAAGAAACAAAAAAAATATGCAGAGAATAACAGAGTGAGCACCCGTGTAAAACCCACAACTTAAAATTGCCAAAAGTAGCGTATTTTCACATTTTCTCCCGATTTTTAAAAGGAATAAAACATTACAAAGTTGAAATCTCTTTGTCCACTCTCAATCGCACCAGATGCCTTTTCCCAGACAATTCCTATCCTGAAGTGAGTGTGCGTCCTTCATATTTTTTAACGATACATCAATGAATCAGCAAACAATATAAAATTGATTCACATATATCACAGTCTGTATGCATTGTTATGCAAATTAGTTTCCTTTTTACCTGATTTACCTTTTCTTTTTAGTATGTTTTTGAGATCTTTGTTTATGCAGAAAAATATTTAATCACTTTAACTTCTGTGTAGTAATCTGTTGTATTAATGTACCATATTTTGTTTAAACATTTCCTACTGATGGACATTTCAGTTATTTGCAGTTGTTAGTTTTGTAAGCAAAGGAACAGTGAAAAAACATATTTATCCACATGTCCTTGTGCATATATGCAAGATTTTCTCTAGGGCAAATAACCCTAGTCTAGTCATAGAGTAAAACTGTTGGGTCATATTTTCTATCTCTGGCCACACTGCTTTCTAAATTTAAGTGTGCAAGTTCATCTCGAGGAGGAGTTTGTGTGTGTGTCCATTTCCCAGGTCTTCCCTCTCCCCACTGGGTGATGTGAAAGCCTCTATGTGACCCACCTGCTCGCTGGTTGTAAATCAGATCTTCCATGAATGACTTGAGGTTGTCCCGAGGCTTCTAATTGTGATCCAGTGGGTGTCTTAGCTCAGTTCCTGGTGATCTGACTGTCCATGCTTCCTCCTTTCACCTGGACGCAGCTGGGTGCTGGGGGGAGTCCCGAGCAAGGGCTGCAGCTCTATTTTGCTCTCTGTTCACTATTAGGGAAGTCCTTCTCAATTCCCATTTTGCACAGTGACCCTGGCGCCATTCCCTCCCCACAGACCATCACCCTGCCTGCCTTGAATCCCTCCATCCTCTGTGATTTCCTGTTGGAAACTCAGTAAGTCTGAGTCTTCTCACCTCTGCGTTCTTCTGCTCCTTTTCTGGACCCCAGGAATGCGTATCCTGTTTCTGAACACAGCTATTTATGTTTAGTGCATTAACAATATTTACTGATTCTATGTGTTTTTGGGGGGGCGGGGGGAAGAAGCACAGTTGATAACTTACCGAATTATTTTGGCCATAAATTCAACATAACCATTTTTAAGATTCTGGAGTCTTTTTAGACCTTTGTCCACGTATTTATGCACATATACATACACCCAAGACACAACTACACATGTGTGTTGTTGTGTGTGTGTATATATATCTTAAAGATAAATGGAATCATATTATGCAGTTGTTACACATATTGTTATAGACACGCTTATCATTCAATGCATCTTTTTTCTTCCGTCTCTTCCTTTTCTTCTTTATTTCTTACATATTATTCCTCGATATTCATATAACAATTAGTTTGGCCATTGCTTTATTAGTTGACATTTAGGTTGTTTCTAACGGTCCACAACTAGAAACTATGCTATAATGAGCATACATTTATATGCATATATATTTTTTTCTGAACATGTGTAAACATTTCTGCAGTGTAGATTCTCCAAAGTGGAGCTTATGATACTAAGCTCATGACTAGTTTTGAGACTCTATTAAATTATCCTTCAAGAGGGCTGTGCCAGGTGTGTCTTGTTTCCCCCAATCCCGGACCATTCCTGCTTAGACTTTATCACAAGGTAACATTCGTACAAAATGACAATATTTCACCACACCCAGTATAGACAGAAGATGCTTCTGCACTGGGAGGCACGTGGCTGGGAGCTGTGTGGGCCTCAGGCATCTCATCACCCCAAGAGTGAAGAGAGAAATATCTCAGCACCTGCAACGCATTCCCAGTACAGCCATGGGTGAGCTCTGTCTCAAACATCGTAATATCGACCTTGAACCTTCTCTAGGTTTTCTCATCCTTTGTTCAAGGATGAATGAAAATATGTCATTATTATTTTAACTCACATGCCCCTCATTTACATAAGATTGCTTGTCTTTTTATGTCTTTTTTGGCCATTCGTATTTTTTGCTCCATGAATACCCTATGTGCCTATCTCTTATTTCCTATTGGTATGTAGAAACTCTTTTTCATACCCTGTGTATAATCCTTTATTTAAAATATGGATATAGTTCTATGTCTCTTTTTTAACTTTCATGTAGTATATTTTGCCATAAAGAAATTTAGAATTTCTGAACCATCAAATATTTTAATTTTTGGTTTTTGGCTTTAGGGGTTTAGAAACTGTATGTATGTATGTATATATGTGTGTATATATGTATGTATTTATCATTGAAGTATAGTTGACATATAATGTTATATTAGTTTCAGGTGTACAACATAGTGATTCCACAATTCTATACATTGTAGAAATGTTTTTTAAATCATCGAATTATTTAAAATAATTATAATTCTTTTAATATTTTTTAGTATTAGAACTTCCTCTGAAATATGGTCTAGGGTCCAGTTTGAAATAGAAATTTAAATTAGCTTCTTTTGAAGTGTCCATCTTAAGGTCATTTATTTTCTGATTTGAATTATACCTTTATTATTCTAAATCCCCACAAAATAAAAGTGTTTTTTGGACTCCCTATTCTCTTCCAAAACCCACCACCTATTCCCTTAACAAGATCACTAGTCGTATAGCACATTTTAAAATCTGGTGGACACTAAGACTTGTTTTTCTTCCCTTGAAACCACAGCATGCTTGCCTCTAACGTGTCGCCAAGCTGAGCTGCAGAGAATAAGGGCAGGGCACCTGTCCACTTGTGGTGATGGAATAGATGGGAGGGCTTGGTGCCATGTGACAATGCTGAGAATGCGATTGGATAGAGACCAGAGCAGTGCTCTGGAGGGAGAACTGATCATTGAGGACTAAGATGTAGAAGCTCTTCTTGGGATTCTGGTCCCATGTGGCATGTGCCCATTGATATGGTAGACCTGGAAACAAACTGTTAAAACAATAACAACAACAACAACACCCTCCCCCCTCCCCCCATCAGCAGCTGGTGGGGCCTAAGGAGTATTAAGCTTATAGTGGAATTGACTTCAAGTTGGAACTGACTTGGCCTCTTAAGTGATTTGGACTTTTTAATCATCAGATATGCTCAGGCCTGCTTTAATCTAAAATTGCCTAGGAGCACCCGAGTGGCTCAGTTGGTTAAGCGGCTGACTTTGGCTCAGGTCATGATCTCACGGTTGGTGAGTTTGAGCCCTGCATTGGGTTCTGTGCTGACAGCTTGGAGCCTAGAGCCTGCTTCCAATTCTGTGTTTCCCTCTCTCTCTGCCCCTTCCCTGCTCATGCTCTGTCTCCCTCTCTCCCTCAAAAATAAGTAAAACTTAAAAAAAATGAAAAAAGATTAAATTGCCTAGTCCCACCCATGCACAGAGAAGGTGAGCCAAAATATTCTAGAAAAATCATCATAATGATAGGACCTAGTATAGTAACATAGGGTATGGGCCAGGCTGCTGTAACAGACCTCAACATTTGGCTACTTGACCAATATTTCTCTCCTATGTAACAAGGCAGGTAGGAATCTCTGCCCCAGGGGGTCATTCAGTGACTTGGTTCCTTCACTCTTATTTCTCTACCACTTTGGAGGGTGGCTCCATTCACATGATTGAACCTGATTTCCCAGCACCACGTCTTTATTCTGACTCACAGGACAAGGCGAAGAAAGAGAAGTTTATGGCCATAGCTTTATGCAATGCATGCTGGGAAATGTACATTTAATTGAATAGTCACTGTCCTGCGAAAATTCAGTGGGGGGGGAGGGGTTGTTCTTTAATTAAAATGAAGACAATGAAATGTATCCTAGGGAGTACTTAGCCATTTCTGCCTCATCTAGATCTCAATTCTGATACCCAAAAAGTTAAGAAAAAATATATTTGCATGCTACAAAGTCAACACATATACATATATGCATATATCTAGATCTATCAAGATCTGCCTACATTTCATCATTTCTAAGACATACATTTTTACCTTCTAGTAGCTCTGAAATTGAGATGTGTCTTAACAATTCATGGTGTCTTACAGTCTCCATCAGCTAGGAAGTAGTGACGATGTGGTTGCTATTTACCTGTACATTTATAAACTTAGCCATTTAAAGAATAAACTCTCCACAGGGGAAAAATATTTAAGGACCACTTGAGAAAGGAATATGAGTGTTTGTTTTGCTTTATAATCTTCTATTGACAACTGGAAAAGTCAAGAATGTTTCAGTATCAAGATTGCAGAATTGTATTGATAACAATATGATATCATATACTTAAAAATCTATGAAGAGGGTAGATCTCATGTTAAGTTTCTTACCACAATAAAGATAAAAAAAAAAAAAAGAAACCAAAATTGCACAAAGGGTGTCAGCTTCCCAGAAGAAGATTTCAGAGAAAAGAATGGAATGCTCCGAAGAAATGCCACACCACCAATGCTCTTTTTTTTTTTAACATTTTTATTTATTTTTGAGACAGACCCAGAGCAGGAGTGGGGGAAAGAGCAGAGAGAAGGGGAGACACAGAATCGGAAGCAGGCTCCAGGCTCTGAGCTGTCTTCCCAGAGCCCAATGTGGGGCTCGAACCCACCAACTGTGAGATCATGACCTAAGCTGAAGCTGGACACTCAACCAACTGAGCCACCCAGGCGCCCCCCACCAATGTTCTTGATGGCAGGGGAAACATTAGTGGATGGAAAAATACAAAATTTGATGACTTTGATTGAAAAAATGAATTATAAGAGCTTGACTTTGAATATGAATGCATAAACTTCTCCAGTTTATTTAAGTAACAGATTTCCCCAGTGTGCAATGGGGAGACATGTATGCACATGACTGATGGATGATAAAACTCTATTTTAAAAAAGTCCAGAAGAGTCCTATTGATATGAAAGCATTGAGACTGTTAAAAAATATTGCCCCAAACTTGGAAATAGACCAAAGAGATTACTAACTATTCTTACAGTGCAGTGCTAGATTTGATTTTCTATTTACTTGGCTATTTCACAACTCTGCAGGGGCAGAGATTACTTTGCAGATATATGTCCAGTAGAAATGCAAATAATTTCCATCCAGTGGAGCAGAGAAGCCCAATGATTATGGTGATAGCCTTGTCTGACATTAACTAGTTTTTTTGAACAGTCCAACCCAGCAACTTACTAAATCTCCTCTTTATATCTGGCTTTTCAAATTCTCTTTGGACTGATTTTAACATCTTACTGGTTGCGTCAATATTAAGGAGTTAAATAAAATCTTTGGAGTGTGTTCGTTTTAAATTTGCGTGACAGTGTTGTTCTTTAAACTTTTGAAAACTGTCTTCTAACAAATCATAGGTGACTTGGCAGCATTTCTTTAGTGCTACCTAAAATAATGGCATAAGCCATCGTTGAGGGCATGTTAGATGTGATAAATCATGCTATTGCTGCATCCATGAGCCAGTTAAAGGAAACCAGGGAGACTAAATCACAAGGGTTGTGGCCATGTCCATCTCAAATATCTTGATGCAGCTTTAATCTGAAAATACTTTGCAGTCGGCATTTGTCATTATTTTGCCTGCCCAGCGTCTGATTCCCATGTTTGGGAATTTCCTATCTCTGATATCTTATAGAACACTGAGCTGCTTTCCCACAGTAGCAGCCAAACACGGCAGCCTCTTGTTTCCCCAATCTCCTGGTATGTGAACCACTGCTCTAGATTTTAAATTGGAGACTGGAGCTTCAAGGAAGCAGGAGGAGCAGGAATCCTGCCTGGTGGTGGTGGTGGCTGTTGAAAGATGGAGTCCTCCGGGTGTGCGTGGCTGAGGCTGGACCACTGATGGAGGTGTCTTCCTCCATACAAAAGTTGTAAATCAAAAGGGATATTGTACCTATGAGGAAAATGCATAACTTTGATTGGTTCTTCAACCTTCCTGATAATTCCTAAGCTGCCCTGTATCCTTAAAAGAAAAAAAAATGTTCTGCGTAAATCAGTGGGAATCAGTTCCATTTGAAGTGCCTTGATGCAACCATATACAATGACCTTCCAAGTGAATTATATAATTAAAATTCAAAATGAGAAAAAAGAAGTTACAGTCTTGGCAGTTGGTATATATGCATCAAGGGTAAGTGTCTGCGTTTTGTGCAGAGAAAACTAGCTCCTGTGATAAAATAGCTGTGAGTTTCTGAGGTCACTTTGTCGTTCACTACCTAGCTAAGAGGTGAGGGCTAGACATCACTAGCATATTTGACTGATTTCAACAATGTGTGCACATCCATTTATGGGACCACAGGCAAAAGTCCTGAGGTCTGGGCAAAATAGGAATTCTGCATTACTACGGAACAGGGATCTGGGGAAACATAAATAAACCTCAAATCTCCAGGATGACTCCACTATAAACAAATAATTGAACTTCATGCTGCCATTCCTGGAAAAATAATAACTAGCTTCTAATAGGAAAATAGTTCTAGGAAGAACAGGCATTTAGAAAATACAATTTGCAAAGAGAACAGCAAGCATACATATAAGGGACTATAAAAGCCTCTGTATAATAAATGCACTTTAATAAAAAAAAGGGTAAAATTAAATTATGCTAAAGGAATTAAGATAGTCTCTTGCTGCAGCAATGACAGAAGCCAAACTTATGAAGACGCTGTGTGTCTTTGTTTGTATAATGTTAGTTTATATATTCCTGGACCAAAGCACACACAGAAAAATAAATTACAGGTTTTTTGTTTTGTTTTGTTTCTTTGTTTTTAAATAAAAAGCACTGGCAACTATAGATGTTTTTCATATTCAAGCATTTGTTCATCCAACATTTTTTTCAGAAACTTTTTTTTCAGAAACAGAAAAAGCATGGTAAGGGATGAAACACAAAAAAAACCATGGTATATTTGAGCAACTGAAAACAATTATAGGAGCACAGATAGCATTAAATGGCTGCAGATAAGTAACAACCTGATGAGACTGTCCTTTTAAATTGCATTAGAGAAATTAGACATTATACAGTGTGCAATGGGGAGACATCGAAATGCTTTAAGTAAGACACGAGCACAATCAGATTTGTGTTTTAGAAAGATCACAGCTACCACGTGGTGAAGGGACTGGAGAAGCCAAAAATGAGTATATCAGTATCAAGTAGGAGGTGATCCACGAGCTCAAGGGAGGGAATGGAGGCAATAGTGGGAAGGATTCAAGAGAAATTTAAGCAGTGACATTAATGGGAATGGGTTAGGTATGTGTGTGCATATGGGGAGCCCAGATTCTGATTTGATTAATAAGGTGGTTGGTTGTGAGTGTGAGTACCAATCTCACTCATAAATTACAGAGAAAGAACAGGATTGGCAGTGGTGTAAATGAGTTCAGTGCTAGATGTGTTGAATTTGAAGGGTCTGCCAGATATTCAAGTTAAGATGTTCAAGAGACTATTGAATACATGAATTACAGAGCAGAGATCTAGGCTGAAGACATAGGCTTTGAAATCATTAACTTCATCCCACAGGTGGCTAAAGCCAAGGGTTAATGTAGGAGAGAAACTTGAGGAACAAGCATAGGGCTGTGGCCTTCACAAAGAAGACTGAGAATCAGAAGAAAAATCAGGACTGGAGAGACTACAGAGACAGACACAAGTGAGATTCAGGAAGGGGTATCAAGGAGGCCACGGACTGAGAAGTAGCCAATGATTCAATCAGTCAGGCTCTTTTCTGTGAGTTGTTGCTAGGGAAAAGAGTGGTGCTACCTAATGTAACAGTGCAATTCTCCTCCTCCTTTCTTCTTCCTCCCCACTTCTTCTTTCAGATCTCCATCTTTGTTTCTCTTCCTCTCCATTTCCCCTCTCCCTCCTCCTTCCTCACCCCTCTGCATCATTCTCTCTCAGATTCTGTGACTAATGGGACATTTAAAAATTCATCTATGCTTTTTTCTTTTTTTAGCAGCATTTTCTCAAACATATCCAGGACAGACTCTCTCATCCGAGGATTAGGGTTGTTTGTTCATGAGCTGGCAGAGGGAAGGGGCAGAGGGAGCTCCTGAATCTCAGAGGAATTGATAGGGAAAGGAAGAGGTCTATTGCACATTTTTAAATGTGAGTATGGATGGAAGGGATTTAAACATTAGGTCTTTAGGGAGAAAGGGTATTTGAATGTTGATCAGAGAGTGGACAGATGACAGAAATAGAGGGGGAAATAGGTTAGATTAAGAGCCAAGCAACTGAATATGAGCAAAAGGAAGGTAAATGTTCCAAGAAGTCTGGATCTTGAGAACCAAGGAGAAAGTTAAGTTCTGCCATTGTTAAGCAGAAAAGCTTGAGTGGTAAATGTCAGGATGGTAGCCATGGTTGGGAAGACACCAAGGACCCATGAAATCTCTCTCCCCGGGGGCATTGAATAAAACTCTCTTCTCACCTATTTTCCATATTTGGATTATCTTCTACTTCATTTTCTATTTATTTATTCACTCATTTATTCAACAAATATAGTTGAAATTTTACAATGCATTAATAGTAGATACACAGATGGAAAGACAACGTCTCTGGCTTCACGCTATCTAAGGTAGAGACTGGAAGTCTCATCAACAGACATTCCAACTTACTGTGACAGTGTCCTTAAGAGAGGTGGGTACAGGTTCTGCTGACATCCACACTGTCAGGGAAGACTTCAGAGAGGAACAAACTTCGGTGGATCTTTCTCCACAGTTTCAGGTAGCCTCTGTGATTACTGTCTCCTCTCTGTGGCTCTCTCACTGAGTCTTCAGAGATAATGTGGCTTAGAACTTTTATGTTAGTTTTTCTGACCCCTCACTTCAGAACCTCTCCATTTGGTATTTTGTTCTAGTTTTCTGTTTAGCAGTTGGCAAGTTCAGATTTGGAAGGTTTCCTCTTTCTACCTACTCCTGGGAGTATTTCATCTCCTGGACTCATTGACTCAGAGTCACGGAATGAACTTTCCATTCTTTACGTCTCTTTCTTAGTTATAAAGAAAAGTGGGGGTGGGTGCCTGGATGGCCTCAGTAGGGTAAGTGTCCAACTCTTGGTTTCAGCTCAGGTCATGATCTCACGGTCTGTGAGATGGAGCCCCGCATCAGGCTCTGTGCAGTGTGGAACCTGCTTGAGATTCTGTCTCTCCCTCTCTCTGTGTGTCTCCACCACTTGCTCTCTCTCTCTCTCTCTCTCAAAATAAATAATCTTTTTTTTTTAAAGGGAATTCCTAACCTCCTTGCCCAGGGCCAGACTTGATGAGACTGATGACAAAGCACTTGGGGATAATAAATGAAATAGATTGCCACTTTATGAACCAGAATAACATCCTGCTAAGAGTGTCTTCCTGCGGTACAGAAAGTGAGAATATGGGTCTGAGAACTCTTAAAGTAAATATCCAAGTCTGCTGATAATGGGACATTTTGAGTTAGTGGAAATCGTACTCAAGGAAACAAACCAGGGTGGCCAAATGGGCTTATTAAGTGCCTTAGAGGGGTTTGAAAAAGGCATTATTGTAAATGAGCTCTGTTGAAAACCCAGCAGGCAGGGAATATGTGCCAGTGCATGCTATTTATCCCTTTGTTTTTCTATAGGGAGATCGCATTATAAATTGCATCTAATAAGAAAATCAGAAAAAGAAAAGATGATGTCCTTATCTCAGAATAAAGCTTAAAAATTATAGTGAAACATTAAAGTAAAGGATATATTAGTGCATGTTGAATGAATTATTTGCAATCAGTTTATAGCTATGATTATATTGTAAAAACTGACTTCTGGTGTTAATAAAGTGGATGCCTATGCATTTCCTCCCCCCTCTCAGGAAAGTAAAAACAGATGATCATAATGATAATACTAGAAAAGGACTGAGAGCCTTCTGGACCATCAAGAAAGTTATTTGAAATGAGTAGAGGATGTTAAGATGGGTCTTTTCCTTCTTCAATCTAAGCTGAGGCGACAATATGATAGACATTAATCCCTCAAATGAGTGTGAGGCACACTGGCATGTTCAGACTTTATAAAATCAATGCCCAAGAAGCACTTTCACCATTCTGGAAATTCTAGAGCACCCTAGTTGACTTTGGGAAATAAAAGGGTAGAGAGAGTAGAGCTAGGGGAGGGAGGGCTTTATTAATAGATTTTTGTGGGTGAGAAGTGGTGTTTTTTTGTGAGTTCTCACCCCTCTTCTTCACAGGGAAAAAAGAGGTTGGAGGAAATATCTCCTAATCCCAGGTCTCAGGAGAGGAGGCGTCAAACGGTCGCTTGGAGGGTTTTCTGTACACTCCTTGAGGGGAACTGCAGTTGGCCTCATGACCTAATGCGTGGCTCACACCTAGGAGGGCTAAGGACCCCAGTGGCAGGTACATAGAGCCGTGGTTCTGTCCCAGCATTTGTGAGGGTGAAGAATGTATGAGTATTTCCATAAGTAGGTCAGGAAAAGAAAGATGGGTTGAAACTGTTTCATGTCTGTGATATAGGCACCTCTCAAAAATGGGCCTCCATGTTCTCATGCCCTTGTGTAATATCCTCCCCTTGAGTGTGGGCTAGACCTAGTGACTTCCTTCTAATGAATAGATTATGACAAAAGTGACTGGGTTGCCTCTTCTGGAATTAGGTGACAGAGGACTGTGATTTCTGTCTTGCTGAACTCCCTTTGTTGCACCCCCAGGTTGTATGCTTTGCTGAAGCAAGCAGCCATGTTGGACAGGCCCAGATGGCAAAGATCTGAGGGTGACCTCCAGCCAAAGCCAGTGAGAAACTAAGACCGTCTGCGGGAAATAGTCCAAGGAGTAGGTAGCAAAAGGGGAGCTTCTAGACAAGAGCTTGCAGCCTGCTAATTGAGAACAGGGACAAAATACCTAACTGAATGAGGGGCCCAGAGAGAGCAAAGCTATCATCAAGGAAGACACGTCTCTTGGGTTATTTTTCCTTCCTGCATCTCTCACACCAGACCCAGAACCCAGAGACCTGGTTACCAAGCTATGATAAGGAACAGAAAGTGAGGGGTAGCAATCACACCCCTGTGGCCCCTGCAAGTGGTCTGCTTGAAACAGATTCTAGATGGGGATGGGGAAAAGACCGCTCTAACCTGACTTCAGAGATTGAAAAATATTTGGGCTGGATAGTTTCAATTTGTGAGTTCAGCCTAGGTTTTATGACTTAAAGTGGCCAGAAAAGTCATGTTTTCTTCCAGGGACAGGGGAAGGTCACTTCCACCAAGAACATATTTAAAATAAAGCTGTGTTTTGATACGTAGCTAGCTATGTTCATCTGGCGTGCTAGTTACAATTCTGTTTCAAGCCTTGAAAACTGATAGATGAGTTATGATGTCTATAGCAATAGTCCTGTGTCATCCCATTTCTCAATAATGTCAGGCAATAATTTACTCTAGTATTATTTTTTGTTCTGTTTTATGTGCCAGGAACATATTAAGTTTTTTTAAGTTCAGGATATAATCTCTTGAGATTTCTGATTATAATGTTTAAAATAAAAAATGTGAGTAGGCAGAGGAAAGAGGATATTTTGGCCAGGGAAAATACTCTGTATGATATTATAATGATGGATACATGTCATTACACATTTGTCCAAACCCACAGAATATGCAACACCAAGAGCAAACCCTACTGTAAACTATGGACTCTGGGTGAATGTGATGTGTCAACGTGGGCTCACCATTTGCAATAAATGTGCCACTCTGGCACAGAGTTCTGATAGGGGGATAGGCTGTCCATATGTAGAGCCAGGAGTATATGGGAAATCTCTGTCTTTCTCAATTTTACTGTGAATCTAAAACTGCTCTAAAGTTAAAGCCTATTTTTAAAAACATTAAAATTAAATAAAAATCTCTTCTTTCCTGGCTGTATGTGTGATGAGTTAGAAAACACATAATAAGCTTATAATATCCCTAGCTAACAGAGAGAACCCCTTACTTGTTTATATTTTCATTTGTAAATTGGTTTTTATTATTGAGCTCTTTTGGATTCAACAATGAACGTAAGGAAAACTGAAGTCTCTTTAGATAGAGAGAGAATGCTCAGGAGAAGATCAACAGAACATAACCAGTCTGGCCAAATAGAGAAAAAAGAGAATGCATTTGCATACGGGTACAGAGAGCACCATTTAATTAGGTGAGATGGTAAGTCAGCCAAATCCATTCTCTGCCTTGGTCTGAGCCCCAAGAGACTGGCCTCAATGAATTGTATCTCCCCAGGTCCCTTGCCCTCTGGTTTGCAGTTGGGTTTGGCCAGTGGGGGGATCTCAGGAGGCTGGAGAGTGGAGGACAGGAAGAGACAGGTTAGGGTATTTCCTCTTGCCACTCCCTCTTTGCCTTGGCGCAGTTCTGACAATGGCCACGTTCTTCCATGGTTGTAGCCCCTGTTGGGCAGCCTCCTTCCCTGGCAGCAGCTCTCACCAAGCTCTGGTAACTCTAGTTCCCCTTACTCCCCAGGCACAGGGGTGGTAATGGCTTCCTGCTATTGCTAGTCCCCGGGTTCCCCAACATCCATCATGGCTTCCTGAAGAATCCCGCCACTAAAACCATCTTTCAAAATCTCAGCAGAACGTCCTGTTTGCTTCCTGCCAGGATCCTGACATGGGCAGGCGCCAACTACCTGCCTGAGAGGTCCAGAAACCCCAGTGAAATCATCTGGACTTCATCTGGTTTGTTGTTTATTCTTTTGCTTTCTACATTTCAGAATTACAGGATCTGCTTAATTTTGCTATTGAATCATTTAACAAGGCAAGTGTCCACATGACCTCTTTTCAGCACCTTGGGATTAGAGGAGGCTGTTTTCAGGTGGGCTCTGAGCCCTCCTCTCCTTGCAGGTCTTCTCTCGAGGAGACACTTGCTACACGCAGTACAGCAATGCTGTGAACCTGACCTCTGACCTCCTGGGAATCCTTGGCAGTGTTTCCCCTTATTCCATCTACACCTAATTCTGCTGTGCCCAGGGAGTTTTATGCTTTGAAGTCTGAATTCAGCAACGCTAAGCTGGTTGTAGAAAATTAATAATAAGGAAAGAAAGTTGAAACCACAAAATCACCACTAACTCAAATTTGCTAAATGAAATTTCCTCAAAACACCCGTGTTAATTTAATCCTCACATGAATGCCAGGGTGACAAATGAACCCTCTGTGTTGTGGAGTTGACAGGTTCATACCTTATGGAAAAAGAAATGACAGCCAGTCCCAAACATGAGCCCTTTCCAAAAAGAAAGCTGTGTCTCCTGGCACAAAACCAAATTACCCAACCAGGATTTTGTCTTATTCATTTCTTTGGCATTTTGCCTAAGGTGAAGGGCACACATGCACACAGAAATCTGCATTTGGTTGAAGTTTCAGATGGACAAAAGGTTTAAATAGATAGAACAAAATTTATATTTTGTATCAAGTATTCTAACTTGATAAACATGTTGCTGGCTAATAGCTAAATCAATATAGCTAAAAGAATAAAAGTTTTTTTTTTTTTTAAATAGGAGACTCAATATTCCAAAACAACTTTTGGTAGCTACTAGGCTTAATCGTCAATATTTTCTCTTTTCATTAACAACATATTTTTAATGTTTATTTATTTTTGAGAGAGAGAGAGAGAGCAAGTGGGGGAGGGACAGAGAGAGAGGGAGATACAGAATCTAAAGCAGGCTCCAGGCTCTGAGCTGTCAGCACAGAGCCCAATGCGGGATTCGAACCCACAAACTGTGAGATCATGACCTGAGCCGAAGTCTGACCCTCAACTGACTGAGCCACCCAGGCGCCCCCCTCTCTCTTCTTTAGAATTGCACTTCCTGTTTTCTTAAGATTAGGCACTGCCACATGGTTTGCTTTGTCTAGTGAACTGTGAAGGGAAGTGGCATGTTGTCATGTCAATGTTGGATAGAAGCTCTATGTATATGTGTCATCCTTTATTTTCTTCTGCCATGACACCCAGCAAGGTTCTGATAATGGCTACCCCACCAGCCCCAGCCCTAAGTGAAGGCAACGGGGAGCAGAGCCCCCACAAGCCCAAAGGAATATGCAGTATGAATGAGCAATGCAACTTTGTTGTTTTAAGCCACCGACTTTCTGGAGCTTTTGTCTACCATATAACTGACCCCACCCTGACTGACACAGAGATAACTAGTTTCTAAAAACTCTACTCTAAAGCATAAATAGTACAGTCCCGCAGAAATATTAGATGGGGAATAGCATAACTGGAAGTTGCATTTCTAACCAATGATTAAGCAGCAAAGAAATATAACAATAATGCATGTAACTTGTAGATGTTATCGATATAAGAAACTTTATGATACAGGTGTTTACAAAAATAAAAATGCAATAACGATAGAATATCATTATAATTTAGAATAGTCAGTTGTAAGCAATGTGCACGGATTCTGTAAGATACCCAACCTCTTCTGTCATTAAATTTACCTGCCAGAAATGACTTAATTTTAGAAGCTTGACTTGGGGGATGGTGGTGGCAGGGAATGGAAATGATTCAGATGGTTCACGTCTTTTAAAAAGATCAATGGTGGGCGTCTGGGTGGCTCAGCTGGTTAAGCATCTGACTTTGGCTCAGGTCATGGTCTCACAGTTTGTGAGTTCGAGCCCCATGTCAGGGTCCATGCTGACAGTATGGAGCCTGGAGCCTGCTTCAGATTCTATGTCTCCCTCTCTCTCTGCCTCTCCCCTGCTCACACTCTGTCCCTCTCTGTGTCTCAAAAAGAACATAAAAAAAAGTGGTTTTCTTTTTTTAAAAAAATTAAAAAGTTGATGGCTTCTTTATTTGATGATAAATAGGACTGTTGGATTCCAAAATCATGCAACCCCAGAAGTACATTCAAAATTGCATTTGTCTGTTGAAAGAAAGAAAGAAAGAGTCTTTCCAGATAATTGAAGTCCTTCTCAAGCATGTTAGTTCTTCAGGCTTTTAGGCCAGGAATTCTTGGCTTGAATTTATCTGACCCACTTGCTCACGAGGTTTGCTTTCCTCTTTCCTTTTTCCCACTACTATAACTGGGTTATATTTAAGGTGAGGAAATATGGCTAAGGAGTGTCTGAAGGCTGTGTGGGAGACTGTCACTTGTACCTCTCAGCTTGGAGGATAGCTGAGGACATTTGTTTATTGATAAACATTTCTGTGTTCTTAAAACCTTTTTTTTCTTTTAAGAGCAGTTTTAGGTTCACAACAGAATTGAGAAGAACATATAGAGATTTCCTCTATGCCCCATCCGCACACATGGGCAGGCTTCCGGCTGTCAAAGTTCTGGCCTGGAGCAGATCGCTTGTTACAACCGATGAACCTGCAGAGACACATCACAATCCCCCAGAGCCCATTGTTTACTGTAGCGCTCTCTCTTGTACATTCTGTGGTGCAGGACAAATGCATACGGACATGTATCCATCACCACTGAGTATTCTCACTACTCGAAAAATTCCCTGGACTCCACCTACGCAGCTGCCTACAAACCCTTGGCAACTGCTGATCTTTTTACTGTCTGCGTAGTTTTGCCTTTTAAACACTAGGTGATACAGACGTTGCTCCTACAGATTTCTGAGTGTTTCCAACACCAGAGACCTGTCAGAAAGTTACTAGTAACTTCAAAGTAGTCAAAAGGGAGCCCTACGTGTTTTTCCATGAAGTACGGGGGTTTAACTTTCAATGGGTTGCCTATTTTAAACCTGGATGGGAACAAAGATTAACTTTGGATCTTTTCTGAAAGAGATACAAAAAAAAATTCCTATCTAATGGAAAAAATAACCCAAAAGATTTATAACCCCGGAAGACATCAACCAGTTTTTTTTATATCTATACCTAGCTTCTTAAATGTTTTTTGAACCAGTTCTAATGTCTCGCTGTTTACCTCATTAATGAATGAGTTAAATAAAACATTTGACAAGCGTACTTTTTATATTCGCCTGAGAGTCATGATTTTACATTTCTGAAAATTACATTTTAACAGATCCCGTTTCTCTTACAGGTATTGGGAAGCAAAATACTGATGGTGCTCTGTGAACGGAAAGGTAGCCGAGCACAGACACTCAGCTATTAACTTCTGTCTTATTCTTCTGAAAAGACCATGGATGGCTGTGTTATGAAAGCAGACAGCTCTCTGCAAAGTTGGCAGCTTTAATTGAAAAAGACAGGCTTTGGAAAGACACTGACAAATGGGTATCGATTTTATAATCAGAGCAGCAATTATCGTCGGCGACCTGCTCAGCCCCAGTTCCAGTGGCCTCTTAGAGAGCAGCGACTCTGTAAGTGACTGAGCCCAGGTAAAATAAGGGACCAATGCTCTGCACATCTGCTCCGTGTTCCTCCGTCACTATAGTGGACACATCTTGCATGGTATGTATGTTGTGAGTATTTATGTGTGCTCTATGTCCAAAGTTACTTGATAAAGTTTCCATGGTCTACCTGGAGGGACCAATGGCTATAAAGCCCTGAGAAAATAGGTCAAAGGGAGATTAACTAAGGTCTAGAAAACCAGTAGATGCAAAAGGCCTGTGGTCCAGAGTCAGAAGTCAGTAGGGGCTGGAGACCACTAGGCTCTGAGCATCTGAAGGGATAGTGGACATATTTTTCTGTATCTCCCTAGCACAGTGTTTGGTACTTAGAAACTTAACCATTCTTTGTTTTTCTTTTCTTTTTTTTTTAATTTTTAAGTTTATTTATTTATTTTTAGAGAGAGAAAGAGAAAGAGAATCCCAAGCAGATTCCACACTGTCAGTGAGCAGCCTGATGCGGGGCTCAAACTCACAGATGGCGGGATCACGACCTGAGCCAAAACCAAGAGTCCGTCACTTAACTGACTGAGCCACTCAGGCACCCCTTAACCATTCTTTTTAATGTATGATTGGCTCACCTGACCATGTGAAAGAGAAGACTCAGAATGAGAACAAGCAGAGAGGTTTCAGAAGGAAAAATAATAGGAAACTGTGGTGGAGGAAGGCTCTGGAGGCTGAGTAGAGGACAGGGAAGTTCTGGAAGGGAACAGTGCTCAGAAAGACTTGTGTCCTGACCCAAGCTAACCCCAGTGTCCTCCAGATCTGTGCTCTGCCACATATGACTCCTCTGATCTGAAAGAAATCTCTGAGCTTCTCCCCAGATGAAAACTAGAAATAAACAGCACAGGGAGGTTGAGGCTCAGAGGAAATCTGTATGGAGCACTTCCCAGTTCCCAGCACCACTGAGGTCTAAGTACTTGTACAATCGGGTGGTGCCCCAGTGACGGGGAACTCAGCACCACCCATCTTAATGCCGGACCATGGCAGAAATTCAAAGCCCAAATCCTAGAGGCTCTTAGGACTGGAAGCAGTTTTCAAATGACCAAATACATCTGGTAATAGGAAAACCAAGTTCCCTGGGAGCAGTTTGGGTGTCCCTCGGACGGCAGCAGCGTCCCTAGGTCTCTGACTATTGTTGGATAAAGGAAGGTGTTTGTGAAGGAAATGTCAGCAGGGCTCTCCCCTCACCCAGGGGCTGGATCCAACCACAGGGATCTGTTTTATTTGGACTGAGTTTGCTGATATTCTGTGACAACCAGTTCCGGATGTTTTATAAACAATTAGCGTGACAGTTTGATGGACAAAGGTAACATTTGGGTATCATCTGCACAGCAATGAAAGACAGATGATTATTTTTGACAGAAAAAAAAAAAAAAAAGCACTGACGATGTGGAAATGGGGAAGCCAGAGCCCTGAGGCTCACACTGTCTTCAGATATGCGGCCAGATCAAAACCCGCTGGAAATGCAGCCCCACAGCCTGGGTGATAGTCCTGGTCTGGACATTGGGTGGAGCCTCAGGGCACATGGGATGTCTTAGAAAAGACTGTGTTTGAGGCTCCTCATCTGAGAGAAATAAGAAGAAAGGAAAGCAAGTCCAGTTGTGGCTATAGTAAAATCAACAGGCCAGCCTGGGACCTGGGATTCACTTTGACTCATACCTTTTATATATATATTTAATGTTTATTTGTTTTTGAGAGAGAGAGGGGGAGAGAGAGAGAGAGAGAGAGAGAGAGAGAGAGAGAGAGAGAGCGCACAAGCCAGGTAGGGGCAGAGAGAGACACACACACACAGACTCTGAAGCAGGCTCCAGGCTCTGACCTGTCAGCACAGAGCCCAACGCAGGGCTCGAACTCATGGACTGAGAGATCATGACCGAACTTTGAGATCATGACCTGCCTTCAAGATCATGATCTGAGTTGAAGTTGAACACTTAACCAACTGAGCCACCCAGGCATCCCTCACACCTTTCTTTTTTTAAGTTTATGTACTATTTAATCCCTTAATCAATTTTAAAATTGACATGTAATTCACATACCATAAACTTCACCCATTAAAAATATGCAATTCAATGGTTTTGAGTACATTCACAGAGTTGTGTAACCATCACTACTAACTAACTCCAGAATACCTTCCTCACCCCAAAGGAAATCCCTTGCTCATAAACGATCACTCCCTATTCCTACTTCTGCCCCGGCTTCTGGCATCCACAAATCTATTTGTTGTCTCTATGGATCTGCATATTCTGGACATTTCACATAAACAGAATCAGGTAACATGTGGTCTTTTGTGTCTGGATTATTTCACTTAGCATAATATTTTTGAGGTTCACCCATATGGTAGCATGTATCAGTACTTCATTGTTTTTATGGCCAAATAATATTTCATTATATGGATATACTGCATTTTTATTTTGTTTATCCAGTGATCAGTTAATGGACATTTGGGTTGTTTCTACTTTTTGACTATTGTGAATCTGCTATGAATATCGACATACAGTTTTTTTTTGTGTAGACATATATGTTCAGTCTTCTGGGGTATATATCGGGGTGACTCTGAGTGTAAATTTTGGAGAAATTATACCTTAGAATTTTATTTTATTATTTATTTATTATATATATATATATATATTTATTGTCAAGTTAGCTAACATGCAGTGTATACAGTGTGATCTTGGTTTTGGAGGTAGATTCCTGTGATTCATCACTTACATACAACACCCAGTGCTCATTCCAACAAGTGCCCTCCTCAAGGCCCATAACCCATTTCCCTCCTCCCTCACCCCCCATCAACCCTCACTTTGTTCTCTGCATTCAAGAGATACCTTAGACTTTTAAATGAACCATGTGAATGTCAGTGTGTCTCCTCATCTCTGTAAACTCCATGAATTCATTGGGGGAGAGGGTGATGCCAGTAGAGACACACGTAGGCCAGGTGGTTTAAGGAATGGCACGAGTCAGGGCTGCCCGTTCAGAGGTCTGAGTCTCTGACAGCAGCAGAAATGCTGGTCTGTCTTTAGAAGAAAAGCATATGCATGCTGTGGTTGATGAGCAGGAACTCCTGCTATTAACCAGGACTGCCGGTGGGGATGGAGCCTATGACCTGATGGCTGGGGTACCTGGTTTCTCTATTTCCTTGTTCATGTCAGGCCATTCAGAGAAATAAATTCACACCTCCTATGTACCCTGTGGCTTTTCTCTGAAGGGCACGCATGGCCCTGGCTTGATAGGACTTGATAGGGGAAACCAAGGAACGTGTCAAGCAAAAGTGTTTGAACAAATACCAAATTGTGTGGTATAGATGATGACTTACCAGGGAACAGAGCATTCCGTGTGGGCTATGAATATATATGGGCACCCCAGATTCACAGGCTCCCCAGAGAGAGTGAAGTGAGATTAAGTTGGCTCCAGTTGTACATACATAATTCATCTTGGGATGGAAGAGGCACCTGCTTTGCCTCCATTTCCTTCCTCAGGCCTTGTCTGGCACAAAAGTTACAAGACCGATGAACTGTGTCTCGGCAGTGATGGGATTTGTTTTGGTCACATGGTAATTCTGAGCAAAAGGGCCTGGGAGACATATGGGCCTAGTTCTAATGTTCTACGAAGAGCAATGAGTCACCTGGGCAAGCCACCCAACTTTCTAGAATCTGGCCAAAGAGTGGGTCTTTCTGGACCCCAGATGCCTCTGTGATTTGGTTTCTTCCTGGTATAGGACTCAAGTGGAATGATTTTTAAAATTGCCGTGGACTGAACAGTCTTTCAGTTCTCATCTGCAGCTAAATGTGGGGACATGGAGATGAAGCTGAATCAGGAGTTTTTCCACACTTAATTCAATTCAGCACAGCAGGATCTGGATCGAGGCAAGAAATCAGGAAGCAAGGGAACCCAGGGTGAATGTGAGAAAGAAAAGTTGTGGCTCAGCTTAAAGATGAACCAACACCAGGGGTAGACAAGGCAGTATGCTAATCAACATTTTGTTTGTGAATCAGAAGCCTAGACATGTGGAATAACAGCAATAGGAAGCATCTGAGCTGCTTAGGGGAGTTTTGTTCAACTTTGAATTTCCTAGAAATCACGGTTCCTATCATTTCTCTAAAGAACACAGAATGAGGGTTTGGCCTTCCAGTCACCGCTGATCAATTTAACGCTACGTTAACAGTAGAGCAGCAGTTTTGTACGAGACGAAGAAAAAATACCAGAGTTTTTCAGATTTAATAACACAGTAATTTGGAGCAGATACCACCAATGCCAGTGTTCAAGGGGAAATACATATGGTATAGAAAATATTTTTTAGGTCCGTCAAATCCAACACATTTGAAAATAAGTGAGTTTGGCATAAATCTTCGAGAGGGGCAGAGTCATAGGAATGGCCCCCCAGCGTGCTGGAGATTGCACATGGGGTAGCCACCAAATCACTAGAATTTGAGGTCCCTGTAGATTGAACCCATAGGTCTAGAAAGTCCTTTGAAAATCAAACGTAAAAGCTAATATTTCATGAAAGTGTGTTATGTGTGCCAGGCACTATTTTGATTATTTCACATGTATTAATTGCTTTAATCCTAAGAACAATCCTGTGGGCATGATGGCTGCACGTTTCCCTCAAATATTTCAGAAAGAAAATAATAGAGAGGGTAAGAAAAGAATGACAGAGCAAATGGGGAAAGACTACAAAGGAGTAATCCAAATGAAGAGTAATAGGATTTCTTTGTTTGATTCCAGCAACTTTTCTGTAGGTTTGAAATGATAACAAAATAAACATTCAGCGAAAACACTCCTCTGGAAAAAGATCTGATTCTTATGAGATGAGAACACTAAGGCACAGAGAGGTTAAGTAACTTGCATCTGGTCACCTGATACTAAAAAGTGGAGCCAGAATTCCAGATGGGTGCTGAGGATATTGGCAAAGCAAGGGACATTTGGAGATGGAGATACTGTTTGTTGTTCAAATGGTTGTTTTGGCCTTTGTTGCTCCAGAAGCATAATGTTGACCTTGCCGCCAAGGTTAGCACTGGGTCTTGGGCAACCCAAGCAGAGGGGCAAGGCAGGAGCTGGGAGAGAAGGAAGATATTGGCAAGTTCAGTGCCCTTGAAGGTATGGATATCACCGGTCTATACACTGTTACCCATTCACAAGGAGGTAAATATGGCAAGTGAGAGTAAGCATTGAGAAACATTTGTAGCAACATTGTTGCTACATCCAATCATTAGTTTTCTGATAATTCTCTTTTTTTTACTCATTAACTCAAACATTTATTAAATGCCTACTGCATGCTCAATATTGGATGTGACTTAAGTCTGTAAAAGACAAACTTAGAGCAGTAGTTACATAATGTCCCATGTCAAATATGAGAGCAATTTCAAAGACATCAAGGTTTTTCTTCTTTAAATGTTCAAATGTGAGTTTTTTTTAATTGAGATACACTTGACGTGTAACCTTACATTGGTTTCAGATGTACAACATATTGATTCGATCTATGTATAGATTGCAAAGGGATAGTTAACATCCATCACCACAGTTACAGGTTTTTCTTTTTCCCCTTGGGATGAGAACTTTTCAGATCTACTCTCATTATCAGTCTTTGTCGAATTCAGGCTCCAGGCTTAGGGAGAGAGGAGACCTCTCTGGAGGCACCGCAGCTGAAACCTCCTTGTTCCCTGCCTACTCCGCTCACTTGCTCGTTGTGGCTTCGATCAGACTGATTGCGCTCGAGAGCAAATAGGAATCCAAGTTGTTAGGAATGCTTCCCAAGGACATAGAACCTTTTAAATCCCAAAGTCGTTCATAAATTGTCCAGCTGTGCCTGAGGCACATGGTTGCAAAGGGTAAACGCCAATTGGCATTCTACGTGGAACAAATGGAAAATTTTGGCTGTGGAAGCCAAAGAGAATTCTTCATCCTAATTAAGAAAAAAAAAATCCCTCTGCAATATCAAAAGTCTAGGTAGAGAAGGCAAGACCTGGCTTCTGACTTCATGAAAATGAACCATGCTTAATTAGAACTTAGCTAACACAAATTGGAAAGAATCAAGGCTAAAGCCCATTGAAGTTGGTCCAGTTTGGGAATTAAAACCCTATAGTTCCCCTCCTGTCCTTAAGAGCAGTCCACCTTCTTGGGTTATAGGTAACAGCCCTGAGCCCCTTCCTAAAGCTGCAGGAGTAAGTTACTTGCTTCCTTCAGGGAACGAGCCCTGGTACTTTGGAAAGATTACATTTAAAGGACAGTTTTTATTGCATGTTTTCTAATTCAATAAATACGGAGCTTCACATCAACCAAGAGCTTATTTAGAATCATTTCTTTTGCTGTCTGGCTGCTCGCAAAAGTCAAATTAGTAAACTATGCAGGACAAAATGTTACTCAGGTTGGATATCTTCGTATTAACGAAATGTAAATAAATCCAGAGAAAGGGAAATTTTAGAAATCCAAATAAACATCCTTCATGCGATTTTTCTTCCCGAACAGTTTCTCAGCTTTTCTTTCCTCTGTGGTCATGTCTCAAGTGCCTTTTAGTGATAACCCTGGACACTCCACATTTCAGCACAATACAAATATTTCTCTCTTGTGTTCTTGTTTGCTATTTCTGTCAGAAACGCGAAAGCCACATCAGCTAGATGGAAATCCTAGAGGGATTTAGGAAGAAAAGATCAATTGTTTGACAATAAACATGGCAAATCCCATGTGATTAAACACATGCTTACAAATGAAAGCAAGAATATTGCACTTTGAATTGTTAACCAGTAAACAATTTGTTAACCAGTAAAGTAAGGACCAGAAATGATTGGACAGGTGACCTGTTGGTGGGGGCACTTGTGTATTTCAGCACAAAATCCGAAAAATCTGGACAAAGCAGAGATCAAGAGACATGTGAGAGCTGACTTTTTCTATTACTGAAGTTGTTTTGTTCTTGGCTTAAGAAAATAGATCTGGGATAATCTAGTTTTTATAAACTCCTGCAGAGGGGGAGTCATGTTGCCGTTGTTGGAAGGGAATGAGCCTTCTGTGTAACCTCGATGTGCAGTGCGATTTTGGGAAATGGAACTAAAGTTTGTCTTTTGCTGTTAACGGGCTGGAGGTGCCTCTAGCCAAGCCCATGTGTCTGTCAGAAAAATAAGTTTTCTCTTGGTAGAGCCCTGTCTGTCTCAGGATCATGTGAGATTCACCACATAATGCTCAGAAAACATGAGATCATCTTTACACAGTGAATGAAGAAGAGCTGGGACCTGATTTCATAGCTTTTCCCACAGATTTTGCTTTCCACTCTTGTCAGTCATATCTGAAAGGCTGACAGTTACCAGGGGCTGTGGCCAGGCACTAGGGAGAACGTGTCATTGCTGGCTGTGTTGGCCATAGCAACATATCTGCCTAAGGGTGGATCCAGAGGGGACAAACAGACAGAAAAATGTGGCAGTATGCAACAGAAACGGACCAAGGGCAGAAGCTGGTGCCGTCCACCAGAAACTTCCAATGGCCAATAACAGGGTGTTCACCCATCATTTTATGTTTCAATAAGTTACCAAGTTGGTCAAGAAAATAATGGATGGTGGCTTATCACAAGTTGGTAATTTCTCAAAATATCTATAATGGGGAAGAATCCTCATGTCTCATAACCTCAGTCAGTACTGAGTTACATCAATCAACAAATGTTTCAAGAGCCAGAGCAGTGCGTTAAGTGGCAGTTGAAGCATCACATACAAATAAGACATGTTTCTTATTCACAAGAGAAGTTCAGAGCCAGTGGGAAAGATACGTAAACACGTTTTTCCAATGCAGTAAGATGAGACCTATAATAAATGCATGGAGGAGGTTCTACAGGAACACAGATAGAAAGTCCATTGATTCTTCTTGGAAAAGTCTGAGAAAGCATCAAAACAGAAGAGAATTTAGTTTCCTGGAAGGAGGAATCGAATTTACCGAAAAGAAGGATCTAAGAAATACATGAAGCATGAAGCAAAAGCCAAGCATGTGCTGAGCATGTTGGGGGCAGGACCATAGCCATCATTTCTGTTTATCAAGAGGTCTATTCTCCCAATAAATCCAATTTTCAAGGCCACTGTCTCACTTTGGACTCAACAATCTAGTTTGAAATGCAATGACCTCTTTGTTCCCATTGTCTCAGACTGCCCCTTGGAAATGGCAAGCGCATGGTCCCACAGGTGGAACGACTGCTGGGGAAATGGCAAGCCCCACAGAGCGTTGCGTTCAGCCTTGACTAGGAGCAGAGAGAGGCAACTGGTCCAGTGTAGCATCACATACAGGAGAAGACGGAAAGCGCTGGAGTTCTTGGTCAGCCAGGCCCAGGCCAATACAAGGAGGTGGGAGGCAGGCACAGAACCTGTGGTAATCAGCGGCAGTGACAGCACAGAAGACCAGAGTGGGCTTCACTCCAGTAGACACCAGAAGAAGACACCCTCTGTGGGCCTCAGATTCTGTAAGATGAACTAGTTTGACTAAATCAGCAGTTGGCAGACTTCATTTCTTAGAGCACTGAGGTCACCTAAAGGTCCCTCAGTGGCTGGAGATGAGAAAGAGCAAGGCCAAGTTAGAAAGGCTAAGCCTCCCATCCTCACATCAATAGGAGTATTTGGATTCCATTTGTTTTCGTGGTGGCAATCCACATGAGATATAATTCTGTGACAGAAGTATATTTTACTGGGCAAAAAAAAAAAAATACATTCAGAATCTTGGACTAGAGAATCAAGTTCTGACTCTATGGCTCTAAGCCTCCCTTATTTCCTCTGCAATCCCATGAAACTCGACTTATGTCCCTCTATAACTTACACAATTTTATGTTGTGTTATTCTTTATGTTCTTGAAAAAGAGATGCACTTCTTTTTCTCTTATGAATCTTTTTGCTCCATAAAAGGAAGTTCAAGGCTGCTGGACATCCCTAGCCATACTGGCCTCCTTCCTGGGCTTCAGACTCACCAAGCTCATACCTTAGGGCCTTGGCACTTCTGGTTTCTTCTATCTGGAGTTGTTATTCTCAGCTCTCCCTAAAACTTGCTCCTTCACTTTTTTTAGGTCCTTTCTCAAATGTGACCTTATCTGATGGTCTTTTCTGAACACCTAATATGTAAAATAGAACCACATTCCTCTACATACACACACACACACACACACACTCTCTCTCTCTCTTTCTCTCCAGAGACCCTTCATTCTGTTTTTTATTTCCCTCCATAGCACTTACCATCACTTGCATATTTTATATCTCATTAGTTGCTTCAATTCTGTCTCATCCTAGAATGTGAACTCCAGGGGTCAGGGACTTTTTCTGTTTTGGCCATTGTCCTGTCCCTGGAAGAGAGCCTGGCATGGAGTAACCACCTTCACTGGAGGCATTTGACACTCAACTCCTGTCCAGCCAAGACCTCCTGTTTCATAAAGAAAGATCCCACCCGCAGTGACTTACAGTTTGGCCAGGTTTCCTTGTTGCCTGTAACATCCAAACCAGTGACCCAACCAGACCTACCTCCCCTAGTCATCACAGTAACTCAGACAGAGTGGTAAAAAAAAAAAAAAAAAAAAAAAAAAAGAGCATGGGGTTGTTGAGGGTTTGGATTTGGGTCTGAACTGTAACACATGTTAGTGGGTTGCTTTTAGGTAACCTCTTAAAGCTCCAGTTTCCCTATTAGTAGAATGAGGTAGTAATTTACCTGTCACACAAGGTTGCTTTGAAGATTACATCAAGTTTGATGGGGAAAAAGTGCTTTGTAATCTGTAAAGGACCGTGTTAGCTGCAGCTTCAGAGAATGAGACAGTAGGTGATCTGAACTCTAAATGGCCCTTGAGTCAATAGTAACACTGTGACAACTGGTGCTCACCTAATTATTCTGGAAACAGAGATAAAACTACCTCTTTCTGTTTGAAGGTAGGAAAGTGAATCAGATTATCTATTTGAAACACCTTTTGACTTTATCATCTATCTTATAATTTTGGTGAAATCAGTAAGAAAATACTCAGCAAAGAAAGTATTTTTATTAACACTACAAGGTTTCCAAGTTAATAGTTTCTGTAAATAGACCCTTTCGGCCCTGCAGAATTGCCTGATTCTTTTTGGAAGGGCCCTTTTCCTTCATTTAGGAATGTATGCTAATTTCTGCTTCCCCACATTTATACCATGTGCCTCAGCCTCCCAGATTCAAAAAAAAAAAAAAAAAAAAAAGAATTCCATGTATTTGTGGAATGCATTTGACACTTAGCTTGAATTGCCTCCCCCAAGAAAGTCCTTTGTATTTATTACTGTTGATACAAAATGCTTGAACACAAGGGAGGCAGCATGTTAGGAGGTATGGAACACACTGATAAGAGAATTAAGAACTTGAGCTTTTGTCTGGTTCTGTTCCTGACTAGTTAAATGGCCTTGGGCAAGTTGCCATTTCCGTGGGCCTCAGTCTCCGTGTGTGTGTGTGTGTGTGTGTGTGTAACAGGGATAGAGGAATCACGTGAAGCGCCACCTCCAGACTCTCAGGGAGCAAGCTTGCTCCGCCTAAGAACACAACCTATATGGGTGTGTTTGGTTATTAAAACAAGACCCACGGGGCACAGCTTGGCTGGACTAGGACTATAACATAGGAGATTCTGCTTCTTGACATTATAGAAGAAAAAGACATTAGTGAGGTGACCAGAAAGGAAGAGATGCTGGAAGAGGGGCCTGGAGCAGAAGGAGGAGGGAAAGGAGAGAAGGCCCAGCAGAGTGGCCAGAGGCTGGGATTGAAATGGATAAATGGCCACTAAGAGGCTCTGACTGATGGGAAAGAGTAAAGGACTCTTAGAGCAGAGACAACTAACGCCAAGTGAGGAGACATTTTCTGGAAGGATGGGGAGCAGATCTACTGGACTTACTGAAACACTGGTTCTGGGAGCTCTCTTCTTTATATATGCACAGCATCCCTTTTCTTGACCGGTCTCTGCTAGGTCTCTTCATTCCTTAGTGTTCCCATAGTGGCCATGCTTGAGGCATCAGTCCCTGGCCCTCCACTTACCGTGGCCTTTTAAGGACCAACTTTCAGGGGGAGGAGTGGACAATATTGGTGTTCCCACCCACAACCCCCCAGCTTCCTTTTGGTTTTCCTTGACCATTTTTGTGCACACTCCCTCTTTCCTCTATTGTGCGTTTGATTCAAATTGACAGCATTTGAAGCTCTTGGGAAATCTGCTCTTAGTTCTACCAGAGCCAGTACAGAGAGCTATCAGCCCAAAGTGCCTGGGAATTTATTCTCCACAGCCCTGCCCATGGCCCTTGAGCAAAGGCTTACAAGCCCAGCTCTCTTGCCTCAGTTGGTCCTACTCAAAAATGTAACTTAACATCCCGGAAGTCCCCTGTGGGATCTGCCCAAACCCTCCTCTGCAGGGCTTTGCTCAAGATGCAGCTTTGCTTACCTTCCTCCCCTCTTCTCTCTGCCTCCCCACTTTCTTGCCGGTCTCCTCTAGAAGCACTTTCTTTTTAAAATTTTTTAAAATTTATTTATTTTTGAGAGAGAGAGAGCAAGTGGGGGAGGGGCAGAGAGAGAAAGAGAGAGGGAGATACAGAATCTGCAGCAGGCTCCAGGCTCTGAGCTGTCAGCACAGAGCCCGACCTGGGGCTTGAACTCATGAACCATGAGATCATGACCTGAGCCGAAGTTGGATGCCCAACCCACTGAGCCACTCTGGCACCCCTAGAAGCACTTTCTTTATATATGACTCACTCACAAATCTTGAATTCTCATCTCAAAGAGCCCAGCTTAAAAAACACCCTCTATCTCCGAAAGTGTAGGTTTCTTTAAAAATTGGATGAAAATTCCGGGCACTTTTCCTAAAAGAAAGTGTACATATGCATGTAATTGGCTTGCCTTTGCTCCATGATCTTGGAAGTGTAAGAAATGTCTCATCCTTAATTTTTCTAAATCTTATCTGACTCAGCCTTCCACCCACCAGGTGGTTGAGAGATCCAAGTTCAATTATTTGTGGGAGGGTATTTCTCCTTCCTTGCTATTCACTGGAGATCACCCAGGAAACTTGGACCAAAAATATTAGGGGGAGCCTCAAGATTTCAGCCCAATTGTCTTGGGTTTTTGTCTTTGCAGGTGACATTGTCTGGCTCTGCTCGGGGATCTGTGCTGACCTCCTAGTCTGTAGTACTAGTGTCCAGACTCTCCAGTTGCTTCTGCAGAGAACATACTTCCAACCATTCTCGTGGGAGGCCCTGATGCCTCTGGACTGCTGACTGAGCCCTGCTATCAGAAGAGCTTAGATCGACAGCACCTCTCCCCTAACTCTCTACCCCCAGTTCTAGTCCCAGGAACTATCTCTTACTATCACCCCTGATCCGTCCCACCCCCACCTGCCTACCATCCCACCCCCACCCGCCTACCATAGTCTCCTGGCCTCTCCTCTCCCAGGCACGTCCCACCTCTGTCCTCTGTCCTCAGCAAAGAAGTGGATGGAGGTGATCTCCATGGCAGAACTAGGTCCTAGGAGCACTGAAAAAGGAAAGTTATTTATCTCTCTAGGAGAAGGAAGGGAGAAATTATCCTTTTATTCATTTCCATCAGACAAAAATTGATGAAGACAGACATTAATGACTCAATAAAATATCCCCCCCTCACATACAATATTGCATACAACTTTAAGAAGTTCATAGTTCCCAAGACTCAAGGTTATGAACATCTGGTCTAAGGGAGGGGTCATATGAAAGCAACCTCACTTCTACCAGCCAGTGATGAGGATATTCTTGAATGGAACTTTCTCTTTGATCTAGTATCACTATCTTATGGCTGTGGCTTCTTGCTCATCAAACACCAAAGCTGCTCTAGCTGAAAGATAAAGTGAGGCAAGAATACCAGTAAATGTCATTCAGAGTTTTGGCTCATGAAACAGTGACAAGCCTTGGGCAAAAGGCTTTTTTTGGCCAGGTGATGCCAAGGGTAAAAATTCCCCACGGTCAGATAGAGGTTCAGGGACCATCACCTTCTCATGGACAGGGATCATATATTATTCATCTGTATATACCTAGCAAGTAGCATTAGTGGCACTTATATTATTAATAAATAAATGTTACATTGAGTTAATTCATCTTGTATAAACTCTGTTGCTTTGTTAGCACAAAGGATTATATTGATAAATTCTATACAGATCTCCCTTTAATGTGGGAATATATCCTTACATTTTCACTTGATGTGTACTTCACCATCCTGAGGAAAATATGTAAGGTCACATCTTCTTAAATATTCAAATTAAAATGACTTTGAGTGTCTGTCCCATTATTACACAAATGTCTTTCATTACTAGAGTCCCTCCTGTACAAGAATTCTTCACTTTACTTAATCCAACCATAAGGAAGCTGTTCCCATCTTGGGCTGCTATCAGAGTGGGAACCAGAAATGAATGTCTCTTTGAGGCTAGAGGACTCAGTTTGGGGGACCAGATATTCCAGAAAGAGCCACTATGTGGCTGTTGCTGCTACCAGAGTTGGAGGCCTGTTATAACGGAGGCTGAAATTGGGCAGTGTGCAGGGATGCTCCATCCCCCTGCTGCAGAGGGCGATGTGAGCACATCGTTCAGACGCCTTAGGTCCATCCAGAAGGTTACTCTTAACTAACTGTTCTTCAGGTTTTCCCAAGATGAGAACTCAGAGGCGTCCCTTGTGGTCGGAAGACACCAAAACCACTGCTTACCCTTTAAAATAAAACAGCCACGGCATTAGAAAAGGAAGGGAAGTATATACTTATGATTCCTTTCATTATATGAAAATAGTCTATTACCAGGCAGGTGAATAAGCTCATACACGTTCATGGTCGCCCTTCTTTTGTGAGGCTGAAGCTTTATTAGAAACTACTCTTCCACAAGTGGAAGCAGACCCTGCTACAACTGGCTTTTATTCATTCGATCACCAGAAAGTAAGAATGGTATATTAATATTCCAGTAGAAACCCTTACAAAATATAAAACGATAGCTGTGATTGCTGCACAAAGATGTTTTGTTAGTCTTGACATCAGGTTGACAATTATGGGGGATTCTTTAGGGTTTGATAGAAAAAAAAGTTATTTGAACTAAAGTCTATTTTTATTTATTTATTTATTTATTTATTTATTTATTAAAGATTTATTTTATTTTGAGAGAGAGAGAGAGAGAGTGCATAAGTGGGGAGAGGAGCAGAGGGAGACAGAATCTTAAGCAGGCTCCACGCTTAGCACGGAGCCTGACACGGAGGCTTGATCCCACGACCCTGGGATCATGACCTGAGCCGAAATCAAGAGTCGGAGGCTCAACTGACTGAGCCACTCAGGTGTCCCTGAACTAAAGACTATTTTTAAAATCGGATTCCAATTTTTATAAAATAGAAATTTGTTTGCCACTCATGCTCTTCATATATCTGGGGCATGTAAAGAAATGATTGCAATAGGGTCTATGGGCTGTCCATTCATTGACTAATCCATTGCCAAAGACCATCCCTGAGTTCCTCCACCGCAGGGTAGGTGCTTTGTAAACACCTATGTTGTACAAAACCTCTCCATTTAATTGTGATACAACATCCACTTAAATAGGCACAGCAGTTGGGAAAACTTTTCAATATCACTCAAGTGAAATGTTATTTTAAAGAGAATTCCAAACACGTGTTTCATCTTGTTTGCTAGTATCATTTCTCTTGAAAGATTTACTTGTTTAGAGCAAACCTTTGCCAAAATGGATCAAGTGGTTCCAACAATAAGAAACAACAAACTGTTAAGAAAGACACAGAAAAACCAAACCCATATAAGGGAATCGGTGGCAAATTACGCTAACCAAGTATTGTGATTAAACATTAATTCTGACCCAAGGTTTCTGATACCCAGGGCAAAAGGATGGCATGATACGTGACATAGTTTTTATCTGCTTGGATAAAAACACATCTTGGGGGATACCGACTTCCATATTCATTCAGTGTATCCATTGATGTTAATATTAATTCCAATTAAAGAACAAAGAAACATAATTTTTCTAAGTGTTTCCAGCTGTGAGATGTCAATTTTTACATATTGATTTCTAGGTCTACTGTGATATTTAATAAACTTTAAAATATTGCACCAAAAAATGCAAATTCATGCTAGTTCATGAAAGAGAACCCTTTTCCAATAATACATTTGAAAAAGGAATCTATGGTATGGAGGAAACTCAGGCTGAAATTAGCTCTCTTAACAAAATTAAAGAAAACTTTTTTCAAGGAAATTAAATAAATTTTAGAAGTCTGTATCTTCTGTATGTCACCATGGTAACAAACCTTCAAATCCCAGTGGCTTAACCCATGAACTTCTTATTGCTTGCTTATACCATAGTGTGATGCTGCCAGTGTTTCCTGAGTCGTTCTCATTTAGACAGAAACTCAAGGATTAGACAGATACTCTTTCTATCTTGTAACTCTACCAACTAGCAGTCCTTAATTTCCAGTGTATAGACAAGAAAGACAGAAGAGGAGAGGGTAGAGGAGTGCAGGAGAAAGTATAGAGATAAGGCCTGAAAGAGATACATATTATTTCCACTCATATTCCATTGTCCAGAACTCAGCCACATGCTCCTAACTTACTTGCAAGGAAGACTGGAATATCTGGTGTTCCTCTGTTCCCAGGAGGAAAAAAATTGAATGGATAAGCATCTGGCCAATTTCTGCCAAATCTAGTATTCATCTAGTATTTTCTTCTCGTCTCAAAAGTCTGTTTTGAAATGCTTTAGTCCCTAGGGTTCCCAGGGAGAAGGAAGTCTACCAATTATACAAATGTAGAGTCAGATTATTTGTTAATATAATTTATAATAAAAATATATTTATCCATATCAATCAACTAGATGGTAATCACTGGGACAATTTATTTTTTTTAATGTTTATTTCTTTTGAGAGAGAGAGAGAGAGAGAGATAGAGCAAGAGGGGTAGGGGCAGAGAGAGAGAGGGAGAGATAGAATCCCAACCAGGCTCCACACTCAGTGCAGAGGCTTACAAGGGGCTCGATCTCATGACTGCAAGATCATGACCTGAGCCAAAAATCAAGTATTGGTTGCTTAACGGACTGAGCCACCCAGGCACCCCAGGACAATCTCTAAACACCATTCTTAGAAATAATGAGATTTTTACACACATAAAATAAACGTAAACTTGACCCTTGAACAACACGAGTTTGAACTGTAAGGGTCCGTTTATACATGAATCTTTTTTTTTTTTATAAATACAGTACAGTTCTGTAAATGCATTTTCTCTTATGATTTTCTGAAGAAATTTTTTCTCTAGTTTACTTTCTGTAAGAATACAACATCTAATACATATAACCGACAAAATATGTGTTAATCAACTGTGCATGTTATGGGTAAGGCTTCCAGTCAATAGTAGGTAAGTTTCGGGGAGTCAAAAGTAATATACAAATTTTCACCTGCACAGAGTGGGGAGGGTGGGTGCCTTTAACCCCTGGGCTGTTCCAGTGTTCCATAATATAGTCATCAAATGAGGTGGCTCTGTGTCCTCTCTTCCTCCTCATCCAGAGTAGCTCTGATTGTAATTGATTAAGATTCTTTCATACAAGAATTTCCCTTTTGAAAAAGAGGTTTGTAAAGTACTAACTTTGGATAGGCTCCTCTCGTGGCTCAGGCCACTGAAGGATCAGAACCTTCTCCCATTAGGATACAGGAGCCAGGAAAGATCTTCTCACAAATGCAAAGAAGGAATGACCAGAGGCTATTCGATCCAAGAGTTTTTCATACTCTCCATATTATTCTTGCTCTGAGCCTGGAGTCACCAGCAGTTTGAACTTCAGCTGATCTGAAACACTGCACTTGACGGAGTTTTGGAAACTTAATCCGCTTCGATTCGTGCACACTTGCATTTCCACACTCTCATTTTATGAAGTTTCACACCCATACGTTTGGCTTTGAGGTTTGCTTCATTCAGATCCATACTGGAAAGGCCTGCCTTCCTATCACTGCCAGGGTTTTTTTCTGCCGCGGGGATTTGTCTGGTTCTGTGCCATTTTATCCCAAGTTTTATTCCTTCCATCTGATTCGAATGTTTCATTACCAACTCAGAGTTGTTCTTAACAAGAAGGAAAAACAAAAAACAGAAAACAAAAAACAAAAGATAGAAAAATGGCACCTCTCTTAAAACAGGAAAACATGCTGGTTTGAATTTCCTGTCAGATTTTGGGCAGGTTAGTTGGCAACCTGTGTTTGGACAGATTTCAGATCTCAGAGTAAATTTCCCAGAGCTTTATTGCCTCCCCCTGGACCCTTGTTAGAGAACAATACGAGTTTAAGCAGAGCTTGCTAACCTCTCTTGCATTAGTCAGCTGTTCTGGTACACAGAGAACGTGCTTTACCTTCCTCATCTTATGGCTTCGTACTCCATCTGCCTGGTTGGGAAGTGACTCTGAATCCACAGCAACATGTTACAGTGGGGGGCGGATAGGACGTATGAAGGAAGAGCCTGACATCACTGCCCAACATGGCAGCCACTGCCTTTACTGTTGTCAGTGTTGTCTTCATAAGCTTTTTTAAAAAAACTTTATTTATTTACTTAGAGAGAGAGAGAGAGAGCACAGGAGAGGGGCAGAGAGAGAGAAGGAGAGAGAGAATCCCATGGAGGCTCCACACTGTCTGCGAAAAGCCTGATGCAGGGCTTGAACCCACGAACCTTAAGATCATGACCTGAACCAAAGTCAAGAGTCAGACACTTAAGTGATTGAACCACCCAGGCGCCCTGATGAGCTTTTCTTTTTAGAAAAGTGGCAAAGGTAGTGCTGAGATTTCTATACATTCCACATACAGTGTCCCCCATTGTTAGCAGCTTACAGTATTATGGTACATTTTTCACCCTAAAGAGCCAATAGCTCATACATTATTATTATCCAAAGTTTGTATTTTATTTGAATTTCCTTCACTGTGACCTAATGTCCTTTTTCTGTTCCAGAATATGTCCTCCTGAATCCCATATTATGTTTTGTTGTCTTATCTTCTCTCTTGAGTATCTTTTTTTGTTTAGTTTTGTGTGTACATGTGTGTGTGTATAAAATGTGATGTAATATGTAGGTCATGGTCCCCCAAATTAAAAGCCACTGGTATAGAGCAAATTGTAGTTAGTAACTCCTAACAAGAATTGAAAGGACAATGTCAAAAATGATGCCAAGTATTTCTGATGCTATTTTGTTATTATTAAAAAAAAAAGGACAGGGGATAGTTGTATTTATAGAAAATTGAATAACAAATAGAAGGTATCCTAAAGATGGAGAGAATTCAGGTCTAAATATATTGTTCAGGTCTATAGGGACCTATAGAGTTTTCAAAGCAAGCATTAATATGTTTCTGCTAGTGATGTTCATTCCTTTCAGGATTGCTTTTTGTCCTTAGTGACTCATAGCCACCACTTTTACAGATTTTTTTGAAGTGTCAGATGTGGTAAATTGCCTGGGTCTAGAAAGAGTTTGGTACCTATGTCCGTTTGGGCTTCATTGGTTGTTTCCCATGGGAAAGTTGGTTGATTAGATTAAAGATGAAAACTGTCCTGGTCAGCTGTTTACGGCCATACACAGATGAAAGGAAGCAGGGGTGGAGACGGGGGTGGGTGAGTGTGTACATTTGTTGTAATACTGAGTCCAGATAATTTAATATGGATTTCTCGCCTTATTGTTGGTGGAGGGCAGGGAGTAGGGAGGTCGAACGTGATGTGAAATCTTGAAGTATTTTGTTAGTGCTGGTAGTGTGACCCCAACAAATGATTGCACTTAGGGTGTCCTTATAGAGTTTGGAAAGGTGGCAGAAAAGAGAGACAGAGACAGAGAAGGGAGGGGTCCCGAGTTGCTGCCTACCTGAGACTGAAATCTCTGTGGGGAAGAGAAATTGGATTTGACCAGGTGACTCATCTTTTATGTTCCAAGCCAATGTGAGCAGGATCCTCACGCTCACTAGTTACGGATAAATACCATTTAAGTGCATGTTTTAATTCTTAAAAATTAATTTCCTGACCTTAGAATCCATTGTTGGAAGGAGTTGTCAGAGACTTTTAATCTCTCTTTGTACCTGTTGGTAGGTAATTCAGTCACCACAAGCTATAGTGAGAAGTGATTCTTACCTTGATTTCCTAGGCCTTTTTCATTTTAGTAATTAAAATGAAGCTGGATAGATTACTTGGAAAAAGTAAAACAGGTTATGCCACTCCAAATTGTAGCAGGTGCTTGATTAAATACTGATTGAAGTGTTTGTGGCTCATTTGACTCATTTGTATTTGTTTTCCCTGGCTTTCCCCCCACCCCACCCCTCACTTTTTGAGTAGTTTACTGAAATATGAAAATAGAGAGAAATTCAATAAAATAGAAGTGAATCCATTCTACTATTTGCCAAACAATCTTGTAGTTGGGGAGGTAAACAAGGGAGTTGGAAAGGTGAAAGAATGCATCTATATTCATTTGTTCTCTCTCATTAAAATTAGGATGAGAAATTTATTTCTAAATTTGGTATATTTACCACCTCCTTCTCCTGCAACTGCAAATGAACACACACAACATGCGCACGCGCGTGTGCACACACACACACACACACACACACACACACAGTCAAATCTCCAGTTGGGGCAGACTTTTCCGTAACATCTCAGCATCTCAGCACCTCGTTGGCTTTTCATATTTTCCACTCATTAGAGGTACATTGCTGGCTCCAATCTTCTTACGCTTGGTGTTTCTGTTGGGAAAGTAAATGGCAAAAGACCGTGTGACTTCCAAGGGCAAACCCTGCCCAAGGGGGAACTCATGGGCTGACTGGAAACACAAGGCATTGTGTGGAGGAGAGGTTAGAGATAGGGTGAAGTAGACAAAGTTCGGCCCTTTCTCCATTGGCTCCATTTAGGATCTCCAGGAAGCAGAAGCCAAGACGGGATTAGAAATGTGATTTGTTTCTTGGGGGAAAATGCTTGCCAAAGAGAAAGGGGACATGGAGCAGGAGGCATTGGGGAGAGTCCCAGATTATGATGCAAGTCTGACATCCATGAAAAGGGGGAAGAATTGTATAGGTAGAGCCTCAGATTGCGGGGCAGATCCGAGAAAAGTCTTGGCTAGGCAGATGGGAAGTCCCAAAACAGCAATTCCCACTGCAGAAATCCCTCCATTGGGCAGGAATGCCTTGCTCCAGTCCACCCACCATCCCTGTCCCCACCCCAGGCTCAGTCATTGGCTAGGAGCTGCTCTGGAAAAGCATAGCCTAGCCTTGGTGTGAATGCTGCAATGGATCCTTCCCAAAGCTTTGGGAGCTGCAGTTGGGCAGATAAGCACACTTATAACCAAAGAGTCTCTCTTAAAGGGAGATTTAAAAGGGAGATCTGAGCATCTTTCTGTGGCTGTCATCCCATGAGTCATATCAGTATCAGAGCTCAAAACAGGCAAGAATGGGTGAATTCCATCTTTGGTATCTGGTCACCCTGCTATTGTGTTTTATCCACCCCCCAACACACACACCACAGATGATTACAAGAACCATAACATTGAGTTACAGTGCTAAGAGTTCTCCTTTATTCGCTAAAATCCTAAGGCACCTTGCAAAAGTTAGCTTGACCCAGTTCAGTTTCTTCCAGCTATCAGATGTGGTCCAAAAACCACCTCGAACAATTTGCAGCACGCTGACTCAACTTGTCAGAGCCGGAAGCCTCTTGGCAGAAATGAAAACTATCGCACCTCTCAGATCTGTACGGAAAGGGAAATTGATTCACGGATGTTTTCATTCTTTTTTCTCTTTGTGGTGTTGCTTCTAAGTGCTGGAGGGTGTTGGCTTTTCTATGACTCAGAAACATAAATCCTTTTCTAAAGTGAAGGATTCATTTTCAGAGTGGAAGAAAGTTAGTCTCTTTTGGTTTTACACTTTGAGAAATGATTACATGGAAGGAGCTGATCCAAAATATTACAACAGGGGAAGAGGACGGGGCACAACTGAGCTATAAGCCAAAAGGCAGTTGTGAACACCGCTCTGTAGGTATATTCGGCTTTGCAAGGAGATTTTCAAAATCATTAGGCCACTAAAGGTCAGTTGAACCTATCATATAAATCATCTGCTCACTCACTTTGACCAACATGTTCACGGCTCCATTTTCATATTCTGCTTCCCCGAGTCCAGGTAATAAACTTACCTTCATGTGAAAGAGAAATTGGAGCCTGACAAGTCAAAGGCTCAAGGGGACATGAAATTCCACCTTTGGACGAACAGTTGGCCTGAGTTTCGACTTTTCCAGATGCAAATTCCAGAGATGTTCCGCAGTCGACCTCTCAGGCTGTAGCACATGTAGGCACCCAAGGAATGTTCGTAATGCAAGGAAGGTGGCCAAGTTTAAGTGGAAAAGGGACAGTGGCTGTGGGTGTTGGTGAAGGTTAGGAACCTTTGTGGAGAATCTATTCTAAACTGAGCTTTCTGGGAAAATCGTACCCAAAAGAAAAGAAAGGGGAGACGGGATTTGCTTAATGTATTTCAAACCCCATTCCTTGACTTTTTATTTCTTTAGGATCAAGGCAGATGGTCCTGTCCTTTGCTTGCTACCGATTTCATTTTTAATGACAGTGCAGTGGAATTCAATGGTTTGTGATGGTTTTCAAAGTTATTTTCTTAGTGTTGCTCTTGCTTCAAAAGAAATATAAAAGTCAGGGTCGAAGGTCGAGAGCTCTGAGACAGTTAACTTCTCTTTTATGTATTTCCCCAAACCCCAAGGCTCTTTGGGACATAGTTTGAAAGTCACTGTTAAAGTGGAAAAAAATTGTCAATAATAGTTTAGGTCTGGAGTGGAGGTGATTCTAGTTTGTTGTTATTCTGTAAATAACAACAATAGAAATAATGGTAGTTAAGATAGTGCTCTGTGAACACTTATTATTACAACTAGAAAAGTTTGTTATAATTATGAATAATAATTACAAATATCATTTAAAGGGCATGCTCCATATGCCAAGCATGGAGCTGAAATACTTAACATGCATTATTTCCTTTGAAATCAACAAACCTAAGAGGTTTAGGTGAAGCTACTAGGAAGGGAGAAGTTAAGTTGTTTGCCCAAAGCTGTATAGCAAGTGATGGACAGAGAGAGGACCCAAACCCAGGTATGTTTGACTTCCCAGAAGCAGGGTTCCAAGCTGCAGGTATTTGCAGCTTTACAGACTCAGGGTGCTAACCTATAAAGTACACAGATTAGACTAGGTGATCATTAAGAGTTCAAAAAAGAGGCGCCTGGGTGGCTCAGTCGGTTAAACGTCCGACTTCGGCTCAGGTCATGATCTCACGGTTCTTGAGTTCGAGTCCTGCATCGGGCTCTGGGCTGACAGCTCAGAGCCTGGAGCCTGCTTCCGATTCTGTGTCTCCTTCTCTTCCTGCCCCTCCTCCACTTGTGGTCTGTCTCTCAAAAATAAATAAATGTAAAAAAAAAAAGAGTTAAAAAAACCACAAAACACAAAACAATTATCTCCATGACAACTGTGAGCTGAGCTTTAAAAAGAACAGAACTGCAACATCTACCTGTTATTATAAAAATCTACTAGACCCTATCTGACTTCTTGTCCTTCTGTACAGGATGATGGTGCTTCACCCTCTGTTATAAAGGCCCCTGGTGTGAAACCCATTGCAATTCTACCTAGTTTACAAACTTTAACAGGCATCACCAGGGACTTTACTGTCTCATCGGCACTCCTGGTTTTCTTTATCAGCTTTGGCAGAGAATTTGGCATTTTCAGGACTTACCTGAAAGTCAGTAGGTCATTATTCACATATTATTAGCTCAATGCAAAGGGTGTGTGGGCATTGTGATTATTTTTGTAACTTTGTCAGCTGAAAGTGTTTAGAATTCATGGCATCCCTCTAGCAATTAAGCTGATGGCTAGATCTTGGTTTCTAACCATTCTCCACCAAAATGAGTATATGGATGTATTTATGACTTTGATATGTACTGTCCACTCCAGAGTGCGGGAAAGGCATTGCGGACAGAGGGCACTGGGCATGAATTTAGCAGACTGGTTTCGCATCTCACCAGCTCAGCGAACCTGCCCATGTCGATTATTTATGGGGGGAGGGTGTCAGTATTCTTTCTTGTGAAATGAGAGTGTTGGCATTTCTGTTTCTGGCAATTCATTCTCCACTCTGCAGCCAGAGTGATCTTACTGGAGAGTGAATTTGAACCAGACCACTTCTTTGTTTCCACCTGTTCACTGACTCCCTTCCCCCTACTCCCAGGATAAAGCCCACCCTCTGTAACATATAAAATGGTCCCTGCCCAACTTTCTAGAACAGCGTTTCTTGTGCTGCCTCCACTGTATACCCGTTCTAGCTGCTCCGTGATACAAACTTCCTGACTACTTTGAAGTTCCTTTACGTGCTGTGCTCTCATCCCTCTACACCTTTGCTCCTGTTGTTCCTTAAATCTGTATAGTCGTTTCCCCTTCCCTTCTTTTTGCCCATCTACCTCTTCCCCATCGGAGCTGGATATCGTTTCCGCCAGAATGCTTTCCGTGAGCCCCCAAACCAAACTAAATGCTTCCTATATGTGTCTCTCTAGCCTGCGTACTGTGTTGTAATTACCTGGGCTGTCCTGGGCTGTCCCGCTGGTCCCTAAACTAGAAACTAGAAACTCTGCCTTAGTTGTAGCCATATCTGTAGGGCCCAACACCAGCCCAGCACCTAGTAATAGACTCACATATTTTTTAACTGAATGAATGATCATGCTTATCTTCTCTGAACCCTATGTATCTCACAGATTGCAGTGAGGACTGGCCGAGGCAGGGGATGAGGAAGTGCTTTGCTAACAGGATTTCCTACCTCATGTAGGACGTGATGCGAAGACTTGCCTTTTCTCTGGCATGCAGTTTCCTCTACACCGGGCTTGGCAAACTGACCCACAGGCCAGTCCAGCCCACCTCCTGATTTTGTATCACCTGGGAGTTAAGAATGGCTTTTAAATTTGTAAATGGTTAGGTGAAATCAAAAGAAAAATATTAGGGGTGCCTGGGTGGCTCAGTCAGTTAGGTGTCCGACTTCAGCTCAGGTCATGATCTCGCAGTTCATGGGTTCAAACCCCACATCGAGCTCTGTGCTGACAGCTCAGAACCTGGAGCGTCCTTTGGATTCTGTGTCTCCCTCTCTCTCTGACTCTCCCCTGCTCACATTCTGTCTCTCTCTCTCAAAAATGATAAACATTAAAAAATATTAAAGAAAAACAAAAGAATATTCGTCAAAACACATGGACATTGTATGAAATGCAAATTTCAGGGTTCGTGAATAGTTCTATTGAGACACAGCCATACTCATTTTTTCTACTCTGTGGCTGCATTTGTGGTATGACAGAGGCCTTACGGCCCACAAAACCCAAAAGGTTTACCCTCCAGACTTTAATAGAAAATGTTTGCCAACCTTGACTCTGAACCTCAAACTTCTTCTGTCCCCTCATTGCCCAAACCCTGCATTCTGTCTTGATGTCCTAGCCTAAGAGACATTTGGTATTTCCTTATGGATGTAGAGAGGAAGCGTTATTTCTTATTTATCCCCAAACAACTACATGAGTATCCCCAAGGATATTTCATATTTGCATATGTATAATGTGGTGAGTTTAGGAACAAAATCCCTGCAAACTCTCTCATTACTCAGGTTATTTGTTAAAGGAAGGGCTCCTTCTGGTTTATTCGGATTCCTATTTGAGTTTGAAATTTGTTTAGATGTGTCTGATTTTTTTTTTCTCTGCGTGGGGCCTCTTGTTTATTTCATTTTGTAAAAAGAAATGAATGGACAGAAAGTATAAGCCAAGGCAGTTCTCACTTTACACGTGGAGCTACATTTACATGGTTGGAAGTGAAAGGAGAGAGACAGAGACAGAGAGACAGGGAAAGCAGCGAGGAGTGCGTTGCTCATCTAACGAGAAGACCGGCGAGCTCAAATCCTGTTTAGGAAGCTGGGAGCCCAGCGAGAGGAAAGGAGAATACCTCAGGAGTCAGCCTGGCTCCGTGAGGACATTTTTGTGGTAGTTAAATTGCTTCCTGGAGAATCTCCGTGGCTGTTTGGCAGCCGAGTCTCTCCTGTTCTGTCTCCCGTCTGTGTGGTATAGCTGTGGTTGTACGTGAAAGAGAAAACTTAAAACACCCCGTTACGCAGCAGAACATGGTGTACCACCTTCCAGAAAAGAATCCAGGGACTGTCTGGACTCCAAGCTGCATTCCTGAGCTCCTCAGAGGATGTAGTAAACAAGCTGCTGGGATCCAGAGATTCGTGAAGAGAAGCTTCGACATTGTGAAATACTTTGGACATCTTGGATCCTCCATTTGGCACCATACCATGCTTTGTGAGAAAAGTATTTTGACAGTGGACTGGTCTAACTGCTAAACCTACTCCCTCCACCCCTCTCTGTCTTCTAAAATTGCTCCAAAAATGAATACGATATTCCAGGATGATGGAAAACCAACTACTAAGGGTTAGCGGGCATGATATAAAGTATCTAAGTGAGCTTTAGGTGTGAACAAGTGCATAGCACATGCTGTGTATGTAAATCCACAGTTTGAACCTATAAACTGGAGACAGGACGTTCTGAGTTGGTTTGGGGACATTGCATAGACCTACCTGAGCCAATGCTTGCTACCAAATATATTTTTTTAACTCTTCAATTTGAGGCTTTTTACTTAATTTGGAGGATTAGCTTGACTTGCCTTGGATAGCTCTATTGCAATCCCCCACTTTTTTTGTAATGCTTTGTTTTAAACCTTTTTCTTTAAGTTTATTTATTTATTTTGAGAGAGAGAGAGAGAGAGAGAGAGAGAGCAAGCACACAAGTGGGGGAAGGGCAGAAAGAGAATCCCAAACAGGCTCCACACAGTGCAGAGCCCAATGTGAGGCTAGAACCCATGAAGCACTAGATTATGAGCTGAGTTGAGGTCAGACGCTTAACTGACTGAGCCACCATGTGCCCCTATAATGCTTTTAAAGAAAAGTTTAAGTTATATCAATGAAAAACATGTGCTTCAGTTTGATCTGGAGTTGGTATTTCTCTCTACAGAGATGTGGCAAATTTTTGGTGCCTAAACGATTTCCTTTTAGGGGAAGGGATTGGATTTATGGTGTAGAATTCCATTAACCTGTTTTAGTACAAAGTATCTGGGGGATGATTATTACATAGTGTACCTGTTCACTTGAAGAATTTCTATATGTTTATGTGCCCAATTGCAATGTAGTTTATAATGAAATGGTCTTCTGACATCATTTTTCCAGAACCCACTTTTTTCTTCCTGTAAGGGTAAACAAAGCAGCATGTACTCTGCTGATTATTCATTAGCAACTGGTAGATATTACCTCTTTTCCTCCTAAACTAGGGAAGGGCAACATTTTTTTTATCAAGAACCACAAAACCATCGAGGAAATATCAAATAAGGCCTCAAAAAGTAATAATGAAAAAAGAAAACTAGAAAATAGTTTATCAATGTATTTTTTCTAATTTAAAAAATATAAAAATCTACAAAAAATAACAATTCTCTCTATTTTCACTTCCCTGTGATAAATGCTTACCATCTTAGTAAATTAGAATGCTTTTTGAAAAATGCTGTTATTTGGGGGCACCTGGGTGGCTCAGTCAGTTAAGCATCTGACTTTGGCTTGGGTCATGATCTTGTGGTTCATGGGTTTGAGCCCCACATAGGGCTATGTGCTGACAGCTTGGAGCCTGGAGCCTGCTTCTGATTCTGTGTCTCCCTCCCTCTCTCTCTCTGATCCTCCCCTACTTGTGCCCTCTCTCTTACACACACACACACACTCTCTCTCTCTCAATAAATAAATAAACATTAAAAAGAAAGAAACTCATAAAGAATTCAACATTTGAGAAAAGTATAAAGATGAAGATGAAAACATTCACCCCAAATCCTACCACTCCTGCAAAATCATTGTTAATATTGGACAAACATCATTTTAGAGTCTTTTTACCCATATACCCAGACAGATCAACTAGAAATTTCTATCATGATGAAATCTTATTATAGAAGATATTTTAATGAAAAAAAGTATTTTACTGGAACTTAGAAGAAAAACTGAAGGGATGGTTGAATTTCAAGTAAACGTTTCTTTAGACAAGATATATTATTTCCTAAAAGTTCCTTCTCAGATTAAAACAAGAAATTTAATAAAACAATAATCAGAACAATGTTAAAGCATCGTGTTTCAATTTTAGCATTCTCAAACTTTCTCCCATTGTTTCCCAAATGTTGTTAATATTTTTACATTGTCTAGAAATACAACATTTACTTTTTTTTCTGTAACCATAGAAACCATAGTTCAATTAGTTCCATGTTTAGCTCAATATTTAAATGAACTTAATGTTTATCAGATTCTTTAAAATATGGGATTTTTATTTTCTAAGCTCTTAATTTTGATTTGTGTTTTAACATCTTCCCCTCCACCCCCATTCCAAGAAGTGCTTATGAATGATGTATTCACTGAATTCTGTCATGTTTGAGGAAGTATGCCCACTGCTCTTCAGCCAAACAGTGTCTTGGCTGGGTACTAAGTTCTTGGGTCACACCTTCTTTTCTTCAAAACATTCTGAACATTACTCCATTGTATTCGGCATTTACTGCTGTTATGAAGAAGTCTGATTTTTTTCCCCAATGTACATGATTTACTTTCCTGACTGGTCACTTAAAGGATTATTTCTTTATCTTTTAATTTTAATGATGTATCTGGGCTATGCTCAGTGTAGAGTGTTCTGTATCCAACTTTTCTGGAAAATAGAGAACCCTTTCAACCTAAAGATTTAGGTTTTTTCCCCAATTGGATTCAAGGAAGTTCTCTTGCATCATATGTTTGAATTAATTTTCTGTTTATTTGTTGGTTTTGCTAATTCAAGGACACCAATTATCCTTATGTTGCATTATATTTGTCTGTCTTTCATACCTATTAGTTTATTTCTGAATGTTTTGATTTCTCTTTTTAATCTTTATTCATCATGATTAGCTCATCTTTCTTCTATGTCAGTATGCAATCTATAGCAGTAACTATTGTGTTTCTATTTGTTTCTAAATTATTTATTAATTCCTTAAAGCTGTTCTTGGAAGCCAGTATTTATTTCCTTAGGTCTGTGGTCACTGTTTTCATCTTGATAGGTTGTTATCACTGTAAAGCCTTTGAATTCCTCTTTTACCCAGACCATATACTTATCAAGTTATTCTATAGTGTGAAGCAATTTTCTTCTGATCCTTGATGTTTTCTTACTATTTGTCTTTCCTTTGCTTTCTTCCTTCCTTACCATATAATACACATATAATTGCCATGCCATTTCTTCTTACTGTGTTTATGTTTAGGTGGCTCTGTCCAGACATTCTATTTGTTCTAAGGCACTAAGGGTTATTTCTTGATTTTTCCCCACATTATTTTGTAACTAATTTGTTTGCTCTTTTTAGCTATAGCTTGATGGCTGAATTTCCTTGTGTTCTACACACTCTTTTATAACTCAAGAAAATGACAACGGGAGAACGTCCAGCTGAGATATTTACAGTCTTTTTTAGATAACGTAGACCCTGCTGATTGTGTTAGAATTTTGTTAATGGTTCTGTGTCAAGGTCCTCTTGATGGGTGTGCTCCTTTCCAGTGGGAATGTAGCCTTGACCCATAGACTGTACAGCCATGGGAATTGTTTTTCTGTACAGCCAGTCCCTATTTCACTTCCTTTTCCTTGCCATCCCCAGTATTCAGACTAAAAAAAGAAAAGATAATGTCTGAGTTGGTTTCTTTCCAGGTTTGATTTGATCAACCCAGCAGTACAGTTTCTGGGAGTTTGGGCAGGGGTAAAAGCAAAACTGTGTTACCTCTCTGTTTTATTTCCCAATCATCTGTGAATTTCCTTATTTGCCAGTTTTTGAAGTCTGTAACATTATATCAACTCCCTTTCCTTATTTTGTGGCTGTTGATAATTTTATCTGTAGCTTTTAGTTTTAGTTTTTGTTTTTTTCTTTCTCTCATTTTGTTAGATACTGGGAAGGGAAATACCATGATTCAATTGTAATCTATAATCTTAAAGCTAAAATAGGATATAGCAAAAATTATGTTCTATAAATAGAACAGATGATTTAATGTAAATTCTATATCATAAGCAGTTAAAATGGAGGACGTTGAAAAGAGATATATGATGAGAATTTGGAACTATAGCAGAGGAAACCCAAGAGAATAAAAGGATAAGAGAAAAGAGAGGTGGGGAATAAAAGAAGAAGAAAATTAGTTTGTTGATAATGGTAAAGCAGTGATAAACTGCATTGGTGAGAAATTTTGTCTTTTTGGACTGAAGGTATTGGGAATGTGTTACCACTGTGCTTTGAAATTTTGGTAGGCTTTTCAACTTTTGAAAAACGGTCCTCTCTCTTCTGGGAAATAGCTTAGCTGTTTTTATTCTCCAACTCTGAAGTTTATGTTTGAGATAAAGTCTTATTTTCCTAAGTAGTTTTGAAATCCTAACAGATGTTTGAAGCAATGGCTGGGGTTTTAAAATTTATTCTGTAACCTGACAACTGTTGACCAACGTGCAAATGATTCTGGGAGTCCCTGTCATCTTGCGTCACACACTGTAGCATTCGAAGGTACTAAAAAAGCAGAGAAATCTGAAGATTGAGATGGAGAAAATGGGTACAGTGATAATGGAATCAGAATCAGGGACAGAAGAGAAGTGAGCCCAGGCACAGGGTGAAGGTGAGGGTGGGGGCGAGGAGCAAAGTCCTCGCAAACATCTACTAAGGGATGTTTTAGAAACTGCATAAAGCAGGAAGTCAAGTGTCCAGGTAAAAGTCAGCAAACAGGAGGGCCATAGAGAGCAGGAGCAAAGTGAATGGGAAATCTGGGCCCATTAATAAGGAGTGGAAGCTGAGGTGATTTTTTTTTCCAGCACCTTTATTCTATTTCGACTGTGGGAGGAGCTTGGAGACTAGAAATCTGCAATGATGAGAAATGATGATTCTGGCTGAGGGGAGAGAGAGAGAGAGAGAGGGAGAGAGAGAGAGAGAGAGAGAGAATGCATATCTTATACCTTTGACACCCCCAAATTGTCTAGTTGACATATTTCTCTTCTGGCATTGTAGGTCTGCCACCAGATTGTATTTATTTTTTTAAGTTTCTTTATTTTGAGAGAGAGAGAGAGAGAGCACGTGAGAGAGCAGGCTAGCAGGGGCAGAGGGAGAGAGGGAAAGAGAGAATCCCAAGCAGGCTCTGCACTGTCAGCACAGAGCCCAACACAGAGCTCAATCTCACAAAGCACGAGACCATGACTTGAGCGGAGATCAAGAGTCGATGCTCAACTGACTGAGCCACCCAAGTGCCCCAAGACTGCATTTATTTTTTACCCTCATTTGCCACTACTTGATTTAAAAATTTTTTCTTTTTCAAATTCAATTTTTGAAGTTGAATTCAAAACTTGATTGAGGTAAAATTGACACACACAAAGCAGTTCTTTTTAAAATATGCCATTTGATGAGTCTTGACAGATGTATACCCACGAAGCCCCAACACATCAAGATTCTGTACTTTGCCATCCAGATAAGAAACATTTCCACTCCCTGGCAATCCCTTCCCCCACCACCTTCTTAACTCATTGAATTCAGCTTCACCGACGTATCATTGACAAATAGCATTTTAAGATATTTAAATTTTGCAACCCAGTGAATTGATATACGTATACCTTGTGGAAAGATCCCCACCAATGAATTAACACATTCAACACCCCACATATTTACCTTTTTTTTTCTGGTGAGAATACTTAAGTTCTACTCTCTTAGAAAATTTCAATTCTACAGAATAGGAGTATCAGTGATACCCCCCCATGTTATACATCAGATCGTTAGACCTTTTTTCATCTTATCACTGAAAATCTGTACCAACCTCTCCCTATTTCCTCCAACCCCCAGCCCCAGGAAACCACCTTTCATTCTGTTTCTATGAGTCCTTTTTTTTTTTTTTTTTAATATATCACATATATGTGCCACCATGCAGTATTTCGGTATTTGTCTTCTGTGTCTAGCTTATTTCCCTTAGCAGAATCCCCTCCTGGTTCATCCATGTAGCCAGAAATGGCAGTATTGGCTTCCCTTTTAGGGCAGAATTATATTCCATATTAGAGTATATATATATACATATATATATACCACTTTTCTTCATCAATTTTTCTGTTAATGGACACTGCTTTTATACTTTAGCTATTGTGAATAGTGTTGCAATGAATGTAGAAATACAGATATCTCTTTAATACTTCATCTTTTTTTGAGAGTAAAGCTGGCTGAAGAGGGGAGATGGAGAAAAAGAAAAAGGAAAAGAAACGGTAAGTACTTCAGCCTTAGATCTTCAGAGGGGGTGCAGAGCTAGGGTTACCAGATAAAATACATGCAATATATGAGATATACTTTTGCTAAAATTTTGTTAATTGTTATTAACATAATTTGTTAATTATGTTAAAAATTGTTAATTTGTGAAATTCAAAAATAACTGGATATCTTTTTTTTGCCTAATTTGTCAACTTTATGCTAAGTTGAAAGGATTCAGGAACTAGAGTGTGGAATGTGTAAAGACAGAGTATCTTTATAGATTTAGATGCAGTTATAGACAGGTATAGATAGGGAAGAGTTTGTTATTCAGGAACTGCAGTTCTAGACCAGTTTGGTGCATAGATATCCTTCATGAGTCATATCTATGCACCATACTAGGTCTTAGGGGGCTATCTTAAAAATTTGAATTTATGTGGGCATTTCGTGACTCCTCTTTTATGAAGTAATGCTGTCATCTATTAAAAATTTCTCCAAAGGGGCCCCTGAGTGGCTCAGTCAGTTAAGCATCCAACTCTTGATTTCAGCTCAGGTCATGATCTCATTGTTCGTGAGATCAAACCCCACATCAGGCTCTGTGCTGACAGCGTGGATCCTGCTTGGGATTCTCTCTCTCCCTGTTTCTCTGTCCCTCCCCTGCTCACCCTCTCTCTTTCTCTCTCTAAAAATGAATAAATCCACTTAAAAAATATTGCCCCAAGTAATGTGCTGCAGGTTTATGCTAGAAAAGAATATCAGTGTGAGTTCAGAAAACATGCTAGTGGACTGATCACGTTGCTGGCATAATCTGATGAGTGAAAATCATTTGATCGGCTCAAGACCCTTTCATGAAGACTAATGAATGAGTAGTTTGGACTAGATTTTCCCCAGCAAAATAAATCGTCACCTGAGTTGTTCTTTAGTTGTGCCCACGTCTGTTTTGGTAACAGAGGGCTGGGCCAACAGCTCAGGGATTTCTGAAGGCCTTACCACTCCCTGCAGCATTATGCCCAGGAGAACGAGGTGACTCAGAGGGAGAGTTTTGAGCAGACCTTCCAGCGAGAACAAACCAATGTTTTGAAAGGTGCTTCTGCCTATGTCAGTGGCTGTGTACGACTGTCACTATCGCAGAGGCTCAGATCTTAATTGATGCGTTCGTGCAAATCAGATATTATTTTTAAGCGCACGTCTGAGAAAACCTTTCAGGAATTCTGTTGTGAAACAGAGAAGACTTTTGTTTGAGAACACCTGGTGCAGTGGATACAGACTGGCCCCCAGAACAGACTGCTTTGGTCCCAATCTTGTCTCTGTTACTTACAGAGTCACGTGGACAAATTATCTCACTTTTCTGCACCTCAATCTCCTCTTCTGCCAACAGAGGAAAATAATCACATGCCCCTCAAAGTGTGGTTATAAGGGGGGAGTTGCGTTTAAACAGCACCTGGCACATGGGAAGCACTACTTAGTTCTTGTTAAATAAGCATGTCTCTGTGCTGTTCTAAGGAGAGGTGGGTATCTGATGATATTCAGTAGGTATTCTTCTAACCACAGCAGAACCCTGATTTCCTTTGATTTCCTCCCATGATTTCCTTGCTGGTGCCTGAAGTCTCCTTAAGACACTGGACTGGCCATTCACTGGCAGGAATTCCTACCAGAAAGACCAACCTCCCCGCAGACCAATTTCTGGGAAGATACTTTTTCATGGAGGAAAATATTAAATATTTAGCTAGGCAATTTCACAGTCTGTAGGCATGTCCCTATTTATAAGTGACTTTTCTTTTTTTTCAAAATTTTTAATGCTTATTTATTTCTGAGACAGAGAGAGCAAGCAGGAGTGGGGAAGAGAGAAAGGGAGACACAGACTTTGAAGCAGGCTCCAGGCTCCACAGTGTCAGCACAGAGTCCGACGCAGGGTGGAACTTATGAAGTGTGAGATCATGACCTGAGCTGAAGACGGTTGCTTAACCAACTGAGCCACCCAGGTGCCCCTATAAGTGACTTTTCAGTGAGAACTCAGGATGGATGGGAAGGTGCTCATTCAGGTCACAGGTAGAAGCAGGTCAGCGTCTGCTGGCTTTCGGAGGAGGTGGAGGGACACGCTCTTCCTGGCAGCTGCAGCAGGAGATGGAGCACTTCTCATTCAAGTGCATTCCCAGGGCTTCCCTGGAAGAATATAAGGCACCAGCTGGACTGACATTGGACGGGGTAGGGTCCTGAGAGAAACGTAAAATCTAGCAGTTATTCTGGAGTTGATGCTTCTAAAGAAAGAGCACATTTGGCTGTGATGCTACCTTTGTACTCCTAAGGAACACGCCTTGAAAATACAATTGACCCGGAGCATTTCATGGTCTTCTAAAGGACTCCTGAAGATGGAGACTCTTCCTGGAGGCATGCCACTAATCTGTCAAAAGAAGGACTCATCATAACCACCCCCCCTCGCGTTACAAACTGGATTTTCCTCAAAGCCTGTCTGAAATATTTTTTATGAATTTCAAATGAGTTGTCCTGTATGCAAGGCTATGTTTTCCTGTATCATACAGAACTATAGAAACTTCCATTTACAACACAGGACACCTATCACATACCCCTGTCGCTGCCTTTAGCTTGTGAAGTGTGTGTGTGTGTGTGTGTGTGTGTGTGTGTGTTTAAGAAAATTACTCTTTCCTCCTTAAAGAAGGAGCATACTTTATGTATCTTCTGTATCCTTCATGGGTCTCAGAAAACCAAACACGCTGTTCTCCATAATTGGTTGCTTTTCTTGATATTTTCTTATTTATCGTGGCTGCCAGGAAGCTCAGACTTAAATATGAGCTTAATTATAGTAACAACCTTTTTGCTGGTGTAATTAATACTGCATATGGTATATATGGTTTCCATGATCTTTATTTACTATTTGTATTTCAACTTTTAAAAGAGTATAGGATATCACTTTCTTAAAAGAAAAGGAATGGGTTTCCTTTGTTCAAGCAAATCTCTCTTTTGTACCAAACTATATTTAATGTTCTATATATTGCTAAAACTCTGTATGATTTATTTATTTATTTTTTAATGTTTATTTTTGATAGAGGGAGAGAATAAGTGGGGGAGGGGCAGAGAAACAGGGGAAGGGGTCTGAAACGGGCTCTGCGTGGACAGCAGAAAGCCAGATGCAGGGCTCGAACTCATGAACCGTGAGATCGTGACCTGAGCCGAAGTTGAATGCTCAACTGACTGATCACCCAGGTGCTCCTAAGACTCTGTATGATTTAAAATGGGGGTTCTTATTCTGAGGCATATAAGTATAATTATAAATATTAATATGCTTTGAAGGAGTCTATATATACATACACACAATTCTTCATATATAATACATATATAAATATGTACTACTTTATACATAAAATAATATGTATATATACACATATACATATACATGGTGTGTACGTGCACATTTTTGGAGGGAGAGCGCCTCTAGCTTTTGTTAATTTATTCAAAGGATTTGGATACTTGTCCACTCTTCCACTTCCAAAGTTAACAGCTACTGACTTTAAGTGACCTGGAAATAAATATCCAACAATATAAATCCACACAGCTCTACCCTCAATTCTTTCTCCCCGGTCCGTAAACACCATCATTCATTTTTGGCCTCTCCCGGAACTGTTCCTTCTGACCAAGCAAACGATGAATAGCTATTGTGGGCCCAGTTCAAAGCAAGACACAACCAAGCAAGCCCATGGTTGGATTTTGACCAGAGAGGGGTCAGGGCCGCAGGGTAACCCTGCTTCTGAGTGAGGCCCATGTGGAGGGAGCCCTTCCCTTCTAGGCTTCCCCAGGCACAGAGATGCCTTCTGACTGCGCCAGATCACGCCCAGGGGCAGATGGGCAGCAGGGGTGCTGGGCCAGAGGTGGCAGAGGGCTCCTAAGTCCTGAGAAGCTGGCCGTCAAGTTTCAGAAATCAATCTATCAAAGAATCAGGGAGCCACAAAACAGCCCGTTTCTCGTCCGGGTTGGGAGGCTGTGCAGGAGGCCCAGGTGGCATTTTCCAAGAGTGGCCGGCTAGTGTCCTTGCCGCTCAGGCTGCCTCATGGGGACGGAGGGGAGTGTGGCTGCCTCTTCCACCAGAGATGCCTGGCTCTGCTCTGTTCAATAGTAGGACTTGGAGGGGCACCTGGGCGGCTCGGTCCGTTAAGCATCTGACTCTTGATCTCAGCTCAGGTCATGATCTCACGGTTCGTGGGATGGAGCCCCACATCTGGCTCTGTACTGACAGTGCAGAGCCTGCTTAGGATTCTCTCTCTCCTGTCTCTCTGCCCCTCCCATGCTCACACATGTGCATAATGTTTTTAATAAACATTAAAAAAAATAGTAGGACTTAGGTAGGGGATCAGATGCACACTGATGCCTCCTGCTCCTCCCGTTCCCTACAGAAGGAACTTGGCTGTTCTACCACTTCTGCTCCCACCGTTTCTCCCCTCCCAGAACGGGGAGGGGGTGAACTATCTGATTAGAGAACTTGAGAGCAGCTCCTGAGAAGGGGGGGCTCAGCGCCTCCATTCCCCTCACCAGTCTGCCTCGGAGACCATGTACCCTAGGGGTTACCAGGGCAAATTCCCTTCCGGGAGCCTAGGAGGTTTCCAGAGCTGTGGTGGATGGCTCAAGTTGGGGCTCTGGAGCTGGATACTCATTTGACCCTCGCTTCTAAGCCACAGTCTGCAACAACTTTTCAGTAAGAAAGTGATGTTTTGGTCTCCGTCTGCCCGCCTTTTGTGTTTTTCTCTTTCTATCGTTTCTATATGAGCAGAAAAGAGAGGGATGCTTTGTATTCATTCTCTAAAATTCCAATAACAGCGTTTGAAGGCAGACTTTAGAAAAGCTTGAAACGTGCTCGCTTCGGCAGCACATATACTAAAATTGGAAAGAAAAGCTTGAAACCTTCTAATCTCTGGCACTGTGGGTGGTTAGCAATGCGGAGGGGGAAAGGATCAACGGGACTGGCTGATGGTGGAGAAACAAGGGAACAGAGGTGAGACAGGTCGGGCACTGGGCACCCCACCCCCCACAACCGCAGAAGTCACGGGACCTTGCCAACCTGGTCTTCTGGTTGAACTGCCTTTCCATTCGTCTCTCCCTCGCCGGACTGATTCTGAGAGACACTAACCAAAGGCTGCCTCTACCAATGGACATGGAACCAACACATCGAACACGTCGAGTTTGATCTGGTATGATCATGAAGGGATATTTTTTTCCTGACTGCTCCAGCAAACCTATTAGGTCCTTTCTCCTAAACCCCACCTCTGGGTGAAATCTCATATAAATGCGATCATCTTTTTGGTTATTCTTAGATAGTAATCAAAAACCGTAAAATACTTATTTGCAATACACATGTGTCCAGGACTTAGTCACAAGTAGGGGGGAGGCTCTGCCATCCTCTGCACAGGTTGGCTTTGGCCTTGAAACGTCCATGAGGTGAGGAGGGGAGGCATGCCTGCCTTCTTCTGTGTTCCCTGCAGAGCCTGTCTACCATTCCCCACCAAGCCCCTGGGCTCCCTTGGGGAAGCTGGGGAAGAGGAAGAGGAGAGACTGGGAAAGTTCTTGCTTGGTGGTCCTCGTGTGACCTGGCACTGGTCTCCTCTGCTCTCCTCTGGCCAGTGTTCCTCAAAAGATTCTCCTGTGGGGCCCTGTAACGACAGCTTCTCGCCTTTTCCACTCTGGTCACCCTGCCCCTTCCAGAAAGCGCTCCTGGATCTGATCGTTTTTTAAATGATCCAAATGGACGTTCCCACCATCTGGGAATCCCATACCTTAGCCCAGCATTTAATCCTTTTACAGGTCATGGCACAGGCTTGGTGGCCTCAGTGTGGATGCAGGGGGTGGGACTGGCAGAGACTTGCCTGCCAGGGGCTTGGAGGGGACAGTGGGCAGAAACCTTGTCCCCTTTCAGCCTGCAGAAACCTCTGCTGCCTGGTCCTGTCGCCGTGCCACTGGCTGGCCACTCTTTTCCTCTGCTTTTCTTAGTCCTTTGCCCTGTCCTTTTGTGGTCATATCATCTGTTCCCTTTTCATGGAATCTTGGCTTCCCGGTGGCACCAGTCTTTCTGGCTTGTTTTTGTGATTTTTTTTTGGGGGGGGGGCCCAACTCCACCTCCTACCTTCCACCTGCTATGTTAAGAGTGTCTGGGGTCACCTTGTGAAGAATTGAGCAGAGGTTCCCTGGGCAATCTCTGCATGTGAGGACGTTGACTGGGGCTTCAGGAAGTGCATCTGAGCTGATCTGTGACATAAGAAGGGGTCTGCCAATAGGAGTCAAGGGTGGGTGGTGGGCGTGGTGGAGGCGGGGTGGGGGGGTGGAGCTGCCCCAGAGAAAACCAGTCGGAGAGCCAGGAATCCCCAGGCTCCAGCAAACTGCCCTGTTGCCTTAAGGTGAGACCGAATTACACAGAGGGAGGACTTGGCCACTATCAAGTTCTAAAGCATCAAAGGATTCTGGGCAAGACAGCGGTGCTGTGGATATCAGCTCAATAGTCCCTCCCAGTCCTGGGATCCATTTCCGCCAGCCGCCTAGGAAGTTTCTAAATTGTTCAAAAAATAGTACTCTCCTGAAACACATTCCATCTTTCCTTATCAGCAGGCTCGTGCTGCCAGCAAAGGTAACACTATGTTTTCCTCTAAAAATGTGCAGGGTTATGGGCCGTGGAACAGATGTTTGAGGTTTACGACTGCCCCTGTTCAAGCCCGATTTCTTTTAAAATAACATCTTTTAGGCGCCTTCTAATGTGCACTGGCCGCATTCGCTAGAGGCCTCTCTCTCTCTCAACACAGACTCAACCCCCTTTCCCATTGGCGAGGTGGTTCTAGGAACGCTTGGATTTTTGTAAAGTCCTGACCTTTGGTTGCGGCTGAATTTGGGCCGGCTGCCCTTGTGGTGTGTGGGGAGTGAAATCCCCCCGAGCCTCGTGTTGATGTGTTTACCCTGAACTCCTTGTTTGTGGTACAAAGGCAATGCCTGTTCTTTCTCTCCTGGGTTGGTTTCCTGCAGCCAAATCAGGTTTGCTGGGCTTAGCATTACCTCCCCTTCCCCGCGTAAAAGAAAAGGAAGGGCAGGTGGTTGCATAAAGGCGCCGGTGAGTACATCTGAAGCACCTGTGACAAACTCCACGTCAATATTTTCTTTAAAGGAAAAGCAGGTCACAAGCGCAGGTCATCCTCCGTTGCCCTAGCAGAGATGGCCCAGAGAGCGGCGGCTGGCTTCTTCAGCCATGCTGTGTCCCTAGGGTCACAGAGTTGGGCAGTGCCCTTGGCCAACTGGTTACTAACAAGACATCTCAGTCCTGCAAACAACATTGCTGTGTTTCTATTTCCACCCCAAGGAAAACAGCGATGATATTGCTAACACATTTCTAAATGCTAGCTGTGCCCCCTTGGCACCGAACTATTTTATGTGGATTATTTTGTTGAGTCCTCGCAACAGCCCTATGCAATAACCGCTATTATTTTCATGCAGAGATAAGGAAACTGAGGCTTCGCCAGAGTGAATATGCCCACAGTCATGTAGTTTGTAATCAATTCAATCTATGGCTGTTCTGACACCAAAGTTCATGAGGTTTGAGTAAAATTCATCTCCTCAATTTGTTTCCTTTTTCTTCCCTGGGTGCTATTTAGCAACAACGATTTATTATTTCTCACAATTCTTTTTTTTTTTTTAAGATTTTTTTTAAGTCATCTCTACACCCAGAGTGAGGCTTGAGCTCACAACTCCGAGATCAAGAGTCGTATGCTCTGCCGACTGCGCCAGCCAGGTGCCCCTTTCACAATTCTATGGGCAGTTCTTCTGCTCTCAGTGTTACTGGCCACATTCAGTGGGCGCTCAGCGGGGGCGCGTCAGTTTTCCTCCATAGGGTCCCTCTCTGCATGTAGTGTCTCTCCCTCTGGGGCAGCTCCACGTGGCCTCTGGCCAGCAGGACAGCCCAGACTTCTCACGACCTGGACGCTGGGACCCCACAAAACTCCTGTAAGTAAGTGATGATCACGCCTCTGCTCCTTTCACACTTGCTAACGCCTCATTGGCCAAATCAAGTCACATGGTCAAGCTAAGCTTTTTTTTTTTTTTTTTTTTTTTTTTTTCAGTAGGAGGGGACGTTGCAGGAGGATGAATACCACCAGGTGTCCTTTACTGGGGAGGCCACAATGTAGCATTCTACCACGCCAGTAATAACAGTCACAGTAGCACTCTGTTACTTATGGAACACTTACTGGGCCAGCCAATGTGATTGCTCTTCGGTCACCATAGTAACACAAACTCTCAGCTTGCTTATGTTTATCACCAGGGAACAGGAAAGGAAATAGCCCCAGAGACTCTAAGTGACCTGACAAGATGACAAGAGTGAGTTTAAACACTGGTCATTCTATCTATAAGGTCCTAACACAAGACAGAGATGGGTGGTCTGTAGAAAATGAAGAAAAAAGGAGGTGGGGTGAATTGAACGGAACAATTGGCCTTGGAATTTGGACAAAAAAAGAAGAGTCCTAGTTAGTGGCCTTCCATGCTGGGTGCTACCCTGTGTATGGGGCCTTCCTGTCCCCAGACTGCCTTTCTTACATGTGCAGTCATTTTTTCTAATTCTGGCACTTGGAATGGAGCACACAGTCAGTAAGCAAGAGTGGGCATAATTAGGCTAATCAAAATGTGAAAGAATATAATGTAACTTTTCTTTTAATCCACCTCTTGTTTCAAACCTTGGCAGAAGGAGCCAGTCTTTCCTCTGGCCTGTGTTTTCCAAAATGTTCTCCCTCCCCCTGCCCCCCCCCCCCCAACAATTTGGGAAGCAGAGAGCTGGAGAAAGAATGGGGAGGTGGAGGAAGCTATATACCCTTTAATAATGCAGATTTCAAAACATAGTTTAGATTTTTGGAAAATCCCTTCATGAGCATGAAAAGTGCAACAACTCATGTTCGGTTCCTTCTGCCAGCTGAAAACCACCGTGACACTTGAGTGTGGTTGCAAATGTTCTCTGCTTCCCCAACAGCGCCCGGGGCTGCGTTCCAGGCGATGAACACATGTTTGGCCTGTCTCAGGGCGGAGTGTGTATGAAGCGTGGGCATTGTTGGGGGAGCCTGGTTGCAAGGGCCCTACTTAAAAGCAAGGGAATCATGTGGAAAGATTAATGGAAACTTACATTAAAATATGATACCTCCAGAAATAATTTCTTGCAAGCAGTGAGAATTAATACATTGTGAAACAAATAGAACTTTCACTATTAACCTCAGGAAAGAAAAAAAAAGGGGGTGGCTGGCTCAGTGGAAAATATTGCCTGTGATTTTTTTTTTTTTCCTTTTCCATGCTAGATGGCACTAATTGATTGAAGGGCTTGGTTCTTTGGAAGGAGGTGTGGTGCCCTGAGGGCAAGGGATAAAATTAGACCGTGTGATTTTTGATATATCATGGGGAAGGGGTGTCTTTTATTTTTACCCCTATGGCTCATTACTTCAATGTTGTTTTGGTCTTAGAGGTAATTTTTAATTTTAAGTAGATTGCTTGTTTTTTTCTGCATGTTGACACTTGGAGGAAAAGCTGGTTAAAGGTCTGCCAAATCCCTGGCGGGGTGGGGGTGGGGGGGTTGTCCACAGATCTGACTGACATTTGCATGGCATTTCCCTTGTCCTCTTCCCCCACCCTGCGCCCTAGTGGCAGTAGTTTAATGGTACAAAACCCCTGGAAAACAGCATTTCTTAACCAATTTCTTTCAAAGTGAAGTCCATAGAGAAAGGACTCATTTTATCTGAGCAAATAACAAAATTCTTACAGAAGCTTGTAATCGCTATCGACTCTCCCCGTCCAGTCCCCCAAAATAGACCTTGTGGTGTGACACGAGGACAGCCAATGATTCATATGTAAGTGAGTTTATAATCCAGTTTAGAAATAAAGCTGAGCCCGTAAAGTATAGGCCAGGAAAAATAAGGAAGAATGAATAGCCTTAAGGGCGCATCAGATACTTGGGCCAAAATAAAAGTATTTGGTACAACTTAAAATAGGTCTAGGGGGCACCAGGGTGGCTCAGTCGGTGGAGCATCCGACTCCTGATTTCGGCTCAGTTCATGATCTCATGGTTCATGGGTTCAAGCCCCATGTTGGGCTTCTCGAGGACAGCCCAGAGTCCGCTTGGGATTCTCTCTCTCCCCTCTCACGTGTGCTCTCTCTCTCTCTCAAAATAAATAATTAAACTTTTAAAAAAGGAATTAAACATAGGTCTATATTTATTTTTTGAAATATAATGTGCAATTAAAGTTTCCTCTGTTGAATAATTGCTTAAAAATCGTTTTGTGGCATCGATATATAGGAATTGGATGCATTGATCTCATCAGTGGTTCTGTAAAGAAAGCTTTTCATGTAATGTTGTTGACAGATAACAAAACAGAGGCTGAGAGATTTCATCACTTTCCTCAGGTCACATGGGTCGTAAGTGATAGGGCCAGGACTTGAATTAGGATATTATGGCTATAAAGCTCATTCCATTCCCCTTAATTGCTGTAAACCTCACGCTACAAGACTTCGTAACAACAGTAGGCAGGGGTCCACTCACCTGCTATCTAGGTGGTGGAAAGATGTTTGGATCCAGAATTAAGAGCTAGATTAGACTCCCACCAGGTAGGACTTAGCTGAGTGACCGGAAGCATGTCACTAAACCTCTCCCAAGCCTCAATTTTGTCATCTGTAAAGTGGGGGGAGATCTTTATCTACAGGGTTATCGTGAGAACAAGGATCATGAATGTAAAAAGTTTTTGGAAGATGGTAAAGTTCTCTCTAAAGGTATACTACTGTTATTTATCAAATATAGACTACATATCCAGCAATGAGCCAGGAGCTATAAGAAATTCAGAAGGCTTTTTTAATAGTCTGTCCTGACAACTGCTCCTTACTTACCTCTTTCCCATCCATTCTAGAAGTTCCATGCCCTAGTCACATTGAGCTTTTTAGTTTTTCTTACGTAACTTGCTTTCTCTGTGCCTTTACACATCTCAGTCTTCCTGTCTAGCATGCCCTTCCTCTAGAAACTCTTACACACCCTGCAGAGGCCCTTTTCCAACTCTCCTGGGTACAGTTAATTTTTCCTCTTCTGGGTTCCCATACACCGTGTTCACATATCTACTTAGCACTTCCTGCATCATATTGTAATTCATCTGTTTATCTATCTGCTTCTGCCCTTTCCTAAGCCATGAGCTCCTCAAGGCCAGGTGCTGCCATGTGTATGAAGTGTGCCTGGGACATAGGAGATACCAGAAGCTTGCTGAATGAATGAGTTATCAGAGATGTAAGAATTACTGTCCTGGCCCGCAGATATATTACAGCCTAACTGAGGGACAAGACAAACAGACAAGACACACAAGGAAACACACTGGACAATGGTATTTACAGCCCCTTAGCAGTGCATAAATTCAGATGAATAGATTATTGAAAGCCAGGATAACCAGGGAAAGTTTCAGTAAGTGTGTGGAATTAGTTAATGACATGCAATGAGGGGAGAAAACATGGAGCCCACCAGAATTCCTTTCAGGAGGGAACTGGTTTGGGAGCCAGGCTGTGGTGGACACAGGATCTGCTTGGGGGCGGGACTGTCAGCACCAAGAAAGGGTGTTACCTGAAGTCCCAGGGAGATTAGGATGACGCAAGGGAACAGGGAGGTGGATCAAGGACAACAGCTGAAGACCACATGCCAACCAATCTCAGCAAGGTTACCGAAATCCTGAAGAGTTTGAACTGAAGAGATGTTTCCGTTTTTGTGGAAGCAATGGGTGGATTCGAACCAGAGGCATTCTGTATGAACAGGAGGCAAAGAGAAAAGCAAGGCATAGGGACTACTAGAAGCATGAAAAGGACTTCTGAGCGTCTGAAGACATCGATTTGGGGTCTGGGCCAGGTTTCACCAAATCTCTAAGGAATAGAGCTGGGGGGTGGGTAGGGGGAGGGGAAAGCTGACATCCAGATGACAATATCAAAATGAATTGTTCCTCCAAAGCAAAGAATTGGCCGTAAAGTACTGTAAGGAATCATTCATGTTAAAGCAAAATGATGCTTCAATCCTCTTTATAGATATTCCTGTAGCCACTGACCCTTGGACCCATAACCATGACTGTCCATCCTCTGATCATGCTGATGATAGAGGACAACTTTTCACCTGTCTCTGGCTAAGTGAGGAAAAATGGCAATGGAGTGAGGCACTTATAACACTCAATTCATTGAATTTCAAGAACTGTCTTTTCTGGGAAATAATGTTCTTGTGTATGTTGTTATAAATGTCCTTTCTTCTATAAATTAGTGGTTATTTGTAGCTGTCCTTATGTGGCAAAATTAAAATGTGTCAAATGTATGCCCATCTCCTGAATTTCTTGGAAAATTCACCGGTGTAGAAAATCCAGAAGCATAGGAACCACCTCTCTTACTGTGATTGAGTCTTAGTATAATTTCAATTAACTAGGGTGTCTTGCGTGAACGGTAGGAAGGAGGCTTAACTTTCATCTCCTAAATCCACTACTCCTAGTGAAAGACGATGCCCTTTTGAGCCCCAACATCCATAGCCTCCTCAAAGTAAAATTTGTGAGCAGAGGAATTGCCGCAAGTCTCCTCTGAAGTCCGCATATGAACAGGGTTTGGTTCTCTAATTAATATGCCATTCCACAGAGTAAATCCTGCACCTGGGAAAAACAATCCCTGGCATTGTGTTATTACAAAGCAGTGTTTATGTAATGATTACACATTTTTACTTACATAATCATGAAACACACAACTGTTATTATGCTGCACAGTAATTGACCACAAACGGTATGCATCTCATGTACATGGCTGCGATTCCTGTGACGTTCTTAACAGCTTTGTGGGTATACAACCCATGCAGTCCCTTAGGGCCCCATGCTCAGGATGGCCTGCACTTGGTTTAATGCTCTGAGGTCGCCATCTTGAAATTGCTGATGATTTCTGAGCAAGGGGCCCCCCCATTTCCCCTTTACACTGACTGCAAATTATGGATCCCTCTGGCATAGGCCTCTGCCTTATTCTCAAGGCTGAGCTCTGCTGGCTTTAAGTCTTATTGAGGCTACCTAGTAGAGTGACGGGCACAACAACCTGGGCAGTCTGCTTTTTTGCAGAAAGATTATCTTGGCAATAAGATATGATGTCCCAAATGTCTCCCCATGGCCTAAAATCCCCTCTGATCCAGACCATTGAGGTTAATGCAGACCAACCACCCTGGAAGGGTTAAGGGGGAGGATGCAGAACCCCCTCTTCTGTGCCTTCTCTGGTGTAACCCTTGTGCTAGAGGTGGGCTCTGCTGGAAGAGGAGCCAAGAGGTCAAGTGGTCAAGAGGTCAGTGGTCAAGTGGCCAAGGAAGGGCCTTCAGCAGAACAGAAGTATTCAGTGGGGTCAACTGTTGCTGTGAGATATGCCCTGTAACCTCCCTGGCTCTCCCTGACTCTTTTAACTTCATCAGTAGAGCTGCCATTGTTCCTTATGGTTTTGGGTTACTGGCTTTCTTTGGGGAAACTCAAAAGAAGGGCGAAGTTGATTCAACATGAAAATGAATATTGTCCACGTGGGCTCAGGAACCAGAAGACAGAGAGACAGTGGGCAACTGGCTTCCGGGTGGCATGGCCTCAATGAGAATTTCCGTTGTGCCATGGTCTTCCTGGTGAGGTGGCGAGAGTGAGTGTATATGGCCCTGAATTTGGGGGGTAGGGCTATAGTGGGCGCTCTCTGCACTTATGAGCGAGTGAAGCCCAGGTGATTCTATCAGTCTTGGTGATTAATTGTCTTTGCCCAGGCTCTTTATAAGATTTTTGCATTTCAAGTTAGAATGTTTTGCTTAACTCATATGGTAGACTTCCGACATCAATGGAAACAATAATTTTGTCATTAGTTATGTTTTGTCGTTTTAATTCTTTTTCAAGTTTCTTTTCTTTTATTCTGTCTCTCTTATTCCTCCACGATACACAAAAGTATACTTCCAGCTTTACCATTGCTATGAGGTTAACCTAAGACAGAGGGTACGTCACCAGCCACAGGCCAGAACACTGGGCAGGCATGCGCAAAAGAAATATTTTGGCAGCAGTAGAGCTTGGGAAGCCAATATTTTTTACCAGAACTTACAGTAAATATTTACAAACTCAGTCTCATGTGGGTGTTTAGATTTCTAGTGAAAAGCAATCTTATGCACTGATATTTACTTTAAATGTGTTCTCCTCTTTTCAGTAACCATGACTAATTCCTCTTTTCACAAAGGGTAGAGAGTAAGTTGGCTCTCAATCTAGCAAAACACACACATACACCCCAAACAATTTATTCACATTCTGGTGGCCGGCACACAGAATGCAGGAGTCAGAAAACAATGACCTGAGCTCATCGTACTGATCAGTAGAGGAACTAAGTGAGCACTGTTGCTATCGGGTCTGAGTCACTGTTCCACTCATCGTTACCTGGCTTTTGCTAGGAAAGCAAAGAATCTGTAAACCCTGAATGTGTTGCAGCAAATGAACTAAGTCCAGCAAAGATACTTATTGAGTATTGTTGATGCTGGGAGAGATGTGAGGGTAATATGAGGAGATCCTTGCCTTCAAGGGAATTATATTTGTAAAGAGAGCACACCGACAATGCAAAGCTAGGCGACCATGAAAGATGTGAATGACACTTGAAAATAACACAAGACAGGTGGAGTTGATTACTTTATACATGGAATGCAGAGCGTTGCCTCCAAGGGACAGTTGGGGTTGGCAGGAAAGGAAACCTCTCCAGAAGAGGTAGATTTGAGCTGAGTACTGAAAAGGGACATTCCAGGCCGCAGATGGCATAAGGAGAATTGCACAGGTGGGGAAAGATGTTGGTCCAGAAGAGCAGGATAAATAAGCCAATCTGGCTGAAATGGAGTTTCAGATGATGAATAATTAGAGACAGTTCTGGAAGTAGCCCGTGTATTTTGGACTATAGAGGGCCTTGACCTTTGGGGTAGGAGACTCATGGTGAGTGCACCATGAAAGCCTTGCTCTGAAATAGTAACCATCTCTAGAGGCACTTGGGTGGCTCAGCCGGTTAAACGTCCAACTCTTGATCTCAGCTCAGGTCATGATCTCATGGTTCATGAGTTTGAGTCGCGTATCGGGCTCTGGGCTGACAGTGCAGAGCCTGCTTGGGATTCTCTGTCTCCCTCTCTTGCTGCCCTTTCCGTGCTTACTCTCTCTAAACAAATAAACAAACATTTAAAAAAAAACCAAATAGTAATCTCTGGAATCCACATTTCCCTCAGGCCATCAGGACCTTCTTTCTCTTTCTGCTTTTCCCTTGAAGCCAAGAGTCCGTTCCCATGGTCCAAGTCTGACACGAGTCTAGGCATGGCGGGGGGAGTATACAAGGCCGTGCGGGAGCTCCTCAAAACTCATTATCCCAACCTGAAAAGACCCGGTTTAGAAAATGGAGCGGCGAAGTCCTCTTGCCTCAGCACTGTGTGGAAACTCCTTCTGGTTCTCCTACTCACTGCCCCCAGAGCCATTCACTTGGTCCCTGACCCAGGATCCTGAGACGTACGTATAAAATTGGGAATTTGCTCGAAGGACAGCATTGCATAAAGATTCAGTGCGATCCCTGAGCGAGGCTTAGGAATGGAGACCTGATAATGCATTATTGTAAGACAATGAAAAGCATAGAGTTTGTGGTGATGTCTTCAGAGTTAAGTAATTCTGGAAAGTAATTACAAAGCAGGAGAATGATTATACAAACTGCAGACTAAACATTTAAGCCCTGTGTGTGGGGCCAGCTGACAAGGGGAGGTAATTAATAGGCAGTTACAATACAGAAGATTCCAGAAAATAGAGTTTTGTCGTTTAAAATTCGCAGTCTCTGACAGGGGAATATTAGTAAGATGAATGTTAGTTGGATCAAGTGATCTTGAGAGGAAGAACGTTCTCCAATCACTTTTGGAAAGAATCCCTGGCGGTGTTTGGTTTCCTCTGACCCTTTGTGAAAGACTGTTCTCCTTGAGTGTTACAGTTGGCGAGCACGTGGGTGAAGGAGAGATGTCTCAAGCAGTGGGTACAGCTGTATAAGCAAGCCTCTGGGAGGCTTAGACACTTGTTAGTTTTTATGAAGTTAGGTGTCTGGTCTCTGTTTCTTTGCCTTCCGGAGGCTCTTCCTGGCAGAGAGTCACAATGGCGCCTCACAGAAAAGCCCAGGCTGGCAGCGTCCACCAGGGAGCTCGCAGACTACAGCTGGCCTTGACCATGGCTTGCTTACTTTCTGGGTCAGGGGCTGCTTTGGTGGCAATAGGCGTCAGCCGAATAGGACTCGAAACTCTGCTCCCCTTCTCCTGCCCCAGATGCACCGATTATTAGAAGATGTGGCGGGAATCCCTTATTTTTAGAAAACCGTAAAGCTGACTTTTGAACACCTCTGTCTTCTTTTTCTCCCGTATCCTTCTGGGATCCTTTCCTCCATATCAGCCCATCCTCACCACTGACATATCTTTGTCCTACTCCCCAAATGTCCAGTTTAATCTTGTTTTGCAACACCATCAGTGTTTTCTTTTACTGTATGTACCCCACCTTCCAAAATGATCCCCAGCCCCACTTCTTCAGAATGTCCATTACCTAGGGGCTGATCCCAGAAGAAGCAATCAGATTGATTAATTCACACTAAGGCGTGAATGATTGATGATGCTCTGGGGGGTTGGAAAATTAAAGCGCTTATTCACTATAGAAGATCTTTTTTTGAGAGAGCGAGAGCATGCGAGAGAGAGAGAGAGAGAGAGGGAGAGAGAGAGAGGGAAAGAGAGAGAGAGGGAATGAGTGGGGGAGGGGCAGAGAGAGAGGAGAGGGGATCCGAAACAGGCTCTGTGCTGACAACAGAGAGCCCAATGCGGGGCTCGAACTCACAAACTGTGAGATCATTACCTAAGCTGAAATTGGACACTTAACTGACTGAGCCACCCAGCCCTCCCCCACACATAAAAGATCTTTTAAAGCCAAGTGGTTAAGAGTATTTTTTATCTATCCTTTCACATATATATTATTACATATTACATATATTATTACATATTATATTATGCATTATCCCTGCAGAGCAGATAATCTTTCTATCCCAATTTTACAGAAGGGGATACTGAGGCTCAAAAATACCTACTTAAATAGTCTAGGCAAGGCTTGAACCCAGATCTCTGGCTCCAAGAGGCCTTGTTCCTTCCTTCACACTCTGCTTCCTGAACAGCAGATGAAAATATATTTTGATCGTTAATTCTTCTTAACTTTCAGGCTGACTAATAGGTTAATCTCTACAGATCAGCAGTGTAAGGGGGTGCAATGGGCTGAATCGTATCTCCCTCAGATTCATATGTTAAAGCCCTAACCTCCAACTTGTTGGTACTTAGAGGTGGGGCCTTTGGGAGATAACCAGTTTTAGAGGAGATAGTGAGGATGGGGTGCTCATGGCAGAATTAGTGCCCTTTTCGGAAGAGCTATCCCAGAGCTTTCTCTCCTTCTCCCTGCGAGAAAGCAAGCCAGAAAGAGCATCTCATTAGAGCCCAATGCTGCTGGCACGCTGATCTCAGATTTCTAGCCTCCACAACTATGGAAAAATAAATTTCTGCTATTCAAGTTACCCAGTCAGTGGTATTTTGTTAGGGCAACCCAAACTGACAAAAAAGTAGGACACAGAGGGTATGGGGACCATTGTGCTAACATGTAGCCATGTACCCATATCTCCTGCCTATCAGATATATCCACATGACGAAGCTCAAGAAGCCGGGCAAGAACTAGGAAGAACGCAAAAAGCAAAAAACCTTAAAAAGCCTGAGAATTCTCCTTCTTTGCTAGGTTTTCCTAAAATTGTGTTTTGCTATAAAACCCTGAGTACAGGCCACTTGCTATAAAATTTAGCCCATTGATATCAGTGTGGAGTTTTCCTTCAGAAAAGTTTTCCCTGATTGGGCACAGTGTTCGCAATCGTACTCGTTATAAAAACTAAATGCAAAAACCATGCCCGGTCATTCGAAGTAACTCTCTTCTCAACTTAGTTGGTTCCATCTGGTCCTCCAGATGAAGGAAGTGCCTCCGAATGAGCTTTATTCTTTGGAAGTTACTTTCAATGGTGCCAAAGTCACACATCTGGTGACTGGCAGATGGGAAAGTTTCCCTTGGGATGAGCCAAATGGGGATGATTCACATCACCCAAGGGTGATGTCATCACAGTCCTAGATCAGCTGAAACGTGCTTAGGCAAAGGGGGAATTCATTGTCTCTCATGACCAAATCAGGAGAGCACAGGATTATGGCAAGGCTTTAGGGGTGATTGGGTGAGGCCTCGATCATTGTAAACCTCTGTCCACCCAGCCCTGCCCCCACCCCCCTGCTGTTTGCTACTCGGTGATTCCATTCTTTCTGACAAATGTCCTCCAAGCAGCTGGAAGTAAGACCAGCAGAAGCAGCTCACTGCTTGGATCCAGGGCCCTCCTCCAAAACCAGCTGGTTTCAAACCACATGAGTAGAATGGAGGAAGGGATCATCCCCCAAAGTTAAGAAATACTCTTCATAAAAGAAGGGCAGAAAGGGGATATGTAGGTTCCAAATAGACGATCCTATAAATGGCCATGGAAATCACAAAGAAATGATAATAAAGCTGATTATGTATGCATTACATGTGCCCTTCCTCCCTCCCTCCCTTCCTTTCATCCTTCCTTTCTCTCTCTCTCTCTCCCTTCCTTCCTTTCTTTCCTCCCTCCCTTCCTTCCCTTCCTCCCTTCAATCTTTTTCTTTCTTTCTTTTCTCTCTTTCTTTCTCTCTTTCTCTCTTTCTTTCTCTCTTTCTCTCTTTCTCTCTCTCTCTCTTCTCTCTCTCTTTCTCATTGACCGTTAATAACTGAACTCAATCTCCTCTCTAGCCCCTGTCCTCTCCCTGGAGGTCTGGGTGGGACTGAAAGTTCCAACCCTCTAATCAATGGTTGTTTCTCAGGACTACCAGCTTCCATCCTTAGGTGTGGTTCCCCAAATAACTTCGTTAACATAACAACAGATATCTTTATTGCTCTCATCGCTTAAGAAATTCTAAGGGGTTTAGGAGCTGGAAGCCAGGAACTATGGACAAAGATCAAATATATAAGAAATTTATTATTATCATTTGAGTATAACTGACACACAATGTTACATTAGTTACATTAGTTTTCAATGTACAACATAATGATTTAATGAGTTTATACATTGTGCTATGTTCACCCTGGTATAGCTACCATCTGTCAGTCTGTCAATATAACAATATTGCAGTATCATTGACCATATTCCCTATGCTGTGTTTTTATTCTGTGACTTATTCATTCAATAACTGGAAGCCTATATCTCTCACTCCCCTTCACCCATTTTGCCCAACCCCTACCCCCTCCCCTCTTGCAACAGTCAGTTCTCTGTATTTATAGGTCAGATTCTGCTTTCTGTTTATGCACTTGTTGTTCTTGGTGTTGTTGTTTAGATTCCACTTGTGAGTGAAATTATATGGTATTTTTCTTTCTCATTCTGACTTATTTTACTTAGCATAATACCCTCTATGTCTCTCTATGTTGTCTCAAAGGCATGATTTCATCCCTTTTTAATGGCTGCATAATATTCCATTGTGGATATATATACATATCTTCCTCATCCATTTGTCTGTCAATGGACACTTAGTTTGCTTCCATATGTTAGCTATTATAAATAATGCTGCAGTGAACACAGGAGTGCATGTATCTTTTTGAATTAGTGTTTTGTTTTCTTTGGGTAGATACCCAATAGTGGAATTATTGGATATATGGTATTTCTATTTTTAATTTTTTGAGGACTCTCCATACTGTTTTCCACAGTGGCTGGACCAATTTACAAAGGGTTCATTTTTCTCCACATCCTTTCCAAAATTTGTTATTTCTTCTCTCTTTGATTTTAGCCATTCTAACAGGTATAAAGTGATATCTTATTGAGGTTTTGATTTGCATTTCCCTGATGGTTCTTGATGTTGAGCATCTTTTCATGTGTCTGTTGGCCAACTATAGGTGTTCTTTGAAAAAATGTCTACTCTGGTCCTCTGCCTATTTTTTAATTGGGTTCTTTGTGGGTTTTTTGGTGTTCAGTTGTTGAAGTTCTTTATATATTTTGGATATTAACCCCTTACCTGACATATTGTGTGCAAATATCTTCTTCCATTTAGTAGGTTGCCATTTTGTTTTGTTGATACATTACATGCGTTTGTGAATTGTAGGTTTCAAGGAAAAATTTGATTTGTAGCATCTAAAATTTTCACTATTTTGTATTACCGAAATAGAAACATGAATAGATGACAAATTTTTATTTTAAATACATAATCAAGCCACACTTAAGAGATACCAGCTCATTTTTTATAATTGTTGCAGTATAGTTAGGGTACAATATTATATTAATTTCATGTGTGCAGCATAGCAATTTGATGACTCTATACATTAGTCAGTGCTCACATGGTAAGTATAGTCACCATCGGTCACCATACAATGTTATTACAGTGTTATTGACTATATTCCCTGTGTTGTAATTTTCATCTCTGTGACATTTATTTTATAACTGGAATTTTGTACCTCTTAATCCACTTCACCTATTTCACCCAGCCCCCCACCCACCTCTCCCCTGGCAACCACCAGTTTGTTCTCTGTATTTAAAAGTCTGGTTTTTTAATTTGTTTGTTTGTTTTTTAAATTCCATATATAAATGAAATCATATGATACCAGCTCATTGTGACTCACACATTTCGAAGACAATGACAGTTTTCAGAAGTGAAATAACTCTAAAAACTTTTTAAAAATAATCGTAATGAGGAAGAATTCAAATAATTAAATAGAAAGTCACCTATTATTTTTCCTCAAGCATATAAAATGTAGCTGTAAAATAATGAGACCAAAAAAAGGTGGCAGGCACAACTAGAATCTTACACTAACAAGTTTAGAATGTAGGCCTTTTGTTGGTATAATAATCGCAGTTAATATTTATTGAATGTTTATTAAGTGTGGATAACTTTTATAAAACTTTTATTGGGAGTATCTTAATTAATACTCAGAGTGAGTAGTTGGCAAACTGAGCCCTTTGGGCCAAGTCCAGCCCACTGTCTGTTTGTATGGAGTTTTTTTTCTATTCTTTTTTTTTTTTTTTACATTTATTCATTATTGAGAGACAGAGAGAGACAGAGCATGAACGGGGGAGGGGCAGAGAGAGAAGGAGACACAGAATCCAAAGCAGGCTCCACGCTCTGAGCAAGCTGTCAGCGCAGAGCCTGACGCGAGGCCCGAACCCATGAACCGTGAGATCATGACCTGAGCTGAAGTTGGACGCTTAACCAACTGAGCCACCCAGGAGCCCCTGTTTGTATGGAGTTTTATTGAGACACAGCAATGCCCTTCACTTATGCATTGTCTCTGGCTACTTCTGTGCCAGAGAAAAGCAGTTTCAGCAGACAGTGTATGGACTGCCTAAGGAATTTATAATCTTGTTCTTTATAGAACAAGTTAGCTGATCCTTGCAACACAATCAACACCATTATCCCCACTTGACCCCCAAGTCACACACTGGTATTGTCAGGGTGTTGAGTCAGACCCAAGTATGTCTGAATATTAAGTCTATAATATTTTTTAGGTATTTCTGTAGCAGAGAGCACAGGTCTTAGAGCCAGACTGGGTTCAAATGAGACTCCACTACTTAGAAGCTGCATATTGGATACTTTGCTTAACTGCCCTGTGTCTTAGATTTCTCCAGAATTCTTCCAGTTGTTAATAGATGTCACTGGTCATCTTTGAGATCAGCACAGCCGTTGGACCCCAGCATGTCTGTCCCAGGCCCCGTACCTCAGGGCCTCCACGCTTTGGATGCCTTCCTCAACATTTTCGAAGTTCCCCTCAGGTACCTGGGAACAACTAGGATGGCTGGGTTATCTGGGCAGGATCCTAGGATCAATATCTTTGTGGATTCTCACCCCCATTTCTCCTCCTTTGGGGTATTCTTTGATCTCTATTCCCCATCCACCATGTGGAATCAACCAGATGCCCCAAAGAGCTTCAGGATTCATATATATGGGATCATTCTGGGGCCCCTGGCCTGGTCCTGATTCCAGGACAGTGGTCTGACAAGTGATTGCTCCCAGGATAGCCTAGTCTCTCTTTGATGAGACTTCATGAGCTTGAGCTACCATAAAAGTGTAGACACACTGATTTTGATGACTCTCAAGTAGGAGACACAAGTTCAGGGCTCTGGGGTACCCGTGGCACACTGCCAACACTTGGGCTGCCACACGTTGGGTCCATGTGTCAGCTCTCACCCCTCCGTGTTCCAAGATATACCAGCCTGTGGTCTATAGCACCCCAGGACACTAAATGTGGCATCATGCATCCTTTATCCTGCTCGTCTCTCATCATAGATGCCAGGATGGTCAAACTGCCCCCCTGAGCAATCCTCCAGAGGTGGCTATGTCATTCTTGTCCAACAGCTTTCAAGCCATTGTTCTTCAATGGCAGCAGACCCTTGTGACTGATGCCCTCTCTAGGTGCCAATCAACGTGTTGACCCTGAAATCCAGGTTAAGCCACGTTGGTGAGAGACAGACATTCTTTGCACAAATGGGACCACTCTTCTTTGTCTACTCATAGCTCCCTCCCCCCACAACTGTTGGTGGAAGGCAGAGGTGCGGTCAGCATTGAAAGAAATCACATTCTAGGAATTCAGCGATTACCCACAGGAGTTCAAGAGAAGATAAGGTTAGAAAAATGTGCTGTTCCATGCTTATTCTGTAAAATTTCAAACAGTGAATCTCACATGATGAGAAAGTAATTAGCATTCCCATTTCCCTTCACTCTCTGGGTAAGATGGCCTTTGTGGGCATCGTTTGCAAAGCCAGTAAGCGTCTTTGAGAGTCCCTGGAAACTGGGATTTGTGAGTGGCAGGATGGATGGGGCATCCTGAATGATGATAAATCAGCATTAAATAAAGGGTATTAGGGAAATGCAGAGGCAAGAAGAACTGTGTTGTTTCCATATAAACATATTCCGAAGAACCATAGCATGATAACAATGTTGTTACCCTTTCCTCCCAGTGGGAAAGGTGGAATTAGCACGTCTAATGATAGAGAACACAAACAATTCTGGCACCTCGAGGAAGTACAGGCAATATGAATCATCTTCAATATTGCTGACTGGACAAGAAACAAATATGAATATTAATCCACCCGTGATTCTAAATGTCCATTGATAAATCCTTTTGCCTCACATAGGGCCACCAACTTGTAAAACATTTGAAAAATCAGGGGTGCCTGGGTGGCTCAGTCATCCAACTCTTGATTTCTGCTGAGGTCATGATCCCATGATTCTTTGCACAATCAAGCCCCCTAGTTGGGATTCTCTCTCTCCCTCTCTCTCTCTCTCTCTCGCCTCCCCTGCTCACATGCACAGGCTCTCTTTCTCTCAAAATAAATAAACATTAAAAAAATAAAATTGTTTGTATAAACAAGGGCCCTGCAAAAAAATATATATATATTTGCCTGGAGCACATACTCTAGGGACAATCTTGCCTGGGGTCACCTTCTTTTCTTTCCAAATGAGTCACTCTGGATTTCATTTGTAGTTTCTCCTATATCTTTTCAGGTTTGTGCTTTCCCGTATGTTTTCTGCTCATTTTGGTTGCTCTTTGTTGTCTCCTTTGCAAAAATCAACCCAAGCTTTGTAATACTGTGTACCCCTTGACTTCTTTTCAAGCAATTTGCCACCCTTTCTGTCTCTTTGATCATTTGCCTTCACCTGTCGGCCATTTTTTTTCTCTCTGTCACACATCCACGCACGCACACACACACTCTACCCATATATGCCACATCACGCAGGTACACACACATCTAATGAACATAACGCTTTGATGTGTAGGCAGCATGTTTCCGTGGGATGTGTTCTTGCTTTAGAAACTATGAAACTCATGCAATCAAGGGCTTGCATGTGATACAGGTTAGAGAGTCCGGGATGACTCCCTCTCATTCTCAGCTGTAGCGTCAGGACAGTGAGGTCTTACATAACATGCAAAGAATGCCAAGATGCCAGGATGGCACACAAGTGGGAATTCTTTTAGATGCCCTGTTGTGTACTCCAGTCTGTGGTTAGAATTTGGCTCTTTAAATCTTTACTTGCTGTGGATCAAGTGTCCTATGACTTGTGACAGCTGCAGGGTTAGATGATATAAGGGGTCCTATGTGTAATTCATGGCTATATGTCTACATTTTCACAATAGAAACCTATTGAACTAAAATCACACTTTATGGCATTTAAAATATTTGGATAGCCTAAGATCCAATTCGTGCTTTCTACCAGGAGATAAGACAATCCGTTTTTACGTGTTGTTCCTCTTTGTTGTTACAGATAATTTATACGTCTTTATTCCTGGCACTCTCTGGCTGTCCTAGAAACAGTCGATGCCACCAATTAGGACATAAAATCAGTCACTGCTAACTGTCCTATTATGTGTTCATGCATCAGCAGGAAAGGGCACTTGAAATGCATTTGCTTCAGCACATTTAGATAATGTACGGGAAAGGTGACAGCTTTTTTTTTCTTTTTTGCCAACTTGCACATTAGTGTGTCTTAAGTGGCAGATTAAAAATTTCATAAAGCACTAGCGCTGATTAAAAATGTTTGTTTAGGCTTGTTCAGGATTCTAAGTGCCCAGGCTCCAAATCACATTCTTGTCCTTCTTTAAACCAACAACATCTTAAAAGCTTTCTGTAACGGCTCTCTCTTATTGTAGCAAGCAATAATAAATTTCTATAGGGCTATATTCTTTTATAAGGGAGATAACAATAATGTATACGTATGGAAAACAAACCAGATGCATGGAAATATTTTTAAGTATATACAGATTTTTTAAAAGTTTTGGTCCCGTTCATCTGTATCTCCTTTGAATATGTTAGAGACAGGCATCATACCTGGTTTTCTTTTTCTCAAAAATTCTTTTTCAGAATTTATGACATGGCTCTCATCTAGTTAACGCTCCTGAGGTGTCTTAACTTCTGGTGGACTTTATAGCTTGTGGACTAGTAAAAAAATTCCTTGGTGTGCATTAATTTTAGTGTCTACTTTTTATCCATTTAGTCATTCTTTTCCTCAATTGTTTCCTTCATTGAACCGCAGCTCTTGTGCCTGGCTGGGGTCAGGTCTGAGAACAGTGTCATCTTATCAGGATAGACTGGCCTGTAATATAGTGGAAGATATTAAACTGCAGAAGAGGGGCTTAGCAAGGTGTGATGGGCCAAAAAGGAGAGAACAGATGACCGTCTGTTTCTCATGCAGGCATCCCAGAGAAGGTGTCAGTGGATTGGGAATAGAGGAGGAGCTCCTGCCAAGGCACAGAGGCTGAAAAGTTGGGTATTTGGGGAGGTTAGCAATAGTCTGTGTGGCAGAACCCAGGGGTATAAATGAGGTTGGTTAGTCACACCTACAAAGAGAAGGTAGGCAACATCCTAAAGCCTCAAATCCTGTCCTGTTCCTTGTTACCAGTGCCCTGAAGGGGACATGCGGTTACCAGCTAAGGCTTTAGCCCTCACACTCTATGTGGGTGCCCATCCTGGCCCACTCCCCACCCCTGGGATAAGCCTTGGGTGATATATAAGGACCCCCTGCCTCCTCAAAGCTCAAGACCAGAAGCAGGTGAGAGGACATCCCTGGCTCCTTTCTCCTGGATTTGACCTAGTTTGTGCATGGCTTTTTAAGAGAGGGAAGAAAGACAATGCTGCTCTATAGTCATAAGGAGACCCTAGACCCATTTATCCCACCAGCAGCTAGGAAGGGAGGAGAGAGACGTGATCTAAATTTTAAGAAAGTTGATCTTTAAAGGAAGAAGTTCTAAATGAAGTACCCACCCTGAAGCCAGGATGTTTATCTTCTAAACTTAACCCTGAACAAGTGTAGATCCAATTTTTACCTCCTTGGATATGGATTAGGGTGTTGGGAAGGGTGGTAAGCATTAGACTTGATTCATGAAATTTGGATTTTATGTCCAGGTTCTGCTACTAACACAGTGAGTTCATGGAGGGCCTTACATGGCTGCTTAGGAGTTTAGGCTTTTAAGGTAAGAGGAAGTCTCTGAAGGTTGTTAACTTGGAACTTTATGGGTTTAGATATTCATTTGGAGAAATCTAAAATACTTTTAATCTTTTTTTTAATGTTTATTTTTGAGAGAGAGAGAACATGAGCAGGGGAGGGCCAGAGAGGGGGACAGAGGATCTGAAGCAGACTCTGTACTGACAGTAGACAGCCCAATATGGGGCTTGAATGTACAAACTGTGAGATCATGACCTGAGCCGAAGTTGGACGCTCAACCAACTGAGCCACCCAGGCGTCTGTAAAATATTTTTTAAATATTGAAAACTTACCACCAGCAAACTAATACAAAAACATGGGCAGGGGTCAATGTGAAGACAGGGTAATAGTTTGGAAGCCGTTGCTGTAATAGAAACAAAGGATGATGAGGAATTAAGCAAAGTTAGTGCCCGTGGAAATGGAGAAAAGAGGCTGGAAGTAAGAAATATCAAGGGGGTGAAGGAGAAGGTTGTGGGGAGGGAGGAGTCAACTCCCACGTTTTTGTCTTGAGCAGCTGGCTGGCTGGTGATTGTCATTCACTAGAATAGGAAAAGGGGAGGGAAGCATATTGTTGGTGATGGTGAGCTCAGTTTGGAATATGGTAAATTCAGGGTTCCTGCAGGACAGAGAAGTGGAGCTTTGCAGTGTTCAGTTGGGTATTCAGGTATGAAGCCCAAGAGTTGAGTCCAGGCAGGAGATACAGAGCTGGGAGTCATCAGTAAGTAGCTGGTAGTTGAGGCTTTGCCACAAACAGAGGGACACAGAGAAGGACAAGGATGACCCCTGGGTGCACAGTACTGACACCATTACCGACTGATCTATCACAGCCACTAACTCAGGAAACAAACATGAGAGCCCTAACTGCCAGGGCCACCTGCTCCTCCCAGGGATATTCCAAGAGGGCTGGACACAGAGGAAGCCTGGCTCCCACTGGGCTCGCCAACACTATTGCCGAACAAACTCGGATAAACTCAGTCGCAAGAGAAGACAATAACTCAAGAGATGAGGGTTTGGAAGAGAGAAAGGGAGAAATTTATTTCAGGTGCCAGCGGCCCCAGGAGGTGTCAAGTGCAAGCTTTAACCACCAACCTCTCCACCCACAAGATGGTCACTAGAGTTTTATAGGAGAGGCTGGTTTTGGGGGGGGGGGTACGTGCAGTAGAGCAGGCAGCTCATGGTCTGGGGTAAGTGTTCAACCCATGACCATGGACAGACAAGGGGATGTGTGGGGTGCGGTCTTCTAGGCATTCAGCTGCTATCGGCTTTTCTGGTCTGGCAGATGGAATGGTCTGGTCATTGTAAAACATCAGTGCCACTGTGGGGGTCCATGCATTACCAGGGTGCTGAGGCATTGAACCCACAGCACCTGGGGTGGTAGATGGGGCTTGCCTCAGCGGTAACAGCTCTTTCATTTCCCCAGGGTGTCCTTCAAATGCCTCCATTTCCTTTGTGCCCCATGATGTGGGAAGCGCTGCCCAAGGGGCCCATCTCCAGCACCCTGGCCTTGCCAGCCAGCTTCCTGGAGGGGATTTGCAATCCCCTCACATCAGGCCTGGGTTTCAGTGAGCTCTCTGGCTTCCTGCTAGATTTGCTCTCTGCAGACTTGGAAGGCCTATTTAAGTTTGCCTGCATTTGTGTGGGAACACTTCTTAGGCAAAGAGCTACTGAATATGTTCCTATCAAAAACCTAGCGCCCCCCTGAGGTCTTTTCTGCTTCCCTTTTGTTGTTATCTGGATGACAGGGATAATCTGGCCCCTGCCCACATCAAGTCCTGTCTGGGACTGGAAACAAGCCTCAAAACATGTTTTAAATCCTTTCTTTCTCTCCATCTCCCCCAAATCTGCCCACCAAGCACACGCTTAACTTACATCACATAGCAACAATGAATTGTGAGTGACAGTGACCCTCCTGAAGGTGGCCGACTTGGCCCCCATGGGCCAGGCATCACACCTGTGTCTGATTAGACACTGTGTTACCCTGTCTGAACACGTGGCCCATGAAAGCAGCTTTCTCTCGTGCACTCGTAGGGGGATGCTTTCTGGAAATGGGAATGTAGGGCTAAACTTTGCTTCTGCTGATCTCCTGCCTGGAATGTTCTCCCCTTGCTCACCACCAGCCAGAGAACCCCTAAATCAGCGTAAACACCTTGTCTTACAGTAGAGACTGGGGCCCAAGGAGGTGGGGGTCACCCTGGCCTTGTTGCCTTAAAGAACACTCTTAAAAGGGGTCTTCTTTGTTGGCTCTTTGTATTGGCTCGCCTGGACCACCATAACAAAATGCCACAGACTGGGTGCTATAAACAACGAGAATTAATTTTCTCACCATTCTGGATGCTGGAAGTCCATGGTCAGGGGGCCGGTGGGGCTGTTTTGCCCTGAGGCCTCTCTCTGTGGCTTGCAGATGGCACTTTCTTGCTGTATCTTCACATGGCCTTTGCCCTGGGTATGTGTATGGAGAGAGGTGTGTGGTGGGGGTGCAGAAGATCTTTCTCTCATCCTCTTCTGAATCCACCAATCCTAGCAGGTTAGAGTTCACCCTTATGGCCTCATTTAACCTTAATTACCTCCTAAAGGCCCTATTTCCAAATATAGTCACACAAGGGTTAAGGCTTCAACATATGAATTGAAGGGGAATACAGTTCAGTCCATAGTGTTCTTTGACCTTAACACACTCCATGTTTCTGCATTGTCTCCAGTGCTTGGCTATTACATCAGTTTCCTCTGCTGCCTTAACAAATTACTACAAACTTGGTGCCGTAAAGAACAGAAATTTCTTCTCTCACAGTTCTAGAGGCCAGAAGTCAGAAATTGGTATCCCTGGGCTGAAATCAAGCTGTCAACAGGATCACACTTCTTCCGGAAGCTCTAAGCTCTAAGGGAGAATCTGTTCCTTGCTCCTTCCAGATTTTGGTGCCTATAGCATTCTCTTACTTGTGGCCACATCACCCCAATCTCTGTCTCTGTAGCCACATTGTTTCCTCCTCTTCTGTGTGTCAAGTTTTCATCTCTTTCTTATAAGAACAATTGTGATTACAGTTAGGGACCACCTGGATAGTTCACCATCCAGGAGAACTCCCCATCTCAGGACCCTTGATTTAATCATATCTGTAAAGATCCTTTTTCCAAATCAGGTAACATTTTCAGGTTCCAGGGATTAGGACCTGATATCTTCAGCCTACCCTAGGTATATTGTTTATATACTATCATTTGGTGTTTTAATAGGGGAGTCAGTCTATGAGAGGAGCCCTTGTTGGAAGGGCAAAAGACCCAAACATGTCTTTCTTGGGCATGTCCAGGTGAGATCACACTGCACATCATCTTCCAGAGAGGTGGCTCTGTCCTCTCTCCCATGGCTTTCTCATAGGATCTGAAAGGAGGGCTCGGGGCTGGGGCTGGGGAGGTCTCCTTGGAGAGGTAATGCTCACATGACCAGTGGTGAGAAGGACGGAGGCTTCTCTATATTCCTATTTCACAGCTAGTTAGAAGGGCAGGCTATTTAACTTATAGTACTTTGTTTACCTCTGGCTCGAGCCATCTCTGAGAATGGGGTCTCCACGAGGGAGACCCTGCTTCCTTCCCACTTCCACAGGGTCTGCCTCTCCTCCCCCCCCTTCTCCTGCCATGACACAATTTTCCCTCTCAATTACCTAAAACACCAGATCAATTTTCAATGTGCTTATGAAGTCCGGAGAGCCAGCTGTGTTGAAAATTAGCAATTTTAATCAATAGTGAAGCCACCACCTTTTTTTTTTTTTTTTCAAGAAGGGGGTTACTGCGGAGTGAATCTTCACAAACAGTGCTTTATTTGGTCACAGGACTCATGGTCTGCTCTCAGGACGGGAGAACTTTACTGGATGCTAATCTAATATCTAAGCTTGTGTTTGTCCGCTCTTCCTTCTGGCCATTTATGGTAAAAAAGATCTGAGGCCAGGACACTGTAAATGTTTTCTTTCTTGTTTCTAGTCCCATCCCAATTTCATTTTCATGCAATGAGAGTAGGGGTCAGAAGATAGTTAGCAATTTTCTTATCCTGCTTTTAACAACGCCTCTGCTTGCTTTACAAAGATAAGTTTAAACATTACTGCTTACTCTGAAAAATTCAATATGTAATTTTAATGTTGTTTCAGGCTTTTCAAAGTTTCGTGTGTTTGTGGAACATTGTTAATGGTTTACCTCAGAACGCAGAAAAACTATTATAAAGTTACAAAGGAGACTTTAGGAGAAAGTCACGATCTCCTTAAGGAAGCCATGTCACTAAGATACCATTGTCTAGGGGAGAGACGGGAAAGGCAGAGGGAAGATGAGACAGTGATTCAGAAATATCAACATTTGGTATCAAGGCATTAATGCCTTATGGTCTGTGGGGTGAGGGGAATCATATTAATCACTGAAAGCTTTACTTGAAATTCTTCCTGTGCTAATTTGTGTTGATTCAAAATTAGATTTACTTGCAATGCTTACATTTACTCCTCTGGCACCAGGGAGACCAGCCAACTAACCTTTATTATCTTTTCTGGTGAGGGCCACATTTGGTGACAGGATCTTGGAAAAGCCTGTCTCCCCACCCCTTCTTTTTTGGGTTCCAGGCAAAATTCTACATTAAGCGAACTCACTCTTTTATGCTTCTCCCAGTGTCTCTTACTCTCTGTGTCTCCCATACCCTAGTCCATTTGCTGAGGCTTGTGTTTCTAGAGTAGACATCTGATAAGCGAGTCCACATCCCGTTGTTGATAGCTTTAAGATGCTAATGTTCCAGGGAGTATTCTAAGGGGACTCCATGCCTAGCATAATGCCGTATCCAAAAGAACCCATTTCCAATGGCAGATTTTCTGGCCCTGAGACAGCTACATAAAGGAGAAATTGTTTTGAGCAGGATTGTCTTTCTGACGTCACTCAGCTTCTGCCTATTTCATACAAACAACTCTGGGCATGGGTATGGAGACAACATCTTTGGGGGTTTTAATTCATATTTCTTGTGACTCAAATTAAAGATGAAATTTTCCATGGAAACAGTACCTCAAGGGCATCTTTGTTCAAGACCCAAACATAATGCAAGGATCTTCCCACTTCTCACTGGTGGTTATTTGTGGTGTAAACGTTGGGGACTTTGTGCTGTGCTAACCTGACTGTTTTCCTGATGTAACTTGAAGGGTAAGAGCTAATCCAATGAGTGAATGTGGTCTTCCCTGAGGGGTGGGCAGCCCCGAAGTCACCCCTGGGCAGAGGCAGGTCCTCAGGCAGGTTCTGAGTCTGGAAGTCCAGAATTTCTGCCTCTTTCTGGGTCTCAGTTTTGTGAGTTTGGACTTCAAGGAATTTGAGAGAACATCAAGGGCTGTTTGTTTCTCCTCCATTGAGCTGCTTTTCTTCCCAACTGAGATTCTTTAATGACATTTGGATTTTTCTCTCCATTTCCTGAGGAGCTGTATGCTTCATCTTGGGGATGTTCAATCAGAAAGTGTAACCCAGCCAGGAAAAGATGGTTGAGAGGGGGCTTGAAAAGCAACCTGGAGGTTCTGCTGGTGGGACAGCTGCCCAAGTAGGTTCAGTCCAGGGACTGTAATAAAAACTTGTTTCATCGGGTGCTGTTTCAGGAGATACTTAGCCCCTCTTGCTTCTTCCATCATCATAAATGACTTCCTTGAACACTCAACGGCCTCACAGTTGAAGTGTCCCCAGTCTGGTTTCAGGTTATAACATAGGTACCATTAACTGGATATGAGCTTTTATAAGATGTGGCTTATTGGATATAAATTTCTAACCCTGGGAGCCACCTGTTCCGCAATCTCACATTCCAGCGTCTTCTTACTCTCCTGGGAGAAACTTCTCAGGCCTGGGCCCAATTCTTTCAGGCCTGGAATTGAACATTTTCTACTTCAATCCCTGTTCCTGGACTGTTTTGAGTAGAACCCCTTCTAGGATATAGTGCATCCTTTTGTTTGCTTATAATCTTCCTCCTGAGAATTCTCCCTCTGACAAAAGTCTCACTTTTTGGGTTCTCCTCCTCTTCCATAAAGCCATCCACATTTTTCCTTCCCCAGAACTCAGAGCTCTTTTTTCCCAACCATCTTTTGGCAATAAATCACACATATGTCTTATGACTTACTCCAATAGTTGCTTTATGGTAAGCTTAATATCCACTTCACTTATTAAGCTTTCCTGATTTTGATATATGGCAGGAATCTGTCTGCACAAGGAGACTCTGGAATATTAAATGTCTTTGGCAAAGTGGCTTTAATTTGGGCAGATGTTTTTATATATCTGTCATTAGTGTCTATCTGCTTTCCATGAGGGAAATTTGGCTGACCTTCAAAGGACAAAGATTATTGACCTCCCTTGGAAGTCAATGGAAGTGAATTCACTATCAGACTTTTTAAGTAAAAATGGAAGACAGTTAAAGGCAGCATAGTACATTAGTCCCTTCTTATCCACAGGGGATATGTTTCAAGACCCTCCAGTGGATGCCTAAAACCACAGATAGTACCAAACCCTCTATATATTATGTTTTCCCATACGTCCATAAAGTTTTGTTTCTAAATTAGGCACGGCAAGATTAACAACAATGATAAAATAGAACAATTACAGTAATATACTGTAATAAGTTATGTGACTGGTTTCTCAAAATATCTTTTTGTACTGTACTATCCTTCTTGTGAGAGTTGATGAAATGCCTACACAGTAAGATGATGTAAGGTGAGTAGACATTGTGACACAGCATTAGGCTACTATTGACCTTCTGGTCATTAGGTCATTAGGAAGATTATTTGCTTCGAGACCCAATGGCCATGGGTAACTGAAACTTTGAAGAGCAAAACCAAGGATAAGGGGGACTACTGTAGTAAAATAGACTTCATTGTGCTATTCATCTCTTCATAGAATAAGCATGGTTCTCCCACATGACTTTCTTTGCAGCATTTTACCATAGAATGATGACTCCCTGGCAACTCAAGTAAGAAATGGTTAGGCCTACTTCTGAATAATCACTTGCTCTAAGAATAAGGTTAAGAATGAAGCATTCTCAGGTGGAAGACTGGCTGGATGAAATGGTATGTTACCCCAATGAAGCGTGCAACTTTCCAGACACCATCGGATGACACAGACATGTCAATCCATCAAGCAAGCAGGGAGATCTTCTTCTTTAGAAAATAATTGTATTGCTGAGCCACACGTAAGTTAATGTGTGAATATAGTTTTGAGTATTGTGACATTCTCAAGTCCCATACAGCTGAAGAAACCAGAAGGCTACCCATCTGAGTCAACCCTAGTTCATCATTTAGCATTGGAAATTTCTTTGATTTTGCTGGATCTGGCCCCAAAGTATGGGTGGAAACACAGGGTGGCAGCCAATAACCTAATTATGTATATGGCTTATTGACTTATCCAAAAAGACTTTAGTCAATCATTCACATTAGTCTGGAAACTAATTCTAAAATCTGAGGATTTTATTTATTAGAATTGCTAAATTAGGGACTAGGTTGGTAACGATTTCCAAAGGAGAAATTCCTATTGGAGAGAAACCATCACGGTGACTTGTTTTGTTTATGTCTCACAGTAAAATGATTCAGTCTCACCTGGCTTCATATATGAGGGGCGGAGCCATCATTTAATGCATATTTCCTTTTTGTCTGTTTACATTTGTGAAGAGCTAAGTACCCTGATGTTTTTTTTTTTTAAGCAAATAATTTGAGGGAGAAATAATATATCCATGTCCTTTGTTAGGTCTCATTGCCCAGGGAAAAGATGACCTTCAAGAGCCTTGCCTACAACATGAAGGGTCTCTACTTAGAGAAACTACATGGTCTCTTTCCTGGTTGTCAAGTCACAGGTGGCTCGCCATTCTGAGTTTGCAAATAAAGTGCATCTTGATAAATAAGGTTAAAAGTGGGAGAATGTTCATAGACTGAGAACAGCAATTCAGCTCTCAGCAGGTGCAAGTTGAAAGTGCCTTTTTGCAGAAAGCCACCACCAGCTCTGTACTTGGTCCCTGGAGAAGGAAACAGTATTAGAAGGGCTGCCAAGGGAGAAATGATTTAACAAAATCATAAGCTGGACATAGCTGTTTCCTCTCCAATAGAGGCATATTTGTACCCCCTCAATTATACCTAATCTACTGGGAGACTGTATGGGAAAAGACCCAGAGAAAGTATTAGTTAAGTACCTGCAAGGACGCATTATTACTTAGATTCTCTCAAACCAACAATCCTGTAGCAGAGGAAATGCACCAACATTATCATTTCACCTGATAGTTTAACCTTTTCCTTGAGGTCACGCTGCAGATGAAGAGTAAAATGAGAATAAATGGGACCAATAATTAAGACGGGGAAAGTGTTGAAAGGGTCTGGTTGAACAGGAGAAGAACACTGGACAATTGTGGGATAGAAATACAGCTGGGAAATTAAGGCAGGGGCTCCGGGCTCCAGGGAAACCGGTTTCCTCTTCTATGTGGTTCGTTGTCCTGTGTTTCACCTCGTTTGGAGGTTATTTTAGATGATCGGATGCTAGAATTGCAGCAGCTCCAAACCAGCTGGCACAATCATTGAAATGTCTGAGAGAGGAAGTCATTTCAGGATACAGTTCAAGGAGAAATGAAAGTTACGATGTGCAAGTGTTTGAAGGGGGAGGAGGGTGCTGACAGGAGGACAGGAATCGCTGTGTACATTTCCTGTTCCTGTTCCTTAACTGACATCCTCAGGCGTCTTTCCTCCTTGGTGTGGGGGTGGGGAGGAAAGGAGTGTTCTCTACTGCCCTCTTTTTAGCCTCCTTCATCTTGTTTATATGAGACCTGCAGCAAGGAAACATCTGTCCAATGGGGATGGGAATGGGGTTACAAGAGTTGGCTATAGTACGTTAAAGTAAGAGATGCACAGAAATGAGTTGAAAGGCTGGCATCAGTGTTGCCCTAAAAAATTCTGAGGGGCCCCTGGATGGCTCAGTGGGTTGAGCGTCTGACTTCAGCTCAGGTCATGATCTCGCGGTTTGGGAGTTCGAACCCCACATCAGAGTTGCTGCTGTCAGCCTGTCAGTGCAGAGCCTACTTTGGATCCTCAGTCCCCCTCTCTGCCCTTCCCCCTACTATGCTGTCCCAAAAATAAATAGATATTTAAAAAAAAAAATTCCGATCTCACATGTTCATTTTTCCTAAAATTGAGGAATGCTGTTTCTGGAATCTCAAACCTTTGGGAAATAATCAAAATTGCAGAGTGGATGTAAATCACCTCCTACCTTATTTTAAAGGCTCATATACACTTCAGAGAAGCAATTTTCCTAGTTCTGGACTTAAGGAAAAGGTTATTATTCTCTTATGTTTTTATTTATTACTATAAACAAGCAACTTCATTTTAACATTTACTCTTTATTGTGTTGCATGAAGTACCTATGTAATGCAAGTATGTACTGTACTAAAATACCTATATTTCCAAATAACATTATATGGTGTAGCCCACAGTCTCTGCAGAAGCATCTTGAGTAACCTGTACCTTTATACTTTACAATCCATTGTTGGTTGCTGTGAAAAGTTGCATGATTAACAGATGAAGAAAGAGAAATAAAGCTAAATATGAATACACTTTTCCAAACATATACAGACGCAGCTTACAATGGAACCCCATATGGAAACGAGTCAAATGACAACATTTGATGTAGTATCTATAAAATGTAGACTCTGCAATAAAAAGCCAAAGGCACATAAAAATATATTTTAACTTTAAAAATAACTTAGTTACAGTAATACTTTGCTTGTGTCTTACCAACATGTAGCGGACAGTCAAAATTTCGCGAGATAGATATATCCCTAGAATATATAGGGATATAGAAGAGCTACAAGAAAATCCCCCAAACCCAAAAAGTTGTTCAAATGTGAGAACAGAATAGTTTTAACACTGAAGAATTTGCTATGGCGAGGCCAAATGATATAATATAGAAAAGAGTCTAGAAAAAAGGCTTAGGTGTTAAATAAACTTTGATTTCTTCTTGCCTAGGAAATGCTCGAGTACTATAAAGGTCTTTAACGTGACTTGTGCAGCCCTTTGTAACTAGTGCCAATCCTGGCCAAGCGAGATTTCTTACGTGTCTGGAAGCAGAAAACGTGAGCTGAACATCAGCAATACCCGCCGCAAAAAAATGGGTCTTGACTGACTCACTTCCTTTTTGCCAGGACAGTTTTTTGTTTTGTTTTGTTTTTGCAAACAGGGCGTAACAGGTGCAAAAAATACTTTGTAGGAACATTATTTTAGAAAACCTATCACACAACGGCAAACACAGCCAGTGACGCTCTCCTCTTGGACTGTGGTTTGGTTTAGTTTTTGGTGTTTGATACCTTTTACCCCCGAGGACCAGAGCTGGCGGGGTCTGTTACTTATTTTTATCCATGACGTTCAGCACCTCATCCAAAAATGAGGGCCCCAGATCGAGCTGCAGGGAGAGGAGGGACCCCGTGAGATCGGAGAGGGACTCCTCTGATTTAGTCTTTTCCTTGACGAGCTCGCACGGGGCAGGCTGGTCATACATGTCCTCGGCCGGCCAGTCGGGGTACTGTTCGGACAGGCTGGAGGAGTGGCTGTCCCTGCCCTGGCTGGACTGCGACGCGGACCCGCTGGAGCCCCACGACACGTCTCCCTGGTGGCCTGTCCCGTTCTCCAACAGACTGCTTTTCTCTGGGGCCTTCTCCTCCACGACGGGCTCACAGCTAAGCCGGGGCAGCTTGGCCGGCCCGAAGGACTCCTGCTTGGAACTAAACGTCACCGGTGACAGTAAGGGCAGCATGAGCGCTTGGGAGCCTCCGATGGTCGGCAGGGAGATGGCGTTTTTGAGCACCGGGGAGGGCGTTTCTGTGAACATGGAGTCGGACGTGCTGTTGGCCCGGAAGAACTCGCCGTGGCCAGGCAGCTGGCCCAGGCGGGCCTTCTCCTGGTTTCCCGGCAAAAGCTCGTAGTTCCCCTGGAGGAAAGAAATATCTCCAAAGACGTCATGCTGGCCCTCTTTGCCGATGTGAATGGTGTGGCGGAAGTCTCCCAGGGGAGGACTGATCATATCGGGGGACAGGATGTCCCTCAGTTTAAATTTCTTTCCTTTCTTGTTATTGGCAGCTTTCAGGTAAATTGGGGTCTTGGCTGGCATCTTGGAATGGGAGAAGGTCTACTTTGCAAAAGGGAAAAGGGCCACTTTCTTGGCAGATCTTGTTTCCGAATATCCTTTCTGATCGGATCTGTCACATCATATTTCTCAAGGAGCTTCCAGAAGTGGCTCTGAAATGAGCCTGGGTTTAAGAGGACTTCCTGAAGTCACAGACAACGTGGGGCGTCCTGGAGAGCCAGTTATGTCATCCAACCCCTTCCACGGCGGGGAGAAACCTGGAAAGGAAACCAAAGCAGGTTATAGTTAGCTGACCCTTCAGGGTTCACTGGGGCCTGCCTGCCTTTTCCCCCAGAGCCTGTGAATAAAGGCAGGACCAGTTCCCATCTACAACCTAACTTGATTTTATTTTTTTCCCTCCGTCAAGTAGGATAAAAACTTTAATCTCAGGGTCTTTTACTAAGGGTCCACTAATCTTACTTAGTCTTATTTCAGGGGGGAAAAAAGGAAAAAGGAAAGAAAGACATGACAAACCCTCATATCTATGACATCAGTACTTTCTAAACATGGCTATGGACACAATTTTCTGCAGATGCCTAAGATTTTAGATTTTTCCTCTATTATAAGAACTGCTGTCAGCACATGACCAGAGTGATTTCAGCTCCTTAGATACAAAGTGGATTTGCTTTAAAATGTTTTCTCTTTTGTTGTTGAGTTCTGTATCTATAAATTAATGCAATGCAGCAAATAGTCCTATAAGGAAAGGGGCTGGAAATATCATTTGCTATGGGACAGTGGCTATTATATGCCAGTGGCCAACAAAATCTTAGCGGAATGCTGTCTTCCACATGAGAAAATAGGGATTCAGGAGTCAAACAATAAATCACCCTTTGTCAAGAACACACAGCCGGTACACGACACAGCTGGAGGTGGGACCAAGTTGTGGCACAGAAAACTGGACTGTCAGGGGATTCAGGTCTTGGAGGCATTTTGCAATAGAAGCAAAAGAACAAAACTTCTTTTCAAAGGAAAAACAGTGTGATCATCTACAACAGGGCGGGTCTTGGAAATACTTTTGGGACACTTGCTGATAAAGTGTGTGTCCTCTCCCTGTGGTAGGTGGCACCCCAAGGTAACCCCCATGATGGGCCCCCTGGTGTTAACACCTGTGTGGGCACAGCCTGGGACTTGCTTCTAAACTACAGAACATGGGAAAGGTGATGGGATGTCACTACTGTGGTTAGGTGACATGATAAAAGAGTGTATCTTGGCAGACTGGAGAAGGGTGCCTTTCACTGGCTTTGAAAAAGCTGCTCAGGATGCCTGGGTGGCTCAGTCGGTTGAGCGTCTGACTTCGGCTCAGGTCATGATCTCATGGTTTGTGAGTTTTAGCCCCATATGATATGAAATATAGAAAAACTAACCTACTGTGCTGAGGGAGGGCCTGTGGAGATGAATTCTGCCAACAACTTGGGGGAACCGGAAGTAGATTTCCCTGCCCCGGTTGAGCCTCTGATGAGACCAAAGCCCCCTGACACCCGTCTCACAGCCTGATAAGACCCTGGAGCTAAGCCCTGCCTGGACTCCCAACCCACAGAAACTGTGGGACGATAACTAGGTGGTGTCGTAAGCCACTAAGTTTGTGGTAATGTGTTACCAGCATAGAAAATGCACACACCGTCCCTGCACGTGCTACTTAACGCAATAAGAAGTGCTAAGCCAGGAGGTGTGGGGCTCTGGGTTCTCATCTTCCAGATGAGAAACTCTTCATCTCTTAAAAATAAATCCTCTGACCCTTCAGTCCCATCAGCTGGCGTGAAGAAGTTGAAAACCTTTCCCACTACAGGAATTCCTAAAATGCTCTGCTGAGACCTCTCCCATTGGCCTCTCCTCCCAACTGGCAGCAGAGCAAATAAAGAAATAAATGTCCAAGAGCTGAGCTGGATGGTGGCTTGGAGAGAGCCAGCCACATTTGCTTTGTAGCAGCTGGAGGCTGTCCGTACAAAAATCTTAAGTCCGTTTCCCCATGGCAGGTGGAAAAGAACTGTGCTCTGGCACCCAGCGGCAAGGTCCCAATGAGCTCTGTTTGGGAAGCGGCTGGCCCCCCAGGCTGGGCAATGCAGGGACCGATGAGCTGGAGAGGCCCGCCCCGCCCTGGCTTCGTGCGTGGGGAGGAGGTCCACGCAGCACGAACGGGTTTGCACCTGCAGTGAGCCAACCTTGAAGCTGCCACCTCATGCCTCACACTCACCACCTCTCTTTAGTCCCAACTAAAGACCTGGCTCGACCAACCTCCCTGAAGTGCTGCTGCTGTGGCCACACGGAGGCGCCCCATGGTTCTGCTTCTCACATGAGGTTAGGGTCGCAGGGAAACACTGTTACTAACAGAGATGCACGTAAGAAGCCTGGCTGGCGGGTTCGGATGCTCTCTCAGCTTTGACGCTAATTTGGGGCCGGGGGCAGTAGCAAATGGCACAACTCCAAAGCCTTGGATCCCAATGGCTGGACTCCCCCCCCCCCCCCCGTGAGTGTACAACAGCCTGGGGCCCCTGCCACTTGGGGGTAGCTGGCGTTGCCCTTCTGTACTCTGGGCATATGGTGGCCTGCAGGAGCCACCAGGGTGGTGGGGGACAGCCCCAAGGGACAACGGCGTCCGCAGCTCACACGGCCAGGAGCACAGCTGCCAGGAAAAGATACAGCGTGTCCTCCGCCAACTCAGGGGCAAGGGAGGGCTGCCCGTGGTCAGCGGGTGCAGCCAGGATGTTATGCGAGGCCAGAAACCGGGGCAGGACCCTTCAAATTAGGCAGAAAAGTAAAAATACCATGAGGATGCAGCCGGAGGACAGTGCTCTGCCCTGCTGACTGGGTCACTCACAATCGCCCACAGCGTCTGGCTGTGCTGGGGAGAGAAGGGAGAGGAAAGCACCTGGAAGGGTCAGGAGAGGAATGCCCAGCCCTCAGTCCCTGCGGGCCATGGCCACGGGCACTGCATGCCCTTCGCCAGAGGCTCAGCCTGGTAGAAGCTGGGTTTTATGTCAGGGGCACGGATGCAAAGGTGGGATGGAAGGGACAAAAAAAGAGGGGAAAAAAGGAAGAGAATGCTTGGTAAGTCTTCAAAGGTTAGATAAGCTGCAGGCAGTGAGCCTGGAGTGGAAGAGAAAATACCGTATAGGGCATTTTTCTTTCTATAAATATTTACATAGTGTTTATTGTGTGTCAGGGATGTAGGCTTCTAGGACTTTGCAAACAGTAATTTGTATTGAATTTCTCCTATGTACCCATGAGCTCCCATTCATTGGAAGTTGTTTGGGTTTTTTTAAAGGGATTTTGGACAAAAATGTCTCTTTAGTTTTAGGTGAGTTGCTATTTGCTACGTAACGTGGGGGAAATGGAGCTCTGACCCCATCTCCTCTATCTTAGCTCTCTTTCTCTTCCAGCTCAGGAGCAACCATGTTTGACCTAATAATGAGGATTTCTTACACTGGCTGCTTCCTCCCCTCCTTTTTGGATATTCTGGGCTCCCTGGCTTATCAGCCAACGTACATCAATGTGCCTTTCCCTTCCTGGCCTATTCCTTCCGCTTCTTCTCTGCCATTGCTAATGCATAGTTTCTTAGCTGTTAACAAAGGAGCTGGTCCTGGGGAGGGTACGTGCATGCTCCCGGAAACCATCAACACTAAGTATTGCTGAGAGCATCTCGATTTTCTGGGCACTGTGCCAACCTTGGCTATGTACTAGCTCACAAGAATCCATGAGGCTGCTACTGTTAACATCCCCATTTTATAAACGATGCACTGAGGTACAGACGTTGAGTCTTGAGTCCCTTTGCCAAGGCTACGTGGCTACAAGGCACTAAACCCAGTGGCCAGACTCCAGAGTTTAAATTCCTGACATTTAATGATCACACTCACTGGGAATTCAGTCAGCTCCCAAATTATGAAGGGAGTGCATTCCAAAGCCTATTTAAGAAACAAATATGTGATAACACACTGGGCTGATAAGGGTGGGGTCAGGCCTTGCATATACCCGATGGTGGAAGCACGATCAGATCCCACCTCGTTGGAAGGTGGTTGCCTTCGACCCCAGAATTCCACTTACAGAGATTTACCCGACTTGCATCTAGGGGAAATAATACATGTACAAGATTTTCAAATCCAGGAGGTTACAACAGTCTGGAGTTGGAAACAACCTAATTGTCCACCGATAAAAGACCGGTTAAATAAATAAATTAAGGTATTATCAATTACGAATGAATATTATACAGTGCTTACAAATGATGCAACAGCTCTTTGTTTGCTGATATAGAAAGAGCTCAAAGATATCTATCTATAAAGGAAAAACAAAGATAGGTGCAGAAGTATATAGATACACTTATGTTGGCTGGTGTGTCTGTAAAGTATCTCTGGGAGCACACACAAGAAACTCATCACGGTGACCACCCACAGGAAGCGGTGGACAGGACAGGATACGGGTGGGAGAGAAACTTCTCACTGTATATCCTTGTATGATTTTGGGTTTTCGAACCACATGAATGAATTAGCCATTAGTTATTTAAAAAAGGGGGGTGGGCAGCTTAAGCGTCAGGCTGCACCTTGGAGTGAATTTTATACAAAGGTCCTGAAAAACCTACTGAACCTGTTACTGGATCATAATGCAAACACTTGTGTGGCAGTTGTGTTCAAAAGCCAAAATGTACGGTGGTGGCATGTAGGTATAAGAAGACCTCAGGAGAGGGCTGACCTTGTCTTGCTGGAGCATGGCCAAGGGATAGATCACCTCTTCCTACAGGGACCAGGCATTCATGTTAGAGGCAGCACAGGTGTTATTTTGTAGAATGGAAAAGATTTCACAAGAGAAGGTGTGAAATACGCAACCAGAACTGGTGAGCAGCCCTCCGGGTGTTCCACAGGTCAAATGAAGAGAAATCCTAGCCTTTTACTATCAGTCAAGACTCTACCATCTGTCCTGAACACTTACTTGGTACTGAACCACCCAAGGGATGATGCCCACCCACACTCGGGGGCTCTCCTAGCCCTGATTCCTCTTCCCCCAGTATCTTCCTCAACTCCAAAGATAGAAAATCAGAGAGAAAGAAGGCAGGAAGACAAGAAAGAAAAAGGGAGGAAGACAGAAAGAAATCTTCCCAAGTCTAGGCCTTTTCTCAAAAACCTTCCTCTTGACCCTGAAATCCAAACTCTCCATGATGCCTAATCCCTTTCTCTGTGTTCTTGGATCACTGTTTGCTCCTCTTTCCCCCCTTCGATGACACTGGAGATAATACTCATCTGGGAAATTAGATCCCTTAGAAAACAAAGGTCCCAGTCCCGGGGCACTGGAGAGGATAGATTTGCCAACAAAGGGGGTCAACTCCCTGGTCAGCTGCTTGTCACCCTCTATCAAGGTGAGAGAGAATGTCCAGCAGATGTGGGGACATGGGTCCAGCTGCAAACACACAGGCCCCCACTTACAGGAATCTTGGAGAAACGCAAGCATTCCAGGACATAGAAGGATTCGAGGGGAAGTTAATGTCACAGTTTTGATAAGAATGACAGAGAGTGTTGGGGCTGTCCTTCCCACAATAAGCTGGCCAATTCCATTTTCTGGTGACTGAATGAAGCGTAAGTGACAGTGTTAATAAGAGAAATCATCATTGCTGGGCTAAAAATTCAATGAAGAAAAATACTGAAGCAGCCCTTTGATTCATTTCCTTACCATCCTTTTGGTAAACAGAATGATGCCAAAAAGACCAAAGCAGGGCAGTGGCCAGCAGGTGGGGAAAAACAGAAGGCTCTTAAGAAGTGACACACAAAAAATCAGTTCCTGAATCACTTAAGAGCTGACCGGACTGACAACTCATCTGAAAAGAACAAAGAGGTTTAGATTTTTAAAATTCCATTTATTTTAAGAAAGGAATGTTTGGTTGGTCTACTAATTATTTTTAGAGTAATTCTTGGTGGAGAGAGAGGGTAAAAAAGTTCTTGCATCCTGCAAAATAGGTTGCGATGTTGATTTAAAACACACATGTATAAAGACAGGGACAGGTGGGGGGTGGGGACACCATCCTAAGGGACCTTCATTCAGGCTTTTTCCTTTCTTCTACTTTCGGGAAGTGAGCGTGTACCGGACTTCCCCTTTCTTGCTTGGTTGTCACATCCTCCAAGGACATCCTAGCTTCTCATCACTTTTCACTTTGCCTCCCTTCTTCCTAACATCCAGATGCTGCACTGCTGCACCACTTGGGCTGCAAGCAAAAATGTGACATCCTTCCTCCTTCAGGTCTGAACCATGAGTCCCCCAGGAAGGATGATGATGACTCAGTCAAGAACCTCTCCACCCCCAACCATCTTCGGGGGATTTCTCACTGTGGTAAGCCCTGGAAAACTGTATTTGACTCTGGACTCAATACTTTAGAAGGAATAAAGGCTACCTAGAACATGCTCCTACATGTTCTGAGGAGTCCCAACTGGGATACAAAGAACTTGGTCATGACACGTGAGAAGCTGAAGGAGGGGAGCGGCCAAAAGAAAATTCAGAGTGAGGGAAAACAAATCTTTAGGAATCTCAAGGATTTGTTTAAACCTTAATAGAAAAGAGATTAGCTTATTCTCTGAGGCCCTAGGATTACTGAGCAGAAGATACAGGGACATAGATTTTGGCTTCTCTAAGGGAGACCCCAGGTGTCTCAAAGATGGAAAGGGTGGGATGGGGGACGGGACGGCAATCAAGGTCTGAGGATGTCATAGGGAGCAGCCCTGATCCTAGGCCTCCTTGGTGGTGCATGGCGGGTCGTGTTTTTGTCCCTGCTCATTCTGAGTCTCCTATGGGGAATACGGTCACTGCCAATGTCCTCAGGGCCTCCAGTCACGCTCACAGACTTTACCTGGAAGACTTTCCATTTGAAGGTGTCTGTGTTTTTACTAAAATTTCAAAGAATTTGAAATTCACAGGAAAAAAATCACAGTATTTGAAATTCCACACTGAATTTCAATCAAAATCTAAGAGAAAAAAAATGTAACCAGAGAACACCCGATAAACAGCATCCTGAAGGGATGCTTTTCATATTTTTGGTCTATTTACTCTACCCATGAAACGATAAGAAGATGCCTTTTCTATTTTTAGATTCTTACCCGCTCCCACATCATCCAAAATGAGGACATAGCTATATACCACAAAACAGTGAAACTCCATTCACTCAGCCTCCAGCTGCTTAGCTTTCATGGACATGAACTTACAGCCAGACTGAACAGACTATATTTTATGGACCCACTCAGAAAGGCTGATATGTCTCACCTTCACTTATTTATAAATGGACTTCTCATTTATGATTCAGCTTCAGCTTGTATTTATTTTTCTTTTACGACCTGCTTTGTGGAAAGCCACAAATACCATATGGGGAACTCACTGCTAATTTGTATACACACCTCACATTTATAGAATCTAATTGTACGCGTTGAAAGATGTTTTAGAAGCAAAACTGGAAGACAGCACATCCACCTTGAGAGTCTGCACTTTTGAAGACGGGCCATTCCACACCCTTTCTCCCTATTAAAATCAGTTACTGGGGAGGATTCGAAAGGGACGTTGATCTCTGGCAGTTGTAGCAAGGCAGGAGGAGGACAGGTTCTCTCAAAATGCCTGACTCATTTATCATGACTAGTTTTACATGGGGCACAGACTCAGGGCTAGTCAGGAGGACCAAGGCAGCCACGATAGTTTGGTAGATATGTGAACTGCTTGCATGCTTCCATAACTAATGGATCCCACCTGATCCTCGAAGTTGCGGGGACAGTATCAATGCAGAAAGAGAACTTGACCCCACAGGTTAGGCCCCTTGAATACTCTATTTCCCTAATGGGGTAAAAAGACAGATAAGGGATCTTCCATGTTATCCTCCCAACCTGCCCGGGTCCTCGATAACCATTCATTCTCAGTGGATGGGCTGAATCATGGCATCTCCACATGAGACCAGCGCTGGGTACATGTGGCCAATCCCATTCTCCGCCCACTTCCAAGGCAGGCTCTCCTGCATTATTTGTACATAAACATCTGTGCACAAATATTTATCCAGTGAAAGAATGAATGTCCCCTCAGACTGGGCTGTCTATGGACACCAACTGGGTCCCTTCTGTTTGCTTCCCACTACACATGACACACAGTGAACATCAGGTCAAGAAGTATTTAAATCCATAACCCCTGCTACATCTTCCATCATGAGAGAGCAGTTGATTTGCTCCCAGGCTCCGCCCCCCAGTCCAACTCTGCAGGGGTTCTTCAAGGAAGTGGCAAGTTTGAAATGCCTGCTTCTTTAAGGAATTCACACTAATGAATATTAATGGCAAACGTCTGAGTGTTTGCTGTGGGCCAGGTAGGTGTTAGAAAACACCTCTTAGGAAGGGATCTTAGATTAAGCCCATATCTTAGGTCAATCAGCCAAAACATGGAGGAGCTAGGATTTCAGCCACAGCTCGACTCCAGTCTGGGCTCTTAATTGCTACTGGTTGGCCAACGTGAGAACTTGAACGTAAAAGTGAGTTCGGAATGGAATGTCCACTTCAGGCTACCTGCCTTGAGGTCTGACAGCACGAAGAAGTGATACACTATGGTCCCAACATCAATGAGAGGCAGAGATCATAACTTAACCTTGTTGGGAAGCAAGAATGAATAAAATGGTCTTAGACACCAACCAAAAGAATTTTGTCAAAAAGGATCTCAAAAGGAATTTGACTTTATGTAAGAGAAAAGCCTAAAGGTTAAAATTTTGCGGTAATAAAAGCCCCCTGAGTCTTGAGGAGAAAAACAAACATCCTGTTCTTAGAAAATAGTGTTCAGTGCCGTTAATTCTTTTCTCAGAGGAAGCACGTGCAGGGGACCATTTACAACAACGACACAGCCTTCACTGGGGACAATGGCTCCCTTCTCTCACTAGTGACACTTCACTTCCCCCCTAACTTTCTGAAATGAAGAACCCTGTGTTCCTTACACGGAATGTCCTCCCACCTGCTTATGATCGACCCTTACTCATAACATCCTCCAAAACCTGCTTTAGTCACTTCCTTCCCAGAGAAATTCTCCAACTCACCTCACGCAATCCAGGCTCAGAACTGCATTGGCAGAGGCTTTCTTAGGACTCCTGAAGAGCCTGTATTTGTTATTTTTATTTTCTGGTGTTGTGATTTTATGCTTGATATCTCCAGATTGGTAGTAAGCAACATAAGAATAAGGCAGGCAAAGGGGCTATGAGTAAGAGCTATTACTGACAAATTATAGTCAGTAGGCCAACTCCAGACCTTGGCCTATTTGTGTAAATAAAGTTTTATTAGAACATATGTGTGCCCATTCATTTATATGTTGTCTACAGCTCAGTAGTTCTCAACTGAGGGTGATTTCACACCCCACATTTGGCAATGTCGAAAGATGTTTTTGATTCTCATGACTGGGAGTGGTGATGCTATTGGCATTTAGTGAGTGGGGCCATGGATGATGCTAAACATTCTACAATGCCCAGGACAGCCCCCCACAACAAAGAATTATCTGGCTCCAATTCTTAGTGGTGCTGGCATTGGGAAACCCTGGGAGAGATGCTTTCACATGACAAGGTCAGAGTTGAGTAGTTACGACAGGCTATGTGGCGCTCCAGGTCTAAAATAATAACGGGCCCTTTACAGAAAAAGTTTGAGCCCCTGCCTTAGATATGGCATTTTTACAGGGTTGGATGGTTATTATCCATCCCCCCACCCTTAACAATACCCCTGCAATCACACACCCCCATGTGGCTTCAACTGTCTCCTCTAGTGACAAGAGAAGTAAAAAAAATCAAAAGTAAGCTACTAGAAACTTTCTGATATTTCCAAACAATCAAGCACATGGTGAGTGGCTGCTTCTTCTTGGACAGGCTACTGACAAGTCTGGGAGCGGTGTACCGTTTGGCTTGTGTGGGAGCTGGGTGTTGGCCCAAGGTACTCACTGTGCACACTAGTATCAGTGTACAGTGGATTGGAAAGTAAAACACATAGAACACTAAAAAAACACTGCTCCTTCACAGATAGCATTGGACTTTTCTCCTCCGGTCTTGGAGACTTCACTTGGCTTCCCCCAGGCACTTCCTGTTCAACTCGTCCCACACGAACGTGCCATCTTTTCCCCTTCCCTGCCCCGGCACAGGCCTTCTGTACCTTCCTCTCCTGGTAAATGGCAGGAAGTCACCCCAACCCAAAACCCGGCTGTCACCCCCAACCCCTCCCCCTGCCTCATTCTCCACATCAAGGCCCACAGTTGTTTCCCCTCATCAATGCCACTGCCTCAGCCTTTTTTTTTTTTTAATCTCTCAAGACCTCTCTCCTGCACAAGGGCACTTGCCTCTCCACTTGTCTCCCTGCCTCCAACCTCATCTTCAGCCCGAGTAGCTTGAGCCGGCTACAATGCCCGAGTAACCTGGTCACTCTTGGTCTTCAAAGGCAGGCCCACCCTTGTAGCCTGGACACAGAATAAGCAATCTGGGTCCTGCCCACCCTGTGGCTAATATTTCCTGCCAGCTCCCCCAAAGCCTCTTAAACTGAGCCTCCACGGAACCTTGTTTATTTTTTTTCTAAATGTTTATTTATTTTGAGAGAGAGAAAGAGCATGAGCAGGGGAGGGACAAAGAGAGAGGGAGACAGAGAATCTCAACCAGGCTCTGTGCTGTCAGCACAGAGCCTGACACAGGGCTTGAACTCACAAACTGCAGGATCATGACCTGAGCCGAAATCAAGAATTACACGCTTAACCAACTCAGCCACCCAAGCGCCCTATTGTACCTTGTTTATACTTCAAAAACACCAACTAACACACTATGCTGCCATCACTACTTGTGTCTCCCACTAGGTTGCCTTCTTTTGGGGAGAGACGACTATAATTCACAGTTGGCACTGAATAAATGTTTGCTGAATGAAGGAACAAATGAGAAAGTTTGAAAGAGACTGCCTTGACTTGCTCCCCCTTCAACCCTGCCCTCCTTGTTGAAAATCCAAGATGGAGTCTTTCTGGGACTCCTGTGGGGGGAAAAATAAATAAAATCATTTAATAAAGGAGCTGTGGCCTCTTGTGGCAAAGGCTTTCTTTCATTTCTCCATCTGTAAGACATTTTAACCTTTCTGGGTAAGAATTTTACAGCCTATCAATGCAAGCCACAGTAATTCTATAGGCTCTTACAGATCTTTGGGATTAAGGCAGAGAATATTTGTTATCCTGCTATTTGAAAGAGAAAGGACTTCAAGCCTTGACTGCAATGTGCAAATAGCATCTCGGAGAGACAGGCAGGACTCAATAATAAATTGACAATACATTCCCCTGAATGCAGACCCGCTAGTTATATTTAAGTCAATCTTAAAGAATGAGGCCCTGGAAGAAACAATGAGCTCGCTCTCCTGACCTTTCCTTTCAAAAGGAAATGGGTTAAGGGGGAAATTTGGATTATTTGGCCTAAAAGGTACAAAGAAACCTCAAGAAAGTATAATGGACATTCTACAGAAAAGGGTTGTTTTGAATATCAATGTGGGACTAGCACAGAGCAGGTACTTAGGAAAAACACATATCGAATGAATCAACACATTGGCAAACAAAACAACAGAGCTCTCGCTGAGGTTCTAGGCCTTAGGGGAGAAGCTAAAACTTTGAGCCAGGCTTGCAGGCTTCTTGGAGAACTCCAGACACAAATATACATAACAGTTACCTTCTATGTAAATAGAGATAATTACCCCCAACCTGGTTCTCTTAAGGGTGATTGATTATAAGAGCTGAGTGCTACGCAAACACAGAGCATCATCTTTACCAAGTGAAAAACCAGAACATCTACTGAAATTCAACATGAAGGAGGGGAACCATGCTAATCGCCAAACTAACCACTTTCATTTTCTCCTTAAATGTTGTCCGTAGCAGTCTCAATAAAATGGTTCGTGTCTACCCTTTAAACAGTCTCCACAACTGGAAGGAATTCCCACGTCCAGCTGACTCAGGGGATAATTCCTTCCTCTGACAAGGGCTAGCTTCTCCTTTCTCTCCAGGTACAATTCTCCCAGCCTGGAGGACACATGAGACTTCTGTTGAGCTGGGAAAATGATCATCAACCACGATTGGTCAGATGAAGAAAAATTTAAGGGCTTCTAGTTATTTTCTTTAAATATTTGGTAAGCTGTCAAGTGAGAGGGAATCTGTAGGGTCCCAAGGAAAGACAGACGGAGGCATGTGATTAGAGTTCATGGGCAGGCCAGGTGGGGCTGGGTCTGAGGAAGATGGCTAAAAAAAACTTGAATTAATCAGCTTGAAGAAGGGGAGAGGCTTCTCTGCTGAGTCTGAGATGCTGTCGGGATTCTCTGGGAGGGAGGAAGCATCCCCCCCCACCCCGGGGAGTTAGGGTAGGTATCCATTAGGCCATGCTCCTGACTTAAAGTAGCAGTCTCTGGCAGGTGCCTGTGAGCTACACCAATGCACAGAGATGATATAACCATAGATTTGTAAGATTTATCCTTGGTATTAAAGACAAAGCATTTTATGACAGAGATGCCTCGCACTGTGTTCCCCGGAACTCCCAGAGCTCAAGGGAGGCATGTCTGGGTCACTGGTAAAGGGAAGGGAGACAGAAAAGTAGGGCCAACTTCCCTACCCATTTCCTTCCTCCTCTTTAACCAAAAGATTCTAAAATCTGTTATTTAATATACTGGATTTATATTAAGATTTTCTTTCTTTGCTTTAGCTAGGAAAAAAAAAAAAGTCCAGAAGAGGACTCATGCTTTTTGTCACTCAACTCTTAGGGCCTCGGTTTTATGCTGTCAGAATGAGAGCAGGGCCGAAATAAGGACCCTTCCATCTGTGAAATGTTAGGGTCTGTGATTCGACATCTACGGAAACATCTAGCTTCCAGGGAATTTTTAGGGGAGAAAAACCAACACTTTTTAATGAAGTTAAGACTATCCTTAGAATCAAAATACTTGTTACCAGCCTATAAAATGTTCGTCACCTTTTCCCATCCTTCCTGGTATCAAATTAAGGGCACAAAGCAAGGCCAGTAATTTTCTGAGAGCCTCACTTTGCTCCTCTGCGGAGTGGGGGTAGGAATAGTGTTGCTTAGAAGGAGACAACACACGTATAAAGTGCTTGACAAAGTTCTGTTAGGCAATGAGCTGACAAATCCGTAGAAGAGGCAATTATTATTAATTCTTCCAAGAAACTAGAGCTGCATAAGGAAGGAGGCAGGTTGAAAGTTCGCCGTTGAGATTGTTCTCCAACCTTATCTCTTTGAGACCTTGGGATCTAGCCATGTACCTGAACTGACTGTTTCAAATAGTGTGAACCTGCCCCGCCCTGCACCCCCCCCCCGCAATGTTCTGGTTTCAAGTAGAATTCCTCATTCTGAGAAAAAACTGGAATCGGAAAGAAGTCACCATTTCGCTCCCCACACTGCCCCAGAGACACGTCAGCACTCCACCAGGCTGGCAAGTTAAGAACCACCTGCCCCTCGGGGGAGCCTACAGCTGAAGGCTGGCTCGCGAGGAAGACAGCGCGAAATCCGCCCATGAACGTAAACTTACACCAGACTTACATGAAGCATCCCCGCACCCCCCGCAAAAATCAACATTACTGTGTTAGACATTTCACTCTGAAGCCATCTGAAAGCAAGAAACACTTTGCAGTTTGGTGCTACGTTAGGCACCCAGTGGGACACGTGTCTGGAGCTGACTGACTGACTCAGTGAGAAGTAGGCTTTGGAGAGAAGCTTCCACCGGCCTTCATCCTGGCTAATCACACATTCATCAGCCTCTACTGAGGGGCAGGAGCAGAGGATGCAGCGCTGACCCACTGGGAGCGGACACCCCTCTCGCAGAGGCAAATGATCAGTACGTCCACCAGGAGGTCCACGGTTCATAGAGTCACGGCCAGAGAGATGCAGGCAAGCACTGCGAAGCACAGTGACCCTGACTCTGCCCAGGGCCAGGCTGGCATGTGGCACTGAGCCGCCACAGTGACACCTGGGCAGGAGGAAGCTTCAGAACAGGCTGCAACTACCCAGCCAAGAAGACTAGAGGAGGTTCTAGTGGTGGCCTGCTGCTCAGGTGATCAGGACCATCAGAATCGAAGGACTGGCGGCGCCTCCCTTTGAATGTGAAAGTTCTGTAGCCCGGGAAGGAATAACTTTCCTACCGCAGGATTCGATTTGTTTTTTTAATGTTTATTTGTTGTTGAGAGACAGAGAAAGAAAAAGAGAGAGAGAGAGAGAGAGAGAGAGAACGCAGGTGGAGGAGGGGCATGGAGAGAGACAGAGAGAATCCGAAGGAGGCTGAGCCACCCAGGCACCCCCGCTACCGCAGGATCTGAATAAGCTGTTAAGTGAAAATGACTTCTGGCTTGACAACACTGGGAGAAGACCAGGCCACAGGCAGAACTATAGAACAGGCCAGGACTAGACTGTCTGCTTTTCCTTTAGGCCCTGTTTGTAAAAGAGACGAAAGTGACATAGACTAGGTTCAGGCCCTCCTTTCAAGGAACTGGCGGTCTAACTAGGTAGCCACAAGGGTCAATAGATGATCATTCAAACGCATGTGTCAAAACACAAAGTACAAGACACTGTGGAAACGTCTCGGGTACAAGCGGGGGAAAGAGTAATGGAATGACAGCGGTCTAAAGCCAGAAGGGAGCCTGCAAAACGTCCATCTGCTTCTTCTGGGCTTCCATCCCTCCCCTTCTACTGCTTCACAGACGAGGCGGCAGAGCCTGCCCAGAGAAGGGCAGGGGTTTGCCTTGTGACACAGCTGGCCAGCCCAGGGCTTGGAGCCTCGTCTCCTGCTGTGTTAAAATCAATGTTATACATTTGAACTGACCCTTGGCAAAAAAAAAAAAAAAAAAAGTAAAATAAATAAAAGGAAAAGCAATCACATACATTCTGAAATGGCAAAGCCACATTAAACCCAAAATGCCTTGCTGTTTAGAAAATGTGTGTAGCCTCTAATGAATTTGAACAGAACAGGTCTTTTTCAACTAAACACACAGTGATTTATCACTGGCAATGATGTGTCCACAGATATGACCTTCAAGTTGTCACCAGAACATGACAGATTCCCAAATGTGTAAGCTGTCTAAATAGAGGCCTGACTTTGAAGTTCTCTGCCTTGCACGCCGGCTCGGGCCACTTTTTTACAGAGCTGCACTGGTCTGTTTTTCCACCCAGGGTTTTACGTTATTAGTAGTGAGACTGCCAGGCTGATCCGTGTCACGATTCCAGCTCACTGGGTTCTACAGATAGAGATGATCTGAAAGCATCTAGCACCAAACGCCTCCTCTAAGAGATGAGAAAGAGACCCTGAAGTCGGTTTCCCCCTGGACCAGAGCTAAAACCAGAATCTGTTTTCTCAACTCCAGTACCTCTGTCATGGTTTCCATTAGTTTTGTATTAATGTTATCAAACAGAATGACAGGTGTGCTCACATCTCCTGGTGTGTTCTTGTGGCTCTAATCCATTGGCTCTCTAAAACGTCCCCGGGCTCCTTCAGCTCTGTAGGGCAGACTGCAGTGTGTAGCTTCGGCCTCCAGCTTGATGGTTTCCTACCAGGCTACTCCTGCCAGTTGCTCTGTGGGCTAATGATTTGAGACTCTGGACACTATCCCCCTGTGGAGACTCGACGAACACAGTGACATATTAAACGCTGAGAAGTCCTGCAGAAAGGGACCTTCGTCAAACTAGTTTCCCAAAGAATCCTTTTCTGATGCTATTCTTAGCTCAGGGTTCCAGTTAGGTGGCGCTATACTAGCTAACTGCAGATGTGTTATCACTGCAACACGGTTTAACAAAGAACCCGAGGCCAGAAGCCCAATAATGACATTTTCAAATATGCAAACAAAAGCTGAATCCCTGAAAATCAGGTTCTTTTTATTTCATACTTGAGATTCAAGGTTTCTATTGTTCATTCAAGACTTGAGCAAGCAATAAGGAGTCATTGAATACTACTAATTTGGAATGTATGCATCAGTTTGCTTGGCTATTCAGAAACCAGTGAACTTTTAAAATACCAGTATCATGATTCACATTATAAAACTGTGGGTTTTCACTTTTAAAGTGGCTTTTCCACCAGAGGTGCTGTCGAACTCACCCATCATTATGAGACACTGGTGAACTTGGCACTGAGGAAATGTATCAAGGCCAAGCAAGGCCTTTTTTTTTTTTTTTTTTTTTTTTTAAAGGAAAGAAACATACCCCACTACTGCTACAAAACTATCTGGCTACTTACATTATTTTGGTTTGTGGGGTGCTGTTTTGTTTTGTAACCTTTAAGGGGTGGGGGCAGAAGAAGGGAAGATTCGAAATGGAAGCCGACAGCTTGAGGCTACTACTCTTGGTTTTGAGGCAACCTGAGTTACTTTGGGCCGTGCTTTCCAGAACCTCTACTTCTGTCTGGGTGATTAGCTCCCTGCTAATCACAATCCTACAAGTCCAAGGCAGTGGAGGCCAGGCAGGCTGATCCGGGATACTCTCTTAGGTTTCAAAGGCCTCCCTACTCTGTCTGTCCCATCAGAAGCTTATCTGGCAGCGCCTGGGGCTGGTGCAGAACTCCAGAACTTGGAATTGTAACGAGGCCCAACTTCCTCCAAGAACAGAACCTTCCTGCCCAGCTTACTGGTGGCTCCTGCCTCTTGCTTAGCTCCTTCCAAAGCAGTGTCATTATGAATCAGGTATTAAATGTCCATTGGGTGCAGGGACTGAAGGGCCAGGCACCGTGGGTGTGGACACTGGCCTGAAGGAGGGGACCATCCAGACTGCTACGGGACACTGCAGCCCCTGGTTCTCCTGAACTTCAATGCAGGGTTACGGTCCCCTTCATCCTTGGCCCCAGAGGTTCCTGGCTCCTAGATGTTGCAGGGCTTTTTTTCCCCCCTCTCATTCCTGAGTCCTAAAATTTCATGTAGCAAATCTCTTCATTTATGGTATAAATTAAATGCTCACATTAACTCTAGCAATCTGATGCTGGATCCACTGCAGGATAAGACAGTGAGATTAAATATCTGTGAGATTAAACTATCTTCAAAAATGAAATAATTCACCCGGTACCCCCCAAGGCTGGCAATTACTGCCATCTTCCTTTGAATATAGAGTCCTATGAAATGAGTTCTCTGCCAGAGGCCAAAACCCCTCGTAAGAGTCAGATTTAATAGTCTTCCCTGCCACTCCTCCCTGGTGGTGGGGGTGTGGTATTTAGTACAAGGTCAAGTAGACTTGAATCCAGACCTGATTCTGCTACTTACTTAGCTGTGTGGCCTTGGCCAAGTTACTAAACCTGTCTGAGGCCGTGTTCTCATCTTGAAACAATACTATCTACATCAAAGAGTAGTTATGGATTAAATAAGAGAGTTGATATTAAGCACTTGGGAAAAAAATAAAAGCAACAAGGAAAGCATCAACCTTTTATTGTACACACTCTGGATCAGACACTGTTCCAAGTGCATTATTATGGTTTTTTCTTTTATTTTTAACTCATCTCATCCTCCGAGTAATATTATTATCCCCATTGTATAATTGGTAAGCTGAAGTACACAGGCTAAGGATTTTGCCCAAATCACACAAGTATTAAGAGCTGGAGCTAGGCGATGAGCTCAGGCAGCCTGACTCAGAGAGGCTTCTTAACCTCAGGGTTCCCCCCGCCCCCACCGTCTCCTAGCCCCAAAAGGTGCCGACATTCATGCAGGATTAGCATGGCACGTACTGGGCACGCACTGGGCACGCACGGACGTACTGGGCTGTTAAACTGCGTATGCTTATTTAGGTATGTTCCTTTCAGTGTGATTTTGGGCAAGTATAGAACAGATCTGTCCCCAGCTTCCACATCTGTATAATGGGGATTTTAACAGTTCCTCCTTCACAGAAAGAGTACTAGAAATAAATGAGTTAATCAAGGTAAAGGGCTGAGAAAACGGCTTGGCATTTAGGACAGGCTCCATGTAGGAAGTATCTTTACCATCCAAAGTCCTGAACAGCGTGACGTGTTAGCAGAATTCTTGGGCTCCGGGCACTTGGCAAAGGAGATTTAGTAGCTGGCTCAATCTACTAGTTTCAAATGACTATCCTTGTTCTCTGGCAAGACATACTGCATTTAAAAATAGACTAAAGTTCTTATTCAATGAATAAGACGGGTCCATAGGAGTCTGGTTAGAAGGAAATTAGGCCAGGCCTAAATGAAATTAGACTGAAAATAAGAATTTTAATAATTAAAAAGAAAACATCAGGGCAGCCTTTCTGGAGGGTTTCTTCAGGTTACGTATTGTCCTTCACCCACTGGATAAATGCTATGGCTACTGGGCACAGAGCTTGTGAAAAATGTATGGCCTGGTAAAAATCTTTGGGTGGTATAGGTTAAAACAGCCTTACCCCCACTGCTGTTGAATACCATGAACTTTAGAAGTGAAAAAGGGCAGCTTCTGGGAACATGTTGGGACGTAAAACAAAACACATTAAAGGGAAAGTTGGACGGCAGAGAGACAAACCGGCTCATGGGAGCCGATGGCTTTGTATTTATTCCTCTTGCACATTTACATTTACAATAAAAAAAAATTTTTTTAAAGTGCAATGCTCATTACTTTAGCTGTCTTTACATGTTACATTCAGATAGAAAACAGAATTTCGCTGCTCAGATTTGGAGGCAAGGGGGAGCTCGTCCGATTGCATGTCTGTAGCTGCTGCCACAGCACCGTGTTCCAATCATGGAATTCAGAATGTAAATCTCTTGCAGATGATACACTGGAAAACAGAAACTGCATGGATCCAGAAACACTTCCAAATTTCTGTAAAGTTCTTATCTTCGGGCCCAGAGGCTGGTACTCAGTGTTTTATTCAGTAAGCGAGGCCCCCTGGGAAATCTACATTCTTTGGGAGACTTAAGGAAGAACGTTCAACCATTCCTTGGCTATCCAAATAGTCGGTTATGTATGCCAGGTGTGACCATGCTGAAGATTTCACAACTGCCCCAACGTATCTCTGGAGTGTTTAAATCAATTCTGAAAAGGGTCTGTGTCACACACATACTGTCTAGCTAATTCTTTAACTGCCAAGAAGAGCTCATACAAATTACAGGTGGTATCAGAGACCTCTAGAACTGTCCAGAGAAAAGGAGAAGTTGCATTTCTTCGTTGTTAGATGCAAGATCTTTTCCAAGTTAGACATTATTGGAGCCTTTTAAATAGCCTTTAGGGATACCCCATCACCAGAGCTTCCTGGTGAGCCTTTTGTCTCCTTGGGATCTTAAGGGGAAGTCTCCAAGACTGGCTTTGCTATTCAAACACGGACATCTGCTGCACTCCAAATTTCTCGTTCTGTTTAAAAACCAGCACCCCCAAGAAACTCTAGAATATTGTGAGGCCTACAAGTCGGGGGTGGAGAGGAAATCTTTGTCTCCCTAACACATTCATCACTTCCCGCCCCCTTCCCAGCACCTCCCTCTCCAGAACCCCCTACACCCTCAGCACACACAAGCAGCGACTCCCCCAAATACACCAGAGCTGGAAAGATTCATGTTGCAATACCCTCCTGACATTCCTATTCCCGCCCTCATTTTAATTCACTCACTGCTTTTTTTTTTTTTTTTTTTTTAAACAAAATGTAATTACTTGACTGTCAGCCTGGGCTGCACTCTGGGGCTTTTACTCTTTTCAACACAGCTGCGCTCCGGGCTTTGATGCGGCTGTCCACGCAGCTTGTCCCAGCCACAGCCTGGCTCTCGGTAATTCAACATTCAAGTGCATATTTATTTTTAAACTGACCTCTCCAAGACTGTACAGTATAAAGGAGGTCCTGCCAAAAAATATGCTACTTTCTATTTATAAGATGAAACACATGCCTCCCAAAGTCGAGGGGGAGGGGGTGGTGGAGTACAATAATTCATAACAAAAAAATGACTGGCCAGATCCATTGGTCCTCACGTGTCTGATACTTGTCTGTGTCAAGACAGTTTCAAGGGAAAAAAATCTTGAAGACGCTTCAGCTGTTCAGAAACCACCGTAAATAATAATAATAATAATAATAATAATAAAGCTGCCAGATCTGCAGGTTGGAGCTCCAGCCACAATGCCGCCTGTCAAGAGAGACAGCACCCGGCGGGTACCGCCACCGCAGATCTGTACGGGGCACCCATGTGCGGCCCTAGTGCCAACCCACGATGGGAGGGGGGCGGTGGCCATGTGCAGCTTGTTCTGAGATGGAAAAATGGAATATGCGCCCAGAATGGCTGTCAAAATAGCTTGGAGGGCGCAGTGCAGCCGTGCAGCCCCGCCCTGAAAAGTGGTGGGCACAAATGGTGGAGCTCTGCGTCTCGATCGTGCCACCCGAACCCTTCCCGGGCTGCTTTACGTCCCCTTTGGTCCTTTGGACACCAGGTGGGAAGGCGATGCTCTCGGTACCCCCCGCTCCCTGTGCGTTTCCAAGCCTAGCACCCCGCGCACGCCGGAAGCGGCCACGACCGCGGGTCCCACAGACTCACAGGCAGAGAGGAAGGAGCCCTGGGCAGGCAGCGACTCACCAGCAACCTCGACGATCCCGGCCGCTGCCCCTGGGCGGGACGCCGCGCACGGACGCCTCCCGAGGGCACACGCAGTCCCAGCCCGTTACCCGCAGATCCGGCCGGGCCGGCCCGCGCCGCACCTCACAGCACTATCCACTCCGAGTCGGCGCAAAGGCGCGCGAGGCGGCGGGTCTCCAGGCTCGGCCCCCGCTCCCGCCCCGGCAGAATCCGGCCGCGGCGGGGAAGGAAGGTGCGAGCCGGACTGAGCGCTCGGCGGCCGGACTCCGAGCCTGAACCTGTGAAGGGCGGGGCCGCGCGGGGCGGGGCCGGCGGCGCAGGGGGCGGGCCGGGGCGGGGCGGAGGGCGCGCGCTGCCCCGAAAGACCCACCCCGCCGGGGTACCTGCGCCTGGGTCGGGCGGAGTGGGAGGGGGTCAGCGGCGGCAGCGCCTGCGGGCCCCGGGAGTACAATGGGCGCCTATTGTTACCGCCCAGGCGCCACCCTCAAGGATGCGGCTTTCCCCCGAGAAGCTGCGTGGGGCTCCCTCGGCACAAAGAGAGGCTGCGGGAAGCTCGAGCGACCTCCCTCAAAGAGGAACCCCCGGGGTGCTAGCGCCTGGGTGCCCCAGGACAAAGGGACTCCGCCCGTACCCTGGACACCTGCACTAAACCTCTTGCGCCCACCTCTCCTCGTCCCAAGAGGCCGATCTAGCTCGGCGAAGCTAGGGCGCAGCGGGCGTGTGACTCTCGGGGAAGCGGGGCCACCTGACCGCGCCGACCCTCCCCGGCCGCGGGTCCCCCAGCCACTCGTAGCCCCAGCTCGGGGGAAAGGTCGTGTTTTGTCAGTTTCCAGCTCGCTCCCTTTGGAGCTGCTGCCAAAACCCGGAGAGTGGATTTGGCGCACTGGAGACGCCCAGGGCTGCGGGCTGAGCAAGTGGGCACGCGAACAGCCGACGCTGCAGGTTTTTCTAGTCCAGGGGGAGGTGTTTCCTCTCCCGCGGGGTCCCTAAAGAGACTTGCCTGAAGCTGGGGCAAGCGGGTGGCGGCTGCCCCCGATGCGCGACGAGGCGCTAGTGGCGCAGCTGCAGGCCCGGGAGCCTAAAATTCCGTCCTTGGAGGCACCTGCGCCCGCCGGTCATTCCGGCGACCGCCGTGGCACGCCCCGCCCCCGCGCCCGGAGGCCCAGCTTGGACCGGGTTAATTAATTTTCTTAATCCGTCTCCGTCTCTTCCTCCTCGAGTCCTCCGCCTGGGTTAATGAGTAGGCGACAGGAAAGGGCGGCGTTTTCCGGCTGTGAGGTCCCAGCCCGCACGATCGGCCTGGGGAGGCTGGAACCCGGGGAGGGGGGTGGTGTTGGCGGGGGAGGGGGGCGCGGATCGGGAGCCCTGGGCCTGGCCGGGGCCCTGGGACACTCAGGTTGGACAGAAATCCTGGCACAAAGCAGATACCCTGCAGAAGACCTTGACTTTCCAAAGCGCTGTCAGCTTCAGGTCCTCACCGCCAAGCCCCCAGGTCTGAAACCTTAGAGGATGCACTTGAAGCCGGCGTGGTAAACCAGGGCTGACTTAAGGTGAAGTGAAAAGGAAACGGACGCAACTGCTCTGGAAAGCAAGGACTTGGGTGGAGTGGTAAAACCCTCAAAGAAAATAATAGTTGGCAGGTCAAATGGCCGTGAGCCTGGAAGTCAAATACAAAACTCAGCTGAAGTGGTGTTAGAAATCTGACCAGCAAAACAGTCCGGGGAGATAAGAGACCCTGCATTGTTTCTTTTCTGCAAATGACGGCTGCTCCAAGGTTTCCTTTGGCAGATACCTGGATTTTACTCCAGATTCCTAAGAGTTTTACTCGGGGTTCATATTTCAAAATATATGTTCCATTTGGCACTAATGTATATATTTTATGTATGGATTTATTGAAAAATATTAAATGTTACTGGCCTACTTAGATAAAGGGAGTTTTACAAATATTTATGCATAGCTTTCATTGCATGTGGTATTTTTATAAGTACAAATAATATGTGTATATATTTATTAAATACCACATGAAAAATTCCTTTTGCACACATGAAGACATTCTTCACACATATGTCTCATGTGTAAAAAAATTTTTTTTCACTTGCTCTATAGTTAGCTGCTGTTAAAAACACTTTACTTCCACATGACTAAGTAAAAAACTTCTTTTATAGCTTGTGCAAATGTAGAGTGGCATGTTGTTTGGGGTAGCTATTTTATCCCAAAACCCCATTTTCATTTTCCTACACCATTCCTCACTTTCTAGAAACTTTTCCCTCTCTGCCCTTTGTGGGACTTCCCATCTGGGCTCTAAACAGTTTATCCAGATTCTGCCCCTTCAAGGGACAGTGGTGCTGATCTGATTTATCCTGGTCTCTTTGATTCTCCACAGTATTTATCTGTACTGGCCATCTTCTTGATACTGAACGTCCTCAGGGACAGTGCCCATATACATACAGTGAATTATCCTTCCAAATGAGTACATTTCGTGTACTAAGTCTGAAGGCTTTTAGGTATGATGGATCTTTATTTCATTTATAGGAGAAGAAAAGGATCATCCGGGGAAGATTTTAGGGGTTCTGGGATTCTGCTCTGAATTACAGAAAAGTTGAGCCTTGAAAAATTGGTGGTAACCTTAGATAAGCCTAAGTGAGACTAAGGAAGTGGACGTAGAGAAGATATTCTATCAGGTTCAATTAACGCACTAATATCTGTAGAGCAAGCATCTGCAGGCCTGACAGTGCATATTTTTCTATTAGTGCCAACAGTGGGAGAAGAGCCAAGAAGCATCAGCAGCACCCTTGCTGTCCAGAACAGTCTACTTAAGGGGCAGAGCAACATGCCAGTGTGTGCAAGCCAGTGCTGGTGGGGACCATTCTAGCATCGTGCCACCAAGTGTGGCCGTGGGAGAGCAGCACCAGGCCTCACTGCAGGGCTACCGACTTGTCGTCTTCATTTTAACGGAATGTAGATGCTTCGTGTGCACATTTGATGTTTGAGAAGCACTGGTCAAGGTTCTCAACCTTTTTAAAGTCAGAGGTTCATTTTACAATCTCATGGTACATAGGAATACCCTTGTGTGAAAGACACACAGAGAATGACACACCAGTGCTCCAGCTCTCCCCCCCAGAGTTCCCCGGAACGCCAGTCTGCAGGTGGTGAGAAGTCCTGGAAAAGCTTCCCGTCTCAGAGCCAGAAGAGCCCCTCAGGGTCAGCCATCCCCAGGTAGAGGAACATCCTTAACAGGAGGCAGAGCTACAATTATGCTTTGAAATACAGGAGAGATCAAATAGGGAGAGGAGTCAAGAAGGGCATTTCAGGCAGGAGAAATGCATAGGTAAATGGGCCCAGGAGAAAAAACACCAAATATGCCATTTTTATATGGAGTAAAGTGAAACTTAATGAGATTGGAGTTTGGTAGCAGGCTCTCATTGCAATTCATTATAATTGTTTGAAACTCCAGAAAATGAAACTGTGGTCAGTGGCTCTTTCCCTTCAGGGACACCAGGAACCCTATGACATATGGTTTCCTATAAGACCTCATTTCCGATTACTAGCTATCCCTCTCACTGCACATGGCCTTCAGGCTTTTCCAGGAACTCCAGCAGGGCCTGGGGCACTCCATCTGCTTGGACACTACTTCCCCAGATAACCAAATGATCCATTAAGGCCTTTATTCAAATGAGATTTCAGGGGAGAGGCTTTTCCTCTACAATAGCAGCCCCACCCACATTCCCATCCTGGGCTTAAAGCTAGAAGGATTTCTTCATTACCCGACATTACATTATATTTATTTATAGATTCATTTATGGCCTGTTTTGCCTGATGCGTGACTTTATTTGCTCTTGTATCTTTCCTACGTAAAACGGGACCTGGTACACAGTAGGTACTCAATAAATGACCCCCTGGCAAAAACCAGTAATGAATGTAAAAGCCGTGTTCACAAACTCCGTAGCTCCAGAAATAATACTATATTAAACATTCCTGAAATACACCACACATATGCTGAGACTGGATTTTTGACCACTTTTCTTTCGTGGAGCTGAACAAGAAATACTAAACACATGGAACATTTTAACTTCTGAAATTCAAACATTTAAAAGCAAGGCTTACAAAAAATGTCTTTATAGTCCATGGATAATGCATAACTACTTCTCTTCTAGCAAAGCCGCAACACACTCTCGTGTACCCAGCTGGGGCTTTCCTCCAAAATACCACATTCAGACTGAATTTGTGTGTGTATGTTCCCGATTATCCCCCTAAGTTAGATGTAAGGCAGAATGTAAGAGAAGCTGGAAGGTTAGAACATTTTGGGTTGGTTTTTTTTTTTTTTTTTTTGGAAGGTTAGAACGTTTTGAACGAGAAGGTCCTTGTAGTGGGTGGGGTCCCCTCTTTGTTCCCCAGTTCGAATTTCAGCAGTCCTGGGGCGCCTGGGTGGCTCAGTCGGTTAAGCGGCTCAGGTCATGATCTCATGGTTCGCGGGTTCAAGCCCTGCGTCGGGCTCTGTGCTGCCGGCTCAGAGCCTGGAGCCTGCTTCTGATTCTGTGTCTCCCTCTCCCTCTGACCCTCCCGCACTCACACTCTGTGTCTCTCTCTCTCTCTCAAAAATAAATAAACATTAAAAAAAATGAATTTCGGCAGTCCTGGAAATAAAGCTAACCCACGCTAATGAATTTGGTTAAACAGTTGGTGAAAGCTAACGAATTTTCGAGCCAGTGATTTTCTTGTAAATAAAGAACTTGGAGTCACATCTATTTCACCTAATGAAAGGCAGTGGGAAATGGCAGACTCTGAGACTGCATCAGCATGTAGCCTGCGGGCCTAGCATGTAGTTCTGTGCAGGTTGGACAGTCACTCACAGACACTGCCGAATCCTGGGACTCTCTTAGCATTTGAATTAGTTTTTGAACTCAGGCAGCACCAATTTTATTTGTGGATAAGGCCCTTCAAATAGAGATGGATACTTGATTGTTGCCGGGAAACCAGTGACTAATAAATGGTCTTACCTTATATACAGATAGCCTTCTTTGCTTTACAGAACGCTTTACGTTCATTTCATTTCTTTCTCCTCTTAGGTTGTTGGTCCATGTTGGGTAGGTAAAGCCCTGATGATTGATTCACACTTTGCCTCTCCTTCCAGAAGGGATTTAGGGCAATTTCAAAGGCTTTTGTGTGTAATGAGTCATTCCTATTGTGCTCTTTGTAATGTTCTCTTTCTCCAGATACCTGTATGCCTCCCTCCTTAGCTTTTGTCAGGCCTCTGCTCCAATGTAGCTCCCCAGAGTCCTTCTGGGACCTCCTATATAAAATATCACTCATGGCCCTTTTTATCTCTTTACTGCCTTTATTCTTCATGGTGCTTATCACTCAACATATTGTGTATTTATTTGTCGGTTATCTTCCCCCCACCCCATACCCAACATACCGTATATTTATTTGTTGATTATCTCCTCCACCCCTCATCATTCTACTGTCCTTTCCTCTGAGAGGGCAGAAAGTTTGCCTACTCTATTCACTGCTGCGTCCCAATGACCTGATTAGTGCGATTAGTGCTTGGCATCTAGTAGAGACTTAGATATTTGTTGAAAGAAGGAAGGAAGGAAGGAAAGAAGGAAGGAAGGAAGGAAGGAAGGAAGGAAGGAAGGAAGGAAGGAAGGAAGGAAGGAAGGAATCCTCAGTGCTTAGTACGGATATGACACACAATGAATATTTGTTAAATAAAACAATACCTTCATGAATGAGTTAGAGGAAGGTCTGTGATTCATACAAGGTCATACGGATAGTAATAACTGGATTCATAAAGATTTCAATCCTGATTAATTCTTGTTCTGCAGCTTCTTCATTTGTGTATCTGTTAGCAAGTCCAGACTACTGTATTGTCAGAGTTTCTTTGTTCATCCAATTTCTATCTACCAAAATGAACATCACGGAGCTATTTCAGTGATTGTAAGATGAGCAGGAAATGAAACTGATTATTTCAGTTAGTGTCCTGGGTTAGTGAGAAACAAGATGAAAAAAGACAGGGAAAGAGAGAGGTTCACAATTATACCTCCATTTCTCCTGTTCCCTGATGAGATTCCTACAGACACTTGGAATGACATTACCCATGTATCTCTTTCCAACACATGCACAAAACATACTCCTACCTGACAAGAGATTGTTGTCTTCAGTCTCTTGTGTTGCTCACAGTTAGAAGTCCCTGTGCACGAAGGACAGACCGTCTTCTGAGGGGTCGGCTACAGGTCGCTGAATTCACAAAGAAAACCAGGAAATGTGCAGTGGGGGGACCCCTGGAACTGTCCTTACATTTACTTCACAGAGAATGTTCCATGGGGCTGTTTGAAAACCGAATCTGGGGGCACCTGGGTGGCTCAGTCAGTTGAGCTTCCGGCTTTGGCTCAGGTCATGATCTCACGGTTTGTGGGTTCGAGCCCTGTGTCAGGCTCTGTGCTGACAGCCAGCTCAGAGCCTGGAGCCTGTCTTCAGCTCTGTGTCTCCATCTCTCTCTGACCCTCCCTTGCTCATGCTGTCTCTCTCTCTCTCTCTCTCTCTCTCAAAAATAAATAAAACATTTAAAAAAATGAAAACCGAATCTGCCAATAGTCTCCTCCTCTTAGGGCCCCAAGATCACTTGGGCTCAGGACCAGGGTCTTCTGCTGTGGCTCACTCTGCTGGTGTACCAGACTTTTGAGGACACCTCTCCCCTGTCCTCAGGGGATGCTCTCCTTACTTAGCCTGGGTCATCAGGTCTCTAGAAACAATGGTTGTGATATTTTCCTTAAGAAAGATAAGAGAGAGGCACGTGTGTGGCCTTGCGAGTGCTCTGAGCTGTCTACTGACTGAACAGGTTGGAGCAGGAGGGGAGGGGGGCCATTTCACACATTCACCACATATTTATTAGCCAGCCACTCTGTGCCAAGGAATCAGGCCAATCATGCTGGCACTCCTCTCAGGCTGACCTATATTTCTCTCATCTTTCCAAACCTGCTTGACTGAATGTGGAAACTGTATTCCAAAGGCCTTCTTCTTAATCCTCTGGGCACATCTCGGTGCCCCTGACTGTGGTCAGGTGACTTGTCTGAGCAGAAGAACATGTTTTACAAATTAGGTACCCATGTAAGAGTCAACACTTGGTGACCCCATGCCATGCTTTGCCCCTTAGCCCAGAAACATTGAGATTTACACAAATGAATACTGAATGCTAAGCTTTCTCTAAGGTAGGTGTCCCCTCTGTGGCACAATATTAAAATCTTTGTTCTCTTACAGGGATCTAAGACTTCCTTTTTGGTTTGTCAAGTCCTATCTTCAAGTTGCTTCTGCCCGTGTGTCTGTCTAGAAACCAAAGATAAGGATTTAGCACATTCATTCTGTAAAGTCAGCTTGCTAGTGAATGTGATCTGACATCCGTACTGTTATTCAACTTATCTTTGTTGAACACCAGAGTGTAAGGCACTGGGACAGGTAGTCTAAGGGATGCAAAGAAGAATATGCTACCTACACTTAAACAGTTTAAAATTTATAGAGGTGATAAAACAAGTGCACAAGTAACACAAATACAGGCGATATATGATAAATGTCATCAACTCCAGGATATTTTCCAAAGGCCGAGTGAGGACACGTATGCTGATGTGTTCTCTGACAAGGACAGCATGTATCTCAGTTGAGATCATCTAGGTTATCTGGGATGGATGGCCCAGTAATATTGATATTTCACTATTTGATATAATATTGGTATTTCACTATACATTTGTGGCCTGTTTAAATGGCATTGGAAGGAGAGTCCCAATGTCTGGGGGGGGGGTGCAAAAATGCAGCTGTTCTGGGGCCCTTCCCCTCTGGGCCTTCCACACTCTCATCAAGAATTTCCTCTTCTTTTTTAATTTTTTTTAATGTTTATTTATTTTTGAGAGAGACAGAACATGAGCAGGAGGGGGCAGAGAGAGAGGGAGACACAGAAGCCAAGTAGGCTCCAGGCTCTGAGCTGTCAGCACAGAGCCCCATGTGGGGCTTGAACTCATGACCTGAGCTGAAGTCAGATGCTTAACCAACTGAGCCACCCAAGGGCCCCAAGGAGTTTCTTGAAACTCCCTCCTGACTCTTCTGGGCTCCAAGAAACACAGGTGAAACCATGGCGAGATGATCAGTCAGTGGAGAGATTGCTCCTGGTTAGGGCGATTAGGATGGCCTGATGGAGGAGATGGCATTTGAAATAGGCATTAGTATAGGGTGATCCTTGGACTTCCCATGTGGTCTGAATGCACCTGTACCAGGCCCAGATCTTTACGACCCAAGAAATGGCCTCCACAGAGGATGTCAGTGAGGATCCAACACTTGGTTTGTGAGTTTCATGATGGTGAAGGACCTGAGGTTTACCTCCGGTCTCCTCTGACCCTCTCTTCCTTGTTCCTTATCATCCTTCTTTCTAACCAACTACAAGGGACTTTCTGTTGTCCCTTTGTCAGCCTAGAGCCCCAGCTCCTCTGGTTATTGTCCTTTCCCAGCAGCAGCATTTACAGCAGATTCTAACATTTATTCCTGTAGCAATGGACCCCAGAAGCCCATCGAAACAACTGATGAGCGCTGCCAAACTTAGAGAGTGTTGTGCTTTCTTCCGAGGGGGGCAGACTTGGGAGGAAGGACACTCTCAGGGGCCATGGAACCAATGAACTAGAATCCTAGTCCTTTAGCACAGCATTCTGGCTAATCAAAGTTTTATGCCACCTTGGGGTACAGTGAACATTGCTTGGAAAGTGAGCTCCCTCCACTGAGGTTTATGTTGCCTTGAAACATCTAAAAATCAGGACCAAGATAGAGGAAAGACCAAGTCAGAGACACCCTTCTCTTCCTCAATTGCTTTTATTCTTCCTTGTCAGGTTAATGACTTAATTAGCTGTCAAAGATGGAAGCCAGACACAGATTTACAAATGCGTGAGGGTTGTGCAGAACATTCAGTTCAGTTAAAAATATATTTGTTGAGTTGTTTCCTTTATTTTCTAGAGAAGTCTTAGTGGCACAGAGAAACTGAGAAGAACGGACAGGGTTTCCATATATCCTCTGCCTCCACACAGGTACAGCTTTCCCCACTATCAACATCCGGCACCAGAGTGCTACATTTGTTACAATCAGTGAGCCTACACCGACACATCATTATCACCCAAAGCTGATAGTTTATATTAGGGTTCATCCTGGCGTTGTACATTCATGCTATGGGTGGGGACAAATGCGTTGGCTTGCTTCTCTTTCCCCCTGGGTGCCAGCACTCAATGGTTTCAATACAGAGTCTGCAACACTGAAAGACCCATTTTGACAGAAACACCAACCACGAAGATTTTGAGATGTTTCTTGTCACCGGGAGCAAACTTTCCTCCTCCAGTTTGTTTTGGCCTCAATGCAAACGGTTCCCCAAAATGATGCTGCAGATGTGTCTGGTTGATTAAAAGAACATCAGAGCTTAATGGGACCTTTTAAAGTCACTATGCCCTCCCATTTTACAGTAGAGGAAACAGAAGCCGAGAAAATGTTAGTGATTTTTCTCAAGGTCGTCCAGTTACTGGCAGAGACTTCTAGTCTAGAAAGGTTTTTACTTGTTTGTTTTATTGTTTCTAAATAATCTATTTGGAGAAAGAGGCTTATCCTGCACAGATTAGAATGGGCTCTAAATGTCTCTGGGAGGGCCATGGCATCAAGGTGAAAAGTCTCTTAGCTAGCTGTGTGACCTTGGGGCCAAGGCTTATGCTCTCTAAGCCTTGGTTCTTCTTTCTGTAAGAATGGTGGGTGGGTGGGTGGGGAGGCTATCCTAAAACACATCTTGAGAGTAGGTATGAAGATTAAGTGAAACAGCTCTTATAGATGTGACTGGCACATTCTCAAACCTCAAAAAAATATGTTCAGATCTGTTCTTCCTACCCCACGGGTAGGAAGATTATCCTGTGTCCCTGGGACCTGGCACAATTCCTGTCACCGAGTCTATGTGCAACAAACATGTGTTGAGTGAATGAAGCATGGGGAGTGGCCTAGGAGACACAATAGCACATAAATTTGGAAAAGAAAAAGGGACATAGAAGATAATATATGGATAAGGGAGATCTGTAAATGTTTAGATTCTCAAGCAAATGGAAAGATTTGAGAAGTGTTAAAGGGCAGTAAGAGGGAAAGAGGAATCTCCCACCTCCGGGGTCACATGCAACCACACAACAGGTGCACTTGACATGCCTTGCAAAGCATGAAGTACGAAACAGGTGTGCAGGGATCGTCGACGCCAGAAGCAGCCTCATCTTACCAGGATTTGAAGAGGGAAAGGTTGTCCCAAGCATCCAGAGAGGCTTCTACTGCTCAGCCCTCAGGAACCAGGGAGGTCAAGGGGGAAGAGAGTCTCAGGCAGTGCTGGTGAAAACAGACCCAACAATAAGGACTCTGCAAGATGGGGTGTATTAAGCATGCCTTTTTATTCTTATCAAAACTTTTCAGCACACAGGGTCAACCTTAATTTGCAAATTTAAAAATCATTTAGGAGGTTATAGGATCCCAGGATGGAATGTAAAATATGACCAAAGAATGTAACTGTGTTATAAATGCATGAACAATCACTGAAGAGGGCACGGGGAAAGTGCTGACCTAAGTAAATTTGAAAATAAATGGAGTTTGTAAAAAAAAAAAAAAAGGCAAAAGGAATTGTACATAAGCACTCTAGTTTATAGAATTATTTTCTTTTTTTTAATTTTTTTTACTGTTCTATTTATTTTTGAGGCAGAGAGAGACAGAGCCTGAGAGGGGGAGGGACAGAGAGACAGGGAGACACAGAATCCAAAGCAGGCTCCAGGCTCCGAGCTGTCAGCACAGAGGGGCTCGAACCCACGAACGTAAGATCATGATCTGAGCTGAAGTCGGAGGCTTAACCAAGTGAGCCACCCAGGCACCCCATAGAATTATTTACTATGAGGTTATGGTCTAACAATGATGTAAATACATTACACTGGAATTGAGCAATTAGGTAATGGATGGCCGATGGTAGGAACCAAGTTTCTCATTGTAGGAGAGGATGTAGATGAGCAAGGGAAGAAGGCTAGAATGATCCATGTGGTACTGGGTATTTATAGGTATATGTGTATATACATGTGTCACACACACACACACACTCACACGTATATGTGTATAGGTATATGTGTATATACATGTGTCACACACACACACACACTCACACATTCTTTCTGTCAGCTAGGAAGGTCTAGAGCAACAATACCCCAGTAGCATCCAGCACACCCAGATCATGATCTCCAACACCATTCTCCAATAAAAGAACCAGGGCTCCTTGAAAACGTGCCTGATTCTAGGACAGAAGCAGGAAATATACAAGATAAGCCGGGGGCATGCTTTTCGGCCGGAACCGCCATCTTCCAGTAATTTGCCAAAATGACCAACACAAAGGGAAAGAGGAGAGGTACTCGCTACATGTTCTCTAGGCCTTTTAGGAAACATGGAGTCGTTCCTTTGGCAACATACATGCGAATCTACAAGAAAGGTGATATTGTGGACATTAAGGGAATGGGCACTGTTCAGAAAGGGATGCCCCACAAGTGTTACCATGGCAAGACCGGGAGAGTGTACAATGTCACCCAGCACGCTGTGGGCATTGTCGTGAACAAGCAAGTCAAGGGAAAGATTCTTGCTAAGAGAATTAATGTACGTATTGAGCATATTAAGCACTCAAAGAGCCGAGATAGCTTC
>CM053576.1:103302880-103431044 GCA_028646485.1 Cryptoprocta ferox | reverse complement strand
AGAGAGAGAGAGAGAGAGAGAGAGAGAGAGAGAGAATCTTAAGCAGGCTTCATGCCTAGCACGGAACCTGACGTGGGACTCTATCTAATGACCATGAGATCATGACCTGAGCAGAAATCAAGAGTCAGCCGCTTAACCCACTGAGCCAGCCAGGTGCCCCACAAATACCACTGTTTAAACGGCTCTTATTTCAGGCCCCTTCTAGAATCCTACATCTTTATTTGTCTGCAGGACAATGGTATTTAATGTCTTTGCACAGTGTCTTTAGTTTATTAAACTCATATAGTTTCGTTCTAATAGTCACCTTTCATAGTTTGTTTTCATTACTGTCAAAAGCAATTTCTTGGCTTTTCCTAGTTCCCTAAACAAAAACTCAGGATCTTTTTAATATCTAACATCCAATTCCTTATCAATTTGGCTGATTCCTTTTTCCATAAAGTCCCACAGATTTGCCTCCTTTCAGTCTTCATTACCTTTAAAAAGACTTCAACAAAGACCTGGATACTTTGTATGTTTTCTGTCTCAGCCTCATGTGTTCTATCTTCCCATCAGTAGCTAGCTGAATTTTGAAACATGATTTTCCAGTTTCATCCACATACCTTTGGCTACTGTTCATTTATTTACTCAGTTTTTTCCCCAGGATATTGTTTACCTACTTGTGCCAGCCCAGTCACTTGGAAATAAAGAAATATGATCTCTTGCAACAGCATGTTTCTGTAATGCGAATTATAGATGACTGGTAAACAGAAGAATAACGTGAGAATACTGCAGGAGACATGTTGGTGTTCGTGTTGTCGAGATGATACCATTTGGCCGTTCATGCATTGTCTTTATGTTACCTTCTGCAGCCAGTTATTAAACTCACCCAGTTCTGACCTTTTATTTTTTTTCTCTTCCTAAATTCTCAAGACATGTAGGTATTCAGTTTGTGTTTTATTGATTTACATATGCTGACAGGTTTTTAAAAACTGCCAAATATTGCACATGTGTATCGTCAGATCAGACTGTCAATTCAGGGGGACATGGGTTATCTTAGTTTTGCCTCTTCCCGGATCACCTGGACCAGTTATTTTGCATATGCCAGAGTGTTCACGTGAGACAGTGCTTCTACGTGAAAGTGAATTTGAGGCATTTCAAGAAGTTATAGCATAGCTAAACAGCAGAGGTCAAGAATGCTAGGTAAATAGGATATAAATATTTAGTAGGTGTTTTATTGTTTAATGAGTAAGTGAATGCCTACATGCACCAAGGCCACTGGGACTTGGCAAATCCTTTTTCAGTGGAAATTATTTTGGTGCATCAAATATTTATTAGGCACCTAATGTGTTCCTGTCACTTTGCTAGACCCACAGATGGAAATATAAAAATAAATGTATTAAAAAATGTGAAAAATGCAGAGCCTTTGACCTCCAAGAAAATAGATACAGGGGAAAGATGTATGTGTACTTATATGGCTAATATAAACCAGGCAGAGGATTCTGGGAGAGCACAAGGAGGGTTACTGAACTTGGCATGATCTCTAGGAAATGGTTCTTGGGTAAGATGAAATCAGTCAAAGCTTAGTGTATAAGAGACAACAAGACAAAGTATGGAGTAGAGTGAGGAAGGGCATTTGAAGCAAGGGGAACCACATGAAGAAAAGCACAGGATTATTTTAGCATGATGAGTACAGCAAAGGATGAGTCATTTAATGCATAAATGCAGCAGGCAGCTATTTGGAGGAGATAAGAATGAAGAGGTAGGTAGGGACAGATCAAGGAGGGCCTGTTTTCCCTGAGAGGGAGCTCAGCCAGGCTCGGGAGAGTCACTGGACCAGTCCAGGCTAAGGAATAACTTGGCCAGCTCTGTGTTAGAGATCCCTCTGGCCGCTGGGTAAAGGATGATTTTAGGTGAAGTAGAAGCAGGAAAGGAGTATGACCATCTAGGCAGGGGATGAGGCCTTGAACTAGATTTTACTAATAAAAACATAAGAGAAGGAATGGGTTAGAGCACTAGTTAGCAGGAAAAATTGCCGGGGCTTGGTGAGTGATAGAATGTGGAAGATAAAAGAGAAAGATGAGTCTGGGTGGACCCCCAGATTCCAGTAACTTTTGTGTCACTGTGTCAGGGAGGTGCAGGGAAGAGAATGGAAAATACAGGGACGATGACAGGTTCAATTTTGTCCTTGTTGAGTTGGAAGTACCCATTGGGATATTCAAGAGGATATAGGGACTCCTTCAACTGGATAAAGCTACTTGGGAGAGCCATGTCCTCAAGGGAGAGCCCAGCTTCAGTTAAGGTCAGGAGGTGGAGGAGAATCTTGGAAAAGTTTGAAGACATAGGGTGGTTGGGGTATCATGAAATGCCATTCCAGAGGGCAAGGTTGAAAGCTATGGGGCAGGAGGCAGAGAGAGTGGTTGGACAGACACAGGAGGCTTAGCATCCCAGGAGATGAGTGTGTGAGAGGGTCAAGAGAGCGTCCATGGCATTTTGTTGGGTGACCAAGGATGACATAGCTTTCAGGCTTGTTAGAGTCAGCTGTTCTTGAGAATCCTTCATGGAATTTGGGATTTAAGGCAGGGCAGGGTTTGGATTTGGCCTTGGGGAGCTCCAGTCAGGGGTGATTAATAGTGGTGGTGATTTCAGCTTCATGTGACAGTGGTGTCAGTGGAGTCTGTGATGGTGGCCTCCAGGGCATGGCCTTCATGAACTTTACAAGCCCTGTGGTGAGTGGAAGCCAGATTGGCAAAACAATTGCTCCAACAAAGCTATATATGTGATTTTATCTAAAAGTGTACATCACCCAGTAATTAGCCAGAAGATACTCATTTACTTGGTCAGAATATTTCAAATTTTCTTCCACATTGGTAATGGAGACAAAATGGGGAAAAATAAAGAGGTTAAAAAAATAATATATAAATGCTAAGAACCACATTGGTTAAACTGTCTCGACTCCTGCTTTGTTACTCAGAAATGTTTTCAGTCAGGAGTGCTTTGGGTGGCTCAGTCGGTCGGTGTTGGACTTGGGCTCAGGTTGTGATCTCACAGTTCATGAGTTCAAACCCCACAACAGACTAGCCGCTGTCAGGGCGAAGCCTGCTTCAGGTCCTCTATACCCACCTCTCGCTGCCCCTCCCCCGCTGGTGCTATCTCAAAATAAATAAACATTAAAAAAAAAAGAAATGTTTTCAGTCATTTGCAAGACTAAAACGAATATCTAGAAGAGATGCTTTTCCCTCATACATTCCAACTTCTAACGACCTCTCAAGCCTTGTGATTTTTGCTTGTATTTCTAATATGGATAGTGCAGGTGTGCGTTTGACTAATTAGAAGGTACAACAACAGATAACTTTCCAAAATAGAAAAGCATTTTAGCACAGGAGCAACATGGTAGGAGAAATCACAGCATCAGTAATTTAAGCGGTGAATCTTCTGGAACGTTTTGTGGCTTTGTCCCACATGTAACCTCTCATAATGACCTCCCATAGCCCCCTGTGTCAAACTCTTAGCATTTCTTCTAGTTATTCAGAGTCTGCAATAATCTGGCTTTAATCTCATCCATCCAATGGGAATAATAAGAGCTCCCAGAGGTGTTCGATCAAAACATGTTCAAGTCCTGTGAGAGAGTGAAAGTCTAGGAAGAAGCAGGAGCCAGAGAAGGGTATCCAGGTGAATCCTCAGAATGAAAAAAAAACAACATCCATTCATGCTGGGCTATGGGGACTCGATTCAGAAGGCCTGGTAAGCCAGGGTGAGGGACAGAGGGTAGTCCACTGCCTGGGACAGGCATTGTTGGCCAGCTGGCTTCAACATGTTCTTCTGCCTGGTGCTTGGGTACGCTGCTTGTTGCATGGAAAAGGCCCGGGATGGGGCACACATCTGGCTTGAGAATCACTCTCCCCAATTCAAAAACAGCCTCATTGACTTCCCCTGTCTATGGAGAAAGTCCAGCCTCCTTAACCTGGTATATCCATCGTGTTCAGGTCTCACTAGCTTGGGGATTGAAACGGTCGCCTCTCCTTTAATGACTGATTTTGACAATATGATTAAGGGCAGGGGGTTGTGCTTGCCCCCAGGTCCTCTGCCCCTTGGAGCCAATGCTCCTCCTCTTTCAACCTCAGCCCTGCTCTTCAAATCCTCCTTTTCTGTCTCTCATCTTCTCAGTGAATCACAGGAGAATGGCTTCAAAAGATAGAGCAGTGTTTTCCCCTGGATTCAGTTTCATCCCAGGAATGCTTTGCATGACGATTTCGCTTCAATTTGGCCATAAGGGTAGCACTTCAGGGCGATAGTTTCTGTCTCTCTCATACCCATTTCTTTAAACCCACTCATAATCATAGACTCTCAGACTGAAAAGCACTTCAGAGATCATGGAGTCAAACTTCCGGTATTTTGAAATAAAGAGAAAAGTGAAGTGACGTTCCTAAGTGATAATTACTTAGGGATGGTTAGTATTTCTGTTCAAGTTTCCTGATTTCCAGCTCAAAATGTTTTCCTATACCACCCAGTGTCTTACTGATTAGGTAACAGATAATTTTAAAGAATTTCTCAGTAAATGCAAATCCAGGTGGGTTTTTTTTTTTTTTAATGTTTATCATTTTTGAGAGACAGGAGGAGAGTGGGGGAGGGGCAGAGAGAGGGAGTCACAGAATCCTAAGCAGGCTCCAGGCTCTGAGCTGTCAGCACAGAGCCTGACATGGGGCTTGAACTCAGGAGGCGTGAAATTATGACCTGAGTTGTAGTTGGAGGCTCAACCGACTGAGCCACACAGGTGCCCCTGGGAGGTGACAGAAGGTTTATTTTCTCGCATGTGACTCCTCCCCTGATCTAAGGGTCACAGGAAGCAGGGACTGTGTCCTGGTCTGCCCCACGGTGCTCAAGGCTCACACAGTGCACAGCTCAGAGTAACTTGAGAAGTGTGTGCTGGACAAAGAACAATTAAAAGAATGTTCTTTTTTCCTCAACAAGTGATGGTACAAAAAATGAGCATGAGAGATGGTCAGAGATAACTGAGTTGGTGAGGGGGAGGGAGAGGAGTGAAGAATGGGGATGTTTCATGTTTTAGTTCTCTATTGCTGCGTTACCAACTGTCTCAAAACTTAGTGGCTGAAAACAGCAATAATCTATCATCCTGTGGGTTGACTGGGCTCAGCTGGGTGGTCCTTCTGCTACATATGACATCAGCTGGGGTCACTCACAAGGCTGCACTCAGGGGGAGTTCTACCCAAGATGGAACCTCCAACCCAAGATGAGGCCTCTCATCCCAGGGCCTCGCTTGGCGGGGCCTCATCTCATCCTATACTCTGGTCTGAGTTTCTTAAATAGTGGCCGTAACCAGGAGGGCACTCTTGAGGCCCAAGCCTAGAAAGGGCAAGGTGCCATCTCCATTACATCTATGGATCAAAGCAAGTCACCAGGCCAGCGCAGCTCAATAAGAGGAAGAAAGAGAGTATACTTCTTAATCGAAGTTGTGGCGCGCGTGTACAGGAACAGAACCGTTGGAGCTGTATGTGCAGACAAACTAAAACAGGAAAGAAGGAAGGCTGTCAATACTTAGTGCCTTGACTGCTTAAGGCACCAGTAGATACATGTAATGCAGACATGTGGGCAAGCGTCTAGCTTAAAGGCAAATATAGCTGCTCAAGACTATTAAGGAGGAAAATAAATTGAAATATGATTTGCCCAGACTACCAATAAGGCTGCCATGTATGTTTTATCCCCTTAAGTCTCTGATTCAAGAAATGCCTTGCCCTGAACGCCATTGTCTGCACCCAATAGGATTTTTTTCAAGACGTTAGCTCCGAGGGCAAGAATGTAATAAAGATATTCGGCTACTGCGGCTTCTCTTCCGAGTGTGCGAGGACTTTAAATGAAAGCAGTAAATTTTCTTCTGCTGCAATAATGAGAAATTCTCAACCCGTTTATGTAGCATAATTCAGAAGTTACAGGACAGTTTACAAGGAAGCATGTTTATGAGTGATCATATGCAACAGTCTAAAGATTTTTCCTTATTCTGCCTTGAAATGCTAAGACTTCTAGTCACACTGTGAACCAAGGACAAAATGAACCGATCAAGTGGGGAGAGAATCAGAAGGCCTGGGTTCGTCTACAAACTCTGCTCTTCCCTAGATCACGGCCAGGGCTCCTCAACCCACCGGCTCCCTGCCTCTGCTTCTTTATTTTTCAAGTGGGGATGATAAAATGGGGTCTGCCTTGCCTGGTCCTACCTGCTTGGGTGGCTTCTGTATAATCCTAGATATAAATATTCTTGGGGTGCCTGGGTGGCTCAGTCGGTTAAGCATCCGACTTCAGCTCATGTCATGATGTCAGGGTTCGTGGGTTCGAGCCCCGGGTTGGGCTCTGTGCTGACAGCTAGCTCAGAGCCTGGAGCCTGCTTCAGATTCTGTGTCTCCCTCTCTCTCTGACCCTTCCCTGCTCACGCTGTCTCTCTCTCTCTCTCTCTCTCAAAAAATAAAAACATTTAAAAAAATTTAAAAAATATTCTGAACACTGAGAAGTGCTCTGCGTGTTGTTATTTGATCTCAGTGAATGACTGGATACATATGTAATAAACTACTTGTCAATCTCGAAGGTGAATATTGTTTTTTTCTTTTTATAGAGGTTTTATTACTATTATTACTATTATTCTCTTTAAATTATAAAAGAAATCAGTATCCCATGTGTATGGGATACACGAACGTAGCCTAACTGTAAAAAGTTCAGACACATATAAGGCACAAAAAGACACAAACCCCAAACACTTTTTTTTACATCCCAGCTCTCACCCCACCCATCTCCTCAGAGCAAACCACAGTCATATTTGATGTGTGTCTTCTAGATCATTTTCATACTTTAAAAAATTCATAAACAGATACCCATAGTTTTTACATAAAGAATATCAGTTACGATGGATTTCCATACAATTTGTAGACGGCTGCTTCAGAAGTCAGGGAAATGTTTTCCATGTTTCCAAACTAAAGTATTGGTGAAAGGCTCTACACCTCTCCTGCAGACTCCTTATAAATCTCGTTGTGTGTACCTTGTCTTTCTCACTTCCATTACCTACTGGAATGTGTTTTATTTTACTGGATTGTATGCATCTTTGTAAGAATTCTTAAAACCCTTCGGGAACAAGATTGGAAATACACAAAGAGCTTATCAAAGGTTGGTGGTTTCTGCTTCTTCTTCCCTTCCCTTGATTGCTTTGCTTTTTCTAAACAAACTCTCAAGCTGATAGGAACTAGCGACTCCCTCTCCCCCGGCCTCTGGTGTCTCCTAGGGTCATTCCAAGTTCAGGGAGTGACTTTGACCTCAGACAACCCCTTTCTCAGACACAAATCTGCACCTACATTTACATCCCTCTAGCATTCTTTCATCTTTACCTCAGGGAAATCTCCACTCCTCGCCCCTCCCCCATTCACTTGCTTGAACAAAAAACACAGCCCCGCATTTGGCTGATGCTACTGATGACTCTCAATCCATGGAAAACTGTGTTTGCTAATTTACTCCTGCTAAGATATTTCTCATGTGCCCAGGCTATGCCGGATACCATGGACCACCCTGTTATACGAACATGTGTGAGGGGGGCTGACCCAGTTTAGGGAATCATAGGTGGCTTCTCTGAGGAAACACTGGCCTGACCTGGGGTCTGAGAGGGGAGGAGGGAGGAGGAGGTGGTGGCGGGAACAAGAAAAACTGTGTGGGGGGAGGGGTGAGTTGAGGAGAGGGGGAGGGAGGGAGGGTCAGGGGCATATTTGCATTTTGAACAATACCTCTACTTAAGTATGGAAAACAAGTTGGAGACATGCAAACATATTGCATAGAGGAGAGTTTCAAAAGATTCAAGGGAAAATAGCTGGTGTTTTATGAGGGTTAACAGGTTCCGATAATCTTGAAACGGCACAGATGTTCCCTTTAAAATCTCTCAAAATGTTCATTTATCACCTAATCCTCTGATTATTAAAGGCATTTCAAGCATTTAAGTGTTATTTCAGATACAAATCTGAAGAAACTACTTCTCAGTTATGATGGTGTATATTACACCCAGAAGGCTTCCACTGTTTGGGGTATAAACTTTTTTTAAAAATTTTTTAATTTATGTTTTCAAGAGAAGGAGCAAGAGAGAGCGCGGGTGGGGGAGGGGCAGAGAGAGAGGGTGATAGGGGATCCGAAGCGGGCTCTGTGCCAACAGCAGACTGCCCGATGTGGGGCTCGAACCCACGATTTGTGAAGTCATGACCTGAACTGTGAGGTCATGACCTGAGCTGAAGTCAGAGGCTTAACCAATTGAGCCACCCAGGCACCCCTAGGTATAAACTTCTGTTGGACTAGAAGGTCCTGCTATGGTCCTTGCCCTAGAAAGTGGAGGGAAAGAAGGTCCAAGTGAGGCAAGATGGGGAGGAGGTCATAGAGGACCATCAGCAGGCACCCAGTGCTCTTACCTTGGTGTACTTACCTGGGCCAGGATGTGGTCTAGGTCTTCAAGTTTGAAGAAACATGATTCGTTATTCATTACCTCCCTGCCCCTCCTACTCTAGTTTCTCTGACTTTTGTTTGAAGTCATTTATTCATGATCCAGATTTTAATGTGTCCATATTTATCAAGAAACACTCAGGAACAATTTGTTGAGGAGGCAGTAATAAAAAAAAAAAAAATCAATGCAGAGCCAGACTCCCTATTCTGACACTGGCAATGTGGAAGGCATATAAAAATCAGGAGCATATTTCGTTCTTGTCCTCAGCAAAAGGCTCAACAGAGCAATATTAACTATCATGGAGACAAACAGACTGTCACAAACATAGATCAGCTATTACCATTTAAGAATCGTCTCTGAGGACGAAATTCTGTCTTCTAAAAATTTCATGATTCTGATTTAATCCACAGATTAAAATATTTAAAAATAAACCTCACCGAAGAATACTGAGAATGGATGCTGTCCAGGTGACATCCTTAAAACAAATCTTCATTCACCCTTATTTCATGGGATACTGATTTCTATTTTATTCTAGTTTTAAACCATGGCTTAATGTGTTTCTGTTTTTCAGCCCCCACTTTTTTTCCTTTGCTGTCGTATTTCTGGACTTCACTTTCCAGGATGCTTGAATAATTTGTGATGGGTTATTTGAAGGAGAAGATTTAAGAATGAAGGAAAGAGTTTTGGTTGGTGAATGATTCTGCTTGGAAATGCATTCTCTGTTGAGGTTGGAAAATAAGGCAAGTAAAAATAGTGAGGAAGGTAAAGCAAGAAAGGAAACAAGACACAAGGGATAAGCAACAGTTTCATTTACAGGGAGAAATGGATAATTCATATGCTTTCTGTAGAGTTGGCCAACTGGGAATTAACCCATTTCTAGTCTTCCCAACCACAGATATGGCTAGTCTAAACTGTAGAAAAAAATTAGGTTGAAGTGATTACACACAAGACATTGTAGTCTGAGTTTCTCATTGAAACATGGAACAGAAATGAGAGACAGTGAGGTAAAGAGCGTTGGCCTTGGAGATTTAGATTGATAGATTATATATATTGTATTATATATATATATAATGAATATATATTTGAATATATATATTTCACGAATATATATATTTATAATACAATCATCTATCAATCCAAATGTATACATGCATATCTATGTAAAATTATCTCCATCTTAATCTCCACATGTATACTTACATCACACAGTAAACACTCAAAGGCTGTATGCTTTTGTTATTTTTGTGATTCTCGAGGTGAGATTGTCTTGGAGTTGTGAAAGGCTGAATAATGATCACCCAAAGATGTGCATATCCTAATCTTTGGAGACTTGCATGTTACATTTAATAGCAAAAGAGGTTTTGTAGATGTGACCTAATAAAAGATTTTGAGATGGGGAGATGATCCTAAATTACAGAGGGGCTTGATGTAAACACAAGGGTCTTTATAACAGGGATGCAGAAGGAGTCAGTGCCAGAGAGAAGATGATGTGGTGACTGAAGTCAAGCAACAGAGAGAGATTTGAAGATGTTAGCTTCAAAGATGGAGCAAGGGGGCTATGAGCCAAAAGATGTGGGCCACCTTTGAAAGCTGGAAAGGGCAAGGAAACGGATTTTCTCCTGGAGGTTTCAGAAGGAGCACAGCCATATGGACCCATTGAGCCTTGGAGCCTTTGTCAATGGACCCATTGAATCCATGGAGCCTCGTGACCTCCAGAACTATAAGATAATACGTGTTGTTTTAAGCCACTAAGTTTGTGATAATTTGTTATGTCAGCAATAGAAAACTAATGCAGTTGTGGTTGCAAAGGCCCTATTGGAACTTCTCCCATGGTCACCTTTCTCTGGGTGGCCAATCTGTGGAGAGTCACAGCCCCAATCCTGCAGGAGCTGGAGATTTGAGGGGACACCTGAAGGCATTCAGAGGCAAGCTCCCCAGTTCTGTCCCCAGAGACTTTCAGACAGGTGTCTTGTCCTCTACGTCACCTGCAAGCAAACTGTGCCTGGTGCTGAACCCCCTTCTCAGCAGATCTGGGTTTTGGTAGGAATTTAGAGAAGCCAAGCATGAGAGGGAGAAGCAGGAGCCCACCCACACACATTGCAACTGGTGAATTGCTGGCTGTGGTTTTCCTGGAAGGCTCTTAAATGGCTTTCAGAGCATTCTTTGTTGGGCCCCTACATTCTTTGGCAGGGCTGTCATGACCCAAGGGGTGTGGTGAGCAAGCCACATCCTCCTGGGTGTTTTGCGGGCTGCTTTGCTGCGTGGCATAGGGACCCTGGCTTGACAGACCTGCTTCCCCCCAAACCTATTGCTCAGGAAATGTTTGGCCTTTCTCTGTTTATCCTTGAGATGAACAAGTCTCTCCAATCTTCCACTACGAAAAGGACTTTGTCCTTAAGTTTTAGGAACTGTTATTTTGAGTCCTTACACCTGCTAAATATCACCCCATGTCCCAAAGGCCAAAAGTAAAAGGCAACATCCGCTGTCTCAAGCAATGAGTCAGCCACCATTGTCACACAAGAGGCCATTATCCTATTCTGTAAAGTGTTGCTCACTCCTCTACACGGCCATAGTCACTTGCTGTATTAAAGCACTCGTTCCCACATTCTGGAATCATTTGCCTCCCCATCCTCCATCCTTGAGTTCTTCAGTGTTGGGATCATGTCTAGCAGTACTTGGTATTCCCAGAGATTAGCATGGTGCTTGGCACATAATAAGCTACTGATAATATTTGTTGGATGAATGAACTTCACCCTGTGTAGGTATCTATGTACTTGATAACCCACCAGATGTAGTTGCTTTTTTAAAGAAATTGAGATAAGATTTTATGTATAATCCATCAAAAAGTATTAAATATTCTGTTCAACGATTTTGAAAATTGAATACATCATGACAACTGAACTCACCAAACAAAAGATAACTATTTATGTGCTTTTTTCACCATGGGCGAATTTTGCTTAGTTTGATCTTCATATAAATGGAATCATACTGTATGTGCCTTTTTGATTAGCTTCTTTTGATTAGCACAACTGGAAGTCTTAAGATTCATCAATGTACTGTATCATCATTCCTTCTTGTTGTCTTGTTTCTGTTTACTATTCCAATTTATGAAAATATCACATCATGTCTATCCACTTTCCTATTGAACATTTGATCTATTTCTAGCTTAGGGCTATTGTGAATAAAGCTTCTCTGAATAATCTTGTACAGATCTCTTTGAGGACATAAGATTTCATTTCTTTTGAGAAATATTGAGTATGGAATTTCTGAGGCATAGTATAGATGTAGAAGATCATTTTCTTGTTTGTTTATCTAAACTTATCAAAATTAATTTTATAAGAAACTGACAGACTGTTTCCCTAAGTTGTACCATTCTCCACTCTTACTAGCAATGTTTGAGAATTCCCATTTTTCCACATCCCCATCAACTTTTGGATTGTCAAATTTTATATTTCAGCTATTCTAATGAATATAAAAAGATAGCTCACTGTGGTTTTAATTTGCATATTAGTGATAACCAATGATGTTGAAAACATTTCATGTGCTTATTGGTCACACTTATATTTTCTTTTGTGAAATGGCTGCTCAAATCTTTTGTCCATCTTAAAAAAATTACATTGCCTTGTTATTGATTTAGAGGAGTTCTTTATATATAGTGAATACAAGCCTTTTGTCAGAGATATAGACTGGCTTTCCTATTCATTTCCTTAACGGCGAGTTTTGATACGCAAAAATTTTTATCTTGATGAAAGCCAGTTTTCATTTTTAATGCTAAGTGTTTTTTGTGTACTTTCTAAGTATTCTTTGCTTACTTTAATATTGCAAAGACATAATTTTATGGTTTTTATTAGAAACTTTATTCCTCTAGGTTAACTAATCTCTTTGCATGGGGTGAGATTGAAATCAGCTTTATTTTTGTTTTTCGTATGGCTATCCAGTGTCCAGCACCATTTGTTAACACGCCTTTCTTTTTCTTATAGAATTAACTTGTCACTTTTACTCAAAAATCAGTTGACTCTGTATGTGTGGGTCTATTTCTGGACTTTGTTCCATTGGTGTTTGCCTGTATCTTTGTATCCATACCACCGTGTCTTGATTCATACAGCATTATAGTCTGTTTTGAAATCAGGTAATAAATTCCTTCAACTTTATTTATTTTTGAAATTATTTTGGCATTTCCATAATAGTTTTAGACCCAGCTTATCAATTTCTTTAGAAAAGCCTGTTGGAAATTTGAAAAGATTGTATGAAATTCATAAATAAATCTTGGGAGAATGAATGTCTTAAGAACATTAAGCTTTCCAATTTAGAAACATATTATGTCTCCATTTTTTCTAATCTTCCTTAAGTTTTAATGTCTTACAGTTTTTATTGTAGAAGAATTGTATGTCTTTTATTAAATTTGTCCTAAGTAATTCATATTTTTGATACTATTGCAAATGCTCTTTTTATTTATTTCATTTAAATTTTGTTAAATTTATTTATTTTATTTAAATTGTTTATTGCTGATATATTGAAATAGAATTGACTTTTGTATATTGCCCCTGCTAAATTCACTCATTGGTTCTCATAATTATTTTGTATATTCCATAGAGTTTTCTACATATGTATTCATGTCATCTTCACAGAACAACAATTTTACCTTTTTTTAATGGCTTTTATCTTTATAGCTTTTATTTATTTTTTTGCCTTATTACATTGGCTGGAAACTTCAGTAAAATATTGAATAGAAATGATAAAGTGGATACCTTTCATTCATTCCTGATCTAGGAGGAAATATCATTAAGTATTATGTTAGCTATAGATTTTTAGAAATGCCTTTGCAGCAGTTTGAGGAAGATTCTCTATTTCTAAATTTGTCAGAATTGTCATGGATAGGTGTTGACTTTTGTCAAAGACTTTTTATGCATCTACTGAGATGATCATATACTTTTTCCCCTTCATTCTTTAATTTCATTGACTAATTTTCTAATGTCAAACCAACCTTGCATTCCTTGAAAACCTCACGTGGTCATGATATATTTTCCTTTTAAATGTAGAGCTGGATTATTTTTCTAATATTTTGTTAGTAATTTTTAATCTATGCTCATGAAGAATATTGTCTGTAGTTTCCTGTTATATGTCTTTGTCAGTATTTGGTATTGGGATTATGCTACCTTCATAAAATGAGTTGGGAATTTTCCCCTCTATTTTTGAAGCAGCTTGTGTTGAACATTATTTCTTCCTTAAATAATGATAGATCTCATCAGCAAAATCACCTAGGTGTCAAGGTTTTTTTTGCACAAAGATTTTTTTTTAATGATTTCAGTTATTTGAAACAACATAGGAATCTTTATTTATTTATTTTGTTATATATTCTGATATCTATTTTGGTAAACTGTGTTTTTCAAATATATCATCTATTTTGTCTAATATTGACTTAAACTTGTTTACAATAGTCTTTTGCTTTCTTTTGCATAATTGTAGCATCTGTAGACCTGCCCTCTGTTTTCATTTCATTTCTAATGCTGAGAATAGTATTTTCTCGTTTTTCTTGATCAGTTTTGCCTGGAATTTTACTAATCTTTTGAAACAATATTTATTGGCTTTATTATTTGTCATTTTTCTCTTTCATTGATTGCCATTCTCACTTTCATATTTTTCTTTTTTCTACTTTGGGTTGTAGTTGTTCTTCTTTTCAGCTTCTTAATGTGGAAGCTTAGATCATTTATTCTATATCCTCCTTTTTATCTGAGAAATTTAAATGCATCATTTCCCTCTAAACACTTCTTCAGCTACATTGCATAAATTTGGTATGTTGTGTGTTCATTATTATGCATTTCAAGATATTTTCTAATTTTCTCTGTGATTTCTCCTTTGACCATAAGTTATTTAAACATATATAGTTCAACTTTCAAATATTTGGATTTTTTTCAAATATCTTATTGTTTTTATATTAATACCACTATTTATAAAACGTACTCTGTGTGATTTCAATCCTTTTAATTTTAATGAATCTTATTTTATGGCTCAACATATTTTGTCTATCTTTGTTAATGGCTCATGTGCAATTCAAAAGAATGTATATTCTGCTGTTGTTGGGCATAGTGATCCATAAATGTCAGTTAGGTCTAGTTGATTGATAATATTGTTCAAACCTTTAAAAATTTTGCTATCTTTTCAAGGCACCTTGATGGCTCAGTCGGTTAAGCATCTGACTTCAATCTCATGGTTTGTGGGTTCAAGCTCTGCATTGGGCTCTGTGCTGACAGCTCAGAGGCTGGAGCTTGCTTCTGATTCTGTGTCTCCCTCTCTCTCTCCCTCCCCAGCTCATGAAATCTCTCTCTGTCTCTCAACAATAAATAAATGTCAAAAAAAAATTTTTTTTTAATTTACTACCTTTTTTCTTACTTTTTCAATCAGGTACTGAGAAAGCTATGCTAAAATATTTAACCATGATTTTAGACTTATACTTTCCTCCCACTTTTCCCATCTTCTATCTGGTTTTGCTTCATATATTTTGAAGTTATTTTTTTCTCTCTGTCCCCTCTTTTTTCTTTCCTTTCTTTTCTACCACCTTTTGGGTGAGTTACTTATTTTTAAAAACTCTACTTAAACTTCTGTACTGACCTTTAAGTTCTGCCTCTTTATAATATCTCTGAGTGATCTTTTTAAGGTTATTTTAGATATTATAATATACATCTTAAAATTATCATAATCAAACTTCAATAATACCTTCACAATCAGTGTAAGAAGCTTTCAACTGTGTAATATCATTTAGACTGCTTCTATCCTTTGTGATATTATTTTCTTATATTTTACTTCGACGTATGTGGTAAACGTCATACGACATTGCTAGTTTTGCCTTGGTTAACAATCTTTTAAAGGATGACATATATGTATGTACATTCATATCTATGAACACTTACATCTACATAGCTCTATGAATATACATCACTTAGATGTTCTTTTGTGTTTACCCGGGTATTTACCCTGGTATTTACCCTTCTTCATTCTTTTTTTTTCTTCTTAATTATTTCTTGTAGTGTAGGAGTGCTAGAAATGAATCCTCTCAGCTTCTGTCTCTCCAAAAATGTCTTTTATCTTACTTTAATTTTTCAAAGATATTTAAACATTTTTTCATTTAATTAATTACTTTTTTAATGTTTTTATTTATTTTGGAAAGACAGAGAGAGAGACAGAACACCAGCATGGGAGGGGCAGAGAGAGAGGGAGACATAGAATCCGAAGCAGCCTCCAGGCTCTGAGCTGGCAGCACAAAGCCCTACACGGGGCTCAAACCCACAAACTATGAGATCATGACCTGAGCCAAAGTTGGACGCTTAACTGACTAAGCCACCCAGGCGCCCCTCTGAAAGATACTTTTATAGAATTCAAAGTTGATGGTTTTCTCCTTTCAACATAAAAATGCCATTCCACACTCTCTGGGGTCCACTGTGCCTCTGAGAAGTCAGCCTTCATTTTTATTGTTTCCCCCTTACGGGCAATGTGTCTTTTTTCTCTGGCTTCTTTTAGACTTTGCTTTTCAACTTTGGTTTTCAGCAATTTGACTATGATATGTCTAGGCCTGGTTCAGGGTTCTCACCACTTCCCAGCAAACAGCATGTCCTGAAGATGGCAGATGGCCCACTTCTGCAAGGAGGACAGTGGAACAGCTATCTGTGCCTGTGACCTTGGGATATTGTTTAACTGGGATATTTTCAATGTATGGGTTCCTTGGTCATTATTGCTCTTGATCTGTTCTGTTGTTGTTAGCTTAGGAGAGAGAAAGTTGGAAGTACTGGCATTGGTTTGAATACTCTACCAGTAAATCATGATATGTCTTATAATTCATCTTTTATTGCAAGTAAGAAACTCTAGCTTTTTAAGTTTTTATTTTTTTAATTTTGTTTATTTATTTTGAGAGAGAGAGAGAGAGAGAGAAAAGTGGAGAGAGAGGGAGAGAGAGAATCCCAAGTAGGCTCCATGCTGTCAGAGCACAGCCCGACTGTGGGGCTCTATCCCATGAACCGTGAGATCATCACTTGAGCCAAAATCAAGAGTCAGATACTTAACCACCTGAGCCACCCAGGTGCCCCTTTAGCTTTTTTAAATAAAATTTTGTATTTAACAAATTTATCAAAGTTATCAAATTTATTGAGCACTATTCAGAAATGTTTCTAGAGCTAGGGCTACAATGATGAGCAAAACGAGATATAAACTCTGACCTCATGGAACTTTTACTCCAGAGAGACTGGCCTTAGCAGTCACCAAACTTGAATTTGAAAATGCCATCTTTCATTTCTTGACATCCCCGGGCAGACTGAGCTTTTATCTGTTATTCTATGGATCCCATATGAGGTCCTATAGATGATTTACTCTGTTGCCATTACAAAAATTAAGCATCACAATTGAATGCATATGTTCTCTAGAATTAGTACTGGTCTAATTTTTAAATATTTCATTGCTATGTTTTATAATGTAGATTCAAATCTGTAATGGGAAACTTACCACATTTCATTTAATCTGAGATACCGTGAGTTGTAAAACCATTATTTTATACACTACTATGAAAGCAAAAATCTGTCAATTAAGCTGCCATGTCAGCAAATTTAAGACATAACCTACTATCAGAGATATTGAAATGTGAGTAAGATAGTTCAGTGCTTCCCCCAAAGAGGCCTCTGGACAAAAATCACTAGGATCACCTGGGAAATGGTTAGGAGTGCAAAGTACCCAGCTTCACCCCAGATCTGAGATGCCTACCACTTGGGTTTAGCAAGCCCTCAAAGTTACTCTGATGCATGATAACGTTTTGGCATCACTAGAACAGTGCATCCCAGCATCTCCGAAATACGGTATTTCAAAAAACTTTTGTAGATTCATTCATTCAGCAAACACGTACTGAAAACTTATTACAATCAAGACATCACACCGGATGTCCAATGTAGATACAGATTTGAACAGGACTATTGCCAACCGGAGTTTTAGAGTCTAGAAGCAGGTTTGTAATTCCAGAACTAAAAGATCAGACCCAAAGTAACAAGGCCTGTGACTTAGGTGCCCTCAAAAGGCTGGGGAGGGCCCAGGGGAGAAAGAGGTAACTTCTGACTTAAATATTGGTGAGGATTTCATGATGGATGGCATTTGAAACTGGGCCTGGAAATGTGCAAGGTTTTCTTGCAAGATGTGCAAGATGTGCAAGATTTTCTATTTCAGAATGGAAGCGAATGAGGAGTAACATTCCACAGAAGGTTTTTTTTTTCTTCCCAGCATCCTTCCTCTTATGCATAGTCTTGAAAAGGTTACACATTAATTAGAAAGGTGTATGGTGAAGACCTATGTGTGATGATGATCATGCCAGTCCTCTCTTTGGACTCTCTGGAGACATGTTCACCCTGGTGCCGACAGAAATTCCGGTGAGTACCAGGGGAAAAGTCTAGCCTGAGAAGTTCCTTTCATCAGTTTGGAATACCCATGATGAAAATGCTGTCGGTGAGTGGACAAGGTCCCAGAGCAAACATTTCTTATAGAAGCACAAAGTGAGAGAACCAAGAAATCTTGGGGATGTGAATTTTAGGTCCAAGTGGCAACAACAGTGGTAGCCCCTGATGTCACTGTCATGGCGGGGTCTTGAGCTCATCTCATGTACATTGTTATCTACCAATTTCCTGGATGTATAAACTTCAGAAGCACAAAACATTTGTGCTGAAAAGACACGTTTAAAGTGCCAAGGATAAAGGGAAAATCTTTTTTTTTTTTTAACCCCAGCAGCAGTATGATGACCAACTTGGACTACGTGCAGTCCATACATTAATTTAACGCCACCCGCTGTTTTCAGCAGCAGAGCACTGTGTATCATGTTTGTGCTAGTCACACCTTTATGGAGGAGAGGGACAGGCATCGCATTCATTAGGGACAGTAAATAGCCCTAAACCGCACAACTGCTCACCCAAGAAGTGTTTTGGCCATTTCTCTTCAACAGGAAGAGGTGTTCTTTGCGAGAAAACTGCAAAAGGTGTCGGGAGTTAGAGCTGTTCGGAGTGGTTCCAAGCACAGTCCCACCCCCAGACCTGTTCCCACCTCCTGAGTTTTGGAGACAAAAGGAATGCTTCCTTTAGCCACAGCACTTTTTATTTCCCAGTTCAATTGGACGTTAGCCCCTGATTCTCCACCTCTCCTTTTTCTCAATGTTTTTATTTATTTTTGAGAGGTGGGGGCAGAAAGATTGGGGGACAGAGGATCTGAAGCAGGCTCTGCACTGACAGCAGAGAGCCAGAGGTGGGGCTCGAACTCATGAACCCTGAGATCATGACCTGAGCTGAAGTCAGATGTTTAGCTGACTGAGCCACCCAGGTGTGCCTCCACCTCTCATTATTTTTGCCAGTGTGATAGACTTATGTTTTGTATTCTTTCCCCGACAGGCAGAGGATACAAAATGCACAGGTAGGCTCTCAGCAATGCTGGAGGTTTTTGGAAGAACAGTCCCCATCATGTCTCCCTTGGAAAAACCCCCTGACACATCAGTGGGACATGGCCAGCCTCTCCTCCAACACATTGGAAACTCTAAGGAAGCCTTGTGTTAGGTAACAGGGTCACCAGGGACCTGAAGAAGCATGAGGGGCAAACTGAGCACAAGCCTTCTTGTCTGAATCTAGATCATGCTTTCAAAACTCATAGATTCTATGTTTCTCTGCTTGTAATGTCAATTCTCAACTCACTAAGAATAACTGTCCGAAGCCAATTGATGTTTTTGAGCTATATGTTCCAGACCACACAGAGATTTCAATCAGATGTTCTCACATGACTTGCTTCTGTCTGTTAAAATGCAGTGAGTAAGAGAGTATAAGATTTCAGTGTGGGTTTACTATTGCTATCTTGGGGGAAGTAGAGGCAAGCAGGGGTCTGCAATCGTAGTTTTGGATATTCATGGAAAAGTATATGTTCATAAAATATCCCAGCCAAATCGAGTGCATTTCTTTTTTTTAATATCACTGATGCAATGATAGTTCACGATGAAGACCTCAAACATCTTATAAGGAAGGCATTATGAACAAGTAACAAATAACTTGCAAGGCTTCTCTAGGTTTCCATGGGGATATTGGAAGAGGCTTGCAATAATTGGTTAAAAAACTGGGATTTGCAGTCAGATGGGCTTGGACTTGAATCCCAGCTCTTCTGTTTACTTGACACTTGGAAAAGTTGTTTCACTTCATCTGTAGAATGGAGAGGATAATGTTTAGCTTGTAGGGTTGTTAGATTTGTTCCCAAGAAGTGAGTATGTTAATATTTGTAAGCACATTATCTAGCACGTAGTATGTTCTCCCTGAAGAGTATTTAAAAAATTTCCCACACCCCCAACATGGGCTCCCTTATAAACAGAAGACCTCTTTCCATACTTCGCAGATAACAGGCTATAGAGCCATCCTCCATGTAAAGCTTACAGTAAGGAAGGAATGTGAAAAGTAGGATAGAGAGTTGGAAACAAAGTAGATGAAACAGAACATTCTTTGAGTGTCTGTCAAAGGAAGATGTTCTCGATAGTGTTGATGCAGGAAGTCAGGAAGTCAGGGCAAGGTTGGCCATCAGTGCCACAGAGGGGCACATGTGTGACCCTCATTGACAAGCTTGTAGTCACTGTTTGTCACGAATGTGTCACTGAGTGGGTATTCTGAGGCAAATGATGCTTTTAGGAAAGGCAACAAGAAAGTTGGACAGCTGGCCACTGTGACCAGGAAGTAAGGGGGTAATACCATGTGCTTGCAAAGTACAAATAAACATAAACTTTCCAAACCACCCAGCTGTTTTATGTTTATAAAACTGGCATTCGAGCACATCATTTGGCACAAAACTGCATGGCATTAATGTTTTCATATGGATCTTGGAAGTATATTTAAAAACTGATTGCAACATGAGAAACCACTGTTGGCTTTGACTAGCTGACCATTAATTCTTCATTACAAGAGTGATAGCTGACAATGGTACCTACTTGGCCCTTATTTCCTACTCTCTAAGAGAGGGTCATCACCATGTATTTCTCTGCTCAGAGAGCATTATTCTGATCAGATGTATATTTTGAAATCACAAAACTTGGCATGCCCTTGAACCATCTTATTATTTTAGGCCCACAACTGGGTCACCAAGACATCTAGGCCAATGCATTTTTTTTTCAGGTGAGAGCCTAAATACATAGAAATAAGCAAATTCACAGAAATAAAGCAAACCATGTGCCTCTTTGGGGCATCTGATTTGACCTATAAGAGTAGACTCAAAAATAACTAGATGCTTAATTACACATCTAAATTTAGTCCATGTATTTGCATGTGTAAGTAATCAGGGAATTATTTGCTTAGAAATGTGTTCCATTTCCTCTGTTTTCTCTAAATCAAATTACTGAGCAGCAGATCCGATTCTGAAATACCTTTTAAAAATGTGTTCTAGAGCCCCACCACTTTGGGCTGTGATCCTGTGGGACCTCATAACCCAACCGGGTTAGACATGATGAAAACTATCTTTAAGGAGGCTGCCAGTGGCATTCAAGGACATGGACCAAACTAGGTCAAGTGACTTAGGATGCAAGTCCTTTTATTCCTCACTGTCCACCCCATCAGGGACTAGATCTCATTTATACTGATTTTGTTCTCCTTTTGGCAACCACAGTAAGGACATTCAGTAGGCACACAGGAGGAGCATTATGAAGGACCAGGACAGAGCCTCGAATAGTACTGCCTATATTCATTCATTCATTCATTCATTTATCCATTCAAATGTTTCAAGTGCCTATAATATACCATACTGTAAACACAAAGATTAAAAAAGTCTAGTACTTGCTTTTAAAAAGGTAAAAGTCTAGAGGGAGGCTTCACACACACGACAACATGCTATGATAGGTGCTCTTAATATAAGTGGGGCAGATTGAACCATTGGTTCCAATTCCATACTTCTTTGTAGCATTCATACTATACAGTCATTCTTTCTGGGATTTCCCGGGGGGAGTGGACTTCCCTGGGTCTTAGTTCCGGACTTGGCTGTGTGCCTTGCTTTGGCCCATAGGACACGGGCAGGGGCTTGAAGAAGCTTGCTCAGTAGGGCTTGAGTCTTGAGTGCATGCCTCACCATGAGAGATGTATGCTCTGGTGAACCACTGCCCCTCAGAATGAGACTTGGAGCAAGGGCCGACCCAACCAATCTGCAGATGGATGAGTGGGAAATAAATACTTTTTGTTGTATTTCCACCGAGGTTTTGTGACTGTTTCGGTACACAGGAGAAGGTGACTGATAAACCAGGTCTAGTGCAGGCAAACCTACAAGGGGCTCCAAATCCAACCTTGAAGATCCTGAAGGGGCTCCTGAGAGATTGTGGTGACCAAAACTGAGGCCTGGGGGATATGTGGTCTGTACTGGAGGGGGAGGGAGAGGAGGGTTGGTTGGCGGGAGGTAGAAGGAAGGGCAGACAGAAAGAATGGAGTACAAGAGAGCATGGTTTGTTCTCTGGGTTACAGGTAGGGTATCTTGGCTGGAGGGGGTGTAAGAGCCCATAACCTTGCCTGCTAGGGCCACTGTCCTAACAGGAGGAAAGCCCCAATTCAGCAGTCTACTTAAAGGTGCTTTCAAGAGACACCAACCACTGTACCATCACTGAGAATTTCTTTGCCAGGAGTTTGCTGGAGAGAAAAAGCTACTCACGGGAAGACTTCTCATCATTTTAGGCTGTATTCATTTCCTATTATCCATTTTGAAGGTAAGGGTCAAATTGAGGAGGAGTCTGGCTGAAGAGTAAAGCTCAGCATGTGTGATATGTATCATCCTGGTGTATGGTGTACATGGGGTCATGCTATGTCCCATATGATATTCGAATTGGATTTTTGGATAACACTTTTCTGTTGATTGGAGGGCTTTTTTTGAAGGCCTATCATTTTTTGTTTTCAGGATAATTCCAGGATCGTAGAAATGTAGAATTGGTAGACACTTTGGGTTTTCCAATGTAACTTTTCTGGAGGCACCAGAGAGGGGAAATGGGCAGATAGAGATCACACAGCCAATTCGTGGCATGGCTGGATCAGACAAAGGTTTTTAGTTTCATCTGTTGTTCACTCTCCCTTTTCTCCTTGTCTCCCTCCCTCCCTTCCTTTTCTACAACAGTGGGCCTTATGCGGAATATTTTTCTTTTGTTTCTCCTCATGCTAGAAACCCCATTTCTTCCTATTGGATCAGGGCCATGACCAAGTCAGCCCAAGTCCCTACCTCTTATGGGAGGGCATCATACACTGAGGGCACAGCTTAACACACACACACACACACACACACACACACACACACCTAACCATAGCATGAACTCTCTTCTCTCTATATATTGTACTGAACCTAGTATTCTAAACATTATGATTATTTTCTCATTTTCCATTGATATAAATGGACTTCATTATAATAACCCATGTTGATTTGAAGGAAAGGGGATTTTAATTGGGTTAAAAAGACCGAATCTATTTTTTTTAAAGAAGAATAATGCATTTGGCTACCCAGGATTTGGTATTTTCTTTGAATAATGCAATGTTAGAGAAGCATTATAGACTTAGTGGGATTAGGTCACCTTACATATGTGTTGCTATACTCTGTCTAAAACCAAAATCATATTAAATGGTCATAATAAGAGCCATTTCCACCCATAACTCATACTGAATATTGACTTGGCCATGACTCACAAGCACACCATTAACACATAGTTAAGTGTATATGCTTTTTCCCTCTTTCTTGGGAGGAGGGGTAGGGGTCTAGAACAATTTTAACTGCATGTGGCATACACTTTACTAAAACTTGACTGACTTCTTGATTACATGGTCCTTTAATGAGATCTGTAAACTCAAAATTCAGAAGATTCTTTTTATTCTAGTAAGTACAAAATTGTAAAGATGATCTTAAAAGCCCAATGACTTAATGATATACTCTTGAGTCAGTAATTAAACAGAGAAACCATTCAGCTCTTTGGCAAGGAATTTTCCTGTGAAAGTGTCCCAGAGTTAGAAGCTATCCAGATCATATAACTGGAAGTTAAAATTAACAAGCAGAAAAATGACTGGTTTTGCTTTTAGCATTTCTTTTGGATGAAATTTGGCTTTGGGGCAGCTTGTAATCTGGGTTCTAGTTCCTGCTCCGCCACAATTAGACATGTGACCTTGGGCAAATCACATAAGCCTCTGTGGTCGCAGACTCCTCATTTGACAAATTAGAGGGTTGAGCCAAGTTAGCTCGAAATTTCTGCCTATTTCTCTGTCTAGCACTTAAAGTTATTATTCCAAGACTGGTTGGTTGTCATTTATTCTCCAAATCCACTTAGACAAGAACCATAAGAACAGGGCCAAAACTGCAGCAAGTAACACAACAGGTTGAATTTGAAGAATTTTACAATAGAAAGACATACTGACTGTGAGGCCAGATGATACAGCTAATGTGCCTGCTCTTAGAGGGCCGTAAAAGCACATTGGTAATAGAAAGCCTGATTTGGTTTACATCTAATTCTCCCTGACTAAGCATCAGTTACAAAGGGGAGGGGCGACTATTCTAGCACCAAAGGCCAATGTTCTCATTCGTGATTGTAGTATTTCGTACCTTTGTAAAAATTCTTAGTTTAGCTGTAACGGCCAATACCTTAAGTGACTTTTGGTAACACTTTTCATTTTAAAGATAGAGAGATCTCCCGGAACCCAAGAACAGAAATGCAGATGCAGCCAGGAACAGAAGTGGTCAGGTGTTTCTATAGGGCCTCTATCTCTTGCAGCTACTTCTCCCCTGTTATCGCCTCCATTCTTCTCCTTTTCTGGAATATGTGGCCTCAGGTAGAAGATCCCCCGCTCCCCAACCCACACCCAACACATACACACAACCTGTTCTGGAAGACAAAGAGTACTTTGTCTTTTTATATGGAAACACCCCAGATTAATTGGATTTTCCTCAACTCAATTCCAAATTCTTAAAAGAGGGAATCTGGTTGTTCTGATTGGCTCAGCTCGGTCACCTATTCAGGCCAGGGACCAGTCAGCTGCAGCTATCATGTGTGGAGCAGCGATTCCTCAGTGCCTGACTCAGGGGCACTTTTCACATTGTGTTGTATGTGTGCGCTGCTCAGTGGAGTTGAACAATGAAGGATCTTACCGTTGCCTGGAGATAGTTCTCTGACAAGGAGATGATTGTCGTCATTGCCAAAAGGTATTTACTATAAGCAATAAGTACAGTTGCTAGAAAGTCAGCCTCCTTCCTGTAGACTCCCTCTCACTTACCTGACCTCAGAATATTTCCTCTTCTCAGGGCCAGAAATTCCAGCAATCCTGTCTGACCTATGATACAGGTCTCATTCTTTGCAGTTCTGTATCCTTGTGCCTGAGACGATCATCTAGTGATCAGTGAAGCAGGGGGGCTACAGTGAAAGCCACTGAAATCCACTCCGATGTCTCAATGGTTCTCAAGACATCGATGAGACCAGTTCCCTCTTCCTCCTCCTTGGAGGCAAAGATTCCAAATGGGTGATCTCTCAAGGTTCTGTCTTCTAGAATCCCAGGATTTTCTTGACTCCACTTCCATAATTGGCTCCAGACTCATCCTGCACTGAGAAGAGACAGTCCCCACGGCAACCCCAAGACACGTGTTTCTCCTCCGAAACAGGCAAATCCACTGGGCGTGAGCCAGTATTACACATTTGTAATTTATTTTCTTTGATTCGGAACTTCTTCATGCAGATTTATGAACATGAGACACGAAGATCAATTTAGCCCTACTTCTGCCTTATTTAACTTGGCCATTCTGGATTGAGCTTTGACTCAAGTGGCTATAGTTTACAATATCAAATCTTTGAAAAGTTGAGCTGCTTTGCTTGGTGCTTGGCATCTGGTGCGTGTAAAATGCCTTGGATCTGATATTTCCTTTCCTCTAAGTAAGAACACATCTCTTGAAAAGGTCTGGTGCAGTCTTGCCAAAGAAGGAAGCAGGAAACCCAAGCCAGCCTGGAGTTTCGTGAGCCATGGAAAACTGGCTAAATTCACCATGAAAATAATTTGGAAACGTGAAGTAAGTACAGAGCAGCTCTTCTGAGCCCAGTTCTTCATTCCAGCCTTGGTAATACTATGTGTTAATGCGTATTTGCTGGAAAATGACAATTATGTTGACATCCTTTTCATTCATATGAACCTCGTTCAGAACCATGGTCATCCGAACAAGTGTCATGAAGTTTCCCTTCGGTCTGTCTTCAAAAAGTAACGTGTGTAATGGAATAGATGACACAAACAAATGGCAGCCCAAACTTTTCTTAAGTGATTAACAATTGGATTGGCATATGATGAGTGTGTACATGGGAAAGGCTCCTGTGCTTTTATTAAACTAAGTCTGAAGTGTGAAAAAAGCAATTACATTAAAAAGATCCTGTAAAACAGGATTTCATTAATTCAAACTGTTGTCCTACTTGCTATTCTGAATGAGTGAGGCTGTACTGTACATAAAATAAAGTCAGATGTCAGTCTCGTCCTCCGAATCCAGTTCACTTGGGTGCTTACAAGCTCCTGGGAATTTCCAAAGGTGTACAAATTATAGATCTCTGCAAAACTCCAGACTGGTTGTGTGGATTTGGTTCATCAGCCGTGATTCTGTTTTGTTCAGTCACTCCCACATTTCCCCCTTCCTCCCAGGTTCTCTTCTGGGTATATGGTAAGTGGATTTTGTTTGTTTGTTTATTTGGTGATCTGTTTTTTTTTTAAATATTATTTTTTAAATGTTTATTTATTTTGGGAGAGAGAGACAGAGCACAAGCAGGGGAGGGGTACAGAGAGAGAGGGAGATACAGAATCTGAAGCTGGCTCCAGTCTCCATGCTGTCAGCACAGAGCCTGATGCTGGGCTCAAACTCACCAGCTGTGAGATCATGACCTGAGCCAAAGTCAGACACTTAACCGACTGAGCCACCCAGGCTCCCCTTTGGTGATTTGTTCTTAAGGGTTGAATTTAGAAGCTCTCAACACAGGCCTCAATAAAGGTGACAGGGAAAGGGTTTGGGTTTACACAACATTAGGGTGTTCATGAACTTGAGAATGCCTACCACGTGCTGAGAAAGCTCTACTCAGTGGCAGGGATTTGAAGATCCATGAGACAGGGTCCCAGGAAGAAAGACAGATGAGCCGCCAACTCAGGGTAGAAGGTCCCAGTGGGAGTGTGAGAATGGCGATAATTAACTTGGAAATTGAAGAAGGGTCAGTGACAGGTAACAAACAGGCTGTTCCTTCAAGGTCGCTGAGGCATTCTTCAGCGGGGCAAGTGAAGTCAGAAAGGTAGTTCCAACAAGGGATGCGAGAGCGCTGACACAGCAGAGGCTATGCCCAGGAGGTGGGCTTGGCGTTGTGGTGCAGAGGGGAAGGCACAGGACATGAGGCTCCTGGGCAGGATGGGGCTGTCTGTGGAGGGCCTCCTATGCCATGATGAGGCATTAGGTTTTATTCTATGGCCAATGGTTTGTAAGTTTTTTTTGTTTGTTCGTTTATTTTAAGGAACATGCTTCCTTTGCAATGATTCCTTCATCTGAACTCCAAAATTCAAAAGAGATAGATGAGAAGCAGCTCTTTCAAGGTGGAGGGAGGGCTTCAGGGTTCACTCTGTTTCACCCGTGGGGCTCCCTATGCAATGCCATCTAAAAGCCAAGCCAGAGGACAAAGGGGGAGACACCAATGCAACCGTTCTCGTATTTCTGCGGGGTCCGTCCGGCAACACTGCTGGGAATGAAAAGAGACAGGAAACAGGGACACCCCCACGGGGGTTTATATTCACACAAGTGATGATAGGGCCTGAGGAACAGCTCAAATAGGAATGGCCAGAGTCATTTGTAAGGTCCAATTACCAGTTCTTGGATGTGGGAGGAAGAGAGAGTACCTTGAGAGTGATCCTGAAGTTTCCTTCCAGCGGCTGTGAAGCCAGCAGTCATATTGGAGCTTCCAGATCCAGCTGATAAGAATGCTTCTTTTAGATTTTTGAATGAATGGTTTTATCCTAAAAGAGGGATATGCAGTCAAGTTTGAAATGCGCCGATGCGCATGAAGAAAGGAAATGCCATCATTAGAAGCTTTGTCTTCAAGATCTTGTCTTGGTTTTGGATTTGGGAAGATCTTGAATATTAACTAATAGTTGTTTAAACAAGCCCCCTGGGCCCTCTCTTTGTTTCCTCTAGTCTCAACAGTCTGAAATGGGCAACAAAACTGACACTTTCAGGCAAAGTTTGAACTACCTCTTTCTGCTGGAAATGTTTCTTCAGGAGTCCATAAGAGACATAGATAACCATTCTTTGAAAAACTATCTGAGAAACTCAAAATATGGCTGCTTATGTGGAAGGCTTACTTGTTGGCAGTTTGAATTTTACAGCCTCCAAAATAAAGTCCTTTGGTGGAAAACATTGACTTAATTTTCACCAGTGAACTCCTGGAACTCACATTTATGAGGAAGTAAGACCATTTTACTTCCAGAAACAAATGCTGTGATGACCCTTGTCTCGCATTTCTTGTGGAAGTGCACTGTCTCGTTGTTAGACTAAGGGAAAAGGTAGCAGAAAGCGTTGAAAGAAACAGCTTTGTTTCTTGCTCGGAGGAAGTGATTTTTGTAACTCTACAGAGGATGTGCTAGCACTAAGGAATCAACGACTTTCTGTTAGCCCTCTGCTAGTTGGCCAGGAAGCGTGCCAACATTGGAGTATCCTAGCGTTAACAAGAATGCTATTTTGGTCTGTTGTAAAGAACTGTGGAATGCAACTCTTGGACTGGTTCATCACATTCGTCAGCAACCACAAAACAAATGTTATTTCAGAATGAGGACTATGGATGCAGAGATACTAAAAATTAAATCAAATGAAGATTATGGAGACATTTGTACAGTTTAATGAGTATGCTCACTACTCAAGCTTTGCCTTTTTTTTTTTTTTAAGCCAAATGCCTCCACACAGTGTTGGGTATTTGCAAAATTTGATGAGAGCCAGGTGTAGAGGAGGAATTGAAGAATTCCCCCGAGTCTCCTTCCAAACCACGTGGGAGGGCCAAAACAGCCCATTTTGAGTAATTTCAAACACTCTTTCTTAAAATGAAATAAAGACTCTGTCTACCCAGAGAAGTTACCTATAGAATTCAATAACTTCACGATAATTAGGTTCCTTCCTTGAGAGCTTCTCTGGAGAGTATGGTCATTTTCAAAGAAACAATTATAAGTGCTTTTAACAGTAGCAACACGGTCCCCAGGGAGGCAGGGGTTTCACAAAGTGACCAAAGTGGGCATCCGATGCTGGCCCTCTGACCCCGGCTATCCTGTGTCTGTATATGTACACTTCATCTCTGTGTCTTTTTCTGGACTTTCACTAGGAAATTTTTGTCAAGAGTTTCTAGGGTTTTCTCCATTCATGGAATTAAATGCTTCTAAGATTCTCCGATATATAGTACAGGCATTAAATGTTACCTCCATTTCACAGAACTATTAGTTTTAATGAGTTAACAACTGTGCTTTCCTTAAATAAGCAAATAGAAACATTTGATAGGAAAGAGTGTTGGACTCAATTCCTCTGGTGCTGATGTGCCCCCATTTAGTACTACTACTACATTTAGTACTACTACAAGCTACTGCTTGTAATTTCATGATTAGAGATTCATTCCTTAAGTTTTTTTAAATTTAATGTTTTTAATGTTTATTTATTTTTGAGAGAGAAAGACAAAGTGCAAGCTGGGGAGTGGCAGAGAGAGAAGGAGACAAAGAATCTGAAACAAGCTCTAGGTTTTAAGCTGTCAGCCCAGAGCCCGATGCAGGGCTCAAACCCACAAGCTGTGAGATCATGACCTGGGCCAAAGTCAGACACTTAACTGACTGAGCCACCCAGGCACCCCTCATTCCTTAAGTTTTTAAAACATAATTCTTTATTTATTTTGAGAGAGAATGCAAGCGGGGAAGGAGCAGAAAGAGAAAGAGAGAGGGAGAGAATCCCAAGCAGGCTCTGGTGCTGTCAGCACAGAGCCCCATGCAGGCTTGAGCTCACTAACCCACGAGATCATGACCTGAGCCAAAATCAAGGGTCAGTAGCTTAACCAAACAAGCCACCTAGGTGCCCCGAGATTCATTCCTTAAATATTGTCCTCTCTTCTTTAAATTTTAGATCTCTTTGTGAGAATTATGTTAAATCCCTTATGTGAAGTAATTGAATCTTGAAAACAATCAGAAAGTCTGAAAATACCAAGAGTTTGTGAGAAGGGCAAGGACACCAACTCTTATACAATGCAGTTGTCTGTGTAGATTGCTATAACTACTTTCTAAAATACTTTTGGGATTTACTTCTGGCCGAGATGGCACAATAGGGACTGAAATTGCTGGCCTGCCTGAAAAAAAAAAAAAAGAAAAATATTTGATAAGTTCAATAAAAGAATGTTTTTCAAGATGTTGAACATCAGACAGTGGTTAGTGACCCCTACGAGAAGGGAAACAAACAAGGTGAGCCTTATACTTGTCCCTGTGATTGCCTTGAAGGCGTTTATGGGCCACATTCCAGGAAGGGGACCTTGGGAGGAATCCGGTGGACTCTCTGAGTTGAGGAGACAGAGTTGAGAGGCTGGGACACTGAAGGTCACAGGGTGGACTACTGTTGAGCACTACAGAGAGACACAGATATTCACGGAGGGCCCTGCTCCATTCAGCAGGGGATTGACTAGCATGTATGGTGGGGAGGCTACCCAAAACTGGGGAAAGAACCACCTGAAAGGATTAGAAGACACCGTAGGCACACTGGCAAAGGGTCAGAGGTAATGCCTATTTCTACCAGCCAAGCTGAAAAACCTAATAATTCACAGGGCATTGGGTAGAGTACCCAGAAAGGTCTTGCCTCAAGAGTGGGGGAAATTTCTCTCTATACTAAATGTTGTTCTGGTCCTGCCTAAAAAATCTTCAAAGCAAGAAATGAAAGGATCTAACTGTTTTCAGACAACTCAACCGTGTCCCAGAACAAAGTCAAAGAATATTTATAGGAATACAAAAGTATCCAGCACCCACCGAGATAAGCTCACAATGTCTGGCATCCAAGCAAAGTTCCAGTGATGCAGAGAAGCAGGAAAATAAAAGGGAGGGGACATAGATACCACCTCCTGAGGTATGTGAAGACAACTAAAATCAGGTCTCTGTTCACAGGAGCTCATCATCCTGCTCTCCAACCATAGCAGGTTCCCAGTTCTTTTAAAATGTGCCAGGGATTTTAATTTTATTCAGGTATAGGGAGGCAACAGGTCAGAAGATGATCATCATTAAAATGGTATTTTGCTTACCATCAACATTTTTCACAGAGCTAGAACAAACAACTCTAAAATTTGTATGGAACCACAAAAGAACTTGAAAAGCCAAAGCAACCTTGAAAAAGAAAAACGAAGATGGAGGGATCACAATTCCAGACTTCAAGTTATATTACAAAGCTGTAGTAATCAAAACAGTATGGCGTTGGCACAAAAATTGACACCTAGAACAGAATAGAAAACTCAGAAATGAACCCACAATTGATCTTTGACAAAGCAAGAAAGAATAGCCAATGGGAAAAAGAAAGTCTCTTCAACAAATGGTGTTAGGAAAACTGGACAGCAACACGCAAAAGAATGAGACTGAACCACTTCCTTACACCATACACAAAAATAAATTCCAAATGGATTAAAGACCTCAGTGTGGGACCTGAAACCATAAAAATCCTAGAAAAGAACACAGGCAGTAATTTCTTTGACATTGGCTACAGCAACTTCTTTCTAGATATGTCTCCTGAGGCAAGGGAAACAGAAACAAAAATAAACTATTAGGACTATATGAAAATAAATACTTCTGGAAAGTGAAGGAAAACAATCAACAAAACTAAAAGGCAGCCTATTGAATGGGAGAAGATATTTCCAAATGACATATCTGATAAAGGGTTAATTTCCAAATATATAAAGAGCTTATAAAATTCAACACCCCCAAAATAAATAATCCAATTTAAAAATGGGCAGAAGACATGAATAGGCATTTTTCCAAAGAAGACATACAGAGAAGCAACAGAGACATGAAAAGATGTTCAACATCTCTCATCTTCAGGGAAATGCAAATCAAAACTATGAGATATCACCTCACACCTGTCAGAACGGCTAACACAAACAACACAAGAAACGATGGTTGTTAGCAAGGATGTGGAGAAAAAGGAACTCTTGTGCACCATTGGTGGGAATGCAACTGATACAGCCACTCTGGAAAACAGTATGGAGGTTCCCCAAAAAGTGAAAAATAGAACCACCCTATGATCAAACAATTGCACTACTAAGTACTTACCAAAGAATGCAAAAATACTATGAACTCCAATGTTTATAGCAGCAGCATCTACTATAACTAAATATGGTAACAGCCCAAGTGTCCATCAACTGATGAATGGATAAAGAAGATGTGGTATATATTCAATAGGATATTACTTGGCCATAAAAAAAGAATGAAATCTTGCCATATGCAACAAGATGGATGGAACTAGAGAGTATTATGCTAAGTGAAATAAATCAGAGAAAGACAAACATCATATGATTTTACTCATATGTGGAATTTAAGAAACAAACACGCAAAGAAGGGGGGGAAGGAGAGGGAGAGAGGCAAATCAAGAAACAGACTTTTAATTATAGAGAACAAATTGATGGTTACCAGAAGGGAGATGGGCAGGGGGATGGGTGAAATGGGTGATGGGGATTAAGGAGGGCACTTGTGAAGAGCACCAGGTGATGTATGGAAGAGTTGAATCACTGTATCGGACACCTGAAACTAATATTACACTGTATGATAACAAACTGGGATTTAAATAAAAGCTTTAAAACCATATTTGGGAGCTTATAGTTCCTAAGAGGAAGGGCCATGCAGCGAAGCACCGGGGTTGGTCAGGGGTCAGAAAGAACAAGAACAAAGCACGAGCAAAAGCCTTTATTGTGTTTTTCACAGGAAGAAATGGATGAGGTGCAGTTGGCTGCTGAGCAGTCTTATGTTTAAATAGTTCGAATAATTTTGGGGGGTTCTGGGCTGTAGGGGTGGTCCCTAGTTGGTTCCCGGTTCTGGAATGATTAAGGTATAGGAATATGGCCTCCTGGCGTGAAGAGCCAGATGGAAGAGGCAGCTGGGAGTGTGGATTCAGGACTGGTTGGTTTGCACGTCAAGAGCATGCTCCCAAGTAAGTTGTTTACTACACCTAGGAATTAGCTCATCCTGAGGGGGGTGGTCTCTCCCTGGTCCGTAGAGCCCTACATGCCAGTGCATGAAGAATACAGAAAATAAGAAAATAGAGTTAAATGTAGCTAATAGACCAGTGTGAACCTCAGTGTCATCACGTGTGGACTGAGGCCTGTGTGGGCACGTCAGGTGGGTTGGAGGCGCCAGCATCCCAGGGCTCTGTCTCCACAGGAGGGTGAAAGGACCTCCTGAGAAGAAAAACATCTAAAGGTAACAGAGTTGTGGTGTCCCAGTTTGGTTCAAGAATAGTACAGGTATGTAGGAAGGGAGCAATTATTTGAAATAAAGCTTTAACCCGACCTGGCTTCTAGCCTGAGCCCTGGACTGACCAGGAGAGCGGTCTCTGCATGAACTCCCATGGGGTATACCGAAGCCAAGGCATCAGCAGCTCCAATAGCAGCGATGGCAGACACACTGTCGTGTCCTGCCATCTTGGTGCCCTTGGCTTTCACCTGCACTCTGGCCCTGAGTTTGGCACTGACGTTGCAATGATGACAGACAAGGACACTGGGACCCTTGCTAAGCAGAAACCGCTGGAGTGGTGGCCTTAATGGGCATCAAGGGACAGAACGCATGTTTTTTCTTGACAGTGACCAGAGGTGTTGTCACAGCAAGCAGGGGGTGGGGTGGGGGGGGAGGTAGGGAATATGGCCAACACCACATGATGGTTGTGAGAACTAGTTTTCAGAGCTTGAGATACATCCAGGGACACCCTGAATTATTTTCAAGGAGTTTGAGGTAGTCTAGAATTCTCCCAGAGCAGGCTCTGTTCCATGGCTGTTATGATTGTCCTGTCCTGTTTTTCTATCCAAGCTGGAGCTGCCTGGGAAGTCTAAGCACCCTGCTGGTTCTCAGACTAGAGTCTATGGAAGTATTCCTGAGATGTCTGTATTCTGCCCCGGGATTTATCTGGGGTTGGGGGAGGGGTATCATTTGGATGATAATCTTTAAAAAAAAATCAAGGGGCACCTGGATGGCTCAGTCAGTTAGGCGTGTGACTTCGACTCAGGTCATGATCTCGCAGTTTGTGAGTTCGAGCCCCGCATCGGGCTCTGTGCTGATAGCTCAGAGCCTGGAACCTGCTTCAGATTCTGTGTCACCTTCTCTCTCTGCCCCTCCCCTGATCATGCTCTGTCTCTCTCTTAAAAATAAATAAACATTTAAAAAATTTTAAAAATGTCAAATCTCTACTTTATCATCTGGATGGCCACTGTCTGGCTGGGAAGTCCAAGATCAAAGTGTTAGCTAATTCAGTTACTGGGGAGAGCCCGCCTACTGGCTTGCGACACAACTTCTCTCTGTGCCTTCGTTTGGAGAGAGAGCTCTGGCCTTTCCTCTTCTTGTAAGGGCAGTAATCCCAGCACGGAGGCCTCACTTTCATGATCTCATCTAAGCCTAATTCACCTTTAAATACTGTTACACCGGGGGTTAGAGGTTAAAGGTATGAATTTTGGGGGAGGACACAGACATTTAGTTCATAACAACCACATAATAATGAAATACTATTACATTCAGTGCTTGCATTTGGGATTTTGTTTTCTGTCCGTATTTGCATCATACAGAGGACAATGACATGGAATACTGTTTGAACGAAGGTTTTGCAATGGAAAAAGGGGGGTGGGGTGGGGGAATTGCACTAGCACATGCGCATGAGGGTCTAGGCGTGCTGAACCAGAGTGGGGGCAGGAGCCGCCCAGTCACGTAGGTAGTGAGCAGATATATTACCAGAGGCCTCTTTGTTCATACCAGCTTGCAGTTCGTGAGGAGGAAATGCACAATGGAAAATGTTCTGTTTCTGATTGACACCGTAGTTGTATTACATTCCCATGAAATGCAGGTTTCAAAAATGCCACAAATGTAGCCTCTTCTTTGAGCATATAAGGCGGTTTTATGGGGCTATCAAGTGGTAGATCATCAAAATTGGCATTTGAGGATTGCACACTAGCATAATTTTTATTATTATTGTTATTATTAAATTTGGTTCTGCTTATGCTGAACTAGAAAATAAAGCTTTGGAATTTTGCAATTTTTAAAAATAGTTTACTTACCCGAATAAGTACTCTCTCTACATAAACTTGCCACTGACAAAATGTAGAACTGGAACTAAGCCGGCTCAGTTTCTCCTCTCAACCATGTTGGTCAGTCAGTTTCACCAAACCAACACGGTCAGTTACATTAACTTTCTATTGTTAAGTAAAGTGTGCATTTGCAATTTTGTTTGCATTAACTTTGAAATTTATTTTGGTTTTATGGTTGGCTAAGAACCATAAGGATAAGGACTTTTAACCGAGTTTTATGTTTTTCTAGATTTAAGTAATATTATAATACAAATAACACTGAGAATCCATAAAAATTTTGTTTCTTTATAAACGCGTTTCTCAGGTTTCAGAAATATTTGATTATCAGAATGAAGCTTCACATCTTCTACTATGTATCAAGCTGGTTCCGCTGCTATTGTTCAGAGTGAAAATTGTTTCAATACAGCTTAGATTTATTCTCAGACTTCTTTAAACTGTGACTAAATGTCCTTTAATATCCAACTCGGGAAGACCAAGCCTCTTTTTCTCTCAAATGGGTTATCCTTTCTCTTCCTGGGTGCCTCTCCTGCTGTAGGTTCTAGAACTCCAACAGGCATGCTGACATATCCATACATGGCCCCCAGCCCTCCCCACACAGCCACATGTTTTTCCAGAGCACTGGCAGCCAAATCTGCCTCCTATTGTGAGCACTGGTCTGCTTTTCAAATGCCCAAAGCGCAGTTAAGACCAGGCCCTGGAGTTTAACTGAAAGCCCAGGGATGGTGCAAGAATAACAGAGAATAGCATAGTTAGTACCACAAATAAATACAGTGAGGGCTCACAGGCCCATCCCCAATCTCTCGCCTCCCACTTCCCCACCCTCAACTCTTTGTCTTGTCCCCAGTAGCTCAGATGCTCACCAAGCTTCTCCAGCCTCACCCCTGGTCTCTTGCTCCCTTCTGAGCACAGAATGACTGGCCATAAAACATCCATCTCCTTCAGGGGAAACTCCTCCCGCAACCCAGAGAGTGAGCTCTGGCTTCCAAATTCTGGGTTATCTAGTCTTTAACAGCACTGAGTGGGCTTTTCCAACCGTGCAGTTCCTGTCTGTGTTAAGAAACCAAAAAATGTCTTTAATTCTGTAAGGATACAGTCATCCTAAAAATCCATTGCATTTATATTACAAAACAGAACTTAATAGGGTGGGCTGTAGCATCTGAATCCGGGTTTGTGCTAACTTCACTTTTCTCCAAGCAAACATTAGCCCATGTTTTATATCTGCATAACCAAAGAGCACTTTCTGGTTATTTCCCTCCAAATAGAGAAAGTTTGCTCTAAAGGGAGATTGGTATCATATCTAAGATTGCTAAAATAATGATAATAATAATAATAATAATAATAAATCTTAGCTCTATTGGGTATTACGTACAATAAAGAAAGGTTTTAGAGATTTATGCAAGGGGCACCTGGGTGGCTCAGTCGGTTAGGCGTCCGACTTCGGCTCAGGTCATGATCTCACGGTTTGTGGGTTTGAGCCCCGTGTTGGGCTCTGTGCTGACAGCTCAGAGCCTGGAGCCTGCTTCAGATTCTGTGTTTCCCTCTTTCTCTGTGCCTCCCCCATTCATGCTCTGTTTCTCTCTGTCTCAATAATAAATAAACATAAAAAAAATTAGAAAAAAAGACTTATGCAAAAATGGAGTTGGATATTCAAAATCAGTTTGTATTCTGTGAAAGGCAGTAAAATGTAGCAGTGGAACTGTGAACTCTTGAGTCACAGTTGAGCTGTGATTTGGGGTCCTGGCTGCCCTACTGACCAGCTGGGCCAATGACCTGAGCTCTGTGTGTCCCTCTCCTCATCTGTAAAATGAGGATGACAGTATCTCCCATACAGACTTGTTATGAGTTATGAAGATTTAAATGTACAAGATCTTAAAATATTGCACAGCATGTAATAAATACTCAGCAAATATGAACTATGATGATGATAGGGATGGTTGTGGTGATGGTGGTGGTGGTGGTGGTGATGATGGTGGTGGTGGTGATGGTGGTGGTGGTGGTGGTGATGGTGGTGGTGGTGGCAGCGGTGGTGATGGTGGTGATGGTGATGGTGATGATACAGTGTTGGTGATAATGATGATGGTTGTGGTGACAATGGTGATGATGATAGTGATGATGATAATGATGATGGTTGTGGTGATGATGGTGATGATGATAGTGATGGTAATGATGATGGTGGTTGTGGTGATGATGATAGTGATTATGGTGATGATGGTGGTTGTGGTGATGACAGTAATGAGGATGATGGTGGTGATGGTGGTGACATTTGAGTACTCTGCAAGAGTTAAAAATCAGAAGGGGGGGGGTCTCAATTGGTGCTCCTCACCATCATCATTGATAATGAACACTGAAAAGTGGACACTGTCTCCTCCATCCCTTCACTCCCCTCCATGCCAAATGTGTCCATGCCACATAGAGCACTACAGGGGACTCTGGAAAAGCTCTTGTTGAGCCAGTGACTCTTCCTGACCCTCACCCTTCTCTGTAGTTACAGTCCTGGGTCACCAGGAGCCCAGGTGGGCATGATTCTTTGTGCAGGATTAGCAGGGCAGACCACTATCAGGCTTGAGGTGAGAGAGGAGAGTTTGAGGCAGGCCACGGGGCTGGGAGCTCCAGCGGGGCAGTACGTGAAAGGCTGTGGGGCAAGGGTGCCCAGGGGAAGGATCTTCAGCTCTAAGGGTGGGTAACTAAAGAACTTCCCTCTCAATTCCCAGAAACAAAGGCCTCCTGCTATGGCAGCCCACTCTCTCTGACATGTGGACCTGGCCTTGGCTGCAGATCCAGGGGGTTGCAAGCCGCTAAACTTCTTATCCATCTCTCTGGAAACTCCAGGTGGGAGGCGGCGATGAGATTTCTGTATCTTGATCTCAGCCCTTCTGCTTCTCCTTCCCATGCTACCCAGCACCACTGACGATCTTCCCTGCTGTCGGTCTCAGCATCAGGAAGTAGACTCCCAAGTGAGAGTTTCTCTTTGTGCACCCTCCCACCTTACGTCACAGCCCTGTGGACATAAAAGATAGTCGTGATGGGTTCGTGAACAGGTTACTCATACAGCCAACAATATTTCATGAAGTTAGAGGCAATGGGCATTATAAGGGCCCCCAGAAAAGCAACCTTAAATAATTCTGAAGTATGTCACTGTATGAATTTATAATTATGAAAAAAAATATGGTCAAAAATGCTTTGGAGTCTCGAAGTAAAAAACCAAACCAAACAAACAGACAAACAAACAAAAATGCTATCTGAGAAACTCTTGCAAATGTACCCTTCATGTTAAAGAAAGATGAATTAAATATAAATGGTAGTTTTATGACAGAGCAAATGGACATATTTTGAGTCTGATGGCCCAAGTTTATTATTATTATTGAATCAAATTTTGTATGCAGGCTGGCTTGTTTTTTAAATAAATTATTTAGTGTAAACAGAGTATTTAGTGTAAACCTATTAGGCAGATTATAGTTACCTTATTTACTATTTGTTTATTTACTCTCAAACCACTTTTAGGTCATTGTCAGATGAGAGTTGACATGATTAACTTCTCAACCCTGATCTCCGTGAAACATCAAGAAATAGAAAAAGTCACTTCCTTATAGCCCTCTGCAGAGGCCCAGAAGTTTCTACGGTGCTCACAGGTCACCTCTCTCCTCCCCAGAGGTGCTCACGGGATAGAGGCATCGTCCTTCCCTGGCCAATCTCGATTCATCTCACTGAAAACCTCACTCAGATACTTTATTATGTATTGGAAAGGTGGGATTGGCCTCACCATTGGCTATCTTCTTCCTCTCTCTGCCCCTCCTTCTGGATGGTCGCAGCCCTCACTGGATTAAGCTTTGTGTAATTCTGAAGCTATATTCTGGGGCACCTGTGTGGCTCAGTCAGGTGAAGCATCTGACTCTTGATTTTAGCTCAGGTTGTGATCTCACCTTGCATGAGTTCGAGCCACAGATTCTGCTTCGGATTCTCTTTCTCTCTCCCTCTTTCTCTGACCCTTCCCTGGCTCATGCTTTCTCTGTATCAAAAAATAAATACATTTTAAAAAATTATACAAAAATTCTGAAGCTGTATTCATGACAGAAATATTGAGATCCTGCAGAAATAATCCAAGAAGGAGTGCCTGGGTGGCTTAGTAGGTTAAGCATCCGACTTGGGCTCAGGTCATGATCTCTCAGTTTGTGAGTTCGAGCCTCGTGGTGGGGGCTCTGTGCTGACAGCTTGGAGCCTGGAGCCTGTCTTCGGATTCTGTGTCTCCCTCTCTCTCTGACCTCCTCCCCCCACTCACACTCTGTCTGTCTCTCTCAAAAATGAATAAACATTAAAAAAATTTTTTTTGAAGAAAGAAAGAATCCAAGAAAAACTAGAAGCTGCTATAGATATTTTTTTTTTGTTCTCTACTTTCTGGAACTAGGGGCTGATTGTTTTGAGATGCGTAATGTAGCTGGAGCCAGCTGATGAAGGACCTAGTTCTTATTTTAGGAAGCTGCCTTCAAGCTCAATTAGAAATCATGAGACCCAGTTTGAAATTCCCATTTTTGCATAATATAATATTAAAAAACCATCTGTTTTTTAAAACTAACTCAGGCAAAGTTATTAAATCTACTTGACTTGGGGTTTTCTTACCGCCCCCCATTTCAAACCAAAGGTGTTTGAATTCCCATAGAAAAAAACTAAAACAATTATAACTACGTTCATCCAACTAGTATTTTCCATGTGACAAAATGTCTTCATGTACTTTTCCGTTTTTGGTCCCATGCCCGTTCCTTGAGGTCACTCCCATCCTCATCTGATACTCGAGGAAACTGACCTTCAAAGGTGAGGTTCATTGGCCAACATCATGTGGCTTTTAAGTAGTGGATCCAAGCTGGAGCTCATCTTCCGACCGTGAAGAATTGCTCTTAATTTGTGAAGCTGTATTTGCAGGAATGACAGACTGATCTCACGTACAAAGTTAATCAAGTCTCAGAAACCTAAACAAAGAGGTGGGAACCCACTTTGTGAAATGGTGAGAAATGGGCTAAGACCTCCAAAAGCAAGTAATTGTTCACTAACTCGGATCTGCAATGCTCCTTTTGCTGACAGTGCTTCTTCTCCCGCTCCTGCAAGCATGCACTGGAGCATGCACGGGAATACAGCTGACTCAGCCTCACTCCACGACTTGCCTTTTCTTATCTCTACATGACAATCTCAGGGAACAAAAGGTGCTTTAGGTCAAGGGCAAACAACAATGACAACTTACATCCTGGCTCTGCTAATATTTGCAGTGTGATTTGGGGCAATTCAATTCGCTTTGCCAATCTGCAGTTTCCTCATCTGTAAAATGGGTATAAAAATTCCCAGTCAGTTGAATTCTAGTGACTACTAACTGAGATTTTAATGCCAACTAATGCCAATAAACACAGAGGCTCTATCAGCACAAATGCCTCTGCCTGCATTTCACGCAACAGGCTCTTGAATTTCTCTGTTTTGCCTCAGATTCAACACTAAAGCCAGGATGATTTGAGCTACAAAAGCTGAATAGGTAGTTGTTACCTCTTGGAATGTCGAGGCTCGTTATATTTCAACTACCTGACGTGAGGGGACATGCAGCCTCACTCCCCTGACAGGCTGCCTCACCAGCGGTGCCCACCCACACTTGCCATCTCCTCCTTTTCCAGGGCACACAGGGCTGGCTATGAACAGGCTTCCATATGTGGTTATTGAATAAATGAACAGGGTTGGCCTCATGTCCCACAGCTATCTCAAGAAGGCTCTGTAACATGGCATGGTTTTCCTTAATTATCTGGCTACGCACAGCAGGGCAACCATGAACAAGATGGGTGTCATATTCTAATAATCGAGCTAAGAGCATCCCACTTCCCACACATTCTCAGTTGCAGCTTCAGAGACTATTTCATGTGGCAGCACAAGGACAATGTCACCCTGAGGCTTGCGGAACTGCTGAAGAAGGACGTTGAGTCTGGAAGGTGGTCTTCTTTAAACTCTAGGAATTGTGGGAAAGAATGGCTCTACTAAGAGACCAGAATGGCCACAGCTAATACTTCCGGAGCTTCCTTACTACCTACCCCAGTTTTTCAAGGATGTTACAAGGCCTCAAACTGTCAAAGCCGTGTCAGTTTTCACTCAATAACCCATTGGTTCTTGCAACACATAATTACTGAGAACCTTTTACATACCAGGCACTCTGCTGCGTGTTGCATAAACAGCGCCCAACACTTAAAGAAAGGCACTTTAAGGTGGTTGGATCCAACCATTGTCTATATTTGAATACCTTTATTAATATGATTTTAGGTCTCCAAGAATTAATGGAGGACCATTATGAACCTTGAATGAAGACCCATGTCTTCTGCTGAAGACAACGCACTCTTCCTTGCTGCTCTGAAATGAGAAGGTCCTTCTTGTATTGAACCCACATATGTCTCTGGTCCTGGTTCCACCCCTCTGGGGCCAGAGAGAATAAGTTTAATCCCTCTCCATATGCAATCTTTTCAAAACTGTGAAGTCAGCTCTTGCATCTCCTGAGGCTTTGAGAAACGTTTTCCAAATCCTTGTGCAGCGTGGCACGTGACGTGGTCCCTTTCTATCCTTGTCACAATCTCCTCATCCCCGAGGATGGTGGACAAAGAGAAAGAAATGGGTGCCTGCTCTGAGAACCAGGGAGGAAGACGATATCCTGAAATTTCTGTCAACCACATGAAGGGGAATGGACACATGTAGAGTCTGAAGATATCCAACACGTATCCAGAGCAAAACATGGAGCAAATGAGTTAGCCGGATATTAACTGCAAGGGGATGGAATAAAAATAGGACTATTTAGACAGATCTTCAGGAAAATTTCCCAACCATGAGCCCGGATGGTGCCAAACCCCTAGCATTTGGAAAATAGCTTGAGATGTTTGGCGAATCCCAAACTTGAGCATTTGGGGCTGGTTTGTCCTGTCTTAATTGTCCCTGTTTCCACTTGAGTAATTTGACAAGACACTCATTGCTGAATTTTTTCCAGAGAAAGAGTGGTTTCTGATTCAACACAATGAGAGCCTCTCCCTTCCCTTTTTTTTTTTTTTTTTTTTTGGGTCTCTTCCTTCTCTTTCTCTTCATTGTTGGCCAAGGTTCTTCCCCAGAGACCATGATTCCCCACACTGACTCTTTTCAGTAGCAATATGATGGGCATATTGAGAAGGCTGATTTATATTCCGTTGGAAGCTTCTCCTTTAGAGGGAAAAACTGACCATCCCTCCTCTTCAGTAACTGGCACGTGTGCTGCAAATGTATTAAACGCTTCCAGATTTGATTCCAGCAGAACACAGTCTATCTTTGTACAAGGCTAATGGGCTACAGCTTCTAGACAGGCCTGTGCTTTCTGCCAGGGAATTCTCTTCTCGGTTCAGGTGGAGGGAGCCTAGAATGCACAGAGAATAAAGGCTTCAGCATCCTGGAGACACGTGCTGGAGACGGCTGGCTCACACACCTGGGTCACCAAGACCCAGGCCCTGGGGACCCTGATGAGGAGACTGTCCATAGCTAAATCTGGCATTGCTTCCCTTCCAAGAATCACAAGGCCATGTATAAGATAAAAGAGCCAGCATTCAATGTGGTTAATGTCCATCTTCTCAGGACATTTGGTGAGCACACTTGGTGGCAGAATACCACGCCTGATGGCAACACTTCTGTGTGACACAGTCACTTGACAGGAGAACAGTTCTGGGATGGAGGAATGCTCGTGAGAGGAGGCAGGGAGGTCCATGACAGAAGGTTGGTCTTTTTTTCATAAATGAAAGATTCTTTATCATCAGAAATAGGACAGCCCCAGGTTTGCCAGCACTCGTGATGCATTTTGCTCACTCACAAAGAATGGAGATCCAGGTAAATTAAAAAATATATTGTCCTTCTGCCTATTCAGATTCACGGGCTAACTCAGGCAGAGGATGGCCTATCAGACACAGTTGGTTGTCTACCCAATATCCATTCTCCTTGGCACCCTAGTCAGAGAACCCTGATTTTGTTAGAGACTTAACTCACTCCATTATAAAGCTACATTTCCCAGCAATCCCTTGCAACAAGGGCTAGCCTTGGGACAGAATTTTGGCCAAGGAGATATAAGCAGAAGTCTGTGGGGATTTCAAAGAATGTTTTCTTTTTTCGGAGAAGAGTCACCTACTTTCTTCCATGTTGCCTCCTTTTTCATCTTCCTGTTTTAAGCATGGGTATGGGCGGGAAGTATTGCAGCCATCTTGGGACCATGAGAATGCAAGCCACACACTAGACAGCAAAGCAGGAGGATGGAAGGAGCCTGAGATGTGATGACATTATGGATCTGCAGCACAAGACTGGACTGCATCCTTCTGTAACTCTCCCTCCCACCCAACACGCACACACGCACTTCCTTATCTCAGGAAACGGAAACACTGTTCTCCCAAAAGCTTTAGGACTCATCCTTGACTCTTTCTGTTCCCTTACAGCCCCTTCCACTCATCCATGTCCATCTTATTATCACACCTATTGATCCTACCAGCACGTACTTTTCATCCTCCTGCCACCTCTATAGTGAACTCAGTACCACCTGGAATATTACAAGAGTCTCTACTGGGTCTCTCCCCAAGTGCTCTGCTTCTTGTAATCCATCCCCATGAAGCAGAAGTGCTTTCTAAAAAGAGATCAGGTCACATCATTCATTACACTCCCACTTAACACTCTTCATGGCTCTCTGCTCCCTTGAGCATGAAATCAGAACTACGCACAATAACTCCTGAGGCCCCGCATGGCCAGATACCCAGCTCTCCAACTCACGTCTCACTCTTCTTTCCTCCTCTCTCAGTTGCTCAAAACCACCCATTCCCTATCCCAGATGCTCTTGCCTTCAGCTCAGCGCCATCTCTTCCTTCAGGTCTTGGCTTATGCGTCAGGCAGATTTTCCTGTCCACCACATCTAGAGAAAATTCCCCTACTGTTTTTTTCCATCCCAGGTTAGCACTTCCACGGTTTATAATGATTGAACTGGTTGACGTACTTGGATTTATTTGTTTTGACACTGTCAGTTTCACAAGGATAGACCCACATGTCTTTCTTGCTACGCTTTACCCTCCTAGGCTAGTCTACTGCCTGGAACATAGTTAGGGCTCAGCAAGTATTTGTGGAAGAAATGAATAAATGAGTTCATTTTATATGCTTTTTTAGAATTTGTGGTACTGAACACTGTATTTTAAGAGAGAAAACCTAACACAGTGATACAGTTCATGGACTCCAGAGCCATTAAGTACTCAGCAATGACATGATTTGGGAAAAGAACTTAATCTTGGTTATTTCATCTGTAAAATGGGGATAAAAATATACCTATCTCATAGGGTTGCTACAAGGATTGAGTTAATTCATACAAAGTCCATAGGACCTCCTCTTCTTCTTTTTCTTCTTCCAGTGAGAGATTGTGTTTCTTTTATATGTTTGCTTCTCCAGTGCCAGCACAAAGTATGGTACAGAGTGGATTTACTACAACATTTATTGGAAGAATGAATGAAGCACAAATGAACAAATTAACAAATAAGAGATCAATTCCAGACCTAGGTTGATATTCTCTAAAAACTGTCTTATTTTGATAGAGAGAGACAGAGGCTCTAACCCACGAACTGCAAGATTATGACCTGAGCAGAAAGAGAGAGTTGGATGCTTAACTGAGTGAGTCACCCAGGCACCCCCCAGACCTAAGTTGATATTTAATTGATTTACAATGACAGAGCCCTCCAGCAATATCCAGGTAATTTCTTCCCTATCAACGAAAGGTGCACTGCAACTAAGTGAACTGCAAGGTCACCCGAAGGACCTCAGGGACTCTTGGCTGGCCCTACAGAGAGAATTGTGCACCCCTGGTCAGCAATTCCCCGTTTCTGCTCAGCACCAGTAGGGTCATCTGAAGCTTCCACACCCTTTTAAGGAAAGAAGCAGGTGGAGTTGTCTTATTCATGTTAAAAACAAAATGACTAAACATGGCATAAAGCAATACAAATGCTCCTAAAATGAAATCAGTGACATGTATACAGCCATCTGCAATCCATCTGAGAATCCATAACCCTGGAAGAATTTAGTTTCAGAAAGGAAAAGAAACAAAAAGATACAGCAGGCAGCACAAGGAAATAGCCTTCAGAAATGTTACAGTTTACAGAGGTCAGAAAACCCAACAGGGACAGAACACAGCTATAAGGATTATTCTCGGAGCTGGGAAATATACATCTCCTGGTAATTACTTATTTGTCTAAAGGACAACTCCGTGGATTCCTTGAAGGTAGGGACAGTGCCTTAGTCTTCCCTACCTGTGTTTTTAAACTACGCACACAGATTCCTCAGAGGACCTTGACACTCATAGTAGGTGCTCAAGAAGTATCTGTTGAGAAAACGGATGAGGGATTAATTCATCAGTACAACACGGAGCAGGGACCTTGCTCCTCCTGACATTTAAAGATAAAGAAGTTTTGGGAATTGTAAGGGCTCCTGGGTAGCTCAGTCAGTTGAACTCTTGATCTTGGTTCAAGTCACCATTTCACAGTTCGTGGGTTTGAGCCTCACGTTGGGCTCCACACTGTCCAGAGCCTGCTTGGGATTCTCTCTCTTCCTCTTTCTCTCTTCCTTCCCCTGCTTGTACTCTCTTCTTTCCCTTAAGATGGATGAATACACTTAAAGAAAAAATAAATTTTGAGAATCAAAAAAAGAAATTTTGGGAACCGTAACTGGTAAATGGATATAAAAAGGATAACTTGTAGATTTGAGAGGCATTGCTCTCAGCCAATTGCATATCTTCTTTGGAGAAATACTATTCAAACCCTTTGCCTGTTTTTATATTGGGTTATTTTGTCTTTGCGTTATTGAGCTGTAAGAGTTCTTTATATATTCTAGATACAAGTCCTTTGTCAGCTACCTGGGACATTTACACTTGCAAGTATTTTCTCCCACTCTGTGGGTTGCCTTTTTCATTTTTTTAATGGTGTCCTTTAAAGCACAAAGTGTTTATTTTAGTGAAGTCCAGTTTATTTTTTTTCTTTGTCACTTGTGCCTTTGGTGTCATAACTAACCAACCCTTCTCTAATTCAAAATCACAAAGTACTCCTTTGCTTTCTTCTAAGAAGTTTATAGTTTCAGCTCTTACATTTAAATCTATGATCCATTTCGAATTAAACTTTGTATATCGTATGAGGAAGGGATCCAACTTCCAACTTGATACTTTCACGGTAGACGTCCAGTTGTCCCAGCACCGTTTGTTGAAGAGATTATCTTTTCCCTATTGAATTGTCTTGGCACCCTTCTTGTGATGGTTAAATTTTATGTGTCAGTTTGGCTTAGTCATGGTGTCCGATCATTCCTTCAAACACTCGTCTAGACATTGCTGTGAAAGTATTTTGTAGATGTGATTAACATATATAGTCAGTTGATTTTAAGTTGACAAGATATTACCTTTGATAATGTGGGTGAGACTCATCCAATTAGTAGAAGACCCTAAAAGCAAAAATGGAGCTTTCCCAGAGAAGAAAGAATTCCCCCTCAAGACTATAACATGGAAATCTTGCCTGTGTTTTCAGCCTTCTGGACAGCCCTACAGATTTCAGACTTGCCAGTTCCCACACTGCATGAGCCAATTTCTCGAAAATGAATCCCTCTCTCATTTTTTAAAAGAGTTTTGGTAACTGGGATGCCTGGGTGGCTCAGTTGGTTAAGTGGCCGACTTCGGCTCAGGTCATGATCTCATGGTCTGTGAGTTCGAGCCCCGCCTTAGGCTCTGTACTGGCAGCTCAGAGCCTGGAGCCTAGTTCAGATTCTGTCTGTCTCTCTCTGCCCCTCCCCTGCTTGCTCTCCCCCCCTCCCTCAAAAATAATAAACATTTAAAAAAATTTTAAAGGGTTTTGATAAGTAATTGGTTTGGTAACTAAGTGAGGGAGGGGCAGAGAGAGAGAGAGAGAGGGACAGAGGATCCCAAGTGGGCTCTGCACTGACAGCAGAGAGACTGATGTGAGGTTCAAACTCAGGAACCATGAGATCATGACCTTAGCTGAAGTCAGGTGCTTAACCGACTGAGCCACCCAGGTGCCCCTCCAAAATAAATCTCTTAATTCACATGTACATATATCCTGTTGGTTCTGTTTTGCTGAAAAAACCTGACCAATACATTTGTCAAAATCCAACTGACCATAAATGTAAGGATTTATTTCTGGGATCTCTTTTTATTCCCTTGATCTCTGTCCACCCTTAAGACAGCACTGCACTGTCTTGGCTGATGTAGCTATAGAGTTAATTTTGAAAGTAAGTTAATTTTGAAAGTAAGAAGTGTGATTTCACCAATTTTATTCTTCTTTAGTCAAGACTGTTTTGTTTATTCTGGGTTGTCTGCATTTCTGTAGGCATATTAGGATCCGTTTATTAATTTCTGCAAAAAAAGGAAAAAAGGCAGCTGAGATTTTGATAGGATTGAATCTATAGACCTCCTTTGGAATTATTCATTTTAATGATACTGAGCCTCCCAATGCATGGACATGGAATGTCTTTCCATTCATTTAGGTCTGCGTTCATTTCTTCCAACAATGTTTTGTAGTTTTCAGCGAATGAGTCCTGCCCCACTTTGATTAAATGTATGCCCAAGTATTTCATTCTTTGGGCTACTTTAAATGGAATTGTTTGTTTAATTTAATTTATGAAGTATTCATTGCTAGCATAGAGAAATACAGTTGACTTTTGTTATTGATTTGGTGTCCTAAAGTTTTGCTAAACTCATTTATTACTTCTGCTAGATTATTTTATGTGTAAGGGTGTCCATATACAAGCCCATGCCGTCTGTGAATAGAGATAATTTTGCTTCCTCTTTTACCATTTGGATTTTATTTATTTATTTATTTATTGCATTATTGCCCGGGCTAGAACTTCCAATACAAGATTGAATAGAAGTGGCAAGAGCAGATATCGTGTCTTAGGGAGAAAGCTTTGTGGTCTTTCACAGCGTTACTGTGACATTAGCTGTGGGTTGGTTTGTTTGGAGGAATTTCCATTCAATTCCTAATTTTTTTTTTATCATGAAGGGATACTAGATGTTGTTAAATGCTTTTTCTGAATCTGTTGAGACAATCATGTGGTTTTGTCTTTTATTGTATTGATATAACATGTGACATAAATTATTTCTGGGATAAAAATCCTTTTTCTATATTACTGCACACACACAATCTAAAAACCACTATATTAAAAGCATTCGACGAGAAAACAAAATAAAATACATAAAACGACCAACCAAGCCAAAAAGAAAGCTATGATAAAATCCCTCCAGACAACTTTGTAAGTTGAAGATGCTTTTGTAACTTTAAGAAACTATTATCTCTGCAACATGGTCCAGTATAATACATTGGAGTTGACCAAAACCTAGAGTAGTTCATTCATAGGAATCAAACCTCATTAGAAAAGCAGAATTCAATACGGTCTATAGGACATTTCTGGATTCCTGCCACATTTCAGAGATATCACATACTTCTCTTCCTCCTTATCTGCATTTCCATTTGCTGCTTCCAGAGCCCTGTGGAGTGGGGGTGGGAGGTGAGGTTGCAGGGTTGGTAGGCAAGGCAGACACGTGGGATTACCCTCACAGATGTGGCATGTTAGGGAAGACACCAGGCTAGCAAGTAGAGATAGGAATGACCCAGGCATTATGTGTGTCTGGCGAACTGAGCCGTAGAGCATGGTCTTGAAGCCTGCAGGATCAGAGATCCCTTTAATCGCTCTGCTCCTCGGCCTTGAGCCACGCGACTTCAGCACAGGGCAAGATGATCGTTTTCACTTTGGATTAATAGTTGCTGATTCGTTGTCACGTTGTCTCAGACAGCCATTTGCATTCTTGGAGCTATTGTGTAAGAGGTCCCTTTTATTTACGGTGGAATAGCTAAATGTACAGAGAAACAGGGGGCTATTGTGAAATCTTGGTCAAGGGCAAAGGACACCAGGGCACATGTAAAATTCTTGTGATCTGTGCCCTCCAAATGTGTGTCAGAGGAAACAGCTTCACTTGCCTTTCCTCATTATCCCCTTAATGTTGTTGTAGGTCCACCGCCAGGAAGAAAGTCTTTCTTACCTCTGACCAGCCTTTCCTCTTGTTCTATCATCATTGGAGATGGAGAACAGCTGCTCTGTTTTATGGACTCACAGTTAATTTAATTTATATCTGCTGTAAACATGATTTCTTAAACCTTAGTAGAACATTTCAGTTTGGCATGTAGAAAGAGCCCTCTGCTTTGCCCCAGTCATTCCCAATAGATGTGTTTTATTGTATTAATTTATGCTTTTGTCTCTTGTTGTTGCTTGTTGTTTTTTTTCCCCCAACAGTGTGATTTTATTTTTATGACCATATTCTTCCTAGAATTTTCTGGGCCTGTGACATTCCAACATCTTACCAATGATTCATCCCACTGATGGGTAGATGATCTCACCAAGACAATGAACGAGAGTTTAAAGAATGCTACATGGTCTCAAGGTGAGCAAAGACCCAGGTATTGTTAGTGTAGCACTTCAAAGATGGAGTGGTGGGAGCTCGTGGCCAAAGCGTGTGTAGCCCACTTCATTTGCAGGGCTAGTATCACTGCTGATATTTTACACATGTGAGAAATATCTGAGGGAAAACTTGGAATGAAATGAAGCGAACTTTCCCTCTGGGCATCTTCCTCCCTCAGCCAAAGGATGGAGAAGTCTTTTGCAAGGACTGCCTGGTAACTTCTGCCCAACTGTTGGCTGACCTGTAGCCCAGATGCAAGCATGAGGAGTTTAGAAATAGGCATATGATTGTTCCAGAGAAAGTTGCATAAAATTTAAGCCAGGGGGCTTGAGTTTCTCCAGCCCTGTAGACTTACTGCTTCACATGTGGAAAAGCAAATGCAACAGCAAATTCAGTGTCTGACTGAAGTAGTGGCAGTTCCCCACCAAAGCTGCTTGAAGTTCTCGTCAAAGTCAGTCAATAAATAGAGGCCGCTATTTTTGAGACTAGGCCTAATGCATCATTTGGCTCAGTTCTGAAGAAAATAGGTGGTCTCTGGGACCAGCTTAGAAACAAATGGACTGGGTTGCATTTGATCAGTTGGAAATGAGAGACAAGAGACCACCCCTATGTGTAGGAGGCACCCTGTGAATATCTATTAACTGTATTCATCGAATCTTTATTGAGCACCATCTAAATGCTAAGCTCTCTATATTCAGCACTGTGGACACAGTGCTGAATTTGGGGAAAGACATCATCCCAGAACATCCCGAGCAGAAAAGAACTGGGCAAGTTTGTTAATAAGTAGGCCCTCCACATTTCGGGTGTCCTTGAGCAAGTTGTTTGCTTTCTCTGAGCCTCGTTTTTCTGATGGCCGTAAAACCCAGATGTCAAAAAACCCTGTGGTCCCTTTCTCTCTCTCTTAAGACAGAGGAAAAATTGGCTCGATGCATCCGCCTACCTCTACCACCCCAACCACCACAGTCCTGTGGCTAAAAAAAAAGTCCAAACCTTCCTGCTCAAAGATTTTCCCTTTCCTGAAGGGATCTGTGCTCCTGCCCCTTCTGTGTCCCAGCCCCTGTTCCAGTGTGTGCGGTTTTGACTTTGGAGGCATCGAGCAAGAAGACCTTTCTGTAAGAACGGTAGAAACCAGCACCCCATCCCGGTCCCAGTGATTGTGCGCAGAGCGGATGGATGGAAGGTTGGGGGATGGGAGAGATCCAAGAGGAGCATAGCCACCATGTACAGGAATGGCATTCTGACACCTCCTTTCCTGTTGTTCCCCCTTTTCCTTCCAGCAGCAAAACAACATTTTCTCCTTTCCAACCTCTGCCCCCATCCCCTCTTCTGACATCCCAAGACCCCAACCACCCCAAGAACATCTTTCCAAGTGTTTCCCTGAACAAACACAGTGGCATCTCTGAGTATGAATCTGGAGCCAGTTTTAGGGGGAAAAGAAAATCCCCTTCACATCCTTATGTTTAAATTGCAGGTTATCATATTAACTTTGTGGGGTTATTGGAAGGATTACCTGGGATCATACATGCACCGGCTTTGGCAGCATTGCAGGGATAAAGTAAATGCAGATAAGCAGAGGCAGTGATTAGTGGGGGTGGTGGTTGTTATCAGCTCAGGCAACCCCGGGGATTAAGTTGGAGAAGTCAGGGAGATGAAGGCCCCGGAAAGCTCTCGCCACAAAGAAAATCACAGTCAAAGGAGGAAAAGAGAATATTGAGCTGCACCAGGAGGCAAAAAATAACCAAAAACCTCTAGAGATTTGGAGGTACAGAAAAACAGAGCAAAATGGATGGAGAAGAAAGAATATGGAGGGGGACAAGGTTGTGCATACAGTTTTGTTTTTTATTTTTTATTTTTTATTTTTTTATAGTTTATTGTCAAGTTGGCTTCCATATAACACCCAGTGCTCTTCCCCACAAGTGCCCTCCTCCTTGTGCATACAGTTTTAGGTAAACCTTGTGAGAATTCAGAGCTTGGTCCCAAGTCTGGTAGGTGAACGAGCCTCTTCCACACTGTGTAACACAAATGTACTGAATGCAGCTAAAAGAGTACAAAGTGAGTTTTGGTTAAAGATCATGGTGTACAGATGTTAATTCTCTCCCTCCCTTCCTCGACAATCTCAACAAAAACAGAAAATGGAGGTACATTTCAGTCGCCAGTAAAATAAGGATATGACTACATTCTTGAACCACAAACAATGTAGCAAATCTGCCAAACACTGTGAAATCTGGACCAAAATGAGGAAGAACACTGGGAACTAATAACATATCCTCAGACCTTGGGCAAGATGGACATTTCCCCCAAAGCAAGGGAGGTTACCCTGAAATGCCAGGCAAGGATATTTTTTTAAGGGGGGTGTGGGAGACAAGGGCAGAGGGAGAGAGATAGAGAGTCCTAAGCAGGCTCCGCACTCAGTGAGAACCCTGGGATCATGACCTGAGCCAAAATCAAGAGTCAGATGCTCAACCGACTGAGCCACCCATGAGTCTCACAAGGATTCTTCAAGTGATGTAAGATCTAGGGGCACAAAAGGCCACTGCAGGAGAAGACTCTCCCTATAGAGACTGAATTTGACACCATGGCACAGGGCAGATGAAAATGAAGGAGAAAACAGGGGGACACACAATTTTTATCTACAACTTACTCTCTTCACCATGGAGATGACCAGAAGAGAGGTGAGATGTAGAAATTGGAGGAAAATGGCATTTTTCAAATTACCAATCTCTTAAATGATGAAAATGAATGAGGATGTATTTTGACAGGTCTAGAAAAATAATAGAATAGCCTTTTGGTGAAAGGCTACAGGAAGCAATATACTGTCCAAGCTTACCAACACTACTTCTCTTCCTCTACGAACTATCTTCCAGCAAGTACAGGAGATGACTAATGATCAGAAAGAATCACCCACACAGACCTGCTTTGAAATGAGAGAGAAAATAAAGAAGAAAGAATGTAAGACAGGGGGTGCCTGACTCGCAAATTTGAAAAAAAAAAAAAAAGTAAGGCAAAGAAAAATAAAGAATAGCAGGAGAAATTTTCCAAGGAAACAGAGAAAGATTGGAGACAAATAGTTTTTTCTATGATCTCAAGGAAATTATAGGGGATAAATGTAAATGAAAACTATTACAGAAAAGAAAGCTATACTATACACAACAAAGTTAGAATGAATTTACTTTAAAACAGACAGGACTTACATTCATTCATTCAACAACTAATTACTGAATACCCCCTATATGCCAGGAGTGCTGCTGAATGCTGGAGTTGTGGCTGGGTTTAAGATTAGAAACATCTCTGCCTTCATGGAGCCTATAATCTAGGATGGTGAGGGAAGGGTAGAGAAAATAAAATACGTAGAATAAATATATGTAGTCCTAGTAAAATAAAAGTAAAACAAGACTATGTGATAGAAAAGGTATGGTCTTCTTTAGATTGGGTGACTGGGAGAGGTCTCTCTAACCATGTGAAATCTTCCCTAAAACCTGGATTAATAACATGACAGTTTCAGGCCTACAAATTTCTAGAGGGACATTCTAGGTGTATATAATAACAGCAGAGGAAGGTTATAAGGAAGAGGATAGACGTGAGTGGCAGTTAAAGTGTATCCAAAAACACATAATTGGTGTTTGCAAAGAAGAAATGAACACATAAAATGGAAAATACGTTCAAAAATATAATAGGAAAAACAATCTCCAAATAAATGTTTAAATCTGTTGAATGCTTATATCTGAAAGAATAATGCTGTCATGAGCACTCTGTATTTGAATGACCAACATCAGTACATAGGAATAACAGGATAAGCAGGGGCGCCCGGGGGGCTCAGTCGGTTAAATGACTGACTGTGACTCAGGTCATGGTCTCACCGTCCATGGGTTCGAGCCCCACGTCGGGCTCTGTGTTGACAGCTCAGAGCCTGGAGCCTGCTTTGGATTCTCTGTCTCCTTTTTTCTCTCTGCCCCTCTCCTGCTCATGCTCTGTCTCTCTTTGTCTCTCAAAAATGAATAAACATTTCAAAAAATTAAAAAAATAAAAAAGAAGTCTGGGATAAGCAGCCTTGAATCTGGGCTGGTCCCGTGCCTTGCTTTGACCAATAGCAGACTATGTCAGCTCTGAGCCTCTTCCAAGAGGCCTTGTGTACTTCAGTCTCTTTCTTGTAACTCAGCTACCACGATGGGAACAGGCATGGGCTCTGCTGCTGGAGGATGAGAGATCACATGATCAGGCCACTCCGTCTTGGCCCCTGCTGAGAGATAACCCACTCTTGCCACATATGTGATATGGTGATCCCAGGGCAGCCAGGCTCCAGACCCAGACCCACGTCCTAACCATAGACACTTAGGCAATTCACCCAAGATCAGCCAACCCAGACCCGCAGAACCATGCCCCGGCCCCAAGCGCACCCCCCCCCCCGACCGTAGAGTTGTGTGCTGCAAGAAATGGTGCTTGTGTTCAGCCACAAAGCTTTAGAGGGGTTCATTAGGCAACAAAACCTAACTGATAAATATCTAAATGTATTTCATAATCTTTTTCTTGCCTTGGGAGAGACGATTTAGGACATATCTTTTATAAAGAAATGTTTACCTGAAACTCAGCATATCTAATTATATTTTAGTTTCTTTTGCTTCTGTTAAATTCAAGTGCAATTATGTTTAATGATTTTTATTAAAGAGAGCTTTAGGGGCACCTGGGTGACTCATTCGGTTAAGCGTCTGACTTTGGATCCTGTCATGATCTCATGGGTTCGTGAGTTTGAGTCCCATGTTGGGCTCTGTGCTAACAGCTCAGAGTCTGGAGCCTGCTTCAGATTTTGTGTGTCTCCCTCTCTCTCTGCCCCTCTTTTGCTTGCACTCTGTCTCTGTCTCTCTCTCTCAAAAATAAACATTAAAAATTTTTTAATAAAAAATAAAAATACAGCTTTAATAGTTATTAATATTTTTATTAAAAATAATTCCGTTCCATCAAAATTATATCAGTTTATCTATTTATCCTTTTAACCGTATATATGCAGAAAGAGATGCCAGGAATGGTGTGTACCACATGTTCATACTTGTTCTTTCATGTCATGTTCTTCCGGGTAAAATTTTGTATAATTTTTACATTCTCCTTTGTAGCTTTCTGTATTGCTTGAATCTGTTGTGATGTATAAATATCAACTTTATAAAAACCAACTGATTCATTCTTTTTTTATTAAAACAATTTCTTGTGTTTATTTTTGAGAGAGAGAGAGAGAGAGAGGGAGAGCGCAAATGGAGGAGAGGCAGACACATAATCTGAAGCAGGCTCCAGGCTCTGAGCTGTCAGCACAAAGCCCAATGCGGGATCAAACTCACGAACCACGAAATCATGATATGAGCTGAAGTCAGACACTTAACCGACTGAGCCACCCAGGTGCCTGACTCATTCTTTTAAAAAAAGCTTGAGGGAGTGCTTGGGTGGCTAAGTCAGTTAAGCATCCAACTCTTGATTTTGGCTCAGGTCATGATCTCATGGTCTGTGAGGTAGCACTAAGCCTGCTGAGGATTCTCTCTCTCTCTCTCTCTCTCTCTCTGCCCATCCCCTGTTGTGCTCTAAACAAACAAACAAACAAATAAACAAACATTAAAACAAAAAAGAGTTTGACAGGTAATAAGGAAGTGCTCACAAAAGGACGGGGCATGTTGAAAGGCTGTAAGAACAATGTGGATCCGGGATTGGCTCCTGGACCAGAAAATGGACACTGGTGGGAAAAGTATACAAAAAACACATAATCAGTGTTTGGATGCTCTTTAACTGCCTACCATGTCTAATTATGAGTGTTGTATCAATGTTAATCCTTCCGTTCACTGGGCTGTAGTTGTATAAGATGCTAAAATAGAGGAAGTTGAGTGAAGGGTAAAGGGAACTTTCCTAAGTCTAAAACTGTTTCAAAATGTAGATAGAAAATAGCACAAAGATATATTAAATAATGTCAAGAGAAAGCTGGATTTTGATCTTACTTTTGAAATATAAAACTTTTCCTTGGTGAAATAAATGGCGAAACAGTTAAAAATGACCAATAACTAATGCAAATAGTAAATAAACATTGCTATTAGGTGTATGCTGGTTCTAATGAGTAGTTTTAGATCTCCAGGATATTCAGAGAAAGAAACTTGTTGATGTAAATGTTTAATGTCTGCAACCTATTATCTCTGGTGTTATTAACATATTGATAATGTTTGATCTGTCCAGGACCAAATCAATTGTACATTCTGTACAAGCAGAAGTTTGTATGTTCTTTATACTTTCAAAGTAATTATTAATATATTTCCAGCTCAATTTCAAAGATTCCATTTACTTTAATCAGAAGAATAATAAAAGAAATCAAACACTAGGTTACATCTCAGAGGTAGCAAAACATGACAAATTCATAATAGATATCAGAAGGGATGTAGTCTGCTATTGGTGATGCATTGAGGAAAACACCATTTGGTCCAGGTTGAAATAGCACTTTCCTTAGAAAAGGAGCAGTGTACACACACACACACACACAGATATATTATATATACATACACATACCATATATATACATACATAAATAAATATATATATATAGTATATATTTATCCTATTCTTTACATCCATTTTGGTGCCATGACCAAATAACATCCGTATCACACACCACATGCCAAAACACACTTTTAAATGTATAAATAAAAAACTGCAATACATTCCAATTGTTTCACAAGGCAGCTATATTTTTTTTAAAGCTGAGTAATTCCATACCAGGTTCGTTGTAGAGGAATTCCCTGGTGGGTTCTGAAGCAAATAGAAAACAGCAGAAACCTTAGAATAGTGTAACTGACAAATTAAACTATATTTCAGAAACAGTATTGACTCAGCAGTAACTCACACCAAGAAGATTATATGTGTTTACAAAAGTTGTGTGTTAGGGCCTCTTGAATACGACTGTCAAGTCAAATGTCAAGAATCTTAATTAGCAAAAGGAAGGGGAGGCGGTCCGTCAGCACCAGCTTGCTGTAAACACAACGTTGTTGCTTGAATCCCCCAGCAGCTACATGGAGGCATTTTTTGCACACAGGAAACAACACATAATAAAGCAACCAGTAAAGGAGATATGAAAAGTTGCCATCCAAGAACTGTTTATCAAAAGAGATACTCTTATTGTAAATTACCAAACACTGGGTTCCGTTTGTTTAGCCACTAGCGTGTGGGTATTCGCTATGTGAGTTTATTTCAACTCTTTCCATTGTGTTCATCCCTTATCTGAGTAGCGCCTGCCCGCTGTGAGAAGGTCTCTCCAGAGTTGATTACAGAATTCAGAGATATCTTTAGAGTCTACTGATAATTTTCCAATTCTAAATATTCTACTATTTAGCCATCAGCCTATTAGCCCAGGTATAAAACAGGGAAGAAAGATATCGCCATGTTAAAACCAACATGTTTTATTTTCTCAAGGCTCCTATCTCTTATCCTATTGAGATCTCATGGCACATGCAAATGGCTGTGGATTGGTTTGACAATTCATTTTTTTAAACTTCTTTTTGCCCTAGAATTTAATCAAAACCATTTCTTTTGTGCAACATCGCTCGGAATTCAACCGTGTGGGACCTGGCACGCAAGTGTTGGTAACAGACTCTGCATCTGTCTCATGTCCATCAATGCCATGGTTAGCTTGGAAGCTGACAGAGCATCATAAGTTGCTTCCCAATCCATTGAAAATGAATCCCAGTTAAAATAAAAAATAACACACATCGAACAGGTTTTTTTGAATATTAATTTTGTAGGCACACTGTCAGAATCATAAATGAGTTTTGCATAAGGAGTAAAATGAAAGACGCCAAAACACGTGGGGAAAATGTCCACAAATGACTACATATGTTACTATGAATCTTTCTTAAAGGTAAACCCTCTGATGTATTCAAAATAGTTAAGAATGGACATAGTTAAGGAGAGGGAGGGAGACAAACCACAAGAGACTCTTAAATACTGAGAACAAACTGAGGGTTGGTGGGGGTGGGGGAGAAGGGAAAATGGGTGATGGGCATGGAGGAGGGCACTTGTTGGGATGAACACTGGGTGTTATATGGAAACCGACTAGACAATCAACTATATTTAAAAAAAAAAGAATGGACAAAAATCTCCCCCCACCAATGCAATTATTTACATGTTCATTAAGCAACAGAGTCTAGGATACAACCACGAGTTAATCCATTCTTTGCTCCTTTCCCCCTTGTCTCCCAACTTTCTTTCACCACCTTAATACTCGCATAGGATTCCAAATCGTTCCAATAGCTCATCCAGGCAAGAAATAATGTCCAGGCCAAACTCTCTAATGAATTTTAGGCATTTGCTGATAAAGATGTATCAAGTGGTTGTTTTTATTTTGTTTTGTTTTTCTTTTTGTTGTTTTGTTTTTGTTTTTGTTTTTGTTTTCTGTCTGGGGGTGTTCCACCTATCCTGGCAAGGAAGGAAAACTGGGCTGAGGGGGTCCTGCCTCAGGTAGCAGGGTCACCATCTACTCTGCAGATATTGGCAGAATCTTAAGGAAGATGAGGACTTGAGACAAGAAAGAGACCCAGTGGTCTACTTTGCCTTCAAATCTAAAGCCAAGTGTCTTATCTTCAATTATTCTCATTAACATTGTGCAGCCAGCAGCTGGGTGTAAACCTCAGGACCTGCCCCGAGGGATGGACAGCATGGTGGCCTGTAAGACCATCGCACCACCTGTGTGTTCAGATGTCATCCCTTCTCTCCAAAGAGCAAGGCCACCTGCCAGACCAGCTGCAGAACCAGTTATTCGTACACCATATTTGACATGGACATAAGAAATGGTACCTTTCGTGACAGGTGGGATGTCATAAGTTATCATCCAAACAGGACACTTTTGAAAGAGGGAACTATTCATAATCACACCAGGTCAACAGTTACGAATGGGGGCTGTCCCCGACACACGGAGACACATGGCTATTAGCCAGAGGAGACCTTTCCAGGATGCCTACATTTTCTCTTCAGTAGGTTTGCAATTAAGACAGTGATAGCTTCCCTGAGGCCCCACCTCCAGAGTTATACTGCCTGGAAATAGTTATGAGAATGTATCTTGGGGCAAAACAGATTTGTTGAAGAAAATGTCCTCATAAATGTGAAGCAAAAACTGCAGAAGAAGCCGTCTTCCCACTTTGCCCTCCCAGTGTGGTCAGAGGCAATTCTAGAATTAGAAACGAAACCCAAAAATGAAAGACCTGATCTGAGGGCTTAATTTTGCCCTTCAGGAAACAAACACACAGAGTGGCCAGTGGGTTCTTTAAAAACGGTCCCCATCCATTTTCCACCTTGTGTTCCTTTGGTCACCATTTGACCGACTCTCATTTCATTTTTGGAAAAAAAAAGTTATTGTATCTCCAGCCTGGAAACGTTGATACACTGTGTCATTATCAAGGTGGTCCCGTGGGAGGCGACCGCGCATTGTCCCTGCCAGAGTTCGGTGCTTCCTTCTTGCTTTATTTGAAATACATTTGATGTACATCTCCAACAAAAATGCAGTCGCTCAATGAGGAGAGACAGAGGGCCGTGAGCTGCCCAGGAAGAAGGCCAGGGCTGGGGCCGCAGAGTGGGAAGGAGTGTAAATAAAGGCCTGGGCAGAGCTGCAAGAAATATTTGGCATTCCTGGCTTCCCACAAAGGGTAGGTCAAGGAGAGGGAACAAGCAGTTGGGGTGGAGTGTGTACACCACAACTATTCTTTCTCAGGCTAAATCCAGTCCACTCTATTACAGCAACGACCCCAGTGGGAAGACCCCAAGTTTACTCTGCAGTGAGGCAAATGCTCCGGGTAAATATACCCAATGCCTGTCTATACGCAGGACGGGGTCAATGTCTGTGGCCAAGACAGCTGCTGGTTTTGGGGCTGTGTGTTAAATACACTTTGGCTACCAACCGTAAATGCATTTGAGGGATGGAGCGCCAAGCGTGTCCTTCCACAGGCCCTGGTCAAAACAAAATCCACTTCTTCGTGACATGCCCACAGGTGGTCTCTTTCAGAGTCCTGCTGTCAGCTCTTCGACGGGGATTTTGGAAGAGGAACCACGCTCACTATTTCCTGGGTAGTGAATTCAAGACGTGCCTCTCTTCTCTCTGAAATTCTGGGAAAGAAAAAAAACAACCCACCATCATTGATAACAACATAACCACACATACATCAAGACAAAAATAGCCATTTAGTTTAAAAGAGATCTGGTCATAACAGGCTTTCTTTCTGCCCACCTCGCAGGGCAGGGTAATTTGGCTCCCGCAGCCGGATCCATAAAATGCTGTAGTGAGACTACTTCACCAGATTTCTTAGCCACGGGAATTTCCAGTGACTGGAAATACCCAAGGCCAGTGTAAGCTCATTTATTTTTCTTAATTTTGAGTGTCAGGTTATAGACTAAATAGCAGATGCCTGATATCCGCAAGTGCTTGTGAGGCAAACATCACAGGAGAGGATACGAATGGAAGAATGCATGGAAAATGGGACACCGTGACCCAGGGTCAGCAGGTGGACAGACCCCGTGGAAACCTTCCCCTCGGAGTCACAGAAGTGAACGGTTTCTGGGTGATAAATCTGAGAAGGTGCCGCCCATTGTGGGGCCCAGAGCAGCAGGATGGCCTTCTTGTCTCCTTGTACGCTCTGTCCCCGTGGCCCAAGGTGAACTGGTGATTTGGAAATCGAGTTAAGACTTCGATATGTGGCAAGAGTTGTTTGGGAGTGTTTTTATTTTTGTTTCAGTCTTCCGAACAAGTAGTCCTAACACAGTGACCCCATGTCTTGCATTTCTTGAGACAGTCCTAAATTCTAATATTTTTGTGTGTACATCCTTATAAGTACACTAGAATCACTTTTGCTCAAGATTAGATTCAGAAAACTTGGTTGCAGAAACCTTAGAGCATCTGTGCATTTTACAGGATGAACAGAGGAGGAGAGAAAGGAGGGAGCGACATAGAGTCTCTAGTTTAGGACGCATAACATGCCAGGAATCTGTACAGTTGGTATGTTTGGTTTCCACAGGGATGGGCAGTATTGCTCTGATTTTAAAACTGAGGAAACTAGCTCAGATAAGCTCAGCAGCCCACCCAAGGTGCCTGGCTACGAAGCAATGATACCAACCTTTGAATCCAGATCTGACTCTAACACCCCTGGCTTCTCTACCATTGTGTAAGTCACTCATTCTGTTTTCAGGAAGCTTCGTCATTCTTAGGGAGGTAAGATTGACAAACATGGAAACTCTAGATGATAAAGATAGGAAATAATGTGTTACCTGATGACAGATGATCAGCCCTATTAATCAGATAAGTTACCCATCTGTTGCAAAATGTGGCCCCTGTGTACGCCCAAGTTATAGTCTCAGTGGAATAAATGTCCATTTCTTCATTATTTCTTGAGGATGGCAGATTCAATGGAGAATGGAGTGTCTTTCAACCCCACGTGAGGACTGGAACTCAGGGGCGTCCAGACCCTCCAGTCAAGATGCTGACTCTGCTCAGGAGGCACCCTGCACTGCCAGTGTCATGTCATGTGCTTGATGATGCCACCGTATTGCAGAGACGGAAGCAGTGCCAAGGGTTGCCCACCAGCAGGTAGCCAGGGCCATGATGCTTTGCGAGGACTGTCAGCAAGGACAATGCTTGCCATTCCATAAATGGTCCCCAGGTACCTGCTACACAGAAAGCACAACGCTGAAACCTGCCGACTTCCGGCTTCTGATAGAAGGAGATAGAAAACAACAACTGTGTAAGAAGAATGCCAGTTCATAGATACACATAATGTACTCTGGCAGTTCCAAAGGGGAGTGAGAGCCCTGCATCTCATGGAGAGATCAGTGGAGGAGGCATTTGACAGAGGCCTTGAAGTATGTGTAGGAGTCCAACTGACAGGGGCGGGGAAGGAAAAACAGAAGCTAAGGCTCAAGGAGGAGAACAGAATCTGTCTAAACAGCCGTGAGTCATCCAGCTTGTCTGGTCTGTGGAATACATGAGAGGGAGTAGTAATAAGGCTTATTTTCTGGGCTTGCACTTCACCTTGAACTTCGGTCTGTGCAAGATTCATCACTTCTGGCTTGGCCTCCTGGGGAGACCAGACTCTCCCAGTCAGCAGCCGGCCTCGCCACCGGGCAGGGGGCCGAGCAGCTCGCCTGTGTGTGTGCACATCACGGCCAGAGATACAGGGGCCACAGTGGTTTCCCCAGTGAGTACCCAGGCCTAGTTTGTGAGAACGAGCCTCTCTGGCCCGGGAAGGGGATCTGGCCCTATTCCTGAACTCCTGCTTTCTCCGTCCCAAAGCTCTCGGTCCCTGGACAGAAGGCTGGCTAAGCTCCGCATGCAGCCAGAGGACACTGAGGAGGCCACGTCTCACAGGGCCCCCTCTCCTCCCAGGTCCCCAAAGCCTCTGGGGTGGGCAGCTAGCACCACTTTCCATCTAGCTCCAGGCAATGGCTACCTACCAATTAAGCCATAGACGTTTGCCCTTAGGATACAGTCTGAGTGTCAGTCTGAGGTTTAAAACCAAACCAAACGAATTCTGCCTCCCTACATCTTAAACTGTTGATTTCCCACAAAATATCTTCTAAAACCACGCCAGGCACAATCAGCCTTCCTGTGAACAGAAGTGAGCAATGTAAAAGCTTGCTTTCAGGGGGTGCCTGGGTGGCTTAGTCGGTGGAGCGTCTGACTCTCCATTGCAGCTTAGATCATGATCTCTCAGTTCGTGAGTTCGAGCCCTGAGCTGACAGTGTGGAGCGTCCTTGGGATTCTCTCTCTTCCTCTCCTCCGCCTGTGCTGTCTCTCTCTCTCTCTCTCTCTCTCTCAAAATAAATAAACAAACTTAAAGAAAACACAAAAACTTGCTTTCCCTCTTCCCTCATTTCCTTGCTCTGTGAAAGCATCTGGTTCTAAATTGGGCCCCACTTATCAGTATGATGCCTGCTACCCATCACAGCGGACTGGGGAGTTGTTGGAAATGCAGATGCCGGGCTCACCCCAGGCTGAGATATAGGTCTGTGGGTTTTATTTTTTATGTATGTCCCCCAAGTGCCAGGGTAGAAACCACTGCCTCAGGCAAATGCCTTATAACTTAGGGTATTTGCATTTCCTATTTGTTGCATCCCAGGGGTTCTGAACATCAGCTAACACCACGCTTTCTAAATTGGGGGAGCAGGATGCCAGTTTAGGAACTGGGGAGAGAGCCGGCAGCATTTCCTCAGTGGATCTGACTAGAAAGCAACTTCTCTCGGAGCCTAGACTGGCATCTCACTGCCTAAAGAACAGCATGAGAATGTTGGTCTGGTTCAATGTCCTCTCTATGCACTTGAAGAGAACTGGCATGCTCAGTGCACAGAGCTCTGGACCTGGTGCTTCCCCTGTTCGTGCTGCTTCGGGATGATCCCTTCCATCCCCTGGCTTGGGTGAGGATGACATGTGTGAGCAGATGAGACACTTGTAGGAAAACCATGTTCTAGAAGTGTGTGAGGTGATGTATGCTGTTTTGACTTGGACTTTTTCTTTTTTTAAAAAAGAGTTTATATATTATTTGAGAGAGAGATCTCACAAGTGGTGGGGGAGGGGCAGAGGGGGAGAGAGAGAGAGAGAGAGAGAGAGAGAGATAGAGAATCCCAGTCAGGCTCCACGCTGTCAGCACAGAGCCCAACATGGGGTTCAAACTCATGAATCATGAGATCATGATCTGAGCCAAAATCAAGAGTTGGATGCTCAACCAACTGAACCACCCAGGCGCCCCTAACTTGGACTTTTTCTGGGCTTTGCTTTGAGACCATAGCAACCACTGACATCACAGAGCATCTTAGAACCATTGAAGAAAGGAGGAATTCCAGATCTGGAGACTTGGTGAGCAAAAATTCTCTACTTCCACCCCAGCATGAGCACGGCTGCTTTGTTGGAGTCTGGGAGCCTAGAGCACAGGAGTCATCCTCCAGCCACAGGGACTGTCTAGGCTGCCAGCGGTCACCAGGGGCAGCAGAAGAGAGGAGGGTGAGCAGCAGGAACACGGGAAGCGGGGAGGCCGCAGTGGGAAGCACGAGGAGGCTGGGAGGGTGGGCGACACAGTGTGGCTTCTTTGGTCCCTCGCTGGCTCAGATCTCTGGCCATGTGTGATCACGCTGCCTGCTGCCAGGAAAGGGGATCCTTCATGGAATGATGTAAGGACTATGCACTTATCTGCTTTATGCCATCAGGAAGTGTAAGCGTGGTGCCTGTTCTTACAATTCATTCGGTGATTATATAATGACAGGATAATGATGGACCAAGAGTGACACAGCAGGGAACCTTTCCATCTTCAGAGGAAAACTGCTCTTACGCACACTCTCCCAGGGAAACCATTCTCTCTTCCAGAAGGCAAGCATCTCTGGCTCTTGGGAGCTGCCTGTTGACCCCCATGCCTCTTCAGCCAATTAGTCAGAGGTAGAGCTGTTCTTGGATAACACCCTTACCCTTACACACACACACACACACACACACACACACTTAATCTGTTTACTTTCGGATCTTTGCCCAGAAGCCTCCAGAAGTCCAGCCCCAATCCTGGGTTCCCAGGTCCAAAATGTTTGTAGCAAGAAAAACCATTCTCATCTGAAACTTTTAATAGCATACAAATAAAGTGATGCAGGCTCCAAATGGCCCAGGCAAGGCCACCCCATATAGGGCTGTGAATATCACAATACGTGATTGTTTTTAAAGTGTTTTAATGAGGCTCAAAACATCCTACATAGTATCAGCCTCCACTTCAGTCCTCTTGACAGGCTCCAGTAAATAACATGAGCTGACAGGAATAAAACAGCTTACTCGGGAGTAATTGAGTGGAATTAGAATGAACAGACAAGAAAGAAAAATTGGTGCTTGGGTCACAAGGAACTTTTTGTTGGGAACACCCTGGGGGATTTGGTGGGATGTGGCCCGCTGACTAATCACCAGTATAGAAAGTTTACAGTCTCTCTACCATGCCAACATCTTTAATAACTTGAAAAGTACAAGAGGTGGCTGCTAATTTCAAAGACAGTTATATGGAGCTTTTATTGAGTGTGGCGCAGAGTATATAGTTAGTAGCCTGTGAGATAATGAACCCTTTAAATAGGGTTTGCAAAAAAAAAAACACCCATTTTATTTTTGCTTGAGCCAAAAGAACAGCAATGTTCTCCTGTTATTTGAAAGCTGAAAAAATGTACATAAAGTAGGATCTCTCCATTGCACCCAAGAAGAGACGCTTTCTTCATCAAGGGAATCCGCCATGCATAAAACCACGGACGCTTAGCCAGACTGAGCTGGTGTTGTCAGGACATGCCTTTGCCAGGGAGGAAGGGGTTAAATGTGCTGGCTGCCACCCTAATGAACATTGGCTCCTGGGCCTTCCCTCCCCCGCCCTGGAGCCCTAGACTGGGGAAGCGGAAGCGGTGGGGCCTCCCCCTGCCCTTCAGTGTCTTGAAGTGGGCAAACCAGAAATCAAACCTTGAATTTAAAGAGAAAGAGAACCAACCCATGAAAAAGGCAGGACTCCACATGCTTCCTTCAGGGAGCTCTGGGGCTGGAGATGGCGGGTGAGGAGCAAGGTGGACAGACAGTGCCTGTCCAGTCTAGAACCATTTAGGATGGCCTGCTCTGACCTCTCGATGCTGCACGTGAGGAATGGGCGAGGTGAAGTGAGCCGTTGACGGGCCTGGCATCTCCGAGCCATGGTGGGTGACGGGGGACCCTCCGCCCTTCACCCCCTGGCAACATCTGTGACTTTGACCCATGGAGTACCTTGTGCTTTTATCATTGTCTCTCCCTTCTTCCCTCCCTTCCTCTCCTCTTCTCCCTCTCTCTTTCTCTTTCCCTCCCTCTTCCTTAGCTCCTTCTCTGCCCCAACGGCACTAGATGTATAAGTGCGTGAAGAGATTGAGATGGAGAAATTTGTCTAGCCCGCTTTGGAAGTCATCTGTTGTTGCTTCATCCTATCATTCTTGTATTCGATATTCTTTAACCCCTTGCCAAGAGCAGGGCCAAGAACAGGGCTTACAAGTGTGAGAGAGGCAGACGTGGCTCCCCTACTCCTCCCTCTACCCTCAACACACAGGCCAGTCCTACCTGGCTCAGCTCACAGTGGTCAGGGACAGTGCTGATGAACAGGACAGGTGATACCCCGACTGCAGGACCAGGTAGGTCTGTTGCTGGTCTTTGCTGTGTCCCTCCTCCATTCCACCGTGGGTGTGTGGTGACAACAATGGCTTTGCCCATAGGACTCCCTGGGCTGAGGAACAATGGGACCAAATTTGACTGAGCAAGGACTGAAAAACAAAACAAAGAAACAGGGCTTCTCTGAGCCAGTCCTGTGGAGCAAATAATGTAAACAAAAAGATTAATGAAAGGAAAATGAATTATTTTCTGCCTCAGCACTGGCAACAAGCAGAACCTAAGAACTTAATTCGGTCATGTTGTTAGCAACATATACCCCTGGCTTCACTCTGATTTTTTTTTTAAGACACACTTCTGTCCCTCACATGATATGGGGAATTTAGCCTTTTCCAGGAGTTTATTCTGCAACATGCATCAAGTTTGACCTCTTTCTGAGCTGTAAGTTCTTGCTAACCCAGGAAAACTCGTCTAGAAGCTTTTGGGATCTGGTGAGCCCTGAAGGAAAACTCCCAGTCTCTTTTCCAGCAGTTTGGGAACGCGCTGGGCACTGCGTCTGTGGGAGTCTGGAATGCTTCAGAAGGCAGTTTGTTGGCCACATCCCCTTGGAGCCACGTGCAGATTTCTGCTGGTCTAGGATGTATCCAGAAGCCAGAAAACAGCCTTGTTTTAGGAAAAGAGGGAGCTTCTTCTTCTAACGCCGTCAGGAAGCAAAACAGTCTCTGGGGATCAAATTTACTTTTCCGTGGGTCTGAACAGAGGCAGGGATATTTGAATGAATGCACTTTTAAAGTCTCGGTGCTCTAATGGCTAGTGATCCCTTGGAGTGTCGTAGAAACACCTGAAAATGAGTCGGAATATGAGCTGCTCTTCCCCATGTCCGTCTCCACCACAGGAAGTGCCTTGTGTGGCACCTAGGAATCTGGATTTTTATTTTATTTATTTATTTATTTATTTAGAACACTTTTTTAAAATGTTTTTATTTTATTTTATTGTTTTGAGCCGGCAAGGGTCAGAGACAGAGGGAAACACAGACTCTGAAGACAGGCTCCAGGCTCTGAGCTAGCTATCAGCACAGAGCCCGACGCGGGGCTCGAACCCATAACTGTGAGGTAATGACCTGAGCCGAAGTCGGACGCTTAACCGACTGAGCCACCCTGGCACCCCAGAATCTGGATTTTTAGCAAACTCCGTAGACGATCTTTATGCAATCAGTACAGTGCCACCACCCATGAAGCAATGGTGAGTGCTGTCACCTAGGGGCTGCCGACATGGCAGAGATAGCGGAAAGAGCTAAGATTGAGATGTTCTGGAGAAGCTCTTTCTTAGGAAAGGTGATCTTGGGGGTTTGGTAAGGCAAGGGAGAGAGAATGCTCAGTTCCCGGGTGCTCCCAAGTCCCAGCCAACCATCACCTTCTTAAGGATGTCGGCTTGCTGACTCGCCATCTTGGGTAGCTTAATGTACCCCCCGGCAGCCCACAGAGATGAGGCCAGTTGGAAGAGGAGTGCTGGAAATACCCGTATTGCTGGAGAGCACTGGTGAGATTCCCTGAGGATGCATCCCTTTGGGTTAGCATGAACCCCTGAGAAAGGCTGGAGGCATTTCCGACCTTTTTGGAGTTTCTGTGATCTCCCCTACAAGCATTTGACTATGAATCTTCTGGGGCACGAAAGATGATTTCCCACTTTTCCACAGGGAAAGAAATAGCTTCTGAGCCAGTATCCAGGGTTTGCTCTTTTTAACAGCAAAACACAGTTATGTGACCGTTCAGAGCCCCTGTTCTTGCCAACATGGGGCATGGATGTCTGAAGTGGACAGACTACTTCTGCTTCAAGACCCTGGTGGGTCAAAGCCATGATAGGATCTTCCTTGGCCTCTGGGGTCAATGTACCTGTGCCACCAGGTACTCAGGAAGCTGGGGACAATGTAGTGCCAGACCATCAACAACTATCTACTGAGCCACTGCCATTGCCAGACACTCTTCTGGACTGTTTTGTCTTATGAATTAACTTTGAGAGCACACGCAGGGGACACACAGGCTGTATTGCAGCTTTTATAACTGACTGTGACACCACCCAACCCCACCCTTTCCATATCTGGCACTTATCAGATTCTGCAGAGTGAGTCTGGTTATAACATTTGCCAGAGGATTCAACACATTCCGCCTTCACACTCAGCCTCCATGAAGTTCTGTCGTCAAGGTGGACTGAGGAGGCTTATTGTCAGGAGGCTGGGGCACTAGCCACCTTGTCTTGTGCTGTCGTGAGTGCAGTAGGTTAGTTCTAGCAGATGAGGTCTGGGTATGTGGAAACTCCTTTTCTTGGGAATCTGGTGACGGTTGCAGGAATCATTTAGTCCAGGGGATCATCCCTTCACAGACAACCTAATGAGGGAGCTCTGAGAGTCAGGGAAGCACTTATCACTCGTGTTTTTTGTGTCCTCTTCATGATCCAGGCTCCGAATGGAGAAATGCAGAGGTTGTTTGCACTCAGCGAGGGCTTCAGAGGAGATGTTTCTTCCTCCCTCATCCTGAGAAGACAGCCTTGCCCTGGCCCTATGGCAGCAGCACTAGAGAAAGTGTCCCAAGCAAAGAGTCTCTTCTTGCTCACATAATTCTGGTCCCTTTTCCCAGTCTTCAGACTGGAGTGGGTGGTGGGCAGCTCAAACCACTCCCCTCACCCTCCCAGTCTGAGTTGGGAGGAAGCAGAGCTGGAATTTTACAACTCACTTATTCATTCATTCATTCATTCATTCATCCACCAAATATTTATTGAGCCACGACTGGGCATCTTTGGAACCCACCTCGTGGCCTGCTGGTCCAAGTGCTAAATACCCACTAGGGGGGAGGTGGTATCAAGATGAGGCCAGGCAGGGCAGGTTAGTTCCGGGAGGTCATGTGGCAGGACAAAGATGAGGGAGGCAATACTCGGCACAAGAGCCTCAGTGGTACCCAGGAAGACTTGGGAGGGGGCAGTGGAGGATGGGGAGAAAGCTGATACCATGGAGCTCCGGGGCTCTGTGGTCTTAGCAACCCCAAAAGTTGGTCTGCAGCCCTCCTCCACTGAGCTGCTGCCCCACATGCTCAGGGCCCAGCTCGCCTGAATGTGAAGACCAGGTACAGACTGGGAACAGACATATTACCCAGCAGGGGCAGCACAGAAAGAATCCAAATGCTTAGATGGTTGTAGTTCATTCTCTGAGGTGGTTAGCAGGGAGATCGCAGGGGCCCGGATATTTGGGACTTGCCCTAGAGGTCTGTGGGAATTCCCGTCGGTATCCTTCCCATAGCTAGGAGGGTGAGTCTAGTGCCAAGAGGCCATGCCCAGAGCCACCACCTCTGACAGCGCTGTGCCAAGGCTCCCAGTTGTTCCCACTGCGCATGCTCCATTTTATCCAGACCTGATGGCCCTTCCTCCTCACAGTGTGCTTGTCTATCCCCAGGGACTAAATGGGGCCTTTTGGATTTCCCAAGTATCACCTTCTTCCGTTTCATAGACTCACATGGAGAAGACTTTTTTTTTCTTTTTCTTTTTCTTTTTTTATTAAAAATTTTTTAACATTTATTCATTTTTGAGAGACAGAGTGTGAGTGGGGGAGGGACAGAGAGAGAGGGAGGCACAGAATCTGAAGCAGGCTCCAGGCTCTGAGCTGTCAGCACAGAGCCTGACGCGGGACTCGAACTCACAGAGTGCGAGATCATGACTTGAGCCGAATTCGGATGCTCAACCGACTGAGCCACCTCGGCGCCTCATTTTTATTTTTCTTTTTAAATCAGAGGGTTATTTACAAGGCAGATAAAGCATAGACTCAAACTGTTAAATCATCAAATACTCCGTAGTCTGGTACCAAATAGCTGAAGTTCAGAGACCCTGAGCTGATCATGACCCTCCTGTGATATATCACTCCGATCAGGAAAGGATACACGAAAAGCTGCTGAAAGCCTGTCTCCACAGCCACGTGGCTTTGATCTCTGGGAAAGTGGCGATTAGTGCAGACAGCAAGCTGTAGGTCTTGATTAGTCCATTCAAACCAGTGACTGCAGTTTCGCAGTAGATAGGAGCACAGTAAAGTCAGTAAGTGTTGGGCCGAGCTTTAAACAGTTGTCTCTTCAGAGAAAACCCAGCTGTAAGGGGAGGATGACTGGACCTGGCTTGAGACAAATGTCTACAAACGCTCCCTACAAGTCCAGGGAGAAAGCTGGTCAAGGCATCCCCCGCAACAGATGATTCTGGTCTTAAATAAAATCCCTTCAGTGGCCAGCAGCATCTCAGTACCAGTGAGGATAAACATGCCTTGGTCTGAGAGGATTTCCTTGTTCTGCCCCCAAAATGACACCAACCAGGCTGCAGACTTCCGTGGTAGTTGAATCAATATAGTGGCAGTTCAAGCCTCTACACCAATCCTTCCTTACTAGTTCTAGGCAGACAGCTGAGATTCGGCCATGGTTTTATTTTGTAACTTTGGGCTGGTAAATGTAAATGCGGCCCTGAGCCCACAGAGTCTGGGGCAGGGCCAGCAGGGCACAACCCCAGTGTGATGGGGACAAGAGTGGCCACAGGTCTCCTGAGACAGTCCCAGCTTATGCCTTCTGTCCCATCCAGTTTACATTTGCTTCCCCTCTACCTCTCCTGGTTTGGGGATGAATTACAGAGCCACTGGAAGGGAGGTCACTTCCCCAGTCTCAGGCTTTATTTGAAGGAACTGATGTGCATCAACTCCATTGCTTTCGGTGAAGGAAGTGTCTGAGCTTAGGTGGGTCGGGTAGAGTTGAGACAAAGGCAAAGTAAGGGACCCAGGCTTGGGTCTTCTCTCCCCTTAGGTACCATAGACTGAGACCTGGCCTGGGTGAGTCAGGGGGCTGAGAGGGCTGAGGGGGCTCCACTGGTGTGGCGTCTTGTGAAATCTGTGGCATACCTCCATACCTTTGTGCTGAACACAGAGACTGCAGCTGAGAGGACCTGAGCAGTGCAGCGGCCCAGTAGTTGGGAAACCGTTCTGTCACAGGGCTCCAGTGCCCTCCCTCATGGGGTTCCCCCAGGGGATGAGCACACTTGTTCCTGAGCACACTGGGGACTCCCAGTAGTCCCCGGGGAGGCTCTACGGCAGAGCAAGAATCCTGTAATTATGCAGGCAAGAGCTAAGAGGCACTGAAATGTAGGTGTTCATGTTACCATGCCTCACTGATCACATCAAACTGGGGAGGCCTCAGAACACTAGCTCATAAGTGAAATAGGTACTTTGGTAAGACCTGACTCAAACGCTGTGGTCTTCTTCCAACCCAAAGTCCATTTCACTGCTGGACAGCTAGTACTTTGTTATAGTCCCTCCCTTTCCAGAACCTTCCTTGGGGGGTACTTCTCTCACCTACCAGACAGGCAAGCTCCCCTAGGGCAGGAAATTCATCTTTGCCTCTCTCACAGAACTTAACCACACTCTGTTTATGGGGTGCTTAAGCAACGGCGGTTGAATCAGTGAGTGAAAGGCAACGAAATACAGTGTGCCTAATTCTCCAGTTTGGCAGCAGCTAGCAAAACTTCAAGACTGAACCTACCAAAGAAATTCATAAGACTAATTCATGAAACACCCTGGCCCTTTATGCTCCCTTTTAGTCGAGGAAATACGTGTGATCTCTATGTGCACTGATAATGGACTGGATTCTCAAAAAGAAAATCCCTTCTTGGGGTGCCTGCGTGGCTCAGTGGGCTAAGTGTCCAACTTCGGCTCAGGTCATGATCTCACAGTCATGAGTTCGAGCCCCGCATTCGGTTCTGTGCTGGCAGCTCAGAGCCTGGAGCCTGTTTCAGATTCTGTGTCTCCCTCTCTCTCTCTCTGCCCCTCCCCCACTCGTTCTCTGTCTCTACCTCAAAAATAAATAAACCACACAAAAAAAATTAAAACAAAAAAGAAAATCCCTGCTTAACCGTGATTTTTCCTCAGCTAAGATCACTCTATTATGTAAATGAAAATGTGAGAAGGTAAGAGGCCTGAGTGTTTACCGTACTGGAAAAGCTTTAGACTCTTGTAGAAGGACTAGTTTAGAGGCCCAAATCAGCATGTCCTTCTGAGCACCCATTGGGCCAGAGAGCAAGGAATACTGGTCCTCAGTTGCCATCTTGGGTCTGCGTGGCTTCCGGGGGAGTTGGATATTTTTTAATGACACACATTTCCCCTATTTAACCGCACATTCCCTGCACAGATGGTATTTATGCTCAGGAGGTGACTCACACTCTTTGTCAGCATACCTTTCTATATTAAATACCCCATTAGGTTTATACTCACTGGGCTTCAGAGTGGGTTGGGTGGTATTTAAAGATCCTCTTCTTTCTAGGAGGCATGTGGCTTTTGGAATTTACCCCCAAGTTCCCCTTTCTGTGGATTATGACTTTGTGGGACTTCTCTATTTCACATCTGGGTTTAAAGCCAAACTCTATACCACTTAACTAGCTATGTGGTCTTGAGATTCTTATTGTCTCTGTGCCTCAATTTAATTACTCATAAAATGAGAACAATATTACTGATCCTATAATGTTGCTGGGAAAATTAAAGGAGGTTGTGGCACTGGAAAAAGATTGAAGCAAATATTTTTTGAATGAATAAGTGACTAAAGGAAAAATAGAAATAGAAAAAATTATCAGCCAACCCATGGTATATGACAATCATTGTTTATGTATCAGAAACCATTCTAAGGTCTTGAACACATACTATCTTACAAGTAAGTGAAGGATTTGGGATGCAAACCTACATCTCATGGACATCCAAGATCATGCCTTTTTAAAAAATGTTTATTTATTTTTTGAGAGAGAGAGAGAGAGAGAGAGAGAGAGAGCTTGAGCTTGGAAGGGGCAGAGAGAAAGGAAGGCACAGAATCTGAAGCAGGCTCCAGGCTCTGAGCTATCAGCACAGAGCCTGATGCTCGGCACGAACTCACAGACCACGAAATCATGACCAGAGCTAAAGTCGGACCCTTAACCAACTAAGCCACCCAGGCGCCCCCAACATCATGCTTTTAACTTCTACCTGAATTGCCACTTCTATACTTGTAATAAACTGCTTTATCACTAGAAATTTCCCAAGAAAGAATGATGAGGTTCTTTAACTGTGGTGCCCTTTAATGTAACTGAGATTTTTATGTTTTTAAAACTTATTGAGTTTAAGAGAAAAATATTCTTATGATTGACATGAACAAAGATCTTGGTGTCTGTGTTAAGTAATCAGTGCCAAGCATTGGGATCAAGAACCTAGCACCTGTCCCCTGTTACTCTGAGCAAACAATGCACTGGGCTTAGGTCCCTGAAATACTTCACCGAGAGTGAGGACAGACACCAGTTCTGCTTTCTGCTTGGTTAAAACTGAAGGACATAATGACAATTCTACACCTTAGGCAAATAGGAGTCCTCTCTCTCCAGCTGCTGAAAAGAGTTTCACTTTCTTTGAGCACCATGTTTTCCTGGTTCTGGTAGCTTCCAGTGACTTTGAATTCATCCAATATCACTATGAAAGAGCACACAAACATTTGCTCAGAACTAGGCTAGATTCTGTGTGGTTGCTTCAAAAGCTGGTGGTCCTGGCCTTTGTCATAAGAACCAAGATAGGAATTATCATTTGTATTCGATTACTTTGTTATAGGGGCTATGTTAGGTATGTCAAATATATTGTGAAAGTCAGGGTAGGCTAGTGTATGCCGTAAAAACAAACTCCAACAAAGTCTTAGTACCTAATAATAAGTTTACTTCTTGATCTCATTAAATGTCTACTGCAGGTCAGCTAGGGGGCTCCACTCCACATTTCTTTATATGCTGCCCTGGAATAAAAGAGCTCTACCCATTCCATCCATTGCATCCCTAGTTGCCACAGCAGACAGTGCACAACAGTCTTCTACTGGGTATTCAATGGTTCTGTACAGAGCAACACGGAGTCCTTCTGCTTTATTTCACTGGCCAAAGCCAGTCACATGAATAAGTCCACCTTCATGGGGCTAGGGATTTGCAACCTTACCATGTGCCTAAAAGGAGGAAGGTAAGAATTAATTTAGTGAGCTGCACAAATGACCACCATACTTACACCATCTATCTCAAAGCTCATGACAGCTCAGTGAGGCAGGTCTCTTATCTTCTCCATGTTGTGGATGGGGAATCTAAGACAGGGTAAGTAACTTTGCCAAGGTCAGACAGCTGATGAGTAGAGGGTCAGGATTTGAACAGAGGGACCCAGAGCACCATGGAAACATTCTGCAGGATCCCAGAACGTATGGGACAGTATCCTCATGGACTCAATCTTCTCTACCACAATGAGCTTCCCTGCCTTCGAGTTCTCCTTTGATATTATGTTCGTCCTAAGACACAGCTAATATGTACAACTCCAGAAATCTGTATATCATCTGAACTTGTTTGACCCATGCAGGCTTCACAATATCTTGTGTTCAGTTCAGCTCTGGTGAGACAAGCCCATGGATGGAGTCCAAGATAAATGGATCCTTGTGCCAGAAGGAACCTTAGAAGGTCATCTCCAGATACCTCACTTTATAGCTGAGCAGGGTCTTGCCTTTTACCCAAAACCCATGACCTGACTTGCAATCCAGAGTGCTTTGATTGGTGGACTTTGCCCAGATATTTCTAGGCATGATATCATATTTAAAAAAAAAAAAAAAAAAGGCAAGGAGTGTAGCCCTTGTGGGCAAGCTCTGATGTGCTTGAACTTGAATGCAGCTGTAACTGGGGATTAGGCCAGAGTGGAGGATTTAGTATCCTCAGAGTCTGAAATTTCACAGAATCCCACCTCTAGAATTCTTGCGCATATTATCAGAAAATCTCCCTGACCTTTGTGAACGTTGCCATCCTGAGATTTTAAAGGAAACACTAATTGTATGTTTTGAAATCCAGAAAAGGAAAGGAGGTGAGGGACCTTGAGACCAGCCACTCTGGGCCTGGCTAAGCCTGCCCTGGCCATGGCCCCAAGGATGAGCTCGCCTCTCTGGACTCCCAGCCGGGAAGTACCACCCTGGTTTATTTTCAGAGGTGGAAACTGAAGCAACAATTATCTCCTGTCACAGCAAATTAAAAGCCCAGGCTCACCCGTCCCAGGAGCAGGGCGAGCTCAGCCCGTGGCCAGCAAAGGACCATAATGACAGGCCAAGACTGGTGTATTTCCTTTAAAGGCATGAGCCACTCATGAAACACACAAAATAAACAGAGACATAAAAGTCCATAGAAAAGGCCTACAAGTGAGAGCAAGAGTCGGTGCCAAGATCGGAGAGTGTATTTTGATTCTGCGGCGGATCAAGGATTATGGCAGCAAAAAGTGCTCAGTGGAGGATGAGTTTGGGTCTGTGTTTGAGATAATGGATGAAGCTGTTGTGCATGACTCTATAAAGGGTGGGGGGTGAGTGGCCCTGCCTGTCTCACACACACACACACACACACACACACACATACACACACATGCTCATACACACATGCATGTATACATGCTCTCATACTCACACACACAAACACATGCACACATACACTATGGCCTCAAGAGCCTCACCCGCTTTTCCACTCATTTCCATCAGAATCTCCATCACTGCATGGATTCCTGCCTACCTTCCCCTGGACAGGGCCGCCTGGCCCCTCTGGCCCCAAAGTTCCTGCTTGGAATCCCTCTCGTCTCTGAGGTTCTGTGCCTGCTTATTGCCAGGAACTTAAGCAGAACTCACCTCTTTTAAATCACCTCCAGAACCGGTGCTTCTGACCCCCATCGCCCTCCCCTTGCAACTTCTTTCTGTAGCTGCGTCTGCTGCTTTATGTCAGTGAGGACTTGCTATGTCAGTTTGTTGGAAGTTAGTTTGGGCTTTGTTATGGTATAAGGTCTACAGGAGTAGAGATTTTTTATTTTTCCTTATATTGATGCCCCAACTGTTTAACTTTCAAAAAGTGTTCTCACATCCATCATCTAATTTTGTCTTCAGTATTGCATGGTGAGGTAAGCGGGTGGGGAAAAACCATTCCAATCACCAATGGGAACTTATACGGCAAGGTGGCTAAGAACTTTGGCTTTGGCTGGGTAAGTTGCTGATCTCTGTAAGCCCCAGCTCTCTCATCTCCAAAACAGGGATAAAAATACTTTCTGCCCATAGGTTATTTGAAGGATTAAATGAGCTCACACAGGTAACATGCATACCTCACACAGAGAAAGTGCCCAGTAAAATTGTCATTATTTCAATGATGATGGAACTTGGGCTCAGAGAAGTTCACCTCCAAAGGGTAGCAAAGCATGGTGGTAAAAGCAGAGGAGTCGGAGGTAGTGGATACTGGTTCTATTTGCTATGTGCCCTTGAGAAAATTGCTTTGCTTCTCTGATCCTCAGTTTCTTCATCTCTTAAATAGGAACAATATATCATATATCACATATGTCATAGTGGTTTGGGGAGGATTAATCAAAAGTACTCTTGAAAGCCTATTGTAAAGTGTGCCAAAAATGTTCATTTATTAATCTACCTAAATTCATGCAGCAGATCAGTGCCAGAGCCAGATTTCCTTATCCTTAGTGTCCTTTTCCAGCAATCTGTGCTTTCCACTGGAGCCCCCACAGAGCCTCCATGAATGCCATTGACCGACGGTGGGCTGGACATGTGGGCTGCATATCACAGCTCTGGGAACCCAGCGTTGAGCAGCGGAGATCCCCAGCCCGCCGTCCCTCCCTGACTCTTGCATGCTCTCCGTGGGCAGTGAAAGTGCACAGAGAAAACAGAGCTCAGAAACCAGTCATTTCATCTGTCTCTGACTCCTCTGCTGTTGGCAAAGAGAACAAGAGGGGAGTATTCGAGAGACCGAATGAAACAGAACCTAGTGCGTTAGGGACAGTGCCACTGAGACTCAGCCTCAGGAGGGGAGGGAGGGACCTTAGAATCTACATAGTTACCTGCACCCCAGATTGCAAAGTAGTCTTCACAGGTGGCTTGTGATCCCCATTATCCATCTCACTTTACTTAAAGATGAGCTGATGAGCAGAGGAATATTTTACTAGCATTATTCCCATTGGCCTGCAGATTAATTTCTCAGAAGCCAGCTTCTTTTTTGGCTCACAGGGAGAATGTGGTCTGTTCTCCACTGCATGAAGTCACTTCGGTCTTGTCCCTTGTTCTTGGGCAAATTCAGGCCAGGAACGACTAGGTGACCTGAAAAGAACAGCACAGCACCTCCTGCTCAGAGAACATCCTGCTTTGGATGTTTTGCTTTGGTTGTGAAGTTGTTCAGGAATTGTCTCAAACCCTTCAGACCAAAGTTTTTTTGAAACACTCAAGTTGATCCAGGCTGTGTCAGGGCTCAAGTCATCAGTTCAGTCTCTCCTGAAATACCTTGTTTTCATCTTCCCTATGTCTGCATCCCCTTTTCTAAGCATTGTTTGCTAAGAACAATTGAGAAATTTCTGAGATGCTGATTGGATGATAAGAGGTAGACAAAGGGAAGTCCTTTGGGGAAGTCAAGGATGCAGAGATTTGGTCCCAAGCTGTACTGTGGACTCCCAACTTGGCATTGGGAATATTCCCAAGACCCTCGATTAGGAATATATGGTCCAGTCCTTAATTGGTCAGAGAAATGAGGTGGGGACAAATGAGGCTCTGGGCCTGAGCCCTGCGTATAAGATCATACCATGTCTACTTATTCAAAGAATTACAGGTATCAGAATAGGTCCTTGTAAATTCATCAGGTTCATAGTTTCATCTTTAGTCAAAAGGACCACAAAATGGTGGATAAACAAACATAATTTAAAGGGAAAAAAAACAATGTCCAGAATACCTTTTGTAACTGATTTCAGTTTCTATGCAATTTTACTGACACTTTCCTAGTGTCTTATCTTCGGAATTATCTATTTCTGCACAACAATCTACTCCCCAAATTTAATGGCCTAAGACAAGGATAATGTATTTGTTCAGGAGTCTGTAATTGGGCCAGACTCAACAGGGCAGTCCCTCTGCTGGTGTCACCAGGGTTAAGTATGCTGCAGTGGGTTGGCAAGTGAGGGTGTGGGGAAGAGAAGAAAGGTCAACTGAGGGGGCTGCCTGGTCCAGCTGGCCCAGTCCCATGTCCGGCGTCTCAGTGGTGATGGCTTGAGTTACTGGGGTGACTGGAATCTCCCTCCATGTGATTGGTCATCCTCAAGGAGACCAGCCTGGGCTTCCTTACACAGGAGTCACAGAGCACCCAGAAGGTGAGCGCAGGTACTCAAGGTCTAATGTCCCTTCTGCCACACGCTATTGATCAAAGCAAGTCCCAGAACCAGCTCAGGTTCAAGGGGGAGGGGAAATAGGGTCAGCCTTTTATTGGGAAGGATAACAAATTTGCATTGCAAAGAAGTGTACACCTAGGGATGCAAAGTGCCAAGGCCATCCTTAGACTCTACCACAGTCACTGAAGCTGTCTTTATAAATCATTCCCATCACCCTTGAGGAATGGCCTGCCCCTCAGTGGCAAGGACAGATGGGGACCCCAATTCTGCCTTTCCTTAGTTGAGTGAACTAGGGTAAATCATTTTACCCCTGGGGTAAATATGCGGGAATAGAGAATGAGCATTTATGAGATGCCAGCTCTGTGCATGCATTGTACATACATAATCCTATCTAAGTCTCAAAACAACTTTGCCATCAGTCTTATTCCCACATTATTACTAAGAAAGCTGATGTTAAGAGAGAGGTAATGACTTCCTCGGTGTCATTTCATTATAAGGGATGGAGCTGGAAGTTCCTCCATCTGTAAAATGGGACTCATAAAACTTACCACCAGCGCATTTGGGAGGATAAAATGAGATCCCACATGTGGAAATGCCTGTTAAATCCAAAAGCCCTGCACACATGTTCGTTGTAGTTTTCATCAAGCCAGGCAGATTTCTTTGGAGGAAAGGGGGGTGGTCTAGGAAGGCGCCAGAGCCATCTGAGCCAGACGCCAACTGTTGTGTGTCTCTCAGCTGCTATTTGCTTTGGCGTCGGACCAAATCCTCTATCCAGTGCCTTTAGCGGTAATGGACAAGAAAGAACCCTGTGGGCCAGGTGGCAAGCCACGGCATGCCACAGGTGAGGACACAGGCTTTCCTCATAGTCATGCTTCCATTGGGAGAAGAGAGGGACAGAAGTAAAGTTCTGGCTACCATGGTGTCAGAACGGGAGGAGGGGGAGGAATTGCGTGTTTTTTTTAATGGACTCAAGGTCACACATACACCCTTGAATTATTCTGAGCTTACTTTTCTCCAACTCTGCCTTTAACCAGTTGTCTTCTCAGTTCTTCTCGCTTCACTTTATTTCAACGTTACTCCCTTATAATGAGCTCTTCCCCCTCTTCAGCCTGTATGCCCACTGTTTCCTCCACCTTCTTTTCTTATATGATATATGAATTTTTTAAGACCTGATTCTGTGGCCAGGAGGCAGGGACAGCTTCTCCACGCTTCTTACCACATGTGTGCCATCCACCCAGAGGCAAGATGTCCTTATTTGAGCTTCATGCTGCTCAGATGCACCAGGTCCTCTCTGCCCTGCCTTGCGGCTGTGACCTGCCCACCGCCTGTCAGTTACCACCATCATTCTTGGATGACTCTGGGAATGCACTCATACCTACCGGCCATGACCAAGGAAGGACAGCATCAGAGCTCACCTTAACCTCAGAGTTCCCTAGCTTTTACAACCCCACTGCCCTTCATCTCTGCTCCACGCCAGCTGAAGACAAATAGTGAAAGGTCTCGCATGGGGAAGAAAAATTAAAGCTATGCCATGTCGCCAAAGGTAGCAGAACCAGAATCTGAGGGAAGATGCTAAAGAGACAGGCTTTAACTGTTGATCAGGAGGAACTTGCTACCATAGCTCTCCACCGGTGAGAGAGGGTGCTTTCCATGTTAACCATAGAAAGTGTTTGCCAAGAACCCTGATGCATGTGAAAAAAGAAAAGTCAGATTTGGAGTTGGGAAATCTGGTTTTGTGTCTTATCTCAGCTCCTTACCAACTAAATAGAGCCTGGATAGGATTCATCCTCTCTCGTTCTTCGTTTAGGTTACCAGGTAAAAACCAAATAAGATCGAGAGTAAGAAGATAACTGTGAACTATAAGATACTCAACAAGTATCAGTATAATCCCTGGGGAGACAAAGCTTAGGAGCCCATAACTTAAACAAATCTAATTTGTCGTTGTTGTTAACCCAAAACTGAAGAGAGAAGACAAATAAATAGTGGATTCTGATTAAGATGATCATTTGAAGGGTGTCTGGGTGGCTCAGTTGGTTAAGTGTCTGACTCTTGATTTCGGCTCAGATCACGATCTCAAGGTTTATGGGTTCCAGCCCTGCATCAGGCTCTGTGATGATAGCACAAAGCGTGCTTCAGATTCTGTGGGTCTCTCTCTCTCACTCTCTGCCCCTCCCCTCGCTCATCTGCACTCTCTCTAAAAAGAAATAAATAAACTTAAAATAAGCTGATCAGGGGCGCCTGGGTGGCTGAGTCAGTTGAGCATCCGACTTTGGCTCAGGGCATGATCTTGCAGTTTGTGAGTTCGAGCCTCACATCGGGCTATGTGCTGGCAGCTCAGAGCCTGGAGCTTGCTTTGGATCCTGTGTTTCCTTCTTTCTCTGTCTTTCCTCAGCTTGTGTTCTCTCTCTCTCTCTGTCTCTCTCTCCCTCAAAAATAAATAAACATTAAAAAATTTTTTTTAAATATTTTAAAAAAGATGATCAATTGAATACACGCATCTATTTTCATTCCTTCTCAAAATCTTAAATTTTTTTATTAAAAATTTTTTTAACATTTATTTATTTTTGAGAGAGACAAAGAGTGAGCGGGGCAGGGGCAGAGAGAGAGGAAGACGCAGAATCTGAAGCAGGCTCCAGGCTCTGAACTGTCAGCACAGAGCCTGACACGGGGCTCAAACTCATGAACCATGAGATCATGACCTGAGCAGAAATCAGACACTTAACCAACTGAACCACCCAGGTGCCCCATCGTAAGATTTAAAAAAATTTAAATTTTTTAAAGGCATAAACCAATAAGAGTGGAAAAATGGGTAAACAGCACTGGTAGTGACATGATGGAAGTAATGACAGCAAATCTGAGAAGGCTGAATTCTCGGGCAGCTTTGAGAAAGCAGCCCAATTTATCCTACCAAATTTCTGAAGGCATCAGCTGCCAGAAAGCTGACAGCCAGATCTTCATGGCCCAGGCAGAGGAGTAGACATGTCTTCTCTGGGAAACCTGACCAGCTCAAGAGGAAACACCTCAAGATACTGACATTGGCGTTCCGGCCAGACCATTCTATGAGGAGGCTAATATTCAAACAGATCCACTCATGTTTAAAGCTTCTGATCAGCTTTTTAGTGCCTTAAACCTGTAAAGATAACCAAGGACCATCATGCATATGAGGAAAGTCTCATATGGAAGAGAAAACAAAGCACGTTAAAAAAAATAAGGCAATTTAGAGGAAGTGAGACTTTATAAGAAGAAGAGAATGTGTGTATGTGAGTGTGTGTGCATGTGTGTGCACATGCGTGTACATGTATGTGTGTGTGCGTATGTATCTCCTAGTTCTATGGCACTGTCTTTAGGAAGATAAGATATCACAATCATGAAACAGATTAAAATGAAACATTATTAAAATGAGACATTCATAGAGAAAAAAGAGTTCCTAGAAATCACAAATATGATAGCAAAAACAAAAAACTCAGCAGTGGTGTTGAAAGGTAAAGTTGAAGGACCTTCCAGCAGATAGAGGAAAAACATAGGGAACAGAAGAGAAAATTTAAGAAGGGTAGAAAATGACTCTAAGAAGTCCAATATGCAAACGGTAAGAGTTCCAGAAGAAGAGAAGAGATGAGAAGAGGAAATAAAGAAAAAAATTTTTTTTTCAAGAACTGAAAGACAGATAGATAAATACATACACACATATACACAAAGTTTCCAGGACTGGAAGATTAAATATCCGTATTGAAACGTGCCCTGCCAAGTGAATAAAAATAGACCCGTATTAATACAAATTATTGTGAAATTTTGGAACGGTCGGGACAAAGTTAAGATCCCACAGGCTTTCAGAGAGAAAACACACTTACAAGGAAACAGAAATCAGACTGACATCATCCTTTCCAGTGGAAGGGTGAGAAGTCATGCCCTTATGATTCTGAAAGAAAAGGATGTACAGCCTAAAAGTCTACACTCAGACAATCAGTAAAGGGTGGAGAACAGAAGGAAGACATTTTCAGACATCCAAGATTTCAAAAAATGTATTTCCTCCTCACCCTTTCTCAGGGAGTTTTTGTAAGACATATTCTACCCTAATGGGAGACTAAGCCAAAGAAGAGGAACGCATGGGGTAATAGGAAAGAAAAGCTCCGACACAAGAAAGAGGCCATGATACTCCCAGGATACTGCAGAAGTATAACCCAGGACGACTGCTGTGATTCAGTTTTGAAGGGCAGCCAGACCATGTAAGCCAGAGGGCTCTGGGAGATTTCGTCAGGATAAAACTGACCATGTGCTGTGTTTGTACAGACAGTCAGGAGATTTGGGCAACTGGTAGAGGGTGTGAGGTTGTGTTAGCATTAGTGCATAGAAAATTAAGCAAACAAAAGTATACATGTATATATATATATATATACACACACACATATATACATATATATATATACTTATATATATCTTCATTATATATGACAATTACTAGTTTCATGGAAAATAAAAAGTTGTTCATGAAAGGAAACTAAGAAGTTTAACCAAATGGCCCAGCTGCGAATACCATTCACATAGTCAAAAAAATGTAAACGCTGAGTACTGATCTCACCAAAACTATAATATAACTACAGTGGGAGAATGGGGGAACTAGAACGGTATGTGTTGGAGGGAAAGGGATGAAAGAGAACTAAATTCTCTATCGTTCATGGCAGGAAGTCAATAGATAAGGCCTAAAAAATGAAAAATTTAGATGTAGCTATATACGTGTGCTATTTAGAGTAATATATGGAGAGTCAGTCATCCGAGTGGAGAAGTCATTGCCTCTAGGGAAGGGCAATTGGAAGGCAGGGAACCGACCATTTTTGTAACAAATCTGGTAGAACTGTGTGACTCACTAAAATACTATATTTGATAAAAATACAAATTGAAAATGATCAAGTAGTGTAGATGATTCTTCCCACCATTCCATTTACAAGTTGTGCCTTAGGACAAGAGTGAGACCGGAGACAGGGTCTACCCGCCCCCCCTTCCCCTAGTGCCCCACTTGCCAAGTGCCTGTCACATTAGGACTTTCAAAGGTGGTATAAACAATACTTGATTTCACCCTACATGCTGACTTCAGAACCTAATGCCTGCTTAGGCTATGTCTACTCTTTATGAGAAGGCTTCAGTTAGAGGTTGTTCTATGTGACTTCTCCAGTTCCTCTCAACTCCTAGACACAGCATAAAAAACATATAAAACCAACTAGAGTTACACAGGGCCTAAAAGCTGGTGAACAATTAAAGTGGCTGGAGCCAAAGAGAAGTCAGGTAAGGCTCCCCGGAGGAGGCAGTCAACCGTGTTGACATTTTACATTTCTGCTCCTTGAAATGGTACTGCCATCTTATTGCTGCATTAAATTAAAGCGTGTCTGAATGGATGCTTCTTAATGTTTTCCTTTTTTCCTCATGAACTGATGTTTTCAGTGACAGTATTGAGGGGAGTATTATGTAAGGGGGGAAGTATGTGTCTACTGTGGAGCTGGAATACCTCATGATAAGGAGAGGGGTTTCAATAGTGTCAGCAAGAATGCCAAGTTGGAAGCAGCAAGTGCATAAGCAATAGGACTCGGGCTGTTTGATTCTCGTGGCTACATCTTTCACTCAACCTCCACCAGTCTCTGTTGGCTACCAATGGGGCTACCAGAAGCCACATGAGAGCAATCTCCCTGGTGAGGCAGAAACAAACAGGAGATGAGGGAACATAGGACTTGAAGCAGTAGTTGGTTCTTTGGCAAAACAAAAAGCTTGTGAGAACCTCATTCCAAGCTTTAACATATCTTGTGCCAAAAACGCACAATGCCAAGTGGAAGGAAAGCACTAGACTTCTCAAGGGCCCCATCAGAAAGCCCTCATAAACCTCGTTCAAACATGATTGCTCTCATTATCACCTCCCGACATGTTCAGGACCCCTCCCCACCCTCAGAGGAGCACTCAAGTTTCCATCGGGCTGTGATCCAAGTTTGAGAAGCCTTGCTGAATAGCTAGTGTGCGGGGTTCTGACTTAGAATGCCTCATTCTCTAGTTGAGTCACCCCCATGAGATGGCATTTTTGCACAAACACGAGGGCCCAAAACACAATTTGAAATAGGCTTTGTTGTCATAACGGGTTTTCTTTGGGAGACATTTCCAAAAGGCTGCCGTTGTGGTGGGGAGACACTAAACATTCAAGTTAATAAAATCTCTCCATCATAATTAAGGAAGAAAACAAATCTGATGAGGTATTGCGTGGGTGGGTCTGTTTAGATCCTCCGGGAAGCAGACTTTGAGATAAGAGATGGGCATGTCAGAAATTTATTGGGAGATAAATCTGTGAAAGGGAAAGGGAAGTGTTGGGGAGGGTAAGTCTTCAGACGGTGATACAGATCTGATATCTGAAATGAAAGGGGGAGGGGAAGCAAGATTGAATAAGGAAAACTTCAGGCGAACCCCATGGAAACTCCAGAACAAAGATTGCCCATTAAAGGAGTCCCACAGTGGACAGAAATGGCCGGGCCCTAGTGCCCCATCACCCAAAGGCTCAGTCATGGCCCAGGGGCCACAGCAGAGCAGGAAACTGGCTCCAGCACTGTGGACAGAATCCCAAGGCGCTGAGATGGAGGCTGTCTGCTAACTGCACTTTGCACAGCGGAATGTCAAATTCTTTCTCAAAGAAAGTTGTGAGCAGCTTGGCTGTCACAGTAGGGATGACCATAAAATAATAAAACTCCAAGACACTCTGAATTTACTCATTGAGTCAAGATTTAATGGATGTGGAAAGAATATTGCGAAACACTATCTAGAAGAGAATACACTGAGCTGACTGAAATTGGAATGATTTAGCTTTCTATCCAGTTTCACATGATAATCTCATTACTTTTTTGATTCATCATCGGCAACTGTCTATGGATATTCTATTATGTACCAGGCACGACACTTTGTCTCTATCCACCAAGAGTTCACAGTAATAACTAAACCAAATAATTAAAACATCACGTGATAGGGGTCCCTGGGTGTCTCAGTCGGTCAAGAGTCTGACTCTTAATTTCAGCCCAAGTCATAATCTCACAATTCACAGGTTAAATCCCATGTCCGTCTCCATGGTGACGGTGTGGAGCCTGCTTCGGATTCTCTCTCTCCTCTTTCTGCCCCTCCCCTGCTCGCTCATGCATGCTTGGTCTCTCTCTCTCTCAAAATAAATAAATAAACTTTAAAGAAACCAACATATGATAAGGACTAATGGAAATTGCATGTGAATTATTAAAGAAGTTCAGGGGGAAAAGACCAAAATTATACAATAATTTAGGCTTTTTTTTTTAACCTTTGGATGGGTCCTGCCATTCTACTTTATACCACATGTGTTGCTTAGGCATACTTCCCAAATGGATTGGAATAGATTAGGCAAGTGTTGTTAACCCTCGCTAGAGCAGAAAATTCTCTATTGAAAAAGAGGTCAAAGTTTCAGTTACTAAATTTAGACCATACGAGTCCAGCTTTCAAAGCTGGAGTGTCTATGCCATCCCAACCAAAGTGGACCTTAACCCAGGTGGAGAAAGCTGGTTGATTTCAGACTTGGAAATAAAAGGCTCATGGGCTTGGGGACAATTTTGCCACCCAAAAAGGCTCTGAGACCACTTTTTCTCACTGGGATTTCTCTTCCTTTCAGTCATATAAATCCAATGCTCAGGAACAGAAGTATTGACTATAGAGTTCCATGTTCAACCAACCCTTTATGTGTGTTGTTCCAGAGTGAGAATCTTTGGTAGGTGTTGGGGGATGGAATGGGGTATAACACATGGCTCCTGCTATTAAGGGGCACATAGTACCAGGTCCTTCAAAGAAACACCAATTCCTATGGAGCTCTCCGTGTTTCCTTCTTTCCTGTAGGACCCTCTCTGGCATTCTCTGATAGCTCTGATCACATGACCTCAGACTGAGGCTATTTCTTTCCTGGGCTGGGGCTACTACCCGGAGCTCCACAGCCTCCAAACGGCCTAACCATTCAGTCTATAGCTTTGCTGTTGCTATTTCCCACTGACTTCACACCATAGGGCGACTTCATACCGTCTGAAGTCATTGCACTTACCTGGCAGGTGGACTGGACCTCCCATTATCCTGACAGGCACAGATTGGGCTCAAAACTGGTCCTTGGGCCGTCCATATTCATGTGCAATTATCTGCAGTTGCTCAGCAGTCGGTGACATTCTCTGAAGACTTGTCATGCATTTCTTGAGACGTTTTTATAGCAACAGGGAAAAATAGATCCTACCAGCACTGATACAAAACCAACTTCCAAATGCGGAATGACTTGCATCTTAATGCAGAAAAAATATACAAAAATGTATCAGATTCTATTCCTAAAGCTTACCCTTTGTTTCCTTGTTCTGGGGCGGGGGGGGGGGGTGAGGAGGTGGGAATAACAGGAATCCTGTCGTGTCTTCTTTATTCTTTTCCTTTTTAGCCCATGGCCTTTATATTTTCACCACAAATCACCCTATTGGTAATAGAGGCTCTATTATGAGCCACATGCTTCGTCAAAAGTAAACCTCACATTCTTCTTCTAATTGTTGCCCCCTGACAGGTCGAGGAAAATAGTGTTGTTTTCATAGTGAAGTCACAGTCATAAATCTCCCAGGATTAAGACTCTCATAGCAATCCAGCATGCTCTTACCATCCTGAGGACTCCTTCAGGGCCACTTTCCGGGAAAGAGACAGAGAAAGAGAGATCGAGAGAGAAATGCCTTTTAGAAAACACAGATTCTGAAGGAGAGCAGGACCTTCACCAGCCTCTTCTCAGGGTTGACTAGTCCGCTGGGATCGTGTGTGGCAGGTCCAAGTCTCATTTTGCATCTAAACAGCAAGACGAACCTCTCAGCTCTCTATTTTTACTTCCCTTGTCATCCCCATCTTGGTATTTCTTCCCCTCCTCCCTGGCTCCTCTGCTCAATTTGTTCATTTTTAACCTACAGTCCACAGTAATGGGTGAGACAGAGCACTGGGCTTGGAGTGAGCGAGAGCTAGGCTCAAATCCTTCCCTTGCTTTCTAGCTGTGTGACCTGCACTGCTCTCAGCCTGTTGCCACAGCTGGAACTGAGAAGTAATAATTTCTCAGGGTTACTGGGAGAACAGGATGGCATAACGTATATAAAAATGTCTGGCACAGAGGCCCTCAATACTATCCATCAGTCTCCACTCCCCTGATGAAATGCGTCAGAAGAGAAACAGGTTCATTCAAGGGGCTCACCTCCCCCCAAGGTGGGATAGCTGATTTGTGAACCAAAGTCATGTGCAATGACCAGCTAATAAGGTCCAGTCTTAGGATGGAAATCACTCAGGTTGACTGCAGTATTGGCTGCCATCTACCTCCACATGGAACCCATCTAAAGGTTTCCCCAGAAGTGAAAAAACTCATTTCCCCTCCCCTTTTCACTTTCCTTGCCTTTAGAGGGCTTGATACTGTCCCCGGTAATTAAAAGAAATAAACTAGTTTACGTGAGTGAATAAATTTGTCAGAATATTTTTCATTAGCCTTACAAATATTGTTTACTGAACCACAACACCTTCTCAACTACCTCTTTCCTATTCTGTCTCCCCAAGTCCATGCCTCCTTACTTCCTGCCAACACTGTTGTTGCCAAAAACAATCACTTTAAAAATGGCCTAAAGGGTTGTTAAAGGAGATGAATGAGTTGTATCACTTAAACTGAGACTAGAACACCCAAGAACTTCTCGTGATGAATCCTGGGGAAGTCCTCAGTCTGAATTTCAAGGGCTTCTCCATGTGGCCCTATCTGGCCCTCCATCCTCAGCTCTCTATGTGTCCCAGTATGAACCTGACAGTCTTTCCCAGTCTTCATCTATGATCTTCCTTTTCTGTCCCAGCCGCAGTTGGGAAGAGAGAGAGGGAAGAGGCTCTGGTCCCTTCAATGAAGGAAAGGTGTGGGGGTTTCCACTCTGTACTGAGATGACTCCCCCCATATTTCTGAAATTAAACACATCTCACTATGGAGATTTAGTTCTCTGCAGAGACTCTCAGCTGGGCTCCATTACTGTCTTTCTTTGTTCATGAGAATCTAGAACCATAACTTACCTGCCATTATTAAGTTTTCTTATATTAGGTAAATATAGAGGTACCATTTTTAATTTCTTTCTCCCTAAGCATTGGTTTGTTTTTTTCCCACAACTACAGAGACAGGGAAATGTGCCAAGGGTAAAAAAAAAAAAAGGTGCCTCAGTTTACCCTGCTATGTTACAACCTTCACAACCTAACTACTACATCATACATCATCATCAATTGGAAGCCAAGCCTCAGAACTTCCAGAAAAGAACATGGAAGTAATTTCCTACAAACCATAATTTCTCATCAGGGAAAGAAAGGATATTGCCCATGTAATATTCTCTGATTTTATTTATTTAACAAAGAAGACTTTATTACATTGGACTGTTGAACATAATGCTGTCTTGTCACTAACGGTTCTCTATATATTTTCCTTTTACTCCTAGGTGATAAAGTCCTTATGGGCAGGGACCATATTTTGCATTTTTTCTTTTGTGCTTCCATTGATCACTTCCCCTCAAAAGCATTTGTTAACCAGTGGATTCTGAGCTCTATGTAACTGCCAAGCCCGTGGCCACCTTGTGCACAGAAACATACCTAGAGGTTGTCCATTTTTTAAGTAATACACCTCTGCTACTTTGACCATAGCTGCTTGAACCTGGGATCAACACCTGGCCCAATGACAGCCATCTATAGGTTGGCCAATGTCATAGAAGTTGGTTTAGTGAGAGAGATTTGTCTTCAGTAAGAATTCCACACTGGGGTGGTAATGGAACAAAAGATCAGCTTGTTTTTTTAGGACAATAGATACAGAATTTAGCAGGTGGTTGGTAGCAACAGGGGAAAGAGAAGTTGTGTCACTAAAATGAACTCACATTTCTGAAGGAACGACCACTAATGTTGGTGTCGAATTCTTGCTGTCCAATGACTAAAGCTAATGCTGTTTGCTAACAGATGCTCCAATGGCCAGAGGCCTCGGGCAACTGCTGCTGGAATCATTTTGCCAATTTTATTCTTTCTCGGGTATCTTTGTGATGAATAGTCTTTATTAAAGTTCATTGAAATAGGTCTCTGGTTCTTGTATCCTAAAAGATCTTCACAGTGTGCCCAGTGTTAGGAGGTAAAGATGAACTTGTGTCTAGTCAGGGAGATGGACTTATAAGTAGAAATGTTAGGAAGTGAAGTTTTAGGTCGGCTGTAGAAAATTACCACAAATTTGGCGGCTTAAAAACCAAGAAAAATACATGGTCTTATAGTTCAGGTAGCCAGAAATCTCAAAGAAGTCTCACTGGGCTAAATTCAAACCATCAACAGGGCTGGTATTTTCTGCAAGCTCTAGGGGAGAATCCACTTCCACGCCTTTTGTAGCTTCCTTGCTTACATTCCTTGCTCATGACTTCAACCCCATTTCCATCATCATATCTCTTACTTCCGTGTCTTTCTTATAAGGACCCCAGAGATACCAGAGCCACCAGGGTAACCTCCCCATCTCAAGACCCTTAGCTTGATCATGTCTACAAAGTCCCTTTTGCCATATAAGGTAGCATTCACAGGTTCTGGGGATTCGGACATGGGTATCTTGGGGCGCGGGGGGGCATTATTCAGCCAACTGTGTGGAACGAGTACTGTGATTGATACAAAAACAAGGGGCTATGGGCACCTGTACAAGGGGCAGTTGGATCAGGGTGAAGGAGCCTCTCAATTTTTTTTTTAAATAATAAGAAAGTTTCCCTTTCCATCCTCTCTAATTTGTCCACTACTTCAGGATTCTGGGAGAGATGTGAGTATAAGATCCTGTCAAATGTGTTACACAGGATGCTGCTACACTTCTCCTTAGCCCATCCCAGGAAACATCAAGTTTGCCTGTCTCCCAAAATAGGACCTGGAAATGGCCTCACTATCCTACTTCTCCTAAACAAGGGAGTACAACAATATATGCTGGGATTCATAAATGGGCGTGAGATCACTTTTGTTCACAGATGAAAGGGGTTGGAATGGGCAGAGGCTCAGAGTGGTGTTTCTTTAGCAAACACCCGGATGTGGGGTTCCTGACCGTGAGTGAAGAGCTGTGATCTGAATTAGAACTGGGGTGTATCAGAGGAAGACTGAATGGCATTTATCACTTAGGTTTAGGGGAGGGATTTTGTAAAGAATAGCTAGCTAGTAATTACAAATTACTTCAGAAACAAACAAACAGAAACTTGTTGTGGGAGGTTCTGGTAGGAAAGAAAACTCTATTTACTGGAGGATGGGGAGGTTAATTAAGAAGTAAGGATGTTTGTAAGTAGGATGCTTGGCAGAGTGGTGATGTTTTTATCATTAAATGTTTTTTTGGTATAAATATACTTTATTGGCATTTACAAAGAAAGTTAATTTTCATTATAGGCCTTTATTTATTCATTGCAAAATAAAATGTGTGTGTGTGTGTGTGTGTGTGTGTGTATTCCCAACCAAAAGCCAGAAGCAGAGTCTATATTACCTAGTACATAGGGATTCAAAGTCTGGATGGATGGATGAATGGATGGACGGATGAATAGATGTAAGTGCAGATAACTTGTCATGACTGGAACCTCTAAATCCAGAATGTTGTTTCATTAAAAACTTTTACAAGGGGGCACCTGGTGGCTTAGTCAGTTGAGCATCTGACTCTTGATTTCAGCTCAGGTCATGAGGGTTGTGGGATTGAGCCCCGCATTGGGCTTCATGCTGAGTGTGGAGCCCGCTTGAGATTCTTTCTCTCTCCCCAGATCCTGCTGTCACTCTCTGTCTCTTAAAAACAAACAAACGAAAACAAACAAAAAAAACTTTTGCAAGAAGCATTTGCAGCCACTTTTAGTTTACCTCTGCTGGTTGTATTTGTTTCCTCCTGAACCCCTTGGGGGCCAGGCCACCTGTGACTTACACTTGGGGTGCTGGAAGGTAGCTTTCCCTTCCCTTTGACATAGTAACTGGGTATCATACAGCCCATCTGCTTCCTTTTCTGCCTTTCTGCATCAATTTTAAATTTACCTGGGTATTCACTGTGGATGCTCATGTAGACCAATTCCATCACATTGCTACTCAAAAGAATTTCTGGATTCCATTTTCTAGAATAATTTAGCTGGCTTCAAAATGAATCAAAAGGAGTCAATCCCTGAATGATGTTTGGCAACCCTTTAGTTTGATAGCACTTTATGTATGTTGTAGCAGAGCTGTCCTGTGCAGTCTGGCTCTGCTTGACTCCCTCTGGCCCAGGCCACCTGCTCACCTTGATTTCTTGCCCCATCCACTCTACAGGTGACACTGAATCCAAATCAAACCACTCACAGCTGCCCTCCAGGCTGTTGAAAGCATCTTGTGACTTCGCTCAAGTGGCTCACTCTGCCTCAAGGGCCCTTCCCTCTCCTCCACTTCTCCTCACTGCTATTCCCCTTCGCCATAAGTCCTTGAAGACTCATCTCCAGAACATTCTAAGAGGCTTTCATCAATTCTCCTTCCACTCTCCACCTATAACCAAGCCCTTTCTCCTTTTTTGTAAGTTTATTTATTTATTTTGAGAGAGAGCGAGAGAGAGCGAGTGCAGGAGGAGGGGAAGGGCAGATAGAGAATCTTAAGCAGGCTCTTAACAATCAGCATGGAGCCTGACAGGGGGCTCAAACTCACCAACCATGAGACCATGACCTGAGCCAAAACCAGGAGTCAGATGCTCAACAGACTGAGCTACCCATGCACCCCACCCCCACATCCTTTCTCCTATACATACTTCATTACAGCAACAGTAACACTTCAGTGTCCTATTTATTAGCATGTCTGCCTCTCTTCTAGACTGTAAGTAAGCCTCTTGGAGGCAGGATTTTGTCTTTTCTCCCCCCAATACATAGCACAGTGCCCAGAAACTCAGTTCCTGTTTGTTTGTTTGTTTGTTTGTTTGTTGTTTGGGGATTTTTTTGTTTGTTTTTTGAGAGAGAAAGAGTGTGAGAGTAGGAGGAGCAGAGAAAGAGGAAGAGAGAGAGAATCCCAAGCAGGCTCCCTGCTGTCAGTTCAGAGCCCAACATAGGGCTCAAACTCATGAACCTTGAGATTATGACCTGAGCTGAAATCAAGAGCCAGACACCCAACCACTGAGCCACCCAGGCACCCCATTCCTGTTTGTTGAGTGAAGAATTACTTGCTAATTCTTTTCTGTTCCTCCGTTCTTCCCCAGCCATCCTTAGCTGTCAATCCCTGCCTCCCCAGTATATTTACATTTATTCTTCATTCACATATTCCATATAGACCATGGCTCTTCATTCACAGAGAGCACCTCCCTCCATAGGACATATGTAGGGAAGTGTTTAGATTAGAAAATGGACTGAGAAATTCCTATGCAATTTTGAGCTGAATTGAGAGGATTCGGACACCCAGTCACTCCTTCCTGTTCCTTCTCCTCCATCCAGCTGAACAAATCAAGTTGGAATCATCGTTAATGGCAAGCTGACAAGAAGGCACATCAACTCATCTTTCATAGTTCGGATTAAGGGAAGTTCAGGGAACAGAACATAGTCTGTTTTTAAGCAGCTTTATTTTTCTTTTTAAAGATTGAGGGGTTCTTTCTCAGGTTTATGTGCCCTGAAGATACAGAATAATTAAACCCTAAGTCCATAATCAGTCACTAAAACTTCAAATAAATTCATAGGGAGAAAAAGTAAATGTCACAAGCCACAAGTAACAAGTGACTAGAGTCTGAGTAAGGTCACAGTGATGAAGACTAAAAAGTTCTGTAATGTAAAAGGGTCAAATAGGGATTAAGCGGTAATATTATAAAAAGTCAAAATATGTAACCAGAGCAAGCTCTGTTGATTCTTACAGAGACAATTTTCTAAGTTAAACACTTTCTATTTATTTTTTCATGACGACAAGTGCACTCTTTAATCCCCACCCCTTATTTCCCCCACCACCCCCTTCTCTCTGGTAACCATCGGTTTGCCCTTAGAGTTGAGAGTCTGTTTCTTGGTTTGTCTCTCTCTCTCTCTCTCTCTCTCTTTTTCTTTTACTCATTTGTTTTGTTTCTTAAATCCTACATATAAGTGAGATCATATGGTATTTGTTTTTCTATAACTAATATTTCACTCAGCATTATACTCTCTAGCTCTATCCATGCAGTTGCAAATGGAAGGATTTCATTCTTTTTAATGGCTGAATGATATTCCACTATAACATTTTATTTATTCATTCATCTATCAACGGACACTTGGGCTGCTTCCATAGTTTGGTTATTGTAAATAATGCTGCTGTAAACATAGGGGTACATATCTCCCTCTGAATTAGTGTTCTTGTATTTTGGGGTAAATATCCAATATTGTGATTCCTGGATCATCGGGTAGTTCTATTTTTAACTTTTTGAGGAACCTCCATATTGTTTTCTAGAGTGGCTGCACCAATTTACATTCCAACCAACAGTGCAAGAGGGTTCCCCTTTCTCCACCTCCTTGCCAACACTTGTTTCTTGTGTTGTTGATTCTAGCCATTCTGATGGGTGTGAGGTGATATCTCATGGTAGTTTTGATTTGCATGTCCCTGATGAAAAGTGATGTCAAGCATCTTCTCATATATCTGTTGGCCTCTGGATGTCTTCTTTGGGAAAATGTGTGTTCATGTCTTCTGCCCATTTTTAAATTAGATTATTTCTTTTTTGGGTATTAAGTTGTATCAGTTCTTTGTATATTTTGGATACTAACCTTTTACTGGATATGTCATTTGTAAATCTCTTCTCCCATTAAGTAGGTTGGTTGCCTTTTAGTTTTGTTGAGCGTTTCCTTCACTGTGCAGTAAGTTTTTATTTTGATGTAGTCTCAATGGTTTATTTGTGCTTTTATTTCCCTTACCTGTAGAGACATATCTAGAAAATGTTGCTACAGCTGATGTCAGTGAAATTACTGCCTGTGCTGTCTTCAAGGATTTTTAGGGCTTCAGGTCTCACTTTTGGTCTTTAATCCATATGAGTTTATTTTTGTGTATGGTGAAAAAACGTGGTCCAGTTTCATTCTTTTGCATGTGGCTGTTTAGTTTTCCCAACACCATTTGTTGAAGAGACTGTCTTTTCCCCATTGTGTATTCATTCCTCCTTCATCAAAGATTAATTGACCATATAATTGTGGGGCTAAATTAAACACTTTTGAGAAACACTCAGCTGGGAAATAAAAATATTCCAGGATTGAAAAAACTGTATCCCTGAGAAGATCATCCTGTCCAAAATATAGGTTCTCAGGGAAGTGCTCAGAGCTTTGGCCAAGGAAAGGGGCACTCATCAGGGCAGCCACATTCACCAGAAACTCAATGGGGATGACAGGAGTCATAGCCAGGTCACTCTTGTTCCCAAAGACTCCAGAAGGACGTTGGCATCATGGAAAAAGAACAGGAATGCCAGTGCTCCTATTGGGCATGTCAAGTCAACTGAGATGGAGGCTGAGGAGTGAGAACACTTCAGCCTAATCTGTGGAGACCATGGCTTGTTATTTCTCAGCTTGTTCTTAATTTCTCACCTGAGAATAGGATTAAGATCCTGTAACAGATATTCTTCATTTGTAGCCACCTAATATCTCTGAACTCTCTCCTTATATTTTTTCCCCTTTTTTTCCATAACAGGTCTATTGAGATCTAATTCACAACTCATAAAATTCACTCATTGCAAGTGTACAATTCTGTGGCTTTTAGTATATTCACAGAATTTTGCAAACTTTACCACAATCAATTCGAGAACATTTTCGTCATCCTCAAAAGAAACTTTGCTGCCTCCAAATCTCCCACTACCCTCCATCCAAAGCCATTAATCTATTCATTTTCTGTCTCTATTATAGATTTGCCTATTATGGATTGTCATGTCTCCCAGAAATCCGTATGTTGAAGTCCTACCTCCCAGTATCGCAGAATGTGAATGTATTTGGAGATAATCCTTTCATTCAGTTCAAGGTAGTTCAGTTAAAATGAGGTCACTAAGGTGGGCTCTATTACAATATGAGCAGCGTCCTCAAAAGAAGATAAGGACACAAGCACTGAGGGAATATCACGTGAATTCAGGGAGAAGACAGCCATCTGCAAACAAAAGGGTGGGGGGTGGAGACCTCAGGATGAAACCAACCCTGCTGGCCCCTTGATCTTGGACTTCTAGCTTCCAGAATTGTGAGAAAAGGTAATTTTCTTCTGGTTAAGCCACCGATCTGTGGTATTTTGTTATGGCAGCCCTAGCAAACTAGTTCAGGGACATTTTGTATCAATAGAATCACACAATATATGATCCCACACCACTAGGTGCCTTCCCCTAGCACTATGTTTTCAAGGTTCATCTATGTATCCATACTTCTTTCCTTTTTATGGCCAAAAAATAGTCCATTAAAGTATCACACTTTTTAATCCTCTCATTACCTGATGGGCATTTGGATTGTTTCTACTTTGGGGCTATTTTGAAAGACGTTGCTACGAACATTCACGTAAAAGGTTTCATGTGGACTTATGTTTTCAATTCTCTTGAGTGTATACCTACAAGTAAAATTCCTGAGCCATATGGTAACTCTGTTCAGAACTGCCAGATTGTTTTCCAAGGTGCAACATGTTACATTTCCAATAGCAATGTGTGAGGGTTCCATTTCCTCCACATCCTCACCAACACTTGTTATCATCTGAATTTTTTTATTATAGTTATCCTAGTAGGTGCTCCGTAATATCTCTTTGTGGTTTTGATTTTCATTTCCTTGATGGCCTGACTCTCCTGGGGTTTCTGCAATATTCTTTTTCATTTTTTGTTTAAATGTTTCATTTTTGAGAGAGAGAGACAGAGCACAAGGGGGAGGAGGACAGACAGAGAGAGGCAAAGGCAGAATCTGAAGCAGGCTCCAGGCTCTGAGCCATCGGCACAGAGCCCCACGTGGGGCTCGAGCTTGTGAACCACGAGATCATGACCTGAGCTGAAGTGGGACGCTTAACAGACTGAGCCACCCGGGTGCCCCTGTGATATTCTTGAATAAACCCCTTTCCTGCTGAAACTAACCACAGCAGATTCTGTTGGTGGTGGCTCAGAACCCTGACCAATAAACACCAGTTTTATCAAAATAAGCGAATTCTAGGATTTCAGGAACTAAAGGCTTTGCAACTTCAGCAAAAGCAAACTGCTTTTTGTCTTTTAAAAAATGACCTAACTCAGGGGTGCCTGGTTCACCCAGTTGTTCAGGTGTCTGACTCTTGGTTTCAGCTCAGGTTATGATCTCATGGTTTGTGGATTCTAGCCCTGCATCGGCACAGAGCCTGCTTGGATTCTCTCTCTCTGCCCCTCCCCCCCCCCTCAAAATAAAGAAATAAAGTTTTAAAAAATTAAATAAAAAATGACCTAATGCTTCGAGGTTATCAAATAGGTCGTGTTTTCATTTTTGTTTTGTTTTGTTTTGTTTTGTTTTTACAATTCTTATTACAAACTCAACATAGCTCTGGTAAAGACTTTCAAACAGCATGATTTTCCCTGATGGTAGGTTCACAGAAGTGGAATGAATTTGCTCCACTTGTCCACACGTTTAGCTACCTTCTCGTGATCAGTGGTCTGAATTTGCAGGGTGGTTGCCAGGACGAGCCCAGGTGGAGGGACAGAACACAGGTGTTGGCCACATGGAGATCAGCCGTGGGCACTGGTCTTACTGGTTTTGTGCTTAAAATACTGCATAATAATCAGGAAATTAGACCTCCTTTTTTTCTAAAGGAGGATAAACAACTGATTGGGAAAAAAGAAAGATTATGGTGGTTCCTTAAGAAGTTGCTAGACTAATACCAATGAGAATTAAGGATGAGAGTCTGTCCTTGCTTCAGAGCTCTATCTAGATTCCCAGCCATGTCTCCATGAATATTGCTAAACGGAGGTCTGAGAGTCGTATATGGTGAATTCATGATTTCTCAAAAGCTTATTTCAGCCTAGCTGTACTTTTTTAAATTCACCAGATAATTGCCCAACACTGTTTTGAATTGATTAATTGGATCTTACGTAAGGGAAGCCACATTACTGAGCAACGACAAGTTTAAAAGAGGAAGACGTTAAGAAAATTAAGGGTTTTTTTCTTCAAACTCAAGGCCACCAATGCTTATTCCAAACTTTAAATCTTTAAAGATCAAAAGTCCTGCTAGAGGATAAAGCATACCAAAGCCATAGAGAAACGTTAGTTTTGGCAAGATGAGCAAAGAGGAGTGGGAAGAAAGGAAGCAAACAAAATACAGAGAGGAAATTCTACCTTGACTCTCCTCACAGAAGTTTCATGAAAAAACAACAAACAATCAGCCAGCCGTCTTTTTATATTATTGAAAAAATAATTAGAAGAAAAATATTTAAAATGAGCGACCTCTGCAGGCTCTGCTCTTTTCAACATGTGAAATTCTGTGGTTAACAAGTTTTATGGAAATTAAACTCTTTGGAAATTAATCAGAAGATCCAGGTGCTCACAGCCTGATGCATTGGCATGGCTGTTTCTCTCACTCTGCATACATATAGATATGCCATCAGGTGAAATTCCATTCCTAAAACATGATTCGCCACAGTGAACATTAATAAGTGTCCAGTACGCCAACAAGAGAGTTAGGAGTCATTCAGTTGTGTTTGCCCAGCAGAAACAGCTGAAAGACAACTCAGCTCCCTCCCAAAAGTTGCTGATTTCCATTGACTTTAAAACATAAAACCATATTGAGTACACATCAGTAACGGCAGCTGCAAAGTTGAATAAAGTGTAAGGACATTTCTTCTTCCTTTTTCACACATGTGCCCAGTGACGTTAGAGTAGAAAACCCCTTCTTTTCCATATTTTCTCCCATTTCAAAGTTACCTGGCCTCAAGGAAATATCCCAGGTAAGCTGACTTGTATACACTCTGCAGTGGTAGTTTCTTTTGTTAGTAGAACTCATGTGAGTAGGATGAATAATGGAAATTATGTTTCATAGGACGAGCTCCAAAAATCTGCCCTGTACAACCAATTTAAGCCCAACTGTAGTGCTTGGCCTGCACTCAAAGAAAGAACTAAATCTAACTGTGGCCTCTACTTGGGTACACCTGAATTTATGGCTCATTTCTCTGCTTGCTCCATGCTCCATGGGACAAATCCGAGTATGTTTCATTTCACCAAGAGCAAGCCAACTCCAGGCCGCAAAGATCAATAGGAGCCCTGTACTCAGTTTGGCTGCATATCTAGAGAACAAGGTGAGAAATGGTTCCTAAGTTAATAAAAGGAAGTAGAGTACACGTACACACACTCACCCACATACAGGACATTGAATTCACTTCCAGATGGGCTGCCAGAGGGAGCTTACTGTAAACCAAGCTGGCACAGAGCACAGAAAGTGACTAGCTGTCATGACCATAATAAAGATGAGTCCCCCTGCCACCAAACACTGGTGGTAAAGAAACACCAACAAGATTCATATGAATGAGATCTGAGGGTATTGTTGAGGGCAGCAATTTCCATTTATGGCTGAGATTTGAGTGACTTGGTAAGTCATTCAAAAATGTAGTCATAGATATAGCACTTTGGGGAGAGGGTAAGGAGAACTCATAAAAAATTTAAGCTGTATCTAGTGAAGGGAGCATTCCTGCCCTAAAGTCTCAGATCTGTGTCCTTTCTCTGGAGATTATCTCAATTACTGTATAGCAGTTTCAGGTGACGCGTGTGTGTTATGTGCATGTGGAACGAGGTGTATGAATGTCCTGTAGTAATGTCTCGGAGTTATTACTGCAGTAGAGGAATGTTTTACTCTCAGAAGCAAAGTACAAAGTACAAAAAATACAAATACAAACTCCTTTCTATATGATTGGTCTTGTGGATTCTCAATGTGAATAGAATAATCTCCATTCACAAGGGCAAAGAAAGACCTTGCTCTGGGTACAGTATCAATATCCTTATAAAGCAAATTTCTAGAGGCCAGACTAATGCTTCATATCTGCCCCATAGATTCAGACAAACAATCTTTATCCACATGCAAATATCCCACTGGAGCTGCCCTGACTTCCAGTTGCTCTCGTCCTCTGCAAAAACTCTGGGGACCCACAGGGGAGACTCATTTCAACCCTCTGTGTGCCCCCTGAAAGTTGCCAGTGTCTGCTCTGTCTCAAGTGTTAAGTCCAGGAGAAATTGTCCATCAGAATAAGAGTCAGACCCGTTACTGCATGGCAGGTGCAGTGTTAAACCCTATGTATATCATCACATTCAATCCTCATAATAACCCTCAGAGAAGAATTAGTTGTTTTCCATATTTTATAGATGAGAAAACTAAGACACAACGATGGCAGCAACTTGCCCAAGGCTGTGCGGCCCAGGCTGAGCTCCTGTTCTTAAGAACAAAGTTTTCTGCATTGGGAAAGATTTCCATGGCCAAGCTAGTTCTTGGCAACCTTAACTAGGTAACCAGAGTCTCTAGGAAAGACCAATTCCACATAGCAGACATCCCAGCAAGAAGCATGATGTAACCTGCTTCGAACTGGCAAGGCCCTCCTTCCATGATATATATGCTTCCTTCCATATGCTCTTCTGACATAAATGTTTCCAACAAACATGTTCCTCACAATATATTCCTGACACATACTTTGTAGACACATGTATTCTTTTACAGTAATCCCCCTTGCTTAATCAGGGTTTTGATTTCCACAATTTCCGTTACTCATGGTCAAGTACAGCCTGAAGCAGGTGATCCCCCTTCTGACTTAGTATCAAAAGGTCAACAGTACCCTAAAGCTACATCGTAGTGACTACCGCATTCACCTCACTTCTCATTATGTAGGCATTTCATCATCTTATACTGTCACAAGAAGAGGGTGAGTATAGTATAGTATGATATTTTGAGAGAGATCACATTCACATAACTTTTATTATAGTATATTATCACAGTTCTTTAATTTTATTATTTTTTATTGTTGTTAACCTCTTACTGTGCCTAATCTATAAATTGAACTTTATTATAAGTATGTGCATACAGGAGAAAGCATAGTATGCGTAGGATTCATTCTATTCTCAGTTTCAATCATTGCCCGGCAATCTTAGAACATTTTCCCTGCTCATAAGGGAGTATGCTATACTTCTGACTCAAGCAGAACTATTTCTCATGCTTGACTGACTGCTCGATACCCAAGGGTCATTTATAGAGAAATTTGTTTCTACCCCTGCTATGTGGTGGTAAGGACACAGATTCCTAAATCAGTTATGGGCTGCTGGAATAATTACCTTGAGTTCAAAATCTAACAGGACCCAAGGGCTAGCCCAGCACTGAGACACAATGAAAAGAAAGTATGGCTCTAGGTCTGCCAGGATGCAGACAAGGCAACGAGTTTTTATGCAGAGATAGTTTGCCCTGAGGTGTGACTATGAGATAACCTGAAAGCCACAAGCTGCTCATTGTGGCTCAGATGATTGAGGGTACAAAGTCACCTATGTCCAGTATGTGGAAGGTCACCTTTCCTTGAAAACGACCGTGAATCTCTGTACCACCCGCACTCATGGGAGCTGCCAGAGAAACCAGAGGAGAAACCAGCGGCGGTTCCCAAAGAGAGCCTTGCCTTTTGCAACCTATGCTTTTCATAGGCATTATTCCTCCATTGCTCATGCCTGTGGGGGGACAGACTCCAGAACCTTTTCTATTCCCACCTCGGTGCGGCAACCTAATACCATGTGCTGGGGGCTGAGTGGGGGGATCAAAAGAGCTTTAATGAGAAGGAGCCTAGCCAGCCAGACTAGCAGCCACCTTCGCTGAATGCATGGAAGTGAATCAGGCTGGTCATGAAGAATTCCAAATGCTGAGTCAAGATGGCGCCCTCATGCCTAGGTTGCTAGGGAAGCAGGGAACTAGAGTTCCGCCCCACATCAGTGCACTGAACCAGCCTGCTGTGGGTACTGTCAACTCAGTTGTCAGCAACTTTTTGTGAGGAGTACTCTGAGATAGGACTTAATTGGACACCTGTAAGTATTTGGATCCCTGGACTCTTAATGGAAAGAGATCGATTTCTTCAAGAAGGTTAGACTAAACTTTTGGACTTCTGGCTACCACCAAAAATGATTTGCTGACACTTCACTCTAGGACCTGATGGAAACAAGCTACCTCAGTTATAACACCTGCCTCATACCATGCTCTAAAACTAGAAATGATTCAAATATTTGTCAGTAGATGGCTGGATAAACAAATTAAGTTGAATCCATACAAATGGAATACTACTCGGCAATAAAAAATGGACTATACTATTATATATGATACAATGGATGAGTCTCAAAATAATTATACTGAGTAAAGGAGTCAAATAAAAAGCCATACTTACTGATCCCAATTATGTAAAATTATAGAAAATACAAACTAATCTATAGCAACAGAAAGCGAATGAGTAGTTGGTTATCTGAGACTGGGGCAGTGGGGCTGACAGGGGTAGGAGGAAGGGATTAAAAAAGGGCATCAGGGAGCTTTTGGGATGATTGAGATGTTCATTATTGATTGTGGTGATAGTTTCATGGCTGTATACATAGTTCGAAACTTATCAGGTTTTATACATTGACTATGATAGCCTGTTGTACATCAAGACATGTTAATAAAGTTATTTTTGAAAATGAAATAATATATATAGGATGCTTAGCTCTGTGCCTGGCATACAGTCTATACTTCATACATAGGGGCTATTTTTTTTTTTTTATCATTTTCACACTGAGCTTGTGCTCACCTACATTAGCGATAACAGGAGCAAAGGACAGGAAGATCTTATTTCTGTTGTGTATTCCTAGCAGACTGGACCCAAAGATCAAGGGAGCCTTGGGTGTGTAACAGAACTAGAGACAGTATAGAAAGAGGTTCAGAAACTGGTTTGGGAACCCTTTCCAATGAAGTGACACTTTCTGGAAAACATAGTCTCAGTTGATGGGGGGATAAAAATTTCTTGAAATAAATTTCTTGAAATATATATTACAAGATAATGCTTGTAAGTCTAACAGCCCATTTTGGTCTGTTTTCTTGCCTTCTCTAGACTGAAGAATTGTTCCAGATCAGTCATTTCTGCCCCTCTCAACAAAACCAGCCCCTTGACATTTCAGTGCCACTACACAGTTATAGATGGCCTACCCCACAGCATGCAAAGTCCTCTGGCTGGATTCCTGTTGCCCTTCTTGTGATGTTCCTGCATCACCCAGTCTCTAGCTCCACATTAAGAGTAGATACCCCACTGCATTTCTGTTCTGTAAAGACAGTATCCATGCTCCCCCAAATCCCTGTTCCTTCACACCTCATTCCTGCAGTACCTTAAAATACCCATTTGCTGGGGAAACAAAATCTATTAACTATTTACTCACATATTCTGTGTTGCCTTTAAAAACAAAAAGGTTTCCTTTTTTTTTAAATTTTTTTTAATGTTTATTTATTTTGAGACTTGGGGCGCCTGGGTGGCTCAGTTGGTTAAGCGTCCGACTTCAGCTCAGGTCATGATCTCACGGTTCGCGAGTTTGATCCCCTCGTCGGGCTCTGTGCTGACAGCTCAGAGCCTGGAGCCTGCTTTGGATTCTGTGTCTCCCTCTCTCTCTGCTCCTCCCCTACTCATGCTTTGTCTCTCTCTCACACAAAAATAAAATAAACATAAAAAATTTTTAAAAATAAACAAACATATTTACTTTTGAGACAGAGAGTGAGCGGGGTGGGGGGTGGGGTGGTCAGAGAGAGAGGGAAACACAAAATCCAAAGCAGGCTCCAGGCTCTGAGCTGTCAGCACAGAGCCCGACGCAGGGCTCGAACTCGAGAACCGTGAGATCATGACCTGAGCCGAAGTCGGACACCTAACTGACTGAGCCACCCAGGAGCCCCAAGGTTTGCTTCTAAAAGAGGACACCACGAGAACAGCGCCTTATCAAAGAGTCATAACTTTGCTGGCATAATTTCTGCCATAGGGACAGAATGGTAAAAAAAAAAAAGACATTCTTAATTGTGACATTATTTTAATATTCCCTCCTAAGGGTAGGACCTCACTGAATTTCATAGCAATCAGATGAAACAGTTAATGATGCAAAGATAAGAATACAAAATTCAGAAAGTTCCAGTGTTTTCCACAAGGTCACACAGCCCGGAAACTCGGAAGCAGTTTCTCTAATTCCAAAGCAGGGGTCTGTCCATCGGACCACAAGTGCTTCCCTTAGCAATTGCTTTGTGCAGGTCTTCAGGCCATCAGCTGGCTTGAATTAGGGATGGAGATGGACTCCATGGGGGTAGCAATATTTATGTGACTTTCCATAACTCACATGGGTACCCTGGGAATTACTTTTCGTTTTCCTAGGTGATCTGCTAAACTTATTTCCCCTTCTATTTTGCTCTGAAGCTAATTTAAACTCCCGTCTCAAATGTTGAGGTGTCGGGGAGGAAGGAAATAGTGGCTTATGGATTAATGCCAGTGTCCCCCAAATCCTTGGGCACCGATTATGAATGGGCCTGTCCTTCTCCCACTTCCCATGAACAGAGGGATCAGTCTTAGCTGTTAAAAACTTCTTCTAGTGGTCCAGCAGCATGGGAAAAATATGGCCTGTCTGGTGGCCTTGGCCCAGCCCTGGCCATAAAAAGGGAGTTCATATCATTAGCGACTTCCCTTTCACAGTTCATTAGCATGAAATGTCTTGGCAGCTGAAATGACAATGGGGACTCCTTCCTCGCCAGTGATTTCACAGGGAGAGATGGAAAACACCCCATCCTAAGAGCAGCCACGGCGCAGCTGTACTTGCTGCTTTAATTTGTGACTCTGACTCAATAGCAAGTTGAGATGCTGGAAAATGCTATAGCAGTGGTCAGCCGGCAAGCAGATGGCAAGTTGAAATTAACTATATGTGGCAGGTCTAGTGGCTCAACTAGTTGTGTCTGGATGCCTAGCTTTGTCCACATTACTAGAAGGGTCTGCTACCAAGGCTGACCTAGAGAGAGTAGGGTAAACTGAGGTGCCCCAGATGGTCCCAATGAAGTGTGTCTGTGTGTGTGTACATGCGTGTGCATACGTGGAGAGGGTGTATGTATGCAACGTGCATGTTTATACATACATGTATGAAATATAAATAAACATATTTAGTTTTACTCAATATTTGTGGTCTATCTTCCAAAGAGGAAGGAAAATAGAGTTATATTAGTCCTTGAGAAAGTTGCATTTAAGGTCAGAACATGAAGTTCCAGTTCTGTTTTCTAGGAATATTGAGTACACTTTCACAGATTATAGCCAAAAAAGATAGGAGCTGAGAACATGAGTTCACAAAGTCATTTGAAACGGATGCTCCTTTCAAAGATGAAAACAGAGTACCCTGTTCACTAATGGAGTCTCTCTATTGATGCCTAAGGCGACATCCATAGCTCATGCTGTATGTGTGAAAATTCAGGCATTGACCAATGCTAAACTCGAAGGTTTGTTCTTCTGCTTTAGGCCTATTACTTGAATTGCCTTCAATAGAGTTCACTTCAGCCCCATCTCTGGCTACCTACCAAGTAGACATTGAAGGATAAAGGTGAAGGTGGCTTGGTATAGAATTTTAACTCTGCCATTTGCCTAGGGCAGTGTAGCAAGTATCCTCCAAGATGGCCACCAGTGATCCCTACATCCTGGTATTCACAGCTTTGGGGAATTCCCTCCCCTTGACTGTGTGCTGAACTTGCTGACTTATAGCTAACAAATACAGAAAAGCGATGGGATGTCACTTCTGAGAGTAGATCATAAAAAGACTTTGGCTTCCAGCTTGAATGCAACCCTCTCTCTCATTCTCTCTTTCTTACTTCCTCTGATCATTCTTTCTGTGGTGAGTTAGCTGGCAGAGAAAGACAGAGACCTGTCAGTAACCATAAGTAAGTATGGAAGCAGATTCCCTCCTCCTTTTGTCCCCTCTCTGGCATTCAGATGAGACCACAAGCCTGACCAACAGTTTGCCTGCAACCTCAGAGAAACCTTGACACAGAGTCACTCAACTAAGTTATGCCCGAATTCCTGATCAACAGAAACTATGAGATAATAAATATTTATTGTTTGAAGACACTAAGTTTTGGGTGTCATTTGTTAAGCGACAATAGGTAACCAATACAGGTAGCAATGGGGGACATGGTGACCATTATGTGGATGAGTCAGGTGGTTATAAGACTCAGTGGCCAGTAGACTCAAGTTCTAAGTAAGTCTTCATTTGGAGGAAGATTTTTTTTCCCCTAAACTTAAATACTGGAATCACCACCTGTGACTCACTGTTCATACAGGGACCTCTTCAGACACATTTCTACCACTGGCTACAATAGTTTGAAGATGGTCTCGTCCAGAGTGCTTTTAAAAATACCGAGGCCAAGCCTCCACCCCAGACTGACTAAAATAGAATCTCTAGGGTGGCACCTGGATATATATTTTTAGGAAATTGTCCTGGTAATTTTGCTGCTTAGTTCAGTTTGGAAGTGGCTAGAATAAATAAGCTTTCCAGGTCATCTTCTATGTGGGGTTGCCATGACTCTCTGTGTTAAGGGAGTTTCACATCTAGTGTGGGTGATACATTTTGGAAACCAGGTCCCAGCAGCGAGTTTAGCATACTTGAGTATTTTAAATGTGGATGTCAGCAACTTGCAGGACTTGGAAAGTTGAGCAAGGCCACAAAGCTTGCCTGTGTTCCTGAGTCTAATCTAAGCAGTAGAATTCCGTGAATGGTTTGTGTTCTAATGACTCCAACATCAATGATGTGTTGCCCAAGCTAACTATTTTCAGAGACACCGTGGTATGGGTAAGGAGACGCTGGGATTAGCATCAGAAGAGCTGGATTCAGGTGCTGGCTCCTCTGCTCAGCAGCTGTGTGACCTTGGGCAAGTCAACTAATCTCTCTGAGCATATTTCTTTGACATTTTAATTTATTTTTGAGAACTTTTGCTGTGGTTTTCTTCTGACTGTAAAAATAATACATCCTCCTTCTAAAAATGTGGAACATACAGAAAGCTATTTTTAAAATCCTAAATTATACACAACCCAGAAACCTGAGATAACTACAGTTCTATTTCTTCCAGTACAGTTTGAATACATTTACATGCATGTTTTTATAAACTGTGATTGAGCTATATAATGTCTTTTATCTTTTTCACTTAAGACTATACTCTAAACATTTTTGTCACGTCATTAAAGTTCTTCAAATCATGACTTTTAGGGGCTCCCTAATATTCTATTATGTAAGTATATCAGAACTATTTTTCTATGGTTAAATATTTATGTTACTTTCAAGTTTTTGCCTTTATAAAGAATATTGCAAGAAATATTTTTGTAGACAAAATTTGTCCACATTCTCTATTGCTTCCTTAGAAGAAAATATCAGAAATGAAATGACTGCATCAAAAGGAATGAATACTTTTGAAGGTCCAGATGCATGTTGCAAATTGCTTTTCAGAAAGGCTTACCCAATGCGTACTTCCACCTGGAGAATTTTCATCTCAATGCAACTTTGCCAGCATAAGATACTATCTATTTTTTAAAAATATTTCTAATTCGGTGGTCTACATATCTTTGATAGTTTGGTGGTTAAAATACACTGTCTTGTTTTAATGTGTACTTATATCGCTAGCAAGACCAAGCACTTTTCCTATATTTAGCACTGAGACTCCCTCTTCATTGGGAAACTGAGAATGAGAATTCCTATGCACATCACAGTGTTACTGGGAAGATTTATGAAATGCTGATTGCAAATCTTTTCACAAATATAGTGATATGGTACCTTTATATAACTCCTATGGTCTCAGTTTAGTTGATAGCTATTTTGTATGTAGACAAGTCAATCTATCATGAGACTATAGGATTGAGGGTAAATCTCCCCCCTCAAGAGATCTTCCTTCATCCCACACATTTCCATGTCACATAATCAGAATTTAGTAGCATAAAGAGCTGTAAGGAAGGAATACTCGTAAATGGCAAATGGACCCATGCAGCCTGCGTGTTTATCTTCACATTATCACTCTTGCTGATGGTAGGTATTAGGAGAGAGATGACTTCGTTGGATGTATGTTTGTTTGTGGCCCCAGCAATTTAACAACAGCTCTTGATAGCCATTGCCTCTCGTTTCGCCAGCCATGTCCCTGACTCACAGCTCAAATGTGGGTCTTAGCAGTAATGAGCTTTCCTACAGCGAGGACTAAGACATTGCCCCTTTCAACATGGACTAGGACTGGTTCACCTGGACATAGAAACTGCTTGATTTCAATACACATAATGATGGCAAGCACCAAAAGAAAGCTACAATTCCCAGAATTTCTGTATTAAATGGATGACATATATTATTGCTTATTCTACTTGATTCAGTTAATTGAAAAGGAAAATTAAGAGATAAAAACCATTATGATAAAGGCTTAAAAATTCTGTAGAAAAATTTTTCTACGAATTCAACATAAAGCATCCAAGATGTTGAATAATATGTGGGTTTCAAAGAAAAATGCAGTGGATTTAAAATGTAATTAATGTTCAGACTATAACCTCACTATCAGAGGTCTGGAATTCAGCCTTCCTTTTTTCCAAGAACTCTGTCTTTCGTGCCTGGAGACTGTAAGTTCTAGGGTGGAAGTTGTGAGGGTAGAATCTGTTCTTTCTTATTTATAATTTAAAAAAATTAAAAAGGGTGTTTGGGGACCACTTGTACTAGTGCCTATAAATCCGCAGTAAGGAATTTTGCTTTGGTAGCTCTAAGCAGACTTTTGCTTTTCCCCAAATTTATGGAAGAACTTTAAAGGCATTTTGTGTACATAGTTGTGTAGCCTGTGCTTTAATTCAATGGGACTCTTGGCTGAGTATGAACCGCAAAGTTCGACAATTGGGGTTCAATTTTCTTTCGTATATCTTTCCCAGATATGACTTCATTTTATTTATACAATCTCATGGTGTCTCTATAAACTTGCGTTTGTTTTATCATCATCTTATGAAATCTCATGCAATAAATAGTGGTTGCAAAGGAAAAAAAAAATCAGTCTCCTAACATCTTTCAATGAGAGAGCCGCCATTTTGTCCAGAAGAGTAGCTCGGTTAGTACAGCCTTCATTCTGATGGTCAGAAAGGTATCTGCAACCCCCTCGAAGTGGGCGTCCCTACAATGTCCAGCAAGCATTTGCCAGGGAAGCCTGCATTAATTGTCCCACTTACCATTAGGGTTTGTAGAATTGGAGAAGCTTGGATCTGGGTGACACTGGGTTTACCATAGAGCAATGGTCCCCCAGTTCATGGCTGCTTTGGAATGACCTTGGTGACTGAAACCTGAGGGCACAAGCATACGAATGGAAATGGAGAAAAACTCCCTGGTGAATTCATCAGTTTGGAAAAGTCCATTCCCGAGCTTCATGTCTCATATTTGACAACACTGAATTCTTTGGAGTGTGGTAAAGTCAAGAAAAGGCCTGTTTGACTACCTAGTATCCTTCTTGCTGCAAGTTCTCTGGCCAGTGAAAAGCTTGCTCCCACTTTTTATTAGAAATATTATTATTATACTAAATAATGATGATAACTAATGTTCATGGGAATTTACTAAATGGCAGACATTGAGTGAAGTGTTTTACATGTATTATCTCATTTAACCTTCATAATGCCTCAGTGAGGTACGTGCTATCATTCTCCCACTTAATAAGCTAGGAACTGAGAGGTTAGATAACTTGTCCAGGCACTTACTTCAAAAATGAGCTCAACTGGAATCCAAACAGGGAGTCAGGTCCTGGTGTCACTCTCCTCATAGCTATGATGACTGTAACTGGTTGCACACAGTGTTCTGGGAGCAGACATTAAATGGTCACAAAACTGCACTCGGTGTCCCTGACTTCCTATCAGAGAGTGAAGGACAAAGGCATCCATCTTGTAGGAAACATCCTGCAGATAGCAAGGTCAGCACTTTGTGTCTAATCTTTCAGAGCATCATCAGGCAAATAAACTCTCCCTCTCTAATTCTGTGACTGGGATGGAAGGCAAAACAGAAATAAAAATACAGTATTCTTCCCCTACTTGTCACAAAGAAAAGGTTCCATGGAAAGCTGAGAAACAGATGGTCCAGGGCAAAAATCAACAAGCCTGATGTCCAGGATTAAAGACCAGATGCCACTAACAATCTTTAGAAGTCTCTAGAGGGACTTCAAAGAGATCGCCCAAAGCCCCATGTCTCTCTCCATGAGGGAAGTAGACTTAGTCATCCATGTTCCTTTGTAGCCAGGTTCTCCCTTGTTCTCTGGGATCAAGCTAAACAGATGAAAGTAACATTAAGGTTGCCAGGAACGGAGAGCTCTTACATCTTATAGCGTAGATCAGTTTAGTTGTATCACTGAGTTGACTGATCAGACGGGGTTCCTGTAGGCACCAATTCCTCTTGTAATTCAGTCCACTTCTCTTTCTGGAGATTTCTCTCTCACTCATATGCAGCTCTTCATGAAGTCAGCTCTTAATTTCAGCATCTTTTTTCCCTTCATCATGTCTTCTTACTCCATTTGTAAGAGGGATACTAACTCCTTATAGCTCCAAACCATGTGAGTGGCACTGGAGACCACCTGGGTCAATGTAGCAGAAAGACGTAAATGAGGAAGTACAATTTGAATAGTATGAAATTGAGACTGTTGATTTATGGACTTCTGGAACCTTCCATTGAGCTCCTTCAAGGTCTCCCTTTACAAATAACCTAGGTTCACATCACAAAGTTTCCAGTTTGGGAAAGACCATAGAAATAATCTGACCAATGCTATTGGCATGCCCTTATTCACATATTTTTTTTTTTAAAGCTAAACTATTATTGGGCTCCAGGACTGGGTCAGGTGATGAAAATTTGGGACAAATAAGACCTGGACACTGTCCTTAAAAAGCTTAGTACTGTAAAGGGTCTAGGGAGTGCCATGGGGAGGGAGGTGCAAAATGCTAGAGCTCAGACTAGGCTTGGTGGGGGAAAGGGTCAGAAAAATGTTTGTAGAACTAGAGATACTTGGGCTGCTTCTAGGAGGAAGAGGAAGATTTTCCTGGCTGCAAGTAGCAGAAATCCCACTTAGGCCAAACGGGAGATGTGTTGGAAGGATACCAGCTCTCTCACATTACTTGAGAAGAGTAAAGATGCAGTGAAGTCCCATGGCTTCAAATGTTCTTAGGGCCCTCCCCATGTGCTCACTTGGAGAAAGTTCTCTCCTACTTTCTCTCTTCCTGCCTACAGACTGGGCAGGAAACTTAGGAGCCGAAGAGTCTCCAGTGCATGTCATCAGAATGCGCTGATCCTGTTTTCTCAGATCCAGAACTGGGGATGGTGTTGGGGCCCACCACAGAGCAGGTCAGCAACGGCCATTGGATCGTGCCATAGTATTATACAGATATGGCCACTGGGTCTCAAACTCAGTGCCTTCAGCTCATTCCCAATACACAGGAAACCCTGGGGAACTACATGACCATTCCACTTAGGGTCCTACATAGACGTGTTTTTCCAGAGCACCAGTGTTACTTAAATGATTCACCAAAAGCAGGGTAGAAGATGCCTGAGAAAACTCCTGAAAACCTGGCTTCCAGTCCAATATTGTTCTAAGTAGGTAGGCTTTGCACACTGCTTTCCACAAATGCATCAGCATTGCATTTTAGGAAGCATTAGTTGTTAAACAAATACAAGGCAGACCATGGCAGGGGAGATGTTCAATCATTTGATGATTATGATGATAGTGATGATTAACAGCTGAATGTACTGTAGTTTAAATATGTATCCCAGGGGCACCTGGGTGGCTCAGTTTGTTAAGCATCTGACTTCGGCTCATGTCATGATCTCACCATTCGTGGGTTCGAGCCCCACGTTGGGCTCTGTGCTGACAGCTAGCTCAGAGCCTGGGGGCTATCTTCAGATTCTGTGTCTCCCTCTCTCTCTGACCCTCCCCTGCTCACACACTGTCTCTCTCTCTCTCTCTCTCAAAAATAAAAATAAAACATTAAAAAAATTAAATATGTATCCCATTTGATTCTCACCACGGTGGGATAAAAGTAATAATGTAAACACTTAATTGAGCACATACTATGTGCCAAGCACTCTTTTAAGGGCTTCACATGTATTCATTCAGTTAATCCTCACAACTCCGTAAGGCACATACTGTTGTAATCTTTCATTCTTCTTCTTCTTCTTCTTCTTCTTCTTCTTCTTCTTCTTCTTCTTCTTCTTCTTCTTCTTCTTCCTTTGCCTTTATGAATAAAGAAACTGAGGCACAGGAACATCAAATAATGGATCTAAGATTCTACAGCTTGTAAGGACAGGATTGGGATTTGAACCCAGGCAGTCTGGTTTCAGTTCAGTTCATGCTCACAACTTCTATTCTGATAGACCATTTTTATGACCTTCACTTTATAGTAGGGAGTTTGATCAAAGCAAAGCCATAGTGAGTAGTGGCACCAGTAGAAATAAAAATAACAATAGCTAATGTATACCTCTCCCCCCTCCCCCTGCACTGTACATCAGATGCTGTAATAGTCATGGATACTCTAATGTCCCCCAATTATCCTGAATAGGAATTATTGTTGTTGCTTTTAGAAAACATGGTCGAGATACAAAGCCCAGGGCTAAATTTCACAAACTTACTTATGCAGACCCAGGCTGTGTTCTAGAGACCCTGGAAAGTCAGGAAGATGCTGGAAGAGCTGAGAGTTGGCCCACTCCATAACAGAACCAAATCTGGGTTTGGACAATGATCAGATTAAGCCATAGGGCTAGCAGTAATAAATATTCAAGGCCTAATGTTTGCTCTGGTCCCTGGAGACTTTCCCGCCCAGGTCTACTTACTAAGACAAACATCCCTAGAGTTGAGGGTCTCACATAGAGTAGGGTCTGCCACCAGAGCCTGTGTTCACTGAGGTCAGCTGTCCTGCCTGGCTGAAAGTGACATTCCTCTTCTATAAAATGGGAATGTTGTTCAAATGAACGTTGGACAATGATCTTCTGAGTCTTCCCTGACATGGGGTTTTATATCTACGATTTCTCCTTAGAAGACACTCTCATTTTAGAATCATGCCTTCCTGGGTGCTGTGGTCTGAATGTTTGTGTCTCCCCCAGATTCATATGTTGAAATCCTAATCTCCAAGGTGATAGTATTGGGAGATGGGGTCTGTGGGAGGCAATGGAGTCCTCAAGACTGGGATTAGTGCCCTTTCTAAAGGAGGCCTGGAAAACTAGCTCGATCCTTCCGCCAGGTGAGGTTAACAGTAAAAAAGCAGCCATCTGGGAAAGGGACTCTCAGCAGACACCAAATCTGCTAGCACCCTGATCTTGGACTTCCCACCCTCCAGGACTGTGAGAAGTAAATTTCTATGATTCCTAAGCTACCCCATTGGTGATCTTTTGTTACAGCAGCCTGAACAGACTAAGACACCAGATTCATAGCAAAATAAAACTGTGATCCTGAGAAGAGGAAGTAAGACAGGAAATGCAGGCTCCTAGGCACCAAGTCACCCACTAAGCGCTTGAACAAATCCCCTTTATGCAGACCCACTGACGTTCCTAGCTCTGGGCAAAAGGGTAACAATTTCTCGGCCCTGGGTTGGAGTCCTTCCGGCTACCAAGGCAGAGGGATCAAAACCCGTGGGGTTCGGAGGAATCACACACATGGTCCGTAATATACGTCCTTGTAAAGTCTCTGCACAGAACCCTCCAGAAGCCATACTTCTCCCAAACCACTCAGACTTAGACGCATTTAAAGAATGGCTCTTGCAGGGAATTCTGCTCCTTTTTCCTATTCTTTGGGAGATGTTCCCCGGGCACTGAGATCAGCGGACGTAGCTTCTTCCAGAAGTTTTCTATTTCTCTGACTGTGATTCTTCCAACCAGCACCTGTCGGACTGAAACCTCAGCTCTGTGGCGGTGGCCTGCGGCCTGGATAGAAAGAGCACTTGTCTGGAGCATGCCAGGTATGGCTCGGTGCTAAGCCAATCACCCAAGTGAAAGCCTTTTATCCTCACAACAGACCTGGGCCTACAGTTTTCCTTTGAAGGAATGGATTTAGGGAGGTTAAATAACTGCTCCAAGGTCACTCAGCTGATAAGTGGTGTATTCATTTCCTAGGGTTGCTGTAACAAATTGCCATAAACTGAGTGGCTTAGGACAACAGAAATCATTTATTCTCTCATGGTTCTGGGGTCAGACGTACAAAATGAAGGTATTAGCGGGACTGCACTTGCCCCAAAGGCTCTAACAGACACCCTTTCCTTGCCTCTTCCAGCTTCGAATGTTTCAGGCATTCCTTGGCTTGTGCCTGCCTTGTTCCAATGTCTGCCTCGGTCTGTAGGTGGCCTTCTCCTCTCCTGTGTCTGTGTTTTCCGTTCTGTCTCTCACAAGGACACTTGTCACGGGATTTAGGACCCACCCTGGTAAATCCAGGATGCTGTCACCTCAGAGATCATCTGCACAGACCCTTTTTCTTTCAAATAAGGTCCCATTCACAGTTTCCAGGAAGAAAGGAGGTCCACAAATCTTTCAGGGCCACCATTCAATCTACTACAGCTGGGCAGCTGGGATTCAACCACGTGGCCTTGATCTGGAAGGTGGCCGGGTCGCTGTTAGGCTGCGCCCTCACACAGGCTGACTTTCCACAGGTGTCGAGAAAATGCCTGCTAAATTAACCTGAACTTTTCACAAATCATCACAAGGCTGAAGGGATGATTTTTCTGTGCTGGTATTCTGTCCATGTTCCAGAAGGGCAGTGCAGAAACTCGATGATGCTCTGGCACATGTGCCCCGACAGAGAGAGTGGAATTACGGCAAAGTAGGTTACTTTTTAAAGAGAACCAAACTAAACTTTGCAAATGTTAAAACCCTGTATATTTTTAAAATTTCAAGCTCAAGTATAAAAAAAAAAATACTCCGTTGCTCCAAAACCACCACTTTCAAAGAATTACTCCACGTGCAGCGAAAATCTGACATAACGCAGTGATAGTCCAAAATAACGTGTTAGGTCATTACCCAGACGCCGGCAGACTGAGGAGTTCCACCAAACCTCCTTTCTGATGAGGGAAAACAGATTTTTAAACGAAGCCTGCAGCTTAAGTGTAGAAAACTTAAAGCTGTAGACAATCAGAATTGTCATTTAAAAGGGTGAACTTTATTTCTTCTGAGGTAAAGTGATGCATCCAGGCAAAGAGCTCACTATATCAGATATGATTTGAAACAGCTGAAAAATAAACTCCCAACCATAAGAATTGAGGACAGAAATGCTGCCAGAGCTCTAAGTGCTGTTCGGAATAATAAAAAGAAAGTAAACAATGCCAGAAGAACAAAAGGAAAATTCTTAACTTCGGTTTGTTCTCGTCAAATGCCATAGAAAAATAATCCGTGCTTAGGCGTTCTTCTGGAGTCCAAACTCTTGCCTCGTGCTCATCTTTCTGTTTAAGTTCAGTGCTTTTCAGGCCGTCATTAAATCGTTTATGCTACTGGACGGGGCCAAGATGGTTTCCAATCTAAAGCCAGTGAGGGCCTCGAGGCGGATTCTGAAGGCCATTTACCACCTGAGCCTGGCCAGCTGGGCTCTTTCTTTCACTGTTGTGACATTGCCTTGCGTGTCTGACCCCTATGGGAGAGCTGAGTCCATCGGCAGAATTCTCAAGCCTTCAAGTGACTTCAAGTAGCCAAGAGCATGGCATCAAGTAGGGGTGCAGGTAACAGAAAGCAACAGACCATGAGAAAATCCTCTGGATTAGGCATTTTAGGCAAGAGGCTCATCTTGTCAGACACTCGCAGGTGCCCTGTGAACAAGCTAGATGCTAACTGGGCAGCAAAGGAATGAGGGACGGGTGAGCAACAAGCTAGGCTGTTGCTTCTTTAATGGAGGCTTGACTGTATGCAAAAGTGATGAACCGACTAGCACCAGAATTTTACCAGCTCCCCTGAGGCTGGCCAATGCACACTGTCCTTGGGGCCCGTGTTATAATGAGGTCCTTCTGATAACTTACTCCTTTGGAAGGAGTCCAAGAGGGACACGTGCCCTGTGGAATTCCGAATTGTAACCGGGCATGCTTCAGAGAGATTCCAGAGCCGTGATGATATTACTTATTTAGGCTGAAGGTTATCTGCTTGTCCTCCTCCAGATCCCTTTAAGCCAAGGGAAGGGCACCTCATTAGTGTCAGATGACAGAGGTCTGGTTCCCTTTACTAGAATGAGCTTGTCATGTCATACATACTTTGGAAGATCTGAAAAGCCTTTCCTCTTGGCCCCTAGTTAGGAAAGAAGGCATCATAACCTGACACGGCATTTGGGAAGCACGGAACCTTGCCATTACTCCTCATCTCGGGGCTATTCATGGAGGCTCTCGGGGGAAATGTCCACAAACTTCTTACAGCTCTTGCAATTAATCCTCAACTTCTGGTTGCCAGTCCTGGGTAGAAACATGTGGGTTACAAATGGTTTGGTAATTATTATTTCAGTGAAAAGCTGATGCATTATAATGAGGGTTGTAGTGTAGCACTGGGATAGTATGGGTAGGGAAAGAATGTGTAGCATTTTCTGGTTTCTTTTGCTTTGTGCAGATCCAGCGAGGGGGAAATGCCATTTTAAAGAGAACTAATGGGATTTATTTAAGAAATTGATATATACCTCCCCCCCACCGCCAAGTTCTGAGTTATTTGACAGATGGACACGAGATAAGGCAAAAGGTGGTCAAAATGTCACCTTGGTTGATGAGAGCAGCTAAGATGTGTGTTGTGCCCTGGAATTGGGAGGCATTGCCTCACACATGGGTAGTCTCAGAAAACGTAAGCCTCCCCACTGAGGGATCCCCACTGCTTCTTAAATTCTTAATACAGTAGTCCCCCCTCATCTGTAGGGAGATGTCCCCGGACCCTCCCGTGTATGCCTAAAACCGTAGATAGTTCCCTTCCCCTTCTTGTGATGATGTGAGATGATAAAAGATCTATGTAATGAGATGAAATGGGGTGAATGGTATAGGCATTGTGATGTTGTGTTAGGCTACTACTGACTTTCTAACCATACCTCAGAAGGAGGACCATGTGCTTCCAGACCACACGGCTGACCATGGTGACTAGAACCACGGAAAGACAACCGTGGTTTGGCGGGGGGAGGGAGGTTACTATATGGAATATGTTTGTTATTAATTCATATCATGGACTAGTTGAATTTTTTAAACTCTCACATGCTTGATTCTTGGTCCATGCCACAGTAATGTAGCCTGTAAGGATCATGTCTTGCTTTTATCCTCAGAAAATCACACATCGAATACTTAATAAATAGTTCTTGATTGTGGGAATAATGATGGCCCCAGAAGAATTCTCTTTATATAACGAAGAAATCCTAGCCCTTAGTCTTACAGCTGAAAGAGACCTTAGAGACCCGGTCTGAGAGCTGAGAGGCAACTTGCTTAATTAGGGCCACACAGGCTCAGAGATGAGGGCCAAACCTGAGTTTTCCTGCTCCAAGGCTATTTTTCTTTTTTACTTTATCACATTGCCTCTCTACACGACTCTAAGCGACTTCTCTCTCTTCTCTAAATCCATCTCATCCCATTTTTTTCTCTCTGTGGCAAATGCCCTAAATTCATGAAGAAGGAAATGGAGGAAAATGTTGAACATAGATTTCTGGCTTCCGTGTTTGGATTACTTGCAAGGAGGCATTAGCCTTCTTGCTCCACAGCTTCTTTCTCATGAGTTTAAGGAGCAAAAGAAACCCTAAATATCTGAATCAGCAACAGGTTGGTCCTCCGCCATCCTTCTCCCAGCCCGGCAGTGCCCACTGCAGCCCACAGGGGGTGGTTCTACTGCCTTCCTTCCTGGAAAGGAGACAGAAGAGGCAAGCTGATCTGCAGGGGGTGACCTGTCAGCCCAAGGAAGCCAAGGCATTACCTGTCACTGCTGTAATTGGCTTAAAGCCCAATGTCCCACGGCCTGCCTTGATGGCTTTGGCTGTAAACCCTCTCCTTACAAAGGAACCTCTCACAGGCTCCAGCCACTGGATCCCCACAGCCAGAGTTTCAGGAAACTGGGGTGAAATGGGCAGAACAAGAGTTTGTCCAAAGACCAAACAGGACAGGAGGTTCCCACTGCTTGGAAATCTATCTGTGTGTTCCAGGGACGTGTAGAACAAAGACCTACACATGGTTATCTTGGCAAGAACAGGAAGGTTTAGATTATCCTTTTCCACCCTGTGAAAGTGGCCACCTAAGACGTGCGTGCTGAAGGCACATCTGTTTTAGCACTAACAGAGCCTCGGCGAGGCCTCCCCGTGGCCTTCACGGCAGACGCAGTGCTAGCAATGGGAGACCTACAGCTGTCAGTGCGCACACATAGTGAAAGGCTTTGTCTCTGCCTTTCATCTCAGTGTTTCCAAAATGACAGTGGCCCACTGAGTGTGCTCTGATGGTTTGGGGTCCCTTCAGCTCTCACCAGAGGCTCTGAAATGTCCTACAAGGCCACCTTGTGCCTCCTTGAGGTTAATTCTGGAGAGGGCATTTGGGAAATGACAAAGTAGAAATATCCTGCATGAGCCTTCGCGCATCTTTCATGCATTGGGTGCCTGAAGTGATGGAATTGGATCTGGCAGCATATGCTGTGTGTAAGACAGCTTACCCCATCTGGAGCCCAGGTGTGCGATTCACCCTTGAATCCGAGATGCAGATGGTGAGTTGCGAGAGCAAGGCAGACCCACCTCACCTACCTTTGTTCCACAGAAACGATTTGACTCTTTGATGGACAGTGTCCAGATCCAATTTTATTTGTAGATCAAGTTTAGCTGCCATGAAGCAAACGAACACATGAAGAAAGATGAGATTTTGTTAACTCATTGTTAAGAGTCAGTGTGGATGATGGCTAAGATATTCTGGAATCAGAGACCTGAGCTCATATGCCAATTCTTTTATTGGCTCTCTCTCTAACCTTTGAAAAGTCAAGCTATTTGTCCAAGCCCCATTTCTTTCCATATATAAAATAAAGATAATTATAGCTCCTACCTGAGAGTATTGCAGTGATGATTAAGAAGGAGAACATTTGAGGGGGGATAAAAAAGCCACAAGGCCAGACACATCATTAAAACACAGTGAACTGATTGCTGTCATTACTACCAATTTTAGAAGCATGGACTCCCCTTTACAAGACCCCTTTCCAAATATTTCCATTCCCATTCTGTCTTCTCCCACTCTTAGGATGTCTTCATCCTAAACTAAAATTTCACTCCCCATGTCTTCTGGTCTTTTCATTTTCAGCTACCTTTTTGGAGCCACATTTTAAAAATCATATCCCTTTCTGTAATGGCTATTACCAGGGCTACCACACTGCATAGCTCCATGGGACTCCCTTTACGTTGTAATCTGTGTAAATGGCACCCCCTGGTGCTAGTCCCACAAGAGAGGTGACTAGGAAGGATAGAGGGGGAGAAAGATGGTGGAGATATTGGCCATATTCTCTTTCATAAAACTCCCTAGTCAAGTAAAGGATCACACTGATGCCCTACCTTCTCCAGGCAAAGCAGCTACAATTCCATAGACGCTTCTTCACAGAACAGGAATTCACATCAGAGCCCATCCATCACCCTTGAATCATGTGCCTCTGAAATTGAGATCCCCAGAACGAAGTCAACATTCCAGATGAGACGTGACCAGAGCCAAATAGGATGGAAGTTGACTTTGTTGTTTTTCTGGATATTGTATTTAGGATGCCACTGTGATTCAAAACAGTTTTAGCGCTGAGTACTTATAGTATTTTCTGGACAATGGCTTTGGCTTTTAATGGCGTTGTCCTACAATACCTCTTCATTTGTCTTGAATTGTTATTTATTTTTTATTGTTGTTACAGTTTATATTTATTTGTGTTTTTTCAAACTGTCTATATTGGGAGTTGCCTGAGATACATCTGTGTTTTGAACTTTTAACAACTCCTGTTAAGTCTAGTACCATCTCTCGGTCAATGAAAACGTGTCTAATTTGCATATTTAAGTAGCACCAAAGCAAAGGGACAGTATTTACTAAAATTTAAAATGGCCACTGTGGCAATATGCTACATCTCTTCTGTGTGCACAGCATTCCTGAAATCAAGTACCCTTGAAGAAATGGCAGTAAGTTCTTACTTGGTTAATGAATCACAATTCCCCAAAGTAAAAGTGTGACGCTTATGGGAACCCTTAGTAATAATTCTTCACGTGTGGTTTTCTGACTCACATTTTTTTTAGATATGCAGCGATTTCCAAACTATGCTCTGCAAAGCCTGTGGGGTTCAGAAGGGATGTCCCAGGGATGCGTAGGAGGGTCAGAAAGAGTGAGAACAGAGGGTGGGGCTCCTGTCAGTCCCTTATTTCACCCAGAGCTGTTGGCCTTTAGCTGTTGTATATATTGAACGTCCCTGTAATATTTTCTTTGGGGGAAAAAGAAGTTTAAAAACCATGAAGCCACTTCCTGGTCACTTCAGAGTGGTAGGGAGTACAATCACTTCCATGTTTTCTCTTATCAAATGGATTTCTGGGTGACATAGATTTGAAAGTGAGTCAATGTTAGATTTTTAATTGCTAAATTTGGCATGAATCTGTTTTCTTAAGTTTATTTATTCATTTTGAGAGAGACAGAGAGAGCAAGCAGGGGAGGGGCAGAGAGAGAGAGGGAGAGAGATGTCCCATGCAGGCTCCACACTGCCAGTGGAGAGCCTGACTCGGGGCTTAAACTCACAAACTGTGAGGTCATGACCTTGAGCTGAGATCAAGAGTCAGACACATAACTGACTGAGCCCCCCAGGTGCCCCGGCACAAATATATTTAAAACTCTCAACAACCTTGGTCTGAAGGGATAGTGGCCACACCATCACCACCACTGTCCCCTCCCCTGCCCCACTTGAGACACAGCTGGAGATGGAACTCAGATATGGAGGAAAACTAAGGAGTTGACGGACACCTTCTAAGTGGTGTTGCAGGTTTGTGATTTGCTTCAGGTTTTGGGGACGTTCTTCCTTAAGAACTTCAATCCTCACCTTCTGCTGTGATGGTGGGAAGGGGTTAGCTATGATGCTTCCTGGAGAAGACCTCTTCTGTTTTTCTTACTCAGAGACGAAAGTCTGACATCTAAAAATGAGTCTTTAACTGGCCTTGCTTGGTGATCTGCTTTGGGGAAATTTCTGAAGGAGAAAGTGCAGGTTGGGGAAACATCTTTCCTTTCTCCACCACCCCTCAGCCAGATTCCTAGAGGTCCATGACAGGAGAAGCCAGGGTAGGACACACCGACATCTACCTTCACCTCCAAGATTAGAGTTTGTGGCTGTCAGGCCTCCTTTGAGAATCATATTTTCACAAGATTTTGGAGTTCATACCAACTTCTCATCATCTTATGTACTATAAATAGTTAGGAATATCTTAACTCTGCCCGTTCATTGTTTCCTTATCTGCAAGATGGAGACAACACTATCCTTCACTGAGGGCATTTGGACTAATTAAGTGAAGACAGATGACAAAATAATAGGAAGAAATCTGGAATAAAGGTGGAAAGAGACAGTAGCAAAAATTATGGGCATTTGGCTGAGGTGGGTGACCCCAAATCTGGAGCACTAGGAAGGAAAACTGTGAAGAACACCACGTGTTAAAAATCTTATCACACAGGAAAAGCGGAGGCATTACTATGATGTCTTCACCTCCTTCACACTTGTGGGGTAGCAGGAAAGAAATCTGAACTATGTTCTATATAAAAAAAGAAACTAACCGAAACATAAAGAAACATTTCCATTTTTCTTTTCTTTCAGTGTTACAAAAAATGAAACCATCTACTGACCAATAAACATGTACAAACTTTCTTCCTAATGTGTTAGGTGCACTTAACACAACAGGAATGATGAGCGTCTTTGAAAGTAACTTTAGTTAAGAAATGTGTATTTTCAGTCTGAGGGATTTCACCCAGTTTGACATTTTAAATCATATTTAAGGGAACTCACATGCATTGAGTGTCTCCTATCTGTGATGCTATTAAATTCAGAGAAGGATTTAAATGTATAGTGTTAGTGGCATCCAACTGCTGGCTCTGTTGTGCAGCATGTTCACTTGTTTCTGAACAACTAGTAAGGTGTCCACTACATAGCTTCCTGGCACTACAGAGGCATGACCTTCTCTCTCCCCCATACTTAGATTGAGTCTACTCCATGGCCATTGTGTGTGTGTGTTGGGGGATGGAGGGGTGGTTTCTGCATGGGAGAGGTTCACTTAGGGCATGTACAGTCTTCTCTAGGCCCTCGAAATCTGGGAATTTACACATGTTAGCCCCATTTTTCGGAGAAAACCTTTGCCTTATCCTAGACCATTATTCTAGCACTTCACCTTTTCCAGTCCACCACTTGAAGAGGTCATGTTTAAGGCAGGAATTCTTTTTTTTTTAACTAATTTATTTATTCTTAGAAAAAGCATGAGCAGAGGAGGAGCAGAGAGAGAGGGTGAGAGAGAATCCCAAGCAGGCTCCACACTGTCAGCACAGAGCCTGACGTGGAGCTCAAACTCATGAACCATGGGATCATGACCTGAGCCAAAATCAAGTATCAGATGCTTAATCAACTAAGCCACCCAGGCACCCCTAATGCCCCTAATTCTGTAAAAAGACCTAATATTTTCTTAGTCTTTCCAGGGAACCCTCTCTCCTGCAGGATTCCCTTAAAGTTATTTTATTTCTTAGACTCCTTTTGGGAGTTTCAATTTCCCTTCCTCTCTGACAGGCACTCTCCCACATAACGCCCTCCTTTTTCCAGAGGCAACATCCACCCTCTCCCTTCCCCAGTGTCATAAAGAGGCAAGAAATCTGTCAAAGGAAAACACAACAGGATGTATTTTCATCATTATTATTGTCTTTACAGGCACTTTATTTTATCTAATTCTTTCAATAGCCCTGAGGGGTACTTATCATTACCCTCATTTGCAGATGAGGAAACTGAGGTTCAGAGTGGCTACATCACTTCCCCAGCGACTGAACCAGGATTGACAACAAATCCTGTGCCTTCCCTTCATGCCAAACTGCTTCCCAAGGACCTACAAGAGGGAGGCCCTGCAGAATTGTTTTCCATGGACAAGGAGCTGCTCTAGCACTGGGTATCCCAGCACTTCAATGTGATTAGTCTTTCAGATTTGCCCTCTGACCCCCATCCCCACCACCAGTGCCATGCAGGAGAGGAGAGGTGCACGGCCTTTTAAGGTCCCTGGTCAAGAAGGCACTTAATACAGAATTAATACATCATCACTGTGATTACAGTTTGTTTCTCCATGAAAACCAGTGAGATGCTCACTGCTCCCTTCGGAGAGAGCCAACGACTATGGTGAAGTAGCGAGTTTACAATAAACAATAAAAGGTGAACACAGAGGCTTTTTAAAACAAGCCCAAACGTTTGGCTGGAGCCCAGAAGACATTACTCTTTATCCATTAGGATTCTCTCCTACACAGGTTTCCAGAGGAGGATGAAATTCCTCGGGTCATGTTATAAACATTCATCTTCTAAATCATGCCCGTAATAGAAAGAACAGAAGACGAAGCATGTGCTGTAAGTCGTTTGCCCGCAGAATGTTCTCCACACACGGTAATATAACATGTGGGGTCAGCCCCTGCGTCAAAGACCAAATACACAAGTGTAAAGAGATGGGAGGGAAAAAGACAGACTCCACATGGCCAGCCTGGGGGAGGGTGGGGCATCACTCTGGGGAGGGGAGATTTGGAAAAGGCTTACGGGGAGGAGCGGTGGGGAACATGGAATCACTGGGCTTTGTGGCCATCTGGGACAGACATGGGAACAAATTCATGGCGTGGGGGCAATGTTCAGCGGAGCAGGGAGGAGGGCAGGGTTGGGAGAAGCTGAGCGATTTCTTAGGCAGTCTACGATTAGGTATAGTCTAGAAGCAGTCGAGAGCTAAGAGAGGCATGTTTTCCTGTCCTCAGACCTCCAGTCCCTTCCAGATTCCCCAAATCTTCCCCTCTCACTGTCTCCTCCTTTTGCTCCGCACCCAAAGGAAAAAAGGTTTGCACCCTGGCAGAGCAGACAGCCCCAGGGACAGTTTCTGTCCCACGGTCATCAATCCTTTCCTCTCCAGCCAAATAAAGCCCTTAGCTTTTTCAGTCCTGTCAAGGAGCCAAGCAATATATGCATTCCACTTGAACCATGCATTCCCCAGCAGCCATGCAGGAACCCTCCCTGGATGCCCCAATCCCGGTCACTGATAAGCTGTCATTTTAGCTGTTAGACTCCTCCTCTGAGTTCACAGCCTCTCTCTTACCCCAGCCTGGTTCAAGTATCATAACCCAGGGCACTGTACAAGGGGTCTGAAGACTGGCTATGCTCCTAATTGCTGAAGAGCTAAGAGTAATTAGAACAAGGCAGAGGATATCTCCCATTGACTGAGCATCTAGAAGGTCAGGTCGTATGCTAAGCCTTTGGGGTAATTATCCCAGAAAAATGATTACCATTATTTCAAAAATTTCCAGTAACTGGAAGCTTTGGTACCTCATTAACTTATCTTATTTTTCCCCATGACTGGTAAAACAGAAAACCAGGCAAAACTCCCCAGACTGAAAGGGTTTTCTGATTTTCAGAATCAGAGAGAGGAAGGGACTGTGTGCATGTCAAGGTGTTGTGGCATTTTCTTCATTGGACTTGGAGTGGGAAAACAGATGGTAGAAGTGGAAATGGGTCAGTGGGCAAATCTCTGAGACATTTAAGGGACAGGAAGGAAGGGAACAGGATGCTGCCCCGGGAGACAGGTGTCTATCTGATGAGCAATGACTGCTGACGTCAGCGTTGCTAAATAATCAGAGGTCTGCTCTCAAGTCTTGACCCTGGAACTCATCCCCTGGGTAATCGTGGGCAATTACCTCACCTGATGACCTTCAGGTTCTGCTCTGTAAGATTAGCAATGGCCAGTTACCAAACTCAGAGGACACAACTGTAGTTCAGACACCTTCTCCCTGACAGACTAGCTGTGTGTGACCTTGGGTAAGTCATTGAACATTGTCTGAGTTCATTGCCTCATCTGAAATGGAAATACCATAGGATGTCTATACTACCCTACGGATCAACGTGATAATGCTGGGCCATTGCTTTCAAGCTTAAGAACTTATTTATGAAGCGAAGGAGTTGACAAGTGGTGATGCAGGTCCCTTTTAACTAAGACATATTCGGATATGGTGACCTCATTTACTGGAGAAGGGCCTTGCAAAGCCTCCAGCAGCCCTGCCCCTCCAGATGGCTGCTCCCTGTTTCCTAGAGCACTAGATGAGGGAAGACTCACGCACCAGGCATTATTATCTTATTTCTCTCCTGATCGGAGAGGCTGGCCAAAAAAATAAAAGGATTTCTCTTTCAATCTGGTTAATCATTGCTGCTTCCCTCTAAAGTCGCTAAGCAAGGTCAAGTTCAAGGAACTGAAGTCCTTAGAAAAGGATTCCCTGATTGTCTGGGGAAATTTAGTTCATAGTTAGGATGGGTGTGTCTAGACCCCTGTGGCTTTCTCTCTCATAGTTTTTGTAAATTAACCAAAGGTGGATTGTGTTGACCCAGGCATTAACTACGACTGTTTTTATGGGCTGTTTCAGGTGTCTTTTGTGCATTTCATGATCTGCTCTTATGGGATGGGTGGAGTGGTGGGGGACTTGTTTTTCAGTTATTGATTTAAATTCATCATAGCTCATCCTGTCCAAACACTGGGCTGTGTACACAGGTGACAAGCTATTCATCTTCAGGCATTGAAATCCTGCCTATTCTTACATATCAGTATAGATAGACTTATCAGGCTGCAAAATATATAAGGATCTTCTCCCAAAGAGACCCCTCATACTGCTTCTAAAAGGTTATCAAAATAGAAAAGAGGCATTCAGCTTTGGAATCTATATTCTGATTTTTTAAAGTGGCTAATATTGAGAAATGAACTGAATTCTATCTTTGGAATTATCAAACTTGTTGACCTCTTTGGGAAGCCCCACCCAACTGTACTACTTGTTAACTGTGCATTCTTGAATAAATTACTTCTCAGAACATCAGTTCAGTTTCCTCATCTAAAGATGAAGGTAGGGCACAAAACCATGCTAAATCATTTTTAAAAAACATGTATTTGTTTCAATTCTAATATGCAAGGTCTTTGGTTCCTTATGAGTTATGATATGAGGATAAGGGGTACCTTTTCTTTCTCATTGTCATTAACATGGTGCCTTGGACATGGTAGATGTTTGACATATATTTATTGGATGGAATGGAATGGAGTTCATTGTAAGTGGTGCTAACTCAGAACATCAGGGTGATTTCCCAGTGGCAGTACCAATACACATCCTCATTTTCCAGATGAAGGAACAGGGAGGAGAGAGGTCAATTGGCCAGAGAGGTCAGCCACAGGCCCACGAGCACAGAGTCTTGGGTGGTAGACCAGAGTCTAGAATCCAGATCACCTAAATTTCAGTCCAATTTCTCTTCCACCACAAACAACAGACCCTCACATCTTGTTTGCACTTATTTACAGGAACAAATATAAAAAGAAGTTATGCAAATATATATGCATATATATACACACCGACACACATTTTAACTTCACCCTAAATGATCAGAGTCCCAAATCAATGAAGTCTAAACTGATTTTAAGTTTTCAATTAATCGAGAGTAAGTGGTATCTCAAAGTTCAAAGAAAATTCTGTATTCTAAAGACATTCCAGTATAGCAAGGTAAGTGATAGAGAGTGACAGGGAGTGGATGCTATTTACATACAATGGTCTACAAAGGCCTCTTAGATGAGGTGACATTTAAGTAGGTCTCCATGTATCCAGGAGAGAAAATTCAGGCGGAGAGAACACTAAAGGTGACGGGAAAGCTGAAGACATGCTCAGGCCATTCTAGTTGCCTTGGAGTGAGACAAGAGAAGAGAGGAAGGAGTTGAGGTCAGAGTCACCATATCCCCGTCTACACCAAGATAAGCAGGATCTTGGTAAGGATTTAATATTTTACCTAGATGAGCTAAAAGTCATGTAAGATTTCAAGTAAAAGAGAAAAGTGGTCTGATTTATATTCTGGAAAAATCACCGATGGCACTATGGAGTATAATATGTTGGGGAGCAAGTGTATAGAGGGGACCAGTGAGAAGTCAAGGGATGATGGTAATTCTGACTAGGGTAGTAGTACTGGAGGTGGTAAGAGGCTATCAGATTTAGGATATATTTAGAAGGTAAAACCAATAGAATTTGCCACAAACTGGAAGTGGGTTGAGAGGTTGGAAGGAGTCAAAGATGATTTCAAGACTTTTATCCAAAGCAACAAGTGTAGCCATTGCTAAATGAAGTGAGAACTGAAGATTGGGGTGGGGAAGGGAATGAAGAATTAGTATTTGGAAACTGTAAAGTTTGACATTCATACTGGGTATTTAAGTAGAGATGTTAAGCAACTGGATGAAGTCTGGAGTTCAAGAGGAAGGTCAGGTTGGATTTATAAATTTGGAAATTATCAATGGAGAAATGGTACTTATAGCCTTGGAACTATATAAAATAATCTTAGGAGGGATTGCACTTACAGAAGAGTGCCAGTACTGAGTCCCAGACATCCCAGCGGCTAGAGATCGAGAGTATGAAGAGAAAATACACTCACTGGGGTGCCTGGGTGGCTCAATTGATTAAGCATCTGACTCTTGATGTTGGCTCAGGTCATGATCTCACGGTTTGTGAGTTCAAGCCCCACGCCGGACTCTGTGCTTGACAATGTGGAGCCTCCTTGAGATTCTCTCTTTTTTCCCACTCTGCCTCTCTCTCTCTCTCTCTCTCTCTCTCTTTCTCTCACTCTCTCTCTCTCTCTCTCTCAAAAACAAATAAATAAACATTTAAAAAAAAAAAAGCACATTCACTGAGGGGCACCTGGGTGGCTCATTTGGTTGGGCATCCAACTTCGGCTCAGGTCATGATCTCACAGTTCGTGAGTTTAAGCCCCACGTCGGGCTCTGTGCTGATACCTCAGAGCCTGGAGCCTGGTTCAGATTCTGTGTCTCCCTCTCTCTCTGCCCCTCCTCTGCTCATGCTCTCTCTCTCTCTCAAAAATAAATAAACATTAAAAAAAGATTTTTTAAAGTTTAAAAATTTACAATGATTTAAAAAAATCACTGAGATAGGAAGGAGAACCAAGAGAAGTGGTGAACCAGGAGCTCAATGAAAAAACTGTTTCAAAAAAATAGAACGATCAACTGTGTCAAATGATGAGGACCGAGGTTTGACTATCAGACTTGGCAGCATGAAAGTTGTCAGTGATTATTATTATTATGTCAGTTATGATTATAATTATGATTATTGTGATTAAAGAAGAGCAGAGAAATTGGAACTGGAAGTCCACACGGAATCAAGGGAGATGCTTGGCTGATGTTGGGAATGATCCCCTGTACAGAGAATGCAGGAGCGAGAGGACAATGTCCTTGAGTTGAAGGGATGAGAAAGAATCCAGTGACCCTATGGAGAGTTTGGCTCCAGATAGGAGCCCAGACAGTTAATTCCTTGTAACCAGAAAGCGGACTGAGCATGGTTGTGTAGATACGGTTAGCAGGAACCATGAAAGTTCTCTTCTGCTAACTCCTGCTTTCTCAATGAGATGAAGAGAAAGGTCATTAGCTGCAAAAGAACAGGACAGATAAAGTACTGGAAGACTCGGGAGCAAGAAGTGTTGTGAAATCATATCTAAGGAGAATAATGGCCTGGAGAAATAAAGTAGAGCTGCTGGACACCTTGCACACTGCCTGGCACAGAATCAGGCTCAATAAATCTTCCCTGGATGAAAGATGACCCAGGAACCTAAGGAAGGAGCCAAACTGAGGATCCAAGTCCCAATATAGTGCACGACTCAGCCCATCAGATTTGAATCCATATTCAATCATGTATATTTGGCTATTTTCCTGAAGTTCCATTGAAGGAAACTATAAAAATCGTGATTTAAGCATCTTTCCTGGCAACTCAAAAGAGGGCTCCAACCTTTGCCAAATGATAGAATTACAGACTCTCTCCTTGGAAAGCTCCTTTCGCGGATAGAGATTTTTACCGCTACATTTCATCTCCCAGTATGGTACTGTTCTCTTTATTGGTACCTTTATATCTCTTACAGGTTTTTAAACACCAGTTTCCCAGCATCCATCATTTTTACAGCCCCTCTTCCCATTTTCCACACACAGAAATATTCTCTTACACTTGCCTTAGGAATGTCCCATGAATTTCATATGTTTACAAACTTTTACTATCCCATAAAGGCACTTTCCTCTACCCCCAGAGAAGTATCTAGTCAGAGAAATAAAATATGTGAACCAAAGGCTTAGCATTCTTTTCAACTCATTCATCTACATTAGCCAGGTCTCCTGAGCCTTTGGCTGCCTACTAAATGAATGATTCACCTGCTTGTGGACAATTTCAGTAATTTTTTGGTAATAGTCTTTGGTTTTCAGCCAGAGATTGCTTCTGGAAGCATATCTTTCAAAAGTTTTGGGACTCACAAACTTTGACCAGAGAAGTTCTCAAGGGATTGACTCATAGGTTCTGTTTTTCCTCTTTTTTCTTTTCCTTCTTTCTTTTTTTTAAACATCATGTCTCAGTGAAGTAAGAAAACTATCTTCAGAATTAACCAAAGTCTAGGACTGAATTTTTTGAAGAAGAT